>BPTQ01000005.1:18742834-19358869 GCA_019973895.1 Chrysanthemum seticuspe
GTAAAGTGAAATGTGTTACCTGGTTTCAAACAAGAATGTCATCGAATCTATTTTGTTTTTATGGTTTAACAAATAGTATCAATCTTTAAGATATTTATTAACCAACATGCGATTTTTTAATCAACCTAAACAAAATATCCAAGTAACATGCTACTATATGCATAATTTTCTTAAGCAAGTATCACTTACGTAATTTGATATTAATTTACAAATAAAATGTTAATTTTAGTTTGACATGTTGCCACATCATCTGGGTTACATGGAATGTCGCTTACATATCTTTGTAACAAAAGAAATCTATCATAATTTTCTTGTGCGAGATAACAATGACATTGTTGTGAGATGAACGTGAGGAGTGCGTGTTTGGGTTGAGTTGGCACGGTAATTACTCGGTGAAGGATGATGAGGAGAGTGAGGTGGAGCAATGAGATGAGGTGTTCAAGTCACATGAAACAAAAGTTTGAAGAACCACATGAGTGTATCCCACATAGATGATCGAACAAGGACTTGAGCATTTTATAATTTGAATGATGGACACGCCGACCATAATTAGGTATTTGTATGCTGATAAGTCTTTATTATAAATTTCTCCAACATTGTCGTAACTGGATTTTAAATTGCTCTAAGTTTTATTTTTTATTTTTTTCGTAGTTAGAACTTAATGTTGTTTGTTTATGTAGTTCCAATATAGCTTAATGAATTGAATCTCTTGATATCCAGTTATGACGTATTACGTGGCAAATTAAATGAATGATGGAATGTAATCTAAAAGACACAGGTACGAATAAAATGTTAGATTGACATGTTGACAGGTATCAACATTAAACGTACATTAAATAGTCAATTATGAAAAAGAAGACAAAAAAATATATATATATAAATAAATAAATAAAAATAAAAATAAAATTGAGTGTTTAATTACACAATACAAGAAACTCAACATTGAGGAATTGGCGTGATATGCCTTATCCGGATGATAGATACATAAGTGAATTTGGTAACCGACTTATACACGATGAGACTAATTATAATCCCGTCGAGTTGGAAACTGAGTACCAACGTCTGTACGGCTCTTTGACCACAGAACAGAAGGGTGTGTATGACACCATAATACACTCAGTTGACACCTGAACGGGGAGGAGTCTACTTTGTTTATGGTTACGGAGGTACGGGTAAGACATTCTTATGGAAGACTCTTGCTGCCGGTATCCGAAGAAAAGGTGATATAGTTTTGAATGTGGCATCCAGCGGTATTGCTTCTTTGTTAATGTCGGGAGGCCGAACTGCTCATTCAAGATTCCATATTCCTATCAATGTTGATGAGACTTCTACTTGCTCTATAATTCCTCAAAGCGATCTTGGAAAAATGTTAAAGAAATGTAAACTTATTACATGGGATGAAGCGCCAATGGCAAATAAGCTATGTTTTGAAGCATTAGATCGCTCTTTGAGAGACATACTTCGTAGGAGCAGGTATGAAATGTCCAATGAGCCTTTTGGAAACATGACCATGGTTTTTGGCGGCGACTTTAGACAGGTTCTACCTGTTATTCCAAAGGGATCCTGGGAAGACATTGTTACTGCTTCGTTGAGGAAATCATATCTGTGGGATTATTGCAAAGTTCTTAAGTTGACTGCGAACATGAGACTAACTGTTGGATCACGACCTGAAGATGTCAACGAGATACGAGAATTTGCAGATTGGATATTGGAAGTCGGTGACGGAGACGTTGGTGAACCGAATGACGGAGAGGTTTCTATAGATTTACCACAAGAAATTTTATTAGATGTCTCTGATGACCCGGTTAAATCTATTATTGCCTGCACTTATCCATACTTTTTGGATAACATACATGATCCTGCCAACTTTCAAGAAAAGGCAATCTTTGCTCCAACAAATGAAGTGGTGGACAACATAAATGAGCATATGTTGGACATGTTTCCAGGTGAAGAAATGGTTTTCCTAAGTTGTGACAGTGTTGACAAAAGTGAAACTGGTGGCATTATTGATCAGTCCGTTTTCTCGCCTGAATTTATCAATGGATTGAAGTTCTCAGGTGTTTCAAACCATAGAATTTGTTTAAAAGTAGGAGTTCCCATTATGTTGTTGTGAAACATTGATCAAGCCAATGGATTGTGTAATGGAACAAGACTACAAGTTCTTAAATTAACAAGAACTTCTATTCACGCAACAGTCATTAACGGAACCAACTTTGGGAAAACCGTTATCATACCAAGGCTGAAAATAACTCCTTCTGATAAGCGTTTACCGCTTAAGATTGTCAGGAAACAATTTCCTATTTCAGTTTCATTCACAATGACAATTAACAAAAGCCAGGGTCAATCGTTATCAAAAGTTGGTTTGTATCTCCCCCGACCTGTTTTCACTCATGGACAGCTATACGTTGCTGTTTCAAGAGTTAAAAGCAAGAGTGGTTTAAAGGTTGTAGTTTGTGATGAAGAAGGAAATATGTGTAAAACTACTACGAATGTCGTTTACAAAGAAGTTCTTGAAGGCCTATGAACAATATCAAAAAGGTATGTACAAGTTATAAGTTTTTGGTAGCATTTTTTAGATTATAATGCATTATAAATCATGTATCAAATAATTTTACTTATATTGTGTATGTATTGTTAGGTGTGCATGGAATTGGCATTTCCTACCAAATTGATGATTGCTCACACACGTCCTTTGCTATTCAAGACCATCAAATTTTGACACGACAACAACATCCATGTTTGTTCATTTAATTCTTAGTAACTTAATTGATTGTCGTATAACTCATGTATTCACGAATGTATTGTCTCATTTTGTAGCTTATATTGATAGAACATGTTTACTTTCGTTTTTTATTATTACTTCATTTTCATATTTCTATAAAAATCCCATGAATCCACGGGTCTTTAAGCTAGTGTAATATAAAACACAAGTACATTAAATAGTTTGACATGTTGCCACGTATTTTAATGTTACATGGAATGTCATATGCATGGTCACAAAATAACACTTTCTTGTTCCAATTAACAAAATTTAGTTGTATGTGGTAGCAATGTCATAGAAAAAAAATCGTTACACACATGTCGAGTGTGAGTTTTCTTGGATACGGGAGAGTGCAGGAAGGTTGAGATGAATGTGAGGAGTGGGCGGTGGTGATTCGGTGCCTCGGTGGAGGATGGCGAGAAGAGTGAAGAGGAACATTGTTATTGTGTGTTCGATTTTTCGAGCAACTCTTTCCTTTTGTTTACTGCATTTTCGTACAAAAGACATATTATACCGAATAAGAATATATCATTTTCGTTAGTGGTGTTTAGTTGCGTCTTAGGGTATGTTTGATAAATTAACTATAAACTGGTAGCTATAAGTTGATAACCTAAGCTGTAACTGGTAGATGGAAAGGGTATTCGTTCAGCAGCCCCATGTGGCCGATGCCCTCCCGACACGAAATTAGCGATCTTAAAATGATCATTTTCTCTGCTTCATGTCTTACCATCTGCTTTATTAATAAATGTTGCATTTGAATGTAAAACGTGTTGCCTTTGAAAAGAAAATAAATGTTGCGTATGAGTTTAAGAAGCTTGCACTAGCTAAAAATTAGCAACACTTTCAAAATAGCTAATTACCAAAACTTAATATCGTATTAAGGAGTATTAAATAGTCAAATGATGAAAAAGTTCCTACTGATCTTCAGTCTTCACACGAACCTATAGTTGCTTAACTGATGATCGACAATTGGACAATGAAGTGTACCACATGCACCATGCTAACACTATCTAAAGAGCCGCAACTCGTAAATGTAAAAACTTAGTAACATGCCGGACAAAACACGACCCATTGCATAGCTCAAAACTTCTTCCAGCATCCACTACCTTGCTTGCAAGCAATCGAGTCTCTGTTGGCCTCCCACGGCTCGGCCACCTGGGGTTTAATTCTAGTTTAGAAAGCGTATGTTGATCATGAATCTTCCACTTCTTTAACCATGAAAATCTCGTTAATTAGAGGAACGATATTTGCCTCAAACGGATATATTCATTGCAAAGACTGATGTTGTTGTTGTGTATTTCCTTAAACTAGCTTGGATATTTCGTAAAATTTACGTTTGGATTTTTGTGCCTTTTGAAAACATGGTCGACTTATACCACGGGAAGTACCACTAATCATTTATGTTTTGTTCATTAGCTTATTAAAATGTTTGGCTTGTTCTTCATATGACTAGGTATGTCACGATTCATCGTATACTTTTGTTAATTTTTTTAAAGGAATGCGACAGGTGATCGAGTTTGTTGGAATGTAATGAGAGTACATATATATAGCGGACTGAGCATAGTGATAGTGTGTGCTGTGAAGAGTGTAAAAGGGATGAGATTAATGTGAGGAATGGGTCTTTTGCCGGGTTGAGTTGTTCGTTGTGATGATGAGGAGAGTGAAATCGAACAACGAAATTATAGCCTTGTGGGTGAAATGAGGTATTTGTGTGTATATAGTCAAGGGTGTGAATGTGCATGGTCGTAAATAAAAGCTTGAAGAACGAGAAGAGTTTTCGTTTTGTTACTTTGTCCCACGTAGATACATAGATAAGCAAAGTCTAATGCAATATATACAAAAAAGAGAGGATATAAATGCTGTAAATAAATTGAACATTCATGTATTACTCTAGTAAGTGAGTTGAGTTGGTGGTTTGTTTGTTTTTTTACTTTGCATGATAACAACCTGGAGACTTTTACCTTTGTGGGATATGAATTAGGGTATTTTTACCTATTTTTTGTGGGACAAGAGTTTGTGGATATATACTAACACAAACTAGGTTGAGCTAATTGAGTGTGAGGTGTGTTCATTGAGTACGAGGAGCGTGTAAGATTGAGTGTGAGGTGTTCATTGGATACGAGGAGCGTGTAAGATTGTTGAAATGGATGTGAGCAGCTTGGTTGACTTTGTGTGTGATATGTGCTGGTTTTATGAGTCCGTCCCACATCGGTGAGTGAGTAAACACTATAGCAATATATATTGAGACCAAGAATTGTATCTATCAAGATGAAGCTTTTCTTGTTGTGAATTAACATGTCTCTTCACATGAGGTAGGTTTCATTTTTTAAAGCTTATTTGATTTAGCGTGTTGGATAAAGAGAAATCATTCCGTATGTGGTGTTTAGTTTAACATGTCTCTTTACATGAGGTAGGTTTCATTTTTTAAAGCTTATTTGATTTAGCGTGTTGGATAAAGAGAAATCATTTCGTATGTGGTGTTTAGTTTCGACACTTTTTTAAGCATGACCGAGTGAAAAGTGTATTCGGTCAGATGAAGCTTTTCTTGTTGTGAATTAACATGTCTCTTCACATGAGGTAGGTTTCATTTTTTAAAGCTTATTTGATTTAGCGTGTTGGATAAAGAGAAATCATTTCGTATGTGGTGTTTAGTTTAACATGTCTCTTCACATGAGGTAGGTTTCATTTTTTAAAGCTTATTTGATTTAGCTTGTTGGATAAAGAGAAATCATTTCGTATGTGGTGTTTAGTTTCGACACTTTTTTAAGCATGACCGAGTGAAAAGTGTATTCGGTCAGATGAAGCTTTTCTTGTTGTGAATTAACATGTCTCTTCACATGAGGTAGGTTTCATTTTTTAAAGCTTATTTGATTTAGCGTGTTGGATAAAGAGAAATCATTCCGTATGTGGTGTTTAGTTTAACATGTCTCTTCACATGAGGTAGGTTTCATTTTTTAAAGCTTATTTGATTTAGCTTGTTGGATAAAGAGAAATCATTTCGTATGTGGTGTTTAGTTTCGACACTTTTTTTTTTTTTTTTTTTTTTTTCTAAATTTTTTTAAGCATGACCGAGTGAAAAGTGTATTCGGTCAGCAGCCCAAGTGGTCAAATTAGCATGGTTTTACCCCCATGAAGATATCTACATATTCTTACCATTAGTTTCGACACTTTTTTTTTTTTATTTTTTTTCTAAATTTTTTTAAGCATGACCGAGTGAAAAGTGTATTCGGTCAGCAGCCCAAGTGGTCAAATTAGCATGGTTTTACCCCCATGAAGATATCTACATATTCTTACCATTAGGTTTACTTTCTGTTGAATTAAAAGATTTCTTGAATATAAACCTCTAATTTATATGTGATGTGTTAATTTAGTATGAGTCATAATGAAAATCCATCTTGCAGACGAATTCCCCGACTAGCACATGTTTGAATTATTAGTTAATTACGAGACCACAAAAATAAACATGAACTTGATTTTGGTGTTATCATGTTACATATATGTTAAGTAGAAGAAAAAGATAACACCATGAGGTAGGTTTCATTTTGTGAATTAACATGTCTCTTCACATGAGGTAGGTTTCATTTTTTAAAGCTTATTTGATTTAGCGTGTTGGATAAAGAGAAATCATTTCGTATGTGGTGTTTAGTTTAGACACTTTTTTTTTTTTTTTTTTTTTTTCTAAATTTTTTTAAGCACGGCCGAGTGAAAAGTGTATTTGGTCAGCAGCCCTCTAGTTTATAAACCTCTAATTTATATGTGATGTGTTAATTTAGTATGAGTCATAATGAAAATCCATCTTGCGGACGATCCCCGACTAGCACATGTTTGAATTATTAGTTAATTACGAGACCACAAAAATAAACATGAACTTGATTTTGGTGTTATCATGTTACATATATGTTAAGTAGAAGAAAAAGATAACACCATGAGGTAGGTTTCATTTTGTGAATTAACATGTCTCTTCACATGAGGTAGGTTTCATTTTTTAAAGCTTATTTGATTTAGCGTGTTGGATAAAGAGAAATCATTTCGTATGTGGTGTTTAGTTTAGACACTTTTTTTTTTTTTTTTTTTTTTTTTTTTTCTAAATTTTTTTAAGCATGGCCGAGTGAAAAGTGTATTTGGTCAGCAGCCCAAGTGGTCAAATTAGCATGGTTTTACCCCCATGAAGATATCTACATATTCTTACCATTAGGTTTACTTTATGTTGAATTAAAAGATTTCTTGAATCTAAACCTCTAATTTATATGTGATGTGTTAATTTAGTATGAGTCATAATGAAAATCCATCTTGCGGACGAATTCCCCGACTAGCACATGTTTGAAATATTAGTTAATTACAAGACCACAAAAATAAACATGAACTTGATTTTGGTGTTATCATGTTACATATATGTTAAGTAGAAGAAAAAGATAACACCACTCCCCACTCTTTAGCCTTTCATCCAACATATATTTGCTTAACCCGAAGAAGCTAAAGTCGATTTTGCAACTCTAATAATAATAAAATAGACTCACTTTCATTAGGAAGGAACAATGAACACCAATACTTATACTTATGAGTGTACACATTATGTAACGGCTATATACTTCTCATGCTAACTTTCTTTTGCGCATAGAACTAAGTATATATAAGCGTTTAGAGTCTCAAAGTCATTTTAGTTTCAATGTGATGGACATTGAAAAACTCATTAATTAGAAGAGCCATAAACCATATGCGACTAATAAGTAGTGTTTCTAGTTACCTCAAACTCACATGAATATTTCGTAAAATGTATATTTTGCCTTTTGAAAGACATGGTCGACTCGACATATAGCAAGCTAAGTAAATGATCACCTTATTTGAATATTTGGCTTGTCCTTCATATGACCAGGTACGTCACGATTCATGGTTGCTAATATATTTAGAGGAATGTGACCGGTGAGTTTATTTGTGTTTGGTGGGATGGTGACATTACATGTGAAGCCAATCCATGTGCAAAGTGACTGCGATGTGTTCCAGCTGATTCGATTGTGGCTCGGTGGAGTTTGCATATGATGAAGAGAGTAATGACGGCTAATGACATTGTTGTTTGTATGTGAGTAATTGAAGGTGGAGATGAAGCTTTGTAATTGTCCCACATCCACATCGATGATGATGTAACTTGGGAGAAATATATGAATAGGATTAGAGGCTATATATAAATTAAAATGGTTTTGTGAAATGCATACGTTTTCATATATAATTCCTTAATACGTGCATTTCATTAAACTTATTATTATTTTCCTTTTTTCCTTTTTTTTTTTTCTTTTTTTCTTTTAGGTTTAGATTTAGCATTATAATTAGAAATGGTCTCGTCAAATACATGTATTTACTTATAAAATTCCTTGATGTGTGCCTTTCGTGAATGTTTCTTTTTAACCATTATTATTATTGTTAGTTTTACATTTTTATTTACTTTATACTCTTATATATAAACATCTATGTTTGATTTTAGTGTTCTTCTCTAACTTAATTTGGATCTAGATTATTGTATAAGAAAATATGTATTTCTATAGAAATTCATGTTAACTTAATTTCTTTGATATCAGTATGGAAAAAGTGCATGTTATGAATAAATAAACATCTTACTACTTTACTTGCTTATGAAACTTTGGCTATAAGTTAAATATTACGTGTAACAAATTGGTGCATATTAATCTTGATGTTTCAACTGTGGGTGGACGTCTGATGGTTTTCGGCATTGCAGGGTCTAAGAAAATATAGAATAAACTGGTCAAACTGGATTTGAAGCAAAAATGCAGGTAAATTTCCTTAATATTTCTACTGATTATGAAAGGCCTGTTGCAGATTCTTTCATCTCTCGATATTGACTGTTAACACAACATTCTATGGTGATAGATTTGGTGTGGCTAATTATGTACTACCTCCGTCCCAAATTTTATGTCCGTTTTTCCCTTTTTGAATCTAACTTTGACCTTAAATATTTTTGTTTGTATTATATAATACTTGATGCAAAATATATGAATAGAATGTGTTTTAAAAGTATTTTTCATTGATATAATTTTCATCATTTATTATATAATACAAATAAAAATATTTATGGTCAAAGTTTGATTCAAAAAGTCAAAAATGACATAAAATTTGGGACGAAGGGAGTATATGTTTATGTGTTGAGAATAGGGTTCATTTGAAGATGAAAATTCAAAGATCCTTTTGATTTTGTGTGCGAGCCCAGATCCCACGGAAATGCGCAAGACCATACCAAGATTCGAGTATGGTGAAAGCCAAATGCACTATGTGTGGACCAGATATCATCATTGGAGTATGGAATCAATTCATTCAGAATAAGTTAATAAGCAAGAAGGAGAAGATAATGAAGCTCATAAAAAGCCCCGCAAATAAGGGGGATGCTTATGTCCAAAGTCTAACAACTAAACCTTTTTTAGCACGGTCTAGAGGAGGATGAAGTGCAAAAAGAAGTTATTGAGGAAAAGACTGTATTATTCAGTCGAGAATCCAACTTCTGCTTTCAACATTGATATTGATTCTTTAGCAGCAACAGAAGCCTCTGATGACACCGAGTGTGTATATGGGTCAGGATACAACCTTGTCTAGGCATTTACTGATCAAAAACATATTTATCTATGTGGAAACTGCAAAGAGCTTTCACATGCCTCCACCATTACCTACCACCTACAACATGACTAGTAGTACGTGGTGAAAGACAAGTGAAGCCAACTGCCGAAGATAACCTGAGGCAACTTGTGTGTGATTTAAAGGAAAATTGCAGCACCACTTTTAGTAGTAACTATTCAAACGACAAGAAGAGTGATGTGATGGAAGTGGTTGTCAAGTGCGAGGCTTGTAAAAGGTTCAACAGTTGCTAACTTGAGGAAGCTCATTGAAATCTATCTTGCTGCTGCTGACAATCATGCTAGCTTTTACCTTTCTTGCACTTTGAGGGGCATGAGGCATCACCTTGCCTGTCTACGTACGTCCACTACAAAACAAGCTCCTGCTTACTTCACTGGAGAACAAGCTTCTGTTTGATTCACTGGAAAAAAAATCTCCCATTTTCTTCACTAGAAAACATGCTTTCGGCTACTTCTACTGATTCTGTCATGCATCGCCACATTTTCTGAATGTCTGCAAATTCTATATTTTGCCCAATTTTTTAATGCTAGTATTTGTTGTTAGATAAATGCTAGACATATGTTGTAACAAATTGTTTAACATCAATTAGCTTTTGGACTTTTTGTCATCCCACATCGGCTTGTGAAGGAAAGTAACTAGAGGGAATTGATTGTAAATATGAAGGGAATGACGAGTAGCATTATATTAAGAGAAAAAATACACAAGCCCCACTAGCACAGACTCAAAAAGATATTAACAAATTAGAGTAAATACCACTAATATCCAACATGTATTTATTTTCTTACCGAGAGTGAATAGCTTAAAAATGCTTTCAATAGTGTTAACAATATATGTGCGATTCAAGCAAAATACAAACTCAATAACGTATAAAGAGTCACAATGGCTTCCCTAGTAACTCAATCAAATGATCTGTTACACCAAAACAAATCTAGTGCTAGAATTGAGTTGGCTCAGAGGTGATTCGGAGGACGATAATGATAAGAGCGAAGAGGAACAATGACAGAATGTGTCTTATCTTAAAAAAAACAATGACAATATGTGGTTAAATCACTTGAAACACAAGGTTCAAGAAGGAAATGAGTATGTTAGTTTTGTGTTTTTATCCCACATGGATTGACGAACAAACTTTACATCACTATATAAGTAAGATTGTGGAATTATTGAATTAACCAATTAGGTCGGTATGGTTTTAAATGATTTACAAGTAAATTTCTTTGGAACCGAACCGGCTAATTTGGTTTTTTACGGTAAAAGACCCCTTCAACATTTTGTTTGTTATTTATTTTGTCGTCTCAGTTATGTGTTCTACTTCTTTGGTTTATTAAATGATTTACAAGTAAATTTCTTTGGAACCGAACCGGCTAATTTGGTTTTTTACGGTAAAAGACCCCTTCAACATTTTGTTTGTTATTTATTTTGTCGTCTCAGTTATGTGTTCTACTTCTTTGGTTTATTAAACTTTTTTCGGTTTATGTAATTCCGATTTAACATATTGGTTAAACTTAAGCTTAATGGCTTATGCATTTCATATGAACAAATTTAAAAACTTACTTTGTCTTTTTTCTGTTCTAAGACGCCTTCTTTTGGCTTCTATTTAATTAGTTAGGGATCTATACATTTATATGCAGGTAGCAACAACCACGAATCCTATTATATAATAAGCTTGGCAAGCTATTTTTTTGGCCAAAAGTTTTTTACTATAAAGTAAAATGTGTTACTTGGTTAGTTGGTTTTAAACAAGATAGATGTAATCAAATCTTTTTTGTTTTATGGTTTAACAAATAATATCAGATTATAAGGTATTTATTAATCAACATGCGAGTTTTTAATCAACATAGTCATAATATCCAAGTACCCCGCTACTAATTAAAAAATAGACAACGCATGGGTTTTTGTTACGGGCATCACTTACATCATTAGATTTTGATTCACGAATAAAATGTTAATTACATTTTGACATGTCGCTATGTAACTCTGCATTACATGGAATGTCACTTACATATGTTTGATCACAAATAAAATTTTCTTATTCCAAAAAAATAAATTTAAATTGTACGAGATAACACTCTAATAAAAAGACGTATGTGCATAATGAGTGTAAGGTGTTTAGTGGGTACAGGAGTGTGGGAGGGTTGAGATGAACTGACGAGCGCGTGTGGGGTAAAGTTGGCTTGGTAACGACTCGGTGAAGGATGATCTGGACTTGAGGAGAGTGAAGCGGAGCAATGAAATTGTGGTGAGATGAGGTGAGGTTGTGAGTGGTGGTTAAGTCACTTGAAACAAAAGTTTGAAGAACGACATTAGTTCGGGTTTTGTGACTGTATCCCACACGGATGAACGAACAATGATTTGAGTATTATATAATGTAGATTATGGGTGTCTTAAAGTTAAGTTGATATGAATTTGTTAGACAATGTTAATTATAAGTCTCTCCTTCATTTGCATAGCATACTTTTAATTTTCTTTGACTTTGTCGATTTTCATATTAAACTTTTAATTTTTTGTGACTTTGTCGAGTAAAACCAAATCCTTAAAGGTCTTTTTTTTATTTTATTTATTTATTTATTTTTTTAATGTATTCAGTTATATACGCTTCATATTTAATTTCTTTGATATATCTAATTATGAAAACTAAAGATACGCAACATAGTTTTTTCAAAACAGACGATGTATGTAATGAGCATTGAAAATTACCATTTTATACAAAATACTTTCAAATTTAGAACAATGTACGTAATATGACAGGAAACTAGTAGGTTACCATGTCACAAAGTTTGAAAATTGGCAGAAATGGTCCATGTGGCTTGCGTTGACTTTCACTGGTCATCCTTAAACTTTTTTTTCAGTTAAAAAAGTTACAGTAATGGTCCTTATGGTTATGTACTTTCATATTTAGCCCGTTTTTATACTTTTTCGCCCGTTCTCTTACATTTTTATCCGTTTTTATTGGTTTTCATCCGTTTTTGTCCGTTTTTCTTACCCCTATTAAGATTTATGTCCGTTTTAATCCATTTGCTTACGTTTTGTCTATTTTTATTCGTTTTTGCTCGTTTCCATCCATTTTTGTCCTTTTTTTTTACTTTTTTTTTTTTTTACATTTTTGTCCGTTTTTCTTGCATTATGTCTGTTTTTCTTACGTTTTTGTACAATTTCAACATATTGAAAATTTTTTTCAAAAAGAAAAAAAAATTGAAAAAATTTGAAAAAAAAAATTTCCAAAAATTGAAATTTTTTTTGGCAAATTTGAAAAAAAACATTTCCAAAAAAATTGGAAAAAAAATTTCCGAAAAAAATTTGAAAAAAAAAATTCATTTTTTTTATACTCATTTTTTGAAAAAAAAAATTGGAATTTTTTTTCTAAATTGTTTTTTCGAAATTCTTTTCAGAAAAACAATTTTTTCGAAATTGAACATATTGAAAAAAAATTTTGAAAAAAAAAATTCGGAAATATTTTTTTGTAAAAAGAATTTCGAAAAAAACAATTTAAAAAAAATCCAATTTCTTTTTTTTTTTTTTTTTTTGAAAACAAAAATATTTACGAAAAAAAAATTGGAATTTTTTTTTTCGAAATTTTTTTTTTAAATTCTTTCTTTTCAATTTTCTTTTTCAACGTGTCCAAATTTCGAAAAAAATATTTTTGTAAAAAGAATTTATTTCAAATTTTTTCAAAAATTTTCAATATGTTGAAATAGTACAAAAACAAACAAAAATGTAAGAAAAACAGATAGAATGTAAGAGAAAAGGACAAAAATGTAAAATACGGATGAAAACGAGCAAAAACGAACAAAATAGACAAAACGTAATAAAAATGGATAAAAGCGGACAAAAATCTAAAAAAATGGTAAGAAAAACGGACAAAAACAGATGAAAACCAATAAAAACGTAAGAAAACGGATAAAACGTAAGAAAAACGGATAAAAACGTAAGAGAACGGGTGAAAAAGAATAAAAACGGACTAAATTTGAAAGTCAATAACCATAAGGACCATTACTGTAACTTTTTTAACTGAAAAAAAAAGTTAAGGGATGAGCGGTGAAAGTCAACGCAAGCCACAGGGACCAATTTTGTCAATTTTGAAACTTTGTGACCTGGTAACCTACTAGTTCACAGTCATATTACGTACATCGTTCCTAATTTGAAAATATTTTGCGTACAATGATAATTTTCAAAGTTCATTCCGTACATCGTCTGTTTTGAAAAAACTACGTTGCGTATTTTTGGCTTTCACCCTTATTAATGTATCTAAAAAGTTTAGGAATGTTTCTAGTTCATTTATTGGGGTGTGATGACACTACCCTATGCTGAGTTAAGTTTTCAATGGTGTTGGTGACTTCAGATGTGACGCTGGCCCATACGTAGAGTAAGTGTGATGTGTTCCGGTTGATGTGTTGGGAGAGTGGGAGGGTAGTGAGGAGTGTGATGAGTGGGGGGTTGGAGTGAGATGACTAGGTTGTGACTCGGTGCAGTGTGAGGATGATGAGGAAAGTCATGAGGGTAATGACATTGTTGTGTGTGTGTAAGTGATGTTTTGAGGGTGCACAAGGCTCGAAGGTGGAATGAATTTTGGTTTTCTAATTGTCTCACATCGATGAATAAGCAGACTTTGAATCAATATATCACTAAGATTATGAGGTTATTAGCTAGGATATTAACACATGTGTGTCGATGACTTACAAAATCTTTACTACGTGCATTTGTGAATAATTCAAATTCATTTGTATTGTTATATATATATGTTTTGAGTGAACTTCAAAATATATATTTTTGTTAGTTTGTTAAACTTCACAGTTTACATAACTGAGGGTTGAGATGTAGTGGTTAAGCCCCAAAAGCTCGAAGAAGAAAATGAATTTTGGTTTTGTGACTTTGTTCTACATCGATGAAAGAACAAACCCTTAACAAATTTTTAATTAAGACTATTATTAATGTGATTAACGTAATTCTATGTGAACAGGTTTATGCGTCTTTAGTATAAACCAAGTAACTACGAACTTTTATGTTGAGAAGCATGTGATTTATTAATTAGCGGAGTCTTCGAATCTAAGCATATGCTACTAATTATTAAGTAACAATGTATAGATTTTTTTTCCGAGTATCACTATACATGAATGGAATTTAAAACCATAAAATGGTAATTTGACATATTGCCACATAATTTACGTTATAACAATCATATGGAAGAAAAAAGTACATGTGCAAATTGAGTGTGAGGTGTTTATTGGATACGAGGAGAGCGTAAGAGTGCTGAGATGAATGTGAGGAGTCGGTGCTAGGATTGAGTTGGCTCAGGGTTGATATGATGAAAGGATGATGTCGTGTTTTGTGATATTGTCCCACATCGTTGAATGAACAAACACTAGAGCACTATATAAGTGAGACTAAGAATGTATCAACTAAATAGGCTCACACTTTTTTGAAAAATCAAATCTCTTCGGACAAGGTGGGTTTCATTTTTAAAAGCTTATTTGATTCTAGTCTAACCCGTCGAAGACATCGAACAAAGATCCAAAAAACCGTATATCTCAATCTACACCAAAAAAAAAAAAAAAAAAAAAAAAAAAAAAAAAAAACATATCTTTAATCTTATCATCTTAACTAACAATTTTAACTAACAATTTTGATACTCAACCGGGTTTGGATGCCTAAACAAGCTAATAAGATTTTTGAAGACAATTTTTTAAACAAAATTTAATTATATCCTGCTTTCGTTTACTTCCGTTAAGTTTTGAAACTTTTCAGTTTCTTAAACTTCTGTTTTGTCAATTTACTTGTACATTTTGTGAGACCTTTTTATTTACTAATTTTATTTGAACTTTTAGATTGTTATTTGAACTTTCAATTTACTTGTGCACGTACTTTGTGAGTTATGGCTTTGTAATTGTCCTGCATCGATGATTATATAAACTTTGGAGCAATATATGAATAGCATTATGAGGCAATAATTAAAATGCTTTGTAAAGTGCACGCATTTACTCTTAAAATTTCTTAATACGTGCATTTCATTAAACTTTTTTTTGTCATTATTAGTTTTACCACATGTTTCTTTTTTTACCATAATTATTACTTTTACATTTTTATTTACTTAATACTCTTATAAACATCTATGGATGATTTTACTCTTTTTCTCTAACTTAATTCGGATCTAGCTTATTGTATAAGAATATATGTATTTCTATAAAAACTCGCGTTAACTTAATTTCTTTGATATCACTATGGAAAAAGTGCATGTTATGAACATATAAACCTCTTACTACTTTATTTTCTTATGAAACTTTGGTTATGGATACGGTTTACGTTAAATATTATGTGTAACAAATCGGTGCAGATTAATCTTGATGTTTCAACTGTCGGTGTATGCCTAATGGTTTTCGGCATTGCTGCATCTGAAAATATAGAATAAACCGGTCAAACTGGATCTGAAGCAAAAATGCAGGTAAATTTTCTTATTATTTCTACTGAGTAGAGGTGGCAAAATGTGCCCAGAAGCAAAAAAATAGACTAAATGGGCACATTTTTAAAAGATTTAGGCACATTTAGCCCTCTTCTTTTTTTGAAATGGGCACATATAGCCCATTGAAAACTTAAATGGGCACAAACGGGCACTTTTTTTTCTCTTAATTGTTGAACATTAACGATCGTTTTAAAGATTTTTTTTATATAATATATTTATTTTTGTTAATATAAATAAGATATTACGTTTAAGGAATTTATTTAGTCGTTTTAGGTCTTTTATTAAGCTATTTGTATAACATGTGCCCGTTTGGCCCGTGCCCGTTTAGCCCGTGCCCGTTTAAGCCCGTGCCCATTCTAGCCCGTGCCCGTTTTAGCCCGTGCCCGCCCGGCCCGCCCGTTTTGCCACCTCTACTACTGAGTATGAAAGGCCTGTTGCAGATTCTTTCATTTTCTATATGTATTAATGGAGAGCTTCATGGTTTTTTCAAAGGTAGAAGAGGGTTACGCCAAGGGTCACCCGATGTCCCCATATTTATTCACGATGGTAATGAAGATTCTAACTTTTTTATTGAATCAAAAGGTGGAAGAATCTGATGGGTTTAAGTACAATAAACATTGCGAAAAACATAAAATTGTCAATGTTTGTTTTGTAGATGACCTTTTTCTCTTTGCTTATGGTAATCTTGCTTCGGCGATGGTTCTTATAGAGTCGTTGGAAGACTTTAAGGTGGTTTCTGGGCTGATTCCAAGTATTCCAAAGAGCATGGCATACTTTTGTAATGTCCTCAACCATGTTAAATTGTCCATTCTTAACATTATGCCATTTGAAGAAGGAGTGCTTCCTGTGAAGTACTTAGGAGTGCCTCTTATTTCATATAGACTTCTCTATAAAAATTGTAAGGTCCTTTTCGAGAAAGTCTAGAATCGTATTGGTGATTGGAAGAACAAATCCTTATCCTTTGCGGGAAGGCTTCAATTGATTCAATCAGTTTTTTCGTCTATATTACTTATATTGGGCTTCTGTTTTTATTCTACCGACTCGCATTATTCAGGATTTGGAGCAACTTATCCGTGGTTTTCTACGGTGTCCAGGCAAAATGAAGAGAGGTAAAGCAAAGGTAGCATGGGAATCCATTTTTTATCCTAAATCTGAGGGTGGCCTTAGCATAAGAAGGCATACGTTTAAAATATCACTAATGACTACACACATATGGAGCATTATTACTAATAAAGAGTCGTTATGGGTTGTTGGATACACTCGTATAAGCTTATGGGTAAAATCTTTTGGGATGTGCCAACTAAAGCGGGAATGAATTGGGGGTGGCGTAAACTACTACATATTAGGGATACAATTAGACACCCTATGGGGTATCGGCTTGGGGATGGTAAGAAGGCTTTTGTGTGGTTTTACAAATGGTGCAATGAATGTCATCTTGGAGCTTTAAAAACAGTTTGGCAAATTACACGTGAGATATGAAGAATAAAGTGGCAGATATTATTGAGCATGTGGTGTAGAAATGGCAACTGGGTATTCACTCCTCTATTCATAGACCAAACCAAGAAGATAAACTGCTTTGGCGGAATGCAAATGGTAATTTAAAGGATTTCTTGGTTAATACGGTATGGGATACAATTCAACCAAGAAATGAGGTAGTTTCGTGGCTTCACATGGTTTGGTTTTCTCAATGTATTCCTCGCCATGCTTTCTTATTTTGGCTTATCATTTTGAAGAAGCTTAAAACACAAGATTTATTGAGGCAATGGGACATTAGTAATGACACTAATTTAAACCTGCTTCAATGTCTCTTATGTGAAGTTTAACCGGACTCTCATGAACACCTATTTTTTGATTGTGCTTATTCTTAGGAATTTTGCGTTTATGGATAATATTTTTCCTCGTAAGGAGAACATTGTGGCTGCTTTAACTCGTGTTTCTCACAAGAGATCAGCTAAGAGTGTTATTGCTAGACTTGTTGTTTCGGCGTCGGCTTATTTTGTTTGGCAAGAGCGAAACAATCACATTTTCAAGAAAAGGTCGCGCAAGGTAGAGTAGTTAAGAGATGCCATAATATATATGCTTAGGATCAAGTTAATGTCCTTCTGTTTCAAAAATTCTACAAGTTTGGTGCGTTGCTTGGACCAATGGCAAATTCCAAAGTACATTATGACTAATGGCATGTAAACATCATCACTGGTCATTGTATGTTTGGTTCTCAATAGGGTTGTTTGGGCCGTGCATGTATAAGGATACATGCATGGGGTTTTCTTTTGTTTTATATTATGTTGAAGGAATTACATAAGGTTGTTAAAGGTTTGCCATGTCAAACCTAGTTGGTGTAGTTTTCACACTTGTTTAGAGCGTTCAGGTTAATATCGTATACAACCATATTCCTTTGTACATTAACGTAATTTTTTTGTGTTTATAAGTTTACTTGGATAAAACCCTTTACCCAAAAAAACATCTATGGTTTAGTTTAGTGTTTTCTATTAGTTTTATTCTTATCATTACTAGTTTTATATTTATTTTAGTCTTACTTTTTCATTAGTTTTATTCGGATCTAGCTTATTATATAAGAAAAGATGTATATCTATAAAAACTCATGTTAATTTAATTACTTTGAAATGTAATTGCGGCAAAAGCGAGAATCGGATATAGCTTTTTCTATAAGAAAATGAGGTGAGATCCATGCAAAACTCAAGTTATCCAAAGAACAAATGAGAAGATCTCAACCATCCAACCTTCTTTCATCCAATGGTCCACATTCCATCTGAAAATAACAAGGAGGGGTATATTAGTAAAATCACATATTACAATAAAAGCAAAAAAAATATCCCAAATCCTCTCATTTAACATTCACTTTCTCTCTCATAAAAAAAACCCAATTTCAGATCTGTAACCACACCACGCCGGAATTCTTCACCACCACCGGAAATCATTAACACCACGCCGGAGAACATTGAAACCACACCGGAATAATGAAACCACCGCCGGATTCATTGAAACCACCGCCGGAATCAAATCAAACCACCAATCTCGCCATCACAGCAAACACCTCACATCAAACCACCGCCGCCGGAATCAAACCGCCGGAATCAAATCTATTAAAACCGTCACCGATTAACCGGGAAATAATGCCGCCAGTAGACGAAACTGATTTAATTGAAGTTCCAGTGGATGAAAGTCAAAACAAAGATGATGCTGTCAATGAAACCACTGGTAAATTCCTTAATTTAATTCTTGTTGTAAAAATCCTAAATCCCATGGGATTCCAATGTTTACATGTTTTTAGATTCAAATGTTGTTGTAAAAATCCCAAATCCCATGGGATTCCAGTGTTTACATGTTTTTAGATTCAAATGTTGTTGTAAAAATCCCAAATCCCATGGGATTCCAGTGTTTACATGTTTTTAGATTTAAATGTTGTTGTAAAAATCCCAAATCCCATGGGATTCCAGTGTTTACATGTTTTTAGATTTAAATGTTGTTGTAAAAATCCCAAATCCCATGGGATTCCAGTGTTTACATGTTTTTAGATTCAAATGTTGTTGTAAAAATCCCAAATCCCATGGGATTTCAGTGTTTACATGTTTTTAGATTCAAATGTTGTTGTAAAATTCCAAAATCCCATGGGATTCCAGTGTTTACATGTTTTTAGATTCAAATGTTGTTGTAAATATCCAAAATCCCATGGGATTCCAGTGTTTTATATGTGATTAAATTCAATTATTTTTTAAAAAAGCAAATCCCATGGGATTCAAGTGATTTATATGTGAATCTTATGTGAATCCCATGGGATTTATATGTGAATCCCATGGGATTCAGCATGAAAATATAAAAGGTATTCATTGTGAGTCCCATGGGATTTATAACAGAATCTTATGTGAATCCCATGGGATTTATATGTGAATCCCATGGGATTCAACATGAAAATATAAATCCCATGGGATTCACATATAAATCCCATGGGATTCACATATAAATCCCATGGGATTCACATTTTTTTAAAATCTTAATCCCTTAATATTTTTCTTTTTATATGCAGATTCGATGAGATCACCAAGACCAACTTTATATGAACACACCGAGACACCGGGTGGATCGATATATTGGGAGCCTCATGTGGAAGGAATTGTTGTACCAGAAGAGGGGAAATACTATGATACTATAGAGGAAGCTATAGATATGTATAGTACCTATGCTGAAGCGGGAGGGTTTCAAATTAAAAAAGCAGGACAACGATTAACAAAATCTGGAATTGTACAAGCCAAGTACATCATGTGTAACAAAGAAGGAGCTCCGAGACATATTAATGTAGACACTTTGGATCCTAAGCACAGCGAGAAACAAAAAAGAAATACAACTCTACATGTAACAGGTTGTCAAGCTCGTATAAGGTTAGAATTGGATATCGTTTCTGGAAAATACAAGCTAATTAAGTTTATTGCAAAACATAATCATATGCTTATACCAAAAGAGTATAAACATTTTACAAAAAAGCAAAGAAAAATGACCGAAGCAGAAAAAATGTTTGTTGTTAAAGCAGCAACAAACAAAATAGGTGCAACACGGGCTCACAACTTGTTAACGAGTATGAAAGGTGGATATGAATATGTACATGGGACATCTTCTGATTTTAAGAATCATCAGCGGGATATTAATATGTTCATAGGCGAAAGTGACGCACAAATGCTTATAAATAAAATGGAAAACAGAAAGTTGTATGTGCCAAACTTTACATTTCAGTATAAGGTAGAAGAAAGTGAGTTAGTCGCAATGTTTTGGGCTGATGAAGTTGCAAAATGCAATTATAAGGAGTTCGGAGACATAGTATCTTTTGATGCAACATTCAGGAGTAATAAGTAAGTGTTTGTTTTTAATATAATTTATTTTGATGAAAAATCACATAAGATTCTGTTATAAATCCCATGGGATTCATACTGAATCCCATGGGATTCATTTAGAAATCACATGGGATTCAGTAAGAATCCCATGGGATTCTCTGTGAATCCCATGGATTGTTTTAAAATCACATAAAGATACTTGGCAAGTAAAATTATTAAAAGACATGGATCATAGAGAATCCCATGGGATTCAGTAATAACATTTGATTCTGTCACTAAAAATTATGTTATTTTTAGATACAACATGGTGTTTGTACCATTTACCGGTGTCGATAATCATAAAAAGTGTGTCACGCTTGGTTCGGGAATGCTTTTAAAAGAAGACACTGAATCCTACACATGGCTACTAAAGGCATTCATGACTGCTTTTTCTAAAGAACCAACGATGGTGGTGACGGATCAAGACGGGGCAATGAAAAGAGCCATTGAAGCCGTTTTCACTAAATCAAAACATAGACTTTGCATGTGGCATATTCACCAAAAAATTCCAGCAAAGGTAATTTATTGAATGTTTTTATCTGAATCTCATGGGATTCTTCTCTGAATCCCATGGGATTCTTTCCTGAATCCCATGGGATTCTTTCTGAATCCCATGGGATTCTTCTCTGAATCTCATGGGATTCATCTCTGAATCTCATGGGATTCATCTGGGAATCCGACAGTGGTTTACATGTGTTTATCATTTTATTTACAGATTTGTAAGGAAATATACAATGAAACTGATTTCAAGAAGCGTTTAAACAAGATAATTTGGAATATGTTCATGGAACCGATGGAATTTGAAGAGAAATGGGCTAAGTTGATTGAAGATTTTGGTTTGCAAAACCACAAATGGATGACCAAAATGTTTAAACTACGAGAAATGTGGATTCCAGCATATTTTATCACCTCGCCTTTGTTTGGATTGATGAGAACGACATCAAGGTCTGAGAGTGAAAACTCGTTCTTCAAAAGTTTCACAAGCCCAGGAGCGACACTTGTTAGTTTCATGATGTCCTATGAATCAGCAATGGAGAGACAACGTTATATTCAAGAACATTTGGACTTTAAAACACTAGATGCGGCTCCAAAATGTGAAACAAAGTTAGCAATTGAACGTCATGCAGCAAAAGTTTATACTAGGACAATATTTCTACTTGTTCAAACGGAAATAAAAGAGGCATGCTGGACTTGTGCGATACAGGAACTAAAAATAGACGAACGTTCTGAGATTGTTATTGTTAGAGACAAAAATCCGGCAGCTTATAGAATCCTTAATAAGGAAGTTGCAAAAGAACTAGCAGATGAAGGCGAAACAGTAGCAACAGAAATATTTGTAGACTATAAGGTATATTACTTTATCGTATAAACTAGGATTAATCAAGTAATCCCATGGGATTCATAATCAATCCCATGGGATTCATAATCAATCCCATAGTAATCCCATGGGATTCAGTATGAATCTCATGGGATTGTCTAATAGGATTGACTAATAATTATAGGTATTCACTGGGAATCCCATGGGATTCTGTTTAAAATCCCATGGGATTCTGTTTAAAATCCCATGGGATTGTCTAATGGGATTGGCTAATAATTATTGTGTTTTAAAAAGGTACTGCGTAATACAGAAGATGGGTCGGTGGTGTGTAGTTGCAGACATTTTGTACGATTCGGTTTCCTATGCCGACACATATTCAGTGTTTTCAAGAATCATGATATTAACTTCATTCCAAAACAATATATTTTGAGGCGTTGGACAAGAGATATCATACCACCTGATTTGAGAAGGAAAAGAAACAGATATGGTGAAACAGATGAAGAAATTCAAAGACTTACAAATGAGGCAACGTTTCTGGTGGATGAATGTTTGTTTCGGTTGAGCAAAGACAAAGTGAAGATGGGTGTTTTTGTAGAAAAGTTAAAGACATTGAAAACAGAAGTGGAGGCCGAGGTGCCAAATCCTCCTTCAAGAAATACATGAGATGTAATTGGTGATCATTTTGCTATTTCTAACCCTGAGAAGAAAATAGTTAACAATCCAACAAAAGCAAGAAATAAAGGGAATATTTCAGAAGCAGAACGAAATGAAAGGCGAAAGAGTGAAAGAGAAAAAGTGCTTCAAGTTAAAAAGAAACAAATGAAGCCTTGTGGACATTGTGGAGAGAAGACGAACTTGCATACGAAAACAACTTGTCCGATGAACCCAAAGTCAAGGCGAAAGGCGAAACCAACTGATGTTTGAAAAAAATTAATTTACTTATTTTTTTGTTAGTTCTTTTTTATTGTTTTGTTTTTATTGTTTTCTTGAATATATAGATTGAATATTCAAATTATATTCTGTTTAATTCACATATTTGTTAGTTATATTCTGTTTAAAAACTTACTCGTAACAGAGGGGAGAGATAATCTGAATGGATTACAATGAATCCCATGAGATTCAGTTAGAAATCCCATGGGATTCACAATAAATCCCATGGGATTCACAATAAATCCTATACTTATATTGTATGCATAATCTGCATGGATTCACAATGAATCCCATGGGATTCACAATGAATCCAATGGGATTCTGTATAATTCACATAAAAGATAAACAACAGTTAACATTATAAAACTCCATCATAAACTCTCAACTGTTATAACATTCTCAAAATGATCTACAACCTACCATCAATGCACATGTTTTCAAAAGAACATTCTCAAAACTTATCTAACATCAATTAACATGTTTTCTAACATTCTACAATCAACTGATCAACTATTGATAGCTTCAACTGGATCAACGGCTAACTTTTCAGTCTTTTCTGGAATCACTTCGCGTTTTTCCCTGTTCTTAATAGCTTCAACAATTATGTTCATCTTTTCTACACGAGGAAGTTTATCAAACTCTTTTGCTAGATCAATAAGCTTACCAGCATGTATATTAATCTCATGTAACAAGATTTTGGTAGCAAACTTAAATCTCAGTCGCCTCAACATATCACCCTGCGTCAACTTGTAACCATCCATTTCACAGCAGCCAAACTCAGAAAACAGCCCACAATCCCATTTTGTAGCAGGTTCACCATGGTAACATTCCATATGTAGCATTGTGAAAATACCACAATCACGGAAATTTTTCTTGGTTCTCCATTTTAGCTTTGGGATTCTTGGTTTAGCTTTAAGAATGTTAGCATGCTTTTTGTGACCATAGAGCTTCAAATGTCGGGAAAACAACTTTTTCTACAAAATTATTAAAAAAAAGATCATAAATTACTAGAATTCTAGGAAAATGTCAATAGCGATTCAAATGGAATTATGTATTAATCCCATGGGATTATGTTTAAATCATAAAGTATTCATCAAAGAATCCCATGTGATTACTGCAGAATCCCATGGGATTCAGTATGAATCCCATGGGATTCATACAGAATCCCATGGGATTTCTAATGAATCCCATGGGATTTCTAATGAATCTCTTTAAAAACAGAAAAGTAAATACTTACAAGTACTAAGTTGAAAAAAAAAATACTTACTAGTAGTTCACATGTTTTCTTATATTTCGAATCATAAGTTGCTCCTGAATCACTGTTATCTAATATTGTTATCGATATTGTTCTGGTAAGGCTGATCACGATGACGTAAAAGTGGCCACCATTGCAAATTGGAAAAAAAGCCTGTTATAACAAAACAAAAATAATAAAAATGAATCCAAAGTAAAAACACAAACATCAATTTATAAAGAAAAAAAAAAAAAATACCAAGTCAATGCCGTCGAGAGCCAAGCCAGCAACATTATCTGCAAACTGAGCTAAAATTTCATCTTCAAAACTTTCAAATTTATTGTCCTCAGACGCCAAGGTTCCATCAAACATAGATTTTACCTGTATATGCAATTTAAAAGATCATGTTATGATTTGTATTGCTTTGGGGGTGTTTGGTAAGTCAGATAAGATGATAAGCACTTTATTAAACAAATAAGAAATTTACTAAAGCAAATCAAAAATAAATACTTACAATACATCTTGTTGGAAAAAAGTGCCGTGATGGAGAACCATGTTCTTTAAATCTCTCTTCATAGTTTAAAATAGCACTCCAACAGTCAACAACATCTGAATCAATCCACAAACCGGGTGCTAACGTTTCCATTTGCAAACGAATGGAAAACACCGTGAACTCCGGAGATTCAGGATCAGATTCAAAAATTTTCTCACTATATGAGTAAACAAGAAAAAGAAAAAACATCTTTCAGAATCAGTTTGGAGTTTGTATGAATCCCATGGGATTCAGTACTGAATCCCATGAGATTCAATATAGAATCCCATGGGATTCAATACAGAATCTCATGGGATTCTGTACAGAATCTCATGGGATTCTGTACAGAATCCCATGGGATTTGATGTTTTTTTTTTATTAACTATATTAAAAATAAACATGTAAACTTACAACTTGTCGCCTTGCATTGCAAACAAACTATTTCCTAGAATGAACTCCAGCTTTGTGATTTTGGATACAACCTTTGTCTTCTTATTCATATACGGAGATAACAAGTACGAAGAAGGTTTCACCTCACGTTTTCCAGCTCGAGTAGCGATTCTTTCAGGAGTCATTGGATCAGGCATCATTGGATCCGGACCTCCGTTGAGCGATTCTTGCTGAATACAATAAAAAGGTTTAATTAAAAAGAAACAAAATTTTCGTAAAAAATAAAGAGATTCAAGAATATTACATATGCGTGCTCAGCAGTTATACACAGGATAATCTCATCAACATTATCTAAGTTATTTTCTATCCATTGCGTTAACACCTCCGGTGTGCACGTGATCTCAGGCTCATCCTCATCCTTCTCAGCCTCATCAATTTCCTTCTCAGCCTCATCCTTCTTAGCATCAACTTCCTTCTCAGCCTCAACAACTTCCTTCTCAGCCTCATCAACTTCTTTCTCAGCCTCATCCTCTTTTTTATCAGATTCAACATTCTCAACCTCATCAACTTCCTTCTCAGCCTCATCCTTCTCAACCAAATCTTCATTTTGTTTCTCGACCTCATCGGCCAAATCTTCTAAAGTTACCTTCTTCCCATTCTTATCATCGTCATTATCATCCTCCTCATCATCATCGTCATCCTTCCCACTACCATCAGCATCATCATCCACTTCATCATCGTCATCCTCTTCATCATCCTTCCCATTACCATCAACATCATCATCCTTATCATCGTCATCCTTCCCTTCATTGACATCCTCAATTAATAGCTTCGGTTGCTTGAAAATATTAGAATACTTTTTATATAGCTCCTCCAACTTTGCATCACCGGGGTAATCTGACATTGCTTTCGTGAAATAATCTTCTATAACAACTCTTTCATCACAAATCAACTCTAATTTTTTTTCAATTTTATTAAACAAGTCCTGAAATAAGAAACATTGTAATAGTCATAATAAAGCTCAATGCAATGAATCCCATGGGATTTCATTTCTAACTGAATTGCATGTGAATCCCATGGGATTCTATGTGGTTGTAAACAAGAAAAAGAAAAACATCATTTCAGAAAAAACGTTGGAGTTTGTATGAATCCCATGAGATTCATTACAGAATCTCATGGGATTCACTTCAAATTTCATGGGATTCATAATGAATTCAATAAGATTTGTAGTGAATCCCATGGGATTCTGTATTGAATCCCATGGGATTCTGTATTCAATCCCATGGGATTCACACTGATATCATTTAATAACAATAAATGTAAAACAAATAACAAAATTTAAAAAGGAACCTCAGAATCTTCTGAATCGCCACAAATAAACCCTTCAGCCTCTTGAACCTCGGATTCAGTCCATTCTGGTTGAAGTGGTAGCAAACCAAAACATTCTTCTTTAAGTTCTAGATCCTGTCGTTGGGACATTAAGTATGAAGACCAGCTTTTGATTGCAGGACGTGTCCGGACAACAGGAATCTTTTCATGCTTTGTGGAATCCAGATACAAAAGCTGAAAAACAAAAAAGTGTAAAAGAAGGTTATAACAAATCTGTCACACAAACACATTTAATAATCAAAAAAATAGAGTTCAAAACTTAGAAACTTACAACAAGGAAGGTATATGGACCAGTATAATGATTAGATGTCGTTGTTGGGACTTTATGGCGTTTAAGGCAGGAAAAAATAAAGTCACACCAATCAATAGCCTTAACATCAGTATCTTCACGCAATCTTAACACAACATCCAAACATATCTTCCCCTTTAACCCATCAACCTCACCCATCAAGTTTGCAAAAAGGGTACAGAAGTTGACTTTAAAAAGGAAGTCGACTTCCCGAGACTCGATCAATTTATTAGCAATGTCATTAACACGGACATCCTTGAGTTTTTTAGGATGAAACTGACCGATCCAATTCTTCACAAAGTCATCATTTTCTGATCTAGCATCTAGAGAAAAGAGAGATTGACCACCAAATGGAACACCTAATATCTCATGAATTTTTGAACTAGTGACCTTGATTGACTCGCCCTTCTCCAAAACCAACTCACAACTTCCTGGCTGAAATCTAGAAATTACATACCTTCCCAACCTTGAAGGAATGTGATCTATTTTACACTTGTGTAACGAACTAAATCCGATGTCAGCCAAAAACCGCTTCATATCAACCTTAGCGTCACGGATGGCAGAAAAAAGTGATGTAGGTGTTGTCCGTGAATGAAGAATCGGAAACATGGAAACATACTTTTCATGCTCTTCCTCCTCTGCCGTCAACACCTTCTTACCTTTCTTCTTCGACTTCCCCTCTTCATCATAATCTTCCTTCTTTACAAGCTTCTTATCATCAACATCATCTGAATTCTCCCTCTTTCTCTTAGACAAACCCTTTCCCTTCAAAACCTTTTTTGTATCTTCAATATCATCACAATCTACATAAAAAAAAAGACATTATAAATATGTTGGTCAACAAAATCCCATACTAATATTATATTTAAAAAACTTGTATGCATAACCTGCATGGATCACAATGAATCCCATGGGATTCACAATGAATCTCATGGGATTCAGGTAGAAATACCATGAGATTCAGGTAGAAATCCCATGGGATTCACAATGAATCCCATGGGATTCAGGTAGCATACTGTGGTGCAGGTAGCATACTGTGGTGCAGGGCATTACCTTTTGCCTGTTCCTTTTGCTCCTTAGCAACCGCCTTCTTACCCTTCTTACCCTTTTGCTCCTTCACCTCTTCATCCTTCTCCGACAACTCCTTTTGAACAGGTGCCTTCTCCAACACCACCTTCTTTTGGACTAAAACTGTTTTATCAAAACCAAGTAAAACTACTTTATGACTTCTAAAATGCAATTCACTACTAAAATTAGAAGAACTTCTGTCTTAAACTGATTCAAAACTGATAATTAACATAAATCTCAACATTAAAAACAGATTAAAACTATACCTTTTTGTTGCTTGACCTTTGGTTTTTTTCTGTCTTCTAATTCAGATAAAGACAAAATCCTTTTACGCTTCACTTCATCTTTGGACTGAAGTGTTTCAACCGACTCCAGTTTATCCAACTTAACAGCAGAATCTACAAAAAAAAAGACATGATATAAATATATTGATCAAAAAATACCATGATACAATCCCATGGGATTGTATGGAATCCCATGGGATTCATTAGCTGATTTAGAACAGTTTAACAAACTAAAAAAATGAGCATGCAAAACTTGTATGCATAACCTGCATGGATTACAATGAATCCCATGGGATTCAGGTAGAAATCCCATGGGATTCACAATGAATCCCATGGGATTCACAATGAATCCCATGGAATGCTAGATGTGCAACAATAAACTCAAGTACATATAACAGAAAAACAAATTTAAAACAGGTAGCATACTGTAGTGCAGGGCATTACCTTTTGCCTGTTCGTGAATCCCATGGGATTCACAATGAATCCCATGGAATGCTAGATGTGCAACAATAAACTCAAGTACATATAACAGAAAAACAAATTTAAAACAGGTAGCATACTGTAGTGCAGGGCATTACCTTTTGCCTGTTCCTTTACATTCTTATCCCCTCGCTCCTTACCAACCGCCTTCTTACCCTTCTTACCCTTTTGCTCCTTCTCCGACACCTCCTTTTGAACAGGTGACTTCTCCGACACCTTCTCCTTTTGGACTAAAACTGTTTATCAAAACCAAGTAAAACTACTTTATGACTTCTAAAATCCTCTTAATAAATCCCATGAGATAAAAAAATATACCTTTTTTCTGTTTTTTCTGATAGACCTTTAAACTCTTCTGTTTATCTTCAGTATCTTCAGTCTCAACTGGCTTAACCTTAGCCGACTTATCAACAGCCTTCTTATCAACAGCCTTCTTACCCTTAGCCGACTTATCAACCTTAGCCGACTTATCAGCAGCCTTCTTACCCTTCTTAGCCTCTGCATCCTTGGCTCCTTGGTCCTTGGCTTTATCCCCTTGCTCCTTGGACTCTGCATCCTTCTTCGACATAACCTTATCCGGCACCTTCTCCTTTTGAACAGGTGCCTTCTCCGACACCTTCTTAGCCGGCACCTTGTCTTTTTCAACAAGAACTTTCTTTTTTTCAGCCGGCACCTTGTCTTTTGTAGCCGGCGACGTCTCTTTTGCAGCTTCAAGGATATCAGATTTTGTTAACCACTTCTTACGTGGGGAAACTGTGACAACACCTAACATAAAAAAAAAAAAAAAAAAAAAAAAAAAAAAAAAAAAAAAAAGTTAGATATACAATAATTTGCATTAATTTGCATTTTAATTTCATTTATGTCTCATTTGAAAAAGTGCCAATTTAGTTACTCCTTCTGTACCATAATTATTACCTTCCACATTCAGCTACTAAACAAGCTGGTTTAGTAGCAAAAACGTACATATACCTAACTGATTACGCTAGACTTGTCACGTGTCCTCAATAATATACCTAACTTAATTAGTTTACACAGCAAGCACGTACATTCTACATTACTAATTACACGTATTTAGCAAATGCTAGACTTGTCACGTGTCTCAATAAGCATACATATACGTAACTGATTACGCTACTTATCAAGTGCGTACATTCTACATTACTAATTTTTTCTTGAGTCACGCAATCAATTACAATAAGATTCATGTATTTCGTAGTATACATATACACACACATATCAACGCTAATAGCTAACTTAATAACACTGCTTAGCAAGCAACATACATTCTACATTACTAATTAAAGTATCTCGCAATCAGTTACAGTAAACTCGTACACAATCAAACACGCTCTGCTCAATCATCTACTCAATCAACTTATACTTTTCCTTACAACTTAGGTAGTCCCATACACATATATACCAAGCATGTACGTTCTACATTACTCTACAAGCTACTAATCACACATATTTAGCAAACGCAAGTGTCTTAATATGCATACAGCCATACATATACCTAGCTGATTACGCTACTAAGCAATAGCTTATATTCTACATTACTAAACGTGAGAGTCTTAATAAGCATACATATACCTAACTGATTAGGCCACTCAGCAAGAGCTTATATTCTACATTACTCTGCAAGCTACTAATTACATGTATTTAGCAAACGCAAAACTAGTCGCGTGTCTCAATAAGCATACATATATTTACCAAATACGACTAACTGGTGCTAGTTTCGCCAAACATAGCATTAACTTCATAACACCCCTCGTTTAGCAGTCTCCTCATAAACTCTAAAATAAGCTGCCAAATTAAGCTCTAAAATAAGCAATCTAATCACAAATTTCAGCCACAACTCTTCAATCACAAATTTCAGTCACAACTCTTCAATCACAAATTAAGCTCTAAAATAAGCAATATAATCTGATTCCTATAACACAAACTTTAAGCCATCACAAATTTCAGTCACAACTATTCAATCAAAAAATAAGCAACTGATGTTATTTAATCAAAAAATAATTAAAACAATGAATTTCGAAGCTTACTTTCATTAGGAACGTTAGATGAAGCACCTTTTGCCACTGAAACGCCTTTAGATAGGGCAATCTCTTCTCGAATATCCATTTTAATAGAATTCTTATGGTTGCGCGGTGGTTTTGGGGGTGGTTTGGGGGCGGTTTGGCGGTGGTTGGCGGTGGTTAGGGTTTGAAGATGGTTTCGGGATCTGAAAAGTTGAGAGGGTGAGCGTGAGTGAAACGTGTGTGTGTGTTTTTCAAGTTTTGCGTTTTGAGTATAATGAGATAATGAAATTACAAAAATGACCCCTTTAGTATAATTTTAGTTTCAAATGTAGATTAATCTAATCCGTTGGACTCAAATGGATGGATGGTTGAGATCTAACCATTTGTTCTTTAGATAAAACTTGTTCCGTATGGAACTTTTCTCATAAGAAAATATGTATTCCTATAAAACTCATGTTTAATTTCTTTAATATCTAACTATAGCATCTTCTCTTTCCTTGTCATGTTGCTCGTCAGTTAATGCTCAAGGTTGCTCGTTGGTGGGTTTTGGAGGTTCACGACTTTATCTCGTATAGTAATTGGCTTTATTGCTTCAACAACCTTCGCTTTCTAAACGGTTTAAGGATGTATTGTAAGGTGTTTGGTATGTCATGTGGTGGGTTATTTGGAGGTTTCACAGTCAGGTTTTGTTTGGGAATAATCATCCTCGCTTGGATTTCTTATTCGACGAGATTGTTCGTTTATCGTATACTCGGTTTTCTAACCGATGTAACTTTAAATTTGATTGGTGCTCTTGGATGAAATGCCCTACGCTGCTTGCGAGTTTAGATGTGCGATGATTCTGGTTGTTTTTCGATGTTGGTCTTTTCGGGCTTCTTTAGCAGTTTTGGTTTGTTCTACATTTATGCCTTGTCTTGTTGTTTCTTTCCTCGGGGCTTGTATGGGGCTATATGAAAAACATTTCGGAGTGAAAACCGATGGCTCAGCCTCCATGAGTGACGATTTTCCTCTTGTCTTGGTTCGCCGTAATTGGCAAAAGTTTTTTTTATCCTTTTTAGTCCTCGCAATAAAAGCATTGGGAAGTTTCTACAATGTGTTATTAGTTTTATTTCTAGATTTGTATGTACTCTTTGGCTTCTAGCGCCTTGCTAGTACCTTCGTTCTTTAATATAATCCCACCGTTAAAAAAAAATAATTAGCACATTTCGTAGACTTATGAGCTATTAAACTTAGCTAACATATAAGCACATGCGGATAAGATCATAAGCTCAAAAAGATGAGCTTAGGAAATCAAAATTTCCCCATTAAATAAGCTAACACAAATTCCATTTTGAGCTTAATAGTTATGCATTTTCCGATGTATAAAGAAACACCTTACGTTTATTGGTTTCTAATAAAGTGTTGACACTGATTTTGGCTCTAAATGACATTTTATTCAGACTTTAGTTTATAAATGCAATTACCAGAAACCTTTATTACATATGCGAGCAAACCACGTCGTTATTATATATAAACATACGTTAAATAGTCAATTGACGATGACGATCCAGAATCCCCAATGATCTTCGGTTTTCACCAAACCTATAGTAGCTAATTGACCGATGAAGCTAAAGTTGTCTTGCAACTCTAATTATCATATTAACTTTAGACTCTCTAGTTATCTAAGCTAGTTATTTATCCTAATTTTTCCCTTCAACTAGGAAGGAACAGTGCACCAATATATCTTTGTGTACACAATACAAAGCTCACAAGTCAATGACTTCTTTTAAAGTCGTGTGTACACATTGTAAAACAAATCATTCTCACACAAGTACACGACTGATCATATGCTATATATCTCTCTGTATCTTGAACTAATGTATTTTAATTAGTATGTGTTATACCTCGAAATATTTTATGTATAAATGTGGGAAGCCACATTAAAGTTTACCACACCATAAAACGAACCAGAAACAAAAGCTAGCTCGATGGCACACCATAACAATACTATCTAGCTAAAGAGTCGTAAATGTAAATACTTTGCTTGTAGGCAATCGAGTCTCTGCTAGCCTCCCACTTCGCAGCAAACAAGACATCCCCGTGCGGAAAGTTTCTGAGTATGATGTGCGAACTCCCACGCCATGGCATTCCTAGCCGCGTCACGGCTCGGCCACCTAGTGTTTTTAGTCATTAGAATTAAAGCGCATGCTGATCATGAATCTTCCACTTCTTCAACATTGAAATCTCGTAAGAGGAACCACAATTCCTATATATGATACCACACCGATGTAATGTTTCTATTTGTCGTGAACGGATTTAGTCATTGCCAAGACTGTTGTGACCGTACATACATTTTCTTAAATTAACTAACTTACGAGGGAAAGTACCACTAATCATTTATATATGTTGTTATCATCACCTTATTCGAATCTTTGGCTTGTTCTTCATATGACCGGGTATATATGTCACGATTCATGGTTGCTCTTGTTAGTATTTATAAAGAAATATGACCGGTGATCGAGTTTGTTGGAATGTAACAAGAGTACATATAGGCGAGGGTGAAATCAAACAACGACATTATGGCCCTATGGCTGAAATGAGGTGTTTGTGTGTGTATAGGCGAAGGTGTGAGGGTGGAGATGTCCATGGTAGTAAACAAAAGCTTGAAGAAGGAGAAGAGTTTTGGTTTTGTGACCTTATCCCACATAGATGGATAAACAAACTCATTACATAATTAAGATGATATGAAAGCGATATACAAGCACAAGCACGCATATCACTTATATATGTGAGTTGGCAGTTTGTTTGTTTTACTAAATGAGTTTTTTTTTTTGGATACGAATTACAATATTTTTACTTATTTTTTATTGGACACGAGTTAGCAGATGTTATTGCATACTAAGTTGAGCTAATATTATTTCATGCATAGACGGAACTTGAACATTTTTTTTTAGGGGCCGAATTTATTTTAAGATGCCGAATCGGAGATTTGTTTCTAACATCAATTAAATTACCTCTAAAATCTATAATATTTACACTATGTGCCGCAATTTATTTTATTTTCTTTTTTAATTATTATTATTTTTTTTTTTGGGGGGGGGGCGGGCTTCCCTGTCCCTACATAATTTCGTCCATGATTTTAAGCATGACAAGACACGAAGATCAAAAGGTAGCGTCCCATGTTGTTACTTCAAATAAATTACCTGTTTTTCTTGTTTTTCTATCAAGATCAAACTGATATATCTATAACTTTAGAATTATTCTATTTTTATTTGAAAAGTGAATATGAACACAACTTAGATGGATTTTCTGATATTATCATCACACCATTAACCACTTTTCTTACAATAAGTTATTGAATTGAAAATTGTCTATTTAGCTTTGGCGAAATTGCATACATAGTCTTCGAAGGCTCCTTTGTCATTTATTTGAAGAACATTAGAGTTCATTCTCGTTTTAGTTATTGCGGAATTATTTGAAAAATTGTTAATACAGCAACCATAGACGGAACTTGAACCATTTCGCCAAAGGGCCGAAACGTTCATGATCAATTATTAAGAGGGCCAAACTACTAAAACAAAAAACTTATTAAACAAAATACATTAGGCGAGGGGAGGCACTTTATTTTGCTTACCCATAAATTCATGCTTATCAAGGGACAAATCCCCACCATCCATCTAGTTTGATCTAATGGTGGGGATTAACCTAAGATTTAGTAGATAAACCTAAGTCCATGTTTTTTTTTCTTGTCTTTTTGTCTTTTTTTTTTATTCACTTTTTTTTTCTTATTCACGTTTTTTCTTATTTTTTTTTTATTTCGCGTTTTTTTTATTCGTGTTTTTTTTCTTCGATTTCATACGTTTTCATCTGTTTTCATACGTTCTTATCCGTTTTCTTACGTTTTCGCCCGTTTTCATCATTTTAGTCCATTTTTCATACGTTTTCGCCTGTTTTCATACCAATTCGTCCGTATTCTTATGTTTTCGTCCATTTTCTTAAGTTTTCGTTCGTTTTCATACGTTTCTGACTATCTTTCTGTGATATTCAGAATATCATTTGTGATTATCTGAATATCACTTTGTGATATTCTGAAAAACACACGTGATATTTTGTTAATATCACTTTGTGATTTTGTGAATATCACTATGTGATATTTTGAATATCACTCTGTGATATTATGAATATCATTTTGTGATACTCTGAATATGAGTTTGCGATATTCTGAATATCACTTTGCGATAGTATGAATATCACTTTGCGATATTATCAATATCACTTGTGATTTCTTGATATCATGTGTAATATTTTGAATTTATTTCTTACGTGTATGTGTAGCAAAGTAGGAGGCAAGTCTTTTCTTTCTTTCTTGTTACTGTCAACGAATCAAAACCAAAAAGCCACAAACACAAATGAAATCCTTGGTCTTCTATCCTACTCATGCGTGTGGTATGGAACAAAAGAAACACAAAGGACATGCTAAGATCTTATTATATCAACCTAGGCATAACATGACAGTGATATTTTGAATATCACGTATGATTTTCATGTTACAAAACATTAGTTGATAATCACTTGTTATATTCAAAAAATCACTTGTGGTATTCAGAATATCACCTGTGATATTCAGAATATCACATAACATGACTTGCGATATTCACAGTATCATTTGTGATATTCATAATATCACTTGTGCTATTCAGAATATCACTTGTACTGTGATATTCAGAAACGTACGAAAACGTTTAAAAACAGCCGAAAACATTTAATAACGGACGAAAACGTATGAAAACGGACGAATATGTATGAAAACGTAAAAACACGTATGAAAACGGACGAAAACGTATGAATAATGGAAGAAAACGTAAGAAAACGGGCGAAAACGTATGAAAATGGACAAAAATGTATGAAAATGGACAAAAACGCATGAAATCGGGCGAAAACGTATGAAAACGGACGAAAATTGGATGAAAACGTATTGAAACGGACGAAAACGTATGAAAGGGAAGGGAAAAAAAACGCGAATTAAAAAAACCGTAAATAACGTGAATTAAAAAAACAAACAAACAAAAGAAAACGTGAATATTAAAAAATGCGAATTTTGAAAAAATTAAACGTGAATATTAACAAAAAAACGTTTATTAAAATTAAAAAAAAATGGTTGTAAAAAAAAACGTGAATAATTAAAAAAAAGAAAAAAAAAACAAAAGAAGAAAGAAAGAAATAAAAAAAAACATGGACTTAGGTTTAGACATATTAAATCTTAGGTTAATCCCCACCATTAGATCAAACTAAATAGATGATGGGGATTTGTCCCTTGGTAAGCATCAAAATAAGAGTAAGCATTTGAAAATACGGTAAAATTGAATTTGAAATAAGAACAAACACAGTTTTTTTATTGTTCGATGAAGAGTAAGAATTCGTCTTTTTCTGAAAAACGTTTTAATATAAAAGCATACTAGAAGCACAGTAAACATATACATTATATATACAACATAAAGCAATACATGGGCTTGTCCCAATATACACAAAATAATATCTACTAACAAAAACAAGCTGGTCAAACTTGATTTGAAGCTAAAATACAGGTAGTATTATAAAGTAGCTTTTCAATAAAATCAAATTTTGAATTGAGCTTGCAGACATTAAAGATCAATCACGGTGATATGCATTGAAGAGAAATGGAGATTCAAAGACAGCAAATTAACCATGCTTTTGTAGGTGCGTAATTTTATCTCTCAATGTTAACTGTTTACATAGCATCCGGTGGTAATGTATATTGCTAGATTTAGTATGGCAAAATTCTGTATATGCCTTTATGCTGAGAACATGATTCATTTGAAGATGACAATTCAAAGATTCTGAGGATTTTGTGTGCGAGCCCATATCCCTAGGAATTGCGTAAGACCATATCAACATAGGAGTATGGTGCGAAAGCCAAATGCATTGTGCGTTGACCTCATACACCAATCAATGCAGGTTATTCTTCCTCATAAGATGTGATTTTGGGATCATGTATTGCAGCTATGAATCAGTTCATTTGCAAGCTGCAATTGGAGAATAATATAATAAGAGAAAAGGAGAATAATGAAGCTCATAAATAACTATATAAAAAAAGAAGAAGAGATTGCAGGTTTGATGGCTCAACTTGCAGAAGCGGAAGAGAAGAAGGGCGACGAGGAGATTAACATGAAAGTGAATGAGCGAACAAATGTGAATTTATTTTCTTACCGAGAGTGCATAAAAACAGCTTAAAAAAGTTTTTAATAGTGTTAACAATATATGTGCAATTTAAGCAAATACAAACACAATAACGTATAAAGAGTCATAGTTGCTTCACTAGTGAGTGTGGTGACTCAAATATGCTACATCAAAACTCCAATCTAGTGCTTGGATTAAGTTGGCTCGTGGGTAATTCGGAGAATGATAATGAGAAGAGTGAAGAGGAACTATGACAAAATGTGTGAACTGAGGTGTTTGTGTATGTGTGGCTATATATATGGTGGTTAAGTCACTTGAAACAAAAGGTTGAAATATAATGAGTATGTTGGTTTTGTAAGTGTATCCCACATTGTTGGATGAGCATATACTATAGGAGTTTATAAGTAATGCTATGTAAGCATTATTAGTTTGGGTTTTGAATCACAAGATATTATTAACTATAAAGTAAATCTGGTGATTCTAAAGTTCGAACTTTTTGTGTATATTTAATTTTTTAATGTTTATTTGACTATAGCTTATTAAATATATAAAACGTCTCATTAGAATAATCATTTCCTTTTGTTTACTTGTATTTTCGTACCAAACATATAACATTTTTGTATTTTAGATAATATAATAACAAAATATAATAAATTTGTCTAACAACTTCTGGTAATGTAATCAAGATTAAATAAGATAAGAACCTCGGGATAAAAACCCTTACATACGGATTTATGCTAAAACCATAGGCTTTATGGATAAGCTTATCCAAACACCTCCGATATCTGTGTGATGTGCTAATTGGGTATGAGTAGTAGTTTAATAAAATCGCGGAGATTTGTAAAAATGCTAAAGAGAAGTATAATATGTATTAGTCAGCCTGTTAGTTTACCAAATCACCAAACTAGTGATAAGCAATGTAAACGTGAACCTGATTTGGTTGTTATCGACAATAAACATACGTTAAATAGTCAATTGATGAATCAGAAAGCACCACTCTCTGATCTTCAGTTTTCACTTGCTTAACCAGTGACCGAGAATCTCTAACATGACCATAACTCTAATGAAGCTAAAGTTGATACTTGCAACTCTAATCATACTAAAGTGGAAAATCTAGTTATCTTAGCCAATAATCAATCCTAGTTATTACCTTCCATTTGGAAGGAACATCAATACTTGCTAGGTTAAAGTTAATGTCACTTCCTCCTAATTAACTACTAGAAAAGAACACTACAACTCAATATTATCTTTTGAAGTATCCAAGTCAGTTTTGTTTGAATATGATAGCTTGTATATAGACCTATAGATTCAGTAAGAAGATATGCGTTTGAAAGAGGTGTTAGGTTTTCAATAGATGACCTATTGATTTTGTAAAACCCGAAAAATCTAAAACCTATATAAAGACTAAAATACCCTTGGAACCAAGAATAATAAAATATGTAAAATACGTTTATAATAAAGTACGGAAATAAAAAAAAAAACCTAAATAAATAAAAACTTAACGAGTATAATTTCGTGAACGACTTTGGTACGACGAAGGAAGTAAATGATTCGCTAAGAAGTTGGGCCGTTTGTTTATTGGACTCGTGTCTTTTATTTTGTTTTGCGCCAAGCCTAAGCCCAAGAGGGGTGTTTGTTGTGTTCGTGTGAGCCAAGGAGGAGGGGGCCGAAGCCCATATTGTTTGTGTGTGTGTATTCGGTTGGACCCAAGCCAACCCAAACCCAAACACTTTCCTAATCTAACTCAAATTCTATAACTATAAATACAACATATAATCACTTAATTGGAACCCTAGTTTTGCCTCTCCTTTTCTTTTTCTTTTGTTCGGCCGAGAGCTTCCCAAACACCCTTGGTGTCGATTTTTCTTATTCAAGCTAAGGTATAACGTTTATTCATCTTCTTTTAACATACCTTGCATGTATATGTTGAGATATAATTGATTTGTCGCGTTTCTTTTCTTTTGTTTTGGGGCCGAGAGGTGGTAACCAAGAAAAACTAGAAACCCTAATTTATATTAAGCGTATAATTAATAAGGAACGTGTATAGTGATAAGTAATATTGAATCGGGTCATGTATATGTTGAGTTAAGGTGAGCCGAGACATGCATGAAGTGAGACGAGGCATGCATGAGTTTTCGAATGAGGTTTAAAACATGTAACTTGAATATGTAACGTTTAGATGAGCTAGGACTTGGATAAAACATGCTAGCCGAAACCCTAAGTGAACTAAATAAGTGTACATGAGATTTAGACATGTAATTAATAAATAAAGGTTACGTAAATATAAAACCCTAGTTTTATGAGTAAAGCGTATGAAGTATACTAAACCCTAATAATGTATGTTCACATGAAATCATAAACGTGTATGATAAGGGTAAACGTAAAGAAGGTTATTAATTACGTATTAGGTTAAGTGGAGAATTATTAAGACGTAACATGTAAAATGAATACATATTAATGAGATATTAAAGAGTAAGAAACCCTAGAACGTAAATGAGAGTATATTAGGGTTTGAACTAAATATAGTAAGTGTTATTTCATGTGTGAGTTATAACTTATAAAACTATTTTCACATTTAAAGATGGACTTTAATAAATGATATAACAAACCCTAATCTACAACATTGATTATAAAATACTTAAGACTCATTAATAAAACCCTAAAGTATAAAGATTACTAATTATGGATACTAAATATTAAAAGATCATTTTGACGATTATGGAATCATTAATAACGTGGACAACCGTTAATGTCTATAGGTTCTGTGAAGAGGGAGTAATCCTTTGTTTTCGTCTTTCTGCTTTTCGATCTTTGCATTGGAATAAGGTACAGATATTCTGACCTTTTTCAGTAAAGGTTTCTCTTAATGTTTTCTTTCGTATTAGGTTTTCCTAAGCCTTTGCTATGAATCCCAAATCTGATTTCTGTTTGAGCTATTGCTTATCTGAACTTTGATTTCTGAATTATGAAACATCTGATTTTGAACTGATTGATATGAAAACTATGATTTTGGAAACATGAATGATTTTCTGATAAAATATGATCTGTGTCAGTTATGACATTCTGATTTGACCTAAGATAGTTTGACACCCGAGCCAAATATTTAACTAGTCATGGGGGTTCCATGTCCGTATCAGTGATGCACCTCTGATATGACTCTAGGGCAGTAGAGTGATGTTCTGCCACGTCTCTGGATGGTGAAGCATATTTGTGAATATGTAGGAAGGGGCGTATGGATGCATCCTAGATCTGTTATCTGTTATATGTTATATGTTATCTGATGATTGATGCTGCGTGCGTGCACGTCCTTCATAACTCTGGTAGGTCTCCCCTACAAAATGTTGCCTTGTGTGAATATGAATGTGATCTGATATAAGTTCTGGGCTCGTGGTAGTTGACTATAAACTTCTTTTGAAATTATGATTTATGCTTTGAAAATGATAAAGATTTTGTATAGCTCATTTACTTTATTTCATATCCGTTATCGTTTAGTATTAGCTTTTGCTTTCATATCTGTTCACTGGGCTTTTGAAGCTCAGCCGCACTTTTCTTTTCTTCCGCGGCAGGTATCTAAGCATTTGAAGCTGGGTTGCTTTGGGATGAGTGCTTGAGTGGACTTACCTTAGAGATTTAGCTTTGATTTCCTTATGATACCATTTAGACTTATTTTTTTTGATATTATGTTTGAAGTTTATTATGCTTCCGCTGGGACCTATGTATTGAAGTCTTTTGACTTGGATTATTTTCCGCATTTATGTTAAGACTTTCTTTTGGTTATGAATGTTTTGCTTTGATATGACACCATTACTTGTGATTCCTTTACCCTTGGCGGGTCGGGGCGTTACAATTTATGGTTTCAGAGCCCAGGTTTACGACTTGTAGTCAGGACCTGTGAACATAAGAACCTTAAGTTATCCCTTAGAATTAAGATTTGACCTGTGAGGATTGGGTAGACTTAGGTTTCCTTCTGCGAACTTCCATTTCGTATCTCATCTTTGTTCGTTTTGCTAATCGTTTGAATATCGTTAAGATGGTTCGAACTCGTACTACTGGTGGCGCGGATGGAGACGATGATGCTGTTAACATGGATGCTGCGATTGCGAATGCTCTCAATTCTCTTTTCCCTGGTTTGACTACACCTGAGATGATGGAACAGGTGATCAACAACATTCGGAATCAGACTGGTGAACCTTCGGGAAGCGGTGGAGGTGCTCAACCCGTCGGCATACATACTTGGCTCGAGCGTTTCGGTAAGCTCAAGCCTCTTTCTTTTAGCACTGCTGCTACTCCCACTGAAGCTGAGGACTGGATCACTCATGTTGAGAAGCTGTTTGAAGTACTGGGTTGTGGAGATGGATTTAAGACTCGTTTGGCTGCATTCAAATTGGAAGGTGATGCTTTGAATTGGTGGAAAGCATTGAAACAAGCACGAGGAGGAGATGCTTTCGCTGTTACTTGTACTTGGGCGGAGTTTCGGACTATCTTCTATAACCGTTACTTCCCTGATGCTGAACAGCAAAGGTATGAGAGGGATTATCAGGCGATCTACCAGTTTGATAATGAGAACTCCAACGAGTACATGAGTAGATTTATGAGGTTGGTAAGCTTTGTTGGAGCAATTGCTGGAGATGGTAGGCGCCAAGCTAAGCATTTCAAATGGGGACTGAAGAAGTGGGTGTTGGACCGACTGCTTAACACTGACTATGAGGATGTGTCGGCCTGCAATGATGCAACTCGTAACATTGAGATCTTTCATGAGGGTTCAGGTTACAACAAGCGTAATCGCGATGGTGATCGGATTCAAGGTAGGACTCAAAGTAATGAGTATAAGGGAAATACTGGCAGGAGTTATGATTCGAGGGGACAAAGGGGATAAGAGTTATGATCAGCGGGGTCAGTCGGGAAGGAATGTGGACTCTAAGCGCCCTGAGGCGAGGGGTCAGGATAACAGAGCTGCTGGTAAGAATGGAAATGATCGTCAGAATCAGGGTAACAATAACCAGCGTTACAACAAAGATCAGTCGACTCGAGGATCGAATCAGGGTCGTGCTTCAGGATCTTCTGGTCAGCAAAGGACAGCTGAAGTTTTGCCTCCCCCACCTATATGTACTACTTGTGGAAAGGCTCATCCGGAACCGTGTTTCAAGGCCACTGGTGGATGTTTCTCTTGTGGATCTACTACTCACAAGATCAAAGATTGCCCTAAGAGGAATCCGGCGATTCCTGGAAACTATACCAAGCCGCCACCTACTACTGGACGTGTCTATGCTACTACTCGGAATCAGGCGGAGCATACTTCAGGTACCATTACGGGAACTCTTTTCATTGATGATTATTCTGTCTTCGTTTTATTTGACACTGGCGCCACACACTCCATCATATCTGTCACATGTGCTAAGAAACTAAATATGAAGCCACAACCACTAACGAATCACTTATCGATATCTACACCTATGAAAAGTCACATGATCATTGATCATAAATACGTTAAGTGTCCTCTTCGTTTTGATGATCGTATTCGCCATGCACATCTGTATCCTCTCGATATGGTCGACTTTGATATCATTCTAGGCATGGATTGGTTGGCTTATCATAGAGCTTCCATCGACTGCTATGCTAGAACTGTGATCTTTGGAGACGTAAAACATCCTAAATTCGTTTATTATGGTTCTAAACCACTCAAATCTGTTAAGTTCATTTCTGCTATGAAGGCACGGACCATGATTGCTCATGGGTGTCAAGGTTTTCTGGCATCTGTTAAGGACACATCTTTGGAGAGTCCTAACATTGAAAATCTTTCCGTTGTTTGTGAATTCACCGACGTTTTTCCCGATGAACTCCCTGGACTTCCTCCAGCTCGAGAAGTTGAGTTTAGCATTGAGTTGATTCCTGGTGCTAAACCGATTTCGAAAGCTCCGTATCGTATGGCACCTGTAGAACTGAAGGAGTTGAAGGAACAACTGCAAGAGATGATAGATAATGGATTCATTCGACCTAGTGTTTCTCCATGGGGTGCACCTGTATTGTTTGTGAAGAAGAAGGATGGAAGTATGCGTCTGTGTATCGACTACCGTGAACTCAACCGTATTACTATTCGGAACCGTTATCCTCTTCCGCGCATAGACGATTTGTTTGATCAACTGCAAGGAGCCAAGTTCTTTTCTAAGATTGATCTGAGGTCTGGTTATCATCAGTTACGTGTGAAGGAGCAAGATGTTCCTAAGACCGCGTTTCGTACCAGATATGGTCATTATGAGTTTCTCGTTATGCCTTTTGGTTTGACGAATGCGCCTGCTGTGTTTATGGACTTGATGAATCGTGTTTTCCATGAGTTCCTCGACAAGTTCGTTATTGTTTTCATCGACGACATTTTGGTGTACTCAAAGTCTGAAGAAGAGCATGAGCAACATCTCCGGATAGTGTTGGAGATTTTGAGGAAGAAGAAGTTGTACGCCAAATTCTCGAAGTGTGAATTTTGGTTAGGACAAGTCGCTTTCCTTGGTCATATCGTATCAGCTGATGGTATAACCATGGATCCGTCTAAGGTTGAGGCTATCACTAAGTGGCCAAGACCTACGACAGTGACTGAGGTCAGGAGTTTTCTAGGACTTGCTGGATATTATCGACGTTTTGTTGAAGGTTTCTCTCGTTTAGCTTTGCCGTTAACCCAATTGATGAGGAAAGGTGAAAAGTTTGTATGGACGGATGATAGAGAAAAGAGTTTTGAAGAGTTGAAACGGAGATTGGTTTCCGCTCCTATTTTGACTCTTCCATCTGGTTCTGGAGGATATCAAATCTATAGCGATGCGTCTAAGAAAGGATTGGGCTGTGTATTGATGCAACATGGTAAGGTGATAGCTTACGCTTCAAGACAACTGAAACCTTATGAGGAGAATTACCCAACTCATGATCTTGAGTTAGCTGCTGTGGTTTTTGCGTTGAAGATCTGGAGACATTACTTGTATGGAGAGACGTGTGATATTTTCACCGACCATAAGAGTCTCAAGTATATTTTCACTCAAAAGGAACTCAATATGAGACAAAGAAGATGGTTAGAACTTCTTAAGGATTATGACACTAACATTCAGTATCATCCTGGTAAGGCTAATGTAGTTGCTGACGCACTTAGTCGGAAATCAGGTATGATTGCAAGTATTGAGATTGAGCCTAGGATTATTCGTGACTTAGAACGTTTGGATGTTGAGTTGTGCGTACGAGGTTCTGATGGATACTGGGCTAGTATGAAGGTGGAGTCGAACCTTATACTGCAAATTAAGGAAGCTCAGAAAGATGACGGCGAGTTGTGGGCCGTAGCTCAAAATGTTGAAGAAGGTAAGCGGACGGAGTTTAAGGTTGATAACGATGGGATTGTATGGTATGAAGATAGGCTTTGCGTTCCAAATGATCAGGTACTTCGTGAGAAAGTTATGACTGAAGCTCATAGTTCTCCTTTCACTATTCATCCTGGATCTACCAAGATGTATAGGGATTTGAAACAGTATTTCTGGTGGAACGGCATGAAGCAAGATGTAGCGACATTTGTGTCGAAGTGTATGATTTGTCAGCAAGTGAAGATCGAACATCAAAGAGCTAGTGGACTGTTACAACCATTGGATATTCCGACATGGAAGTGGGATAAGATATCTATGGACTTTGTGACTGGACTACCTCTTACTAAGAAGAAGCATGATGCGATTTGGGTGGTTGTTGATCGACTAACTAAATCTGCTCATTTCTTACCAATCAGGAAGGATTATGGTATCGGCAGATTGTCAGAGATTTTTCAGCAAGAGATAGTTAGACTTCATGGTACTCCGACGGCTATTGTGTCAGATAGGGATCCGCGTTTTACTTCTCGTTTCTGGAAGGGTTTGCAGAAAGCTTGGGGTACTCGACTTAATTTTAGTACGGCTTTTCATCCTCAAACAGATGGTCAGTCAGAGAGGACTATTCAGACTTTAGAGGACATGCTAAGGGCTTGTGCTTTGGAATGGACTGGCAGTTGGGATGAATATTTGTGTTTGGTAGAGTTTGCATACAATAACAGTTGGCATGCTAGTATTAAGGCAGCACCGTTTGAACTTCTTTATGGAAGGAAATGTAGATCACCTACTTGTTGGGATGAAGTAGGTGAACGTCTAATTGAAGGACCGGAAATGATTGAGATCACTAATGAGAAAGTAGCTGTTGCTAGAGAGAAGTTGAAGGAGGCTAGGTCTCGTCAGAAAAGCTATGCCGACAAGCATCGTCGTGATTTAGAATTTCGAGTTGGTGATCGTGTGTTTTTGAAGGTCTCGCCGTTTAGAGGTGTGAAACGTTTTGGAATCAAGGGCAAGCTTAGTCCTCGATTCATTGGTCCGTTTGAAATTCTGGAACGTATAGGAAAAGTTTCGTATCGATTAGCACTTCCGCCTCAGTTATCGCATGTTCATGATGTGTTCCATGTATCTCTCCTAAGAGGATACAATTATCATCCATTACACGTTGCTTCGTATCCGTTTGATCAGATTCGATCCGATATGTCTTTGCCTGAAGAACCAGAAGCTATTTTGGAAAGACAAGAAAGAGTCATGAGAAGTAAAGTCATCCCGTTCGTTAAGATTCTTTGGAAAAATCACCCAGAGCGTGAGGCTACTTGGGAGACCGAAGAGTCGATGCGAGCTAGTTATCCTCATTTCTTTGAATAATTCGGTATGTTCTTGTTTCGTTATCGTTTTCGTTTCGTTTCAATTTTCGAGGACGAAAATTTTTTTTTTAGAGGGGAAGAGTTGTAAAACCCGAAAAATCTAAAACCTATATAAAGACTAAAATACCCTTGGAACCAAGAATAATAAAATATGTAAAATACGTTTATAATAAAGTACGGAAATTAAAAAAAAACCTAAATAAATAAAAACTTAACGAGTATAATTTCGTGAACGACTTTGGTACGACGAAGGAAGTAAATGATTCGCTAAGAAGTTGGGCCGTTTGTTTATTGGACTCGTGTCTTTTATTTTGTTTTGCGCCAAGCCTAAGCCCAAGAGGGGTGTTTGTTGTGTTCGTGTGAGCCAAGGAGGAGGGGGCCGAAGCCCATATTGTTTGTGTGTGTGTATTCGGTTGGACCCAAGCCAACCCAAACCCAAACACTTTCCTAATCTAACTCAAATTCTATAACTATAAATACAACATATAATCACTTAATTGGAACCCTAGTTTTGCCTCTCCTTTTCTTTTTCTTTTGTTCGGCCGAGAGCTTCCCAAACACCCTTGGTGTCGATTTTTCTTATTCAAGCTAAGGTATAACGTTTATTCATCTTCTTTTAACATACCTTGCATGTATATGTTGAGATATAATTGATTTGTCGCGTTTCTTTTCTTTTGTTTTGGGGCCGAGAGGTGGTAACCAAGAAAAACTAGAAACCCTAATTTATATTAAGCGTATAATTAATAAGGAACGTGTATAGTGATAAGTAATATTGAATCGGGTCATGTATATGTTGAGTTAAGGTGAGCCGAGACATGCATGAAGTGAGACGAGGCATGCATGAGTTTTCGAATGAGGTTTAAAACATGTAACTTGAATATGTAACGTTTAGATGAGCTAGGACTTGGATAAAACATGCTAGCCGAAACCCTAAGTGAACTAAATAAGTGTACATGAGATTTAGACATGTAATTAATAAATAAAGGTTACGTAAATATAAAACCCTAGTTTTATGAGTAAAGCGTATGAAGTATACTAAACCCTAATAATGTATGTTCACATGAAATCATAAACGTGTATGATAAGGGTAAACGTAAAGAAGGTTATTAATTACGTATTAGGTTAAGTGGAGAATTATTAAGACGTAACATGTAAAATGAATACATATTAATGAGATATTAAAGAGTAAGAAACCCTAGAACGTAAATGAGAGTATATTAGGGTTTGAACTAAATATAGTAAGTGTTATTTCATGTGTGAGTTATAACTTATAAAACTATTTTCACATTTAAAGATGGACTTTAATAAATGATATAACAAACCCTAATCTACAACATTGATTATAAAATACTTAAGACTCATTAATAAAACCCTAAAGTATAAAGATTACTAATTATGGATACTAAATATTAAAAGATCATTTTGACGATTATGGAATCATTAATAACGTGGACAACCGTTAATGTCTATAGGTTCTGTGAAGAGGGAGTAATCCTTTGTTTTCGTCTTTCTGCTTTTCGATCTTTGCATTGGAATAAGGTACAGATATTCTGACCTTTTTCAGTAAAGGTTTCTCTTAATGTTTTCTTTCGTATTAGGTTTTCCTAAGCCTTTGCTATGAATCCCAAATCTGATTTCTGTTTGAGCTATTGCTTATCTGAACTTTGATTTCTGAATTATGAAACATCTGATTTTGAACTGATTGATATGAAAACTATGATTTTGGAAACATGAATGATTTTCTGATAAAATATGATCTGTGTCAGTTATGACATTCTGATTTGACCTAAGATAGTTTGACACCCGAGCCAAATATTTAACTAGTCATGGGGGTTCCATGTCCGTATCAGTGATGCACCTCTGATATGACTCTAGGGCAGTAGAGTGATGTTCTGCCACGTCTCTGGATGGTGAAGCATATTTGTGAATATGTAGGAAGGGGCGTATGGATGCATCCTAGATCTGTTATCTGTTATATGTTATATGTTATCTGATGATTGATGCTGCGTGCGTGCACGTCCTTCATAACTCTGGTAGGTCTCCCCTACAAAATGTTGCCTTGTGTGAATATGAATGTGATCTGATATAAGTTCTGGGCTCGTGGTAGTTGACTATAAACTTCTTTTGAAATTATGATTTATGCTTTGAAAATGATAAAGATTTTGTATAGCTCATTTACTTTATTTCATATCCGTTATCGTTTAGTATTAGCTTTTGCTTTCATATCTGTTCACTGGGCTTTTGAAGCTCAGCCGCACTTTTCTTTTCTTCCGCGGCAGGTATCTAAGCATTTGAAGCTGGGTTGCTTTGGGATGAGTGCTTGAGTGGACTTACCTTAGAGATTTAGCTTTGATTTCCTTATGATACCATTTAGACTTATTTTTTTTTATATTATGTTTGAAGTTTATTATGCTTCCGCTGGGACCTATGTATTGAAGTCTTTTGACTTGGATTATTTTCCGCATTTATGTTAAGACTTTCTTTTGGTTATGAATGTTTTGCTTTGATATGACACCATTACTTGTGATTCCTTTACCCTTGGCGGGTCGGGGCGTTACAATTTATGGTTTCAGAGCCCAGGTTTACGACTTGTAGTCAGGACCTGTGAACATAAGAACCTTAAGTTATCCCTTAGAATTAAGATTTGACCTGTGAGGATTGGGTAGACTTAGGTTTCCTTCTGCGAACTTCCATTTCGTATCTCATCTTTGTTCGTTTTGCTAATCGTTTGAATATCGTTAAGATGGTTCGAACTCGTACTACTGGTGGCGCGGATGGAGACGATGATGCTGTTAACATGGATGCTGCGATTGCGAATGCTCTCAATTCTCTTTTCCCTGGTTTGACTACACCTGAGATGATGGAACAGGTGATCAACAACATTCGGAATCAGACTGGTGAACCTTCGGGAAGCGGTGGAGGTGCTCAACCCGTCGGCATACATACTTGGCTCGAGCGTTTCGGTAAGCTCAAGCCTCTTTCTTTTAGCACTGCTGCTACTCCCACTGAAGCTGAGGACTGGATCACTCATGTTGAGAAGCTGTTTGAAGTACTGGGTTGTGGAGATGGATTTAAGACTCGTTTGGCTGCATTCAAATTGGAAGGTGATGCTTTGAATTGGTGGAAAGCATTGAAACAAGCACGAGGAGGAGATGCTTTCGCTGTTACTTGTACTTGGGCGGAGTTTCGGACTATCTTCTATAACCGTTACTTCCCTGATGCTGAACAGCAAAGGTATGAGAGGAGGAGATGCTTTCGCTGTTTCTTTATGGGAAAAGACTAAGCCTTCAACTTTTTGTTTGTTATTTATTTTGTGGTCTTAATTTTTATGTTTTACTTCTTTGGTTTATTCAACTATTTTCCGTTTATGTCACTCCAATTTAGCATATTGACTAAACTTAAGCTTAAGAATTTATGCATGATAAACAACTTACTTTGTCTTTTAGGTGTTCTAAGACGTCTTTAGCAATGGTTTATATTTTTATATAGCCACAACGAATCCTAGTATATAATAAGCTGGGTTAGCTAATTTTTTTGCCAAAATTAAAAGTGTAAAGTGAAATGTGTTATCTGGTTTCAAACAAGAATGTCATCGAATCTATTTTGTTTTTATGGTTTAACAAATAGTATCAAACTTTAAGGTGTTTATTAACCGACATGCGTTTTTTTAATCAACCTAATCATAATATCCAAGTAACCTGCTACTATATGCATAATTTTCTTGTGCAAGTATCACTTACATAATTTGATATTAATTTACAAATAAAATGTTAATTTTAGTTTGATATGTACCCACCTATTTTAATGTTACAAGGAAATGCTTGGTCACAAAGTAACACTTTCTTGTTCCAATAAATAAAATCTAGTTGTACGTGGCAACAATGTCGAGTGTGAAGTTATCGTTGGATACTGGAGAGTGCGGCCGGAAGGTTGAAATAAATGTGAGGAGACGGCGGTGGTGATTCGGTGAGGATGGCGACAAGAGCGAGGAGGAATAATGACACTGTATGTTCAATGATTCGAACAATAGACATCATGTTCGTATTTGGTGTTTAGTTGCGACATATGTTTGGTAAAATTAACCATAAACTGGTAGCTATAAGCCGATAGCTAATAAGATGGAAAGGGTATTCGGTCAGCAGCCCAAGTCGTTAATGCCCTCTCGACATAGCAAAATAGCAATCTTAAAATTATCCTTTTCTCTACTTCATTTTTTTTTACCACCATGAAGATATCCACATCTCGACATAGTAAAATGTACGTTTGAATTTTTATGCCTTTTGAAAAACATGGTCGACAAATACTACGGGAACTACCATTAATCATTTATGTTTTGTATTCACCAGCTTATTAAAATAGCTTATGAAAATGTTTGGCTTGTTCTTCATATGACTAGGCATGTCACGATTCATCGTATGCTTTTATTAATTTTTTTTACAAGAATGCGATAGGTGATCAAGTTTGTTGGAATGTAGTGACATTACATATAGCGGAGTGAGCAAAGTGATAATGTGTTTGCCGTGAAGAGTGTGAAAGGGATGAAATGAATGTGGGGAACGGAGGTTTGGCCAGGTTGAGTCATTAGTTGTGATGGTGAGGAGGGTCAAATTGAAAAACAATATTATAGCCTTGTGGGTGAAATGAGGTATTTGTGTGTGTATAGTCGAGAGTGTGGATGTGCATGGTAGTAAATAAAAGCTTGAACGAGTAGAGTTTTTGTTTTGTTATTTTTTCCCACATAGATGGATAGACAAAGTAAATTGCAATATATAAAAAAATATAAGAAATTGCACTTAAAACAAAACTACAACTTATGTATTAATTTAATACTTTTTTTTTTTTTTTTTTTTTTTTTTTTTTTTACTTTCTAGGTTAACACTTAATTTATCAAAGTGTATGCTACCTGAAAGATAAGTAATCTAAGTGAATAAAATGAAACTATAGAAACTTAGAAAAAAAAAATTAGGAAATTTAGTAACTTTTTTAGTAATAACCTTAAACATTTATAACTAAGACTATTATTAATGTGACTAACATAATTCTATATGAGCATGATTAAGTGTCTTTAATATAAACCTCTTTATAATGATCATACCAATTTTTATTGCGACTTAAATTCATGGATTTATAAATCCGAGTAACGACGAACTTTTTGTTGAGAAGCATGCGATTTATTAATTAACGGAGTCTTCAAATCTAAGCATCTGCTACTAATTATTAAGTAACAATGTATAGTTATTTACACGAGTATCACTTTACATGAACGGAATTCTAATACGAAATGATAATTTGACATATCACCACGCAAATTTACCTAACATGGAATGTGACAAAATAAAACTTTTTTCTATTTCAAACAATAAAATATAACTATATGTCATAATGTACAATCTTATGAATAAAGACGTTACATGTGCAAATTTAGTGTGAGGTGTTCATTGGATACGAGGAGAGCGTAAGAGTGCTGAGATGAATGTGAGGAGCGAGTGCTTGGGTTGAGTTCGCTCGAGGGTGATGAGGAATAGTGACACTGTGTGAAAAGTGGTTATTTTTTGACATTGTCCCACATCGGTGAATGACCAAAACTAGAGCAATATATAATTAGAACTAAGAATATATAACAGTTAATGAAAGTTGCCCTATTGAATAATCAAAGCTTTTCTGCTAAGGCGGGTTTATTTTTTATTTTTAAAAAGCCTATGTGATACTAATCTATCGTGTTGAAGACATAGGATTTTCGTATGACTGAAGAGATGTCATTTCATATTGAAGACATATCTTTTATATAATAAAACAAAACCTCTAGTGGGAATTTTTCATTTCAAAAAAATCAAACCATACCTTATTTGGTAATATTTTTTTTAATTTGATCTCTTTTTAAGATGTACAAAAAAAAAAAAAAAAAAAAAAAAAAAAAAAAAAAAAAAACCCTAAATATTACTTATTTTAGCTAGAAGCTTAAAATTTGCGTTTTATATATCCGATGTAAAAAAAGGCAAAAGATACACATGGATTTAATGGTTAACTTTCAATAATTGTAGACCTAAATGTAAATTTTTTAAAAGAACCGATGTACCCATTAACAACAACAAAAAAAATCACGCCAAAACCCACATTGTATCTCCAACCCCTTAAGAAAACCCTAGCTTAGTGATTGTGTATTTTATTCCAGATGAATCCAAGGTATTAAGTAATGAACCGGTTTTTATTTAAATCAATTCATCTCCGAGTCCAAGGTAGTTTCCTCCTTTTTTCCTCAATTTTGTGTTTGTTTTTGATAAAGTTTATAACGATTTAGATGAAATCTTTGTAAACTAATGCGATATTCACATGACATAGCTTAGTTGTTTGCGTTTTCTAATAACAAGTAATTTTTTGTTTTAAATGCATTGATTTGAGCCTATATGTTTGTTAAATTTGGGATTATGAATTCGAATTAAGCTTTTTTAATTGATTTTAGTAGTTACTTACACTATGTATATGTTTATCATAGGGATGTCGTATGTATTGGTGATCACTTAGACCGAGTATTGAAGTGTATCTCACATGGTTTCAAAAAATTGGGACGGGTGTATAACCTTCTTTTTCAAAAAAGCATTTAAATGGTTGCTGATTTAGGTTATGCTTTATTTATAACTGGAACAATGATCATGTTTAAGTGAAAAAATAATTGTAGTGCTTCTCAGCAGAGTAATCAGTTTCAGTTTTTGCATCTATAGATTTAGCATCTCTCAAGCTTATGACTAAAATATGGCCAACGCGAACTTTTTTGTAAATTTTCAAGGTATGCAGTTGCTGATCTGATGGGTGTAAATGAGTGGTTGTTGCTTCAGTTCCAATAGGTATCACTTTACTCTTATCACTTTTCTGTTTCACTTTCCATGTTACCATTACGTTACATCTCATTAATTTGGCTACATTTAGCAATTTGTGCTGATGGTGACTACTTTTAGGGGTTGTTTGGAGCTTTTTTATTGAATGTTCATATAATTGTTGTTTCAGATTAGTTATTAGAATGAATACCTTTAGGGGTTGTTTGGGATAGCTTATAAATAGCTTTCAGGGATTGTTTTCCAGATTAGTTTGAGATTGCTTATCGAAATTGTTAATAGTGTGTGTATAGGAATGCTTTTTAGCGTAACTACTCATAAGGGTTGTTTGGATTGCTTAATAAAAAGTGCTTATAGAGGCCGCTTTTGGAATCGATTATTAAAATTGCTTATTGTGGGCTGTTTGGGATTCAGGTTGCATGGGTCAGGAATGCTTTGGGCAGCAATTTTGTGAACCCTTAGTCATATTTATTTGATTTAATATAAGTAACAACTATATATCCATTACTTTGATTTTAGTTTTTTTTTGGGTTCCTTTATCATGTATTGTTGGAAATAGTTAAGTTTTATATGCATTTATATTGATTGTAATGTATAAAAGAAATATTAGTTTTAATTGAATTATGTTTTCACGTGGGGATTATTAGAACAGAGGAGATGTTTTAGATTTTAGAAATGAAAGCTTTTGTTTATTGATTTAAATTCTTTGACTTTTTTGTACACTACAATTGCATTACACCATTTGCCTTTTATAGGCATTATTATGTCGGTGGACTAATGTCGGTTCCTCCATCTAGTCATTTCTAGTTTCATGTTTACTAAATATCTAAAAGCACTAATCATTTATAATTAATTCTAGACTAATCTAGAAATACATTAATATTTTAACACTCCTCCTTAATGTATTTCGATGTTACTCCAAGCATGTTGCGCAGGAACTCGTACTTTGGTCTTGGTAATGCTTTGGTGAAAATGTCTGCAACTTGTTCTTCAGTCTTGCAGTAGTATAGTTCTATCACCCTTTTTGCTGAGACTTCACGCAGAAAGTGATACTTGATGGCTATATGCTTTGTTCTTCCGTGAAATACTGGATTCTTTACCATTGCAATTGTAGACTTGTTGTCGCATAATATTTGTGTAGCTTCATTTTGTTTCTCGCCCATATCTTCTAGAATTCTCCTTAGCCATATCGCCTGATTTGCTGAATTTGCGGCTGATATATATTCGGCTTCTGCTGAAGATTGCGCCACCGTATCTTGTTTTTTAGACGCCCATGAGAATACACCAGATCCAAGTGTGAATACATATCCTGAAGTACTTTTCATGTCATCCACTGATCCGGCCCAATCACTATCTGTGTATCCATAAAGCTTTGACTTTGTAGTAGGCTTGTACCATATTCCATAATCTATGGTGCCTTGCAAGTATCTTAATATTCTTTTTGCAACCCCATAATGTATTTGAGTAGGATTTTGCATGAACCTGGATAGCAGACTAGTTGCGTACATTATGTCTGGTCTTGTTGCAGTTAGATACAGTAGACTTCCAATGAGACTTCTGAATCTTGAAGCGTCAGCCTTCTCAGATCCATCTTCTTTCTTCATCTTCTCGTTGACGACAAGAGGTGTGGCTACGGTTTTACAACCGTATAGTTCAAATTTTTTCAGGAGGTTTTCAGTATATTTCTTTTGACATATGAAGATGCCATCATTTTCTTGACTAATTTCGATGCCAAGAAAATAGTGCATCAATCCAAGGTCGCTCATCTCGAATGTCTTCATCATGTCTTTTTTAAATTCTTTTATCATTCTCTCATTATTTCCTGTATAGATAAGATCATCAACGTACAATGAAAGAATGAGAGTGTCAGAGTTACCTTGGGTTTTGATGTAGAGCGTAGGCTCACTGTCGCTCCTCCTAAATCCAGAACTTGTGAAGTAGCTGTCAATACGACTATACCAAGCTCGTGGAGCTTGTTTAAGTCCATATAAAGCTTTTTTTAGCTTTAGGACCTGATCTTCTTTTCCTTTCTTGACGAACCCTTGTGGTTGCTCCACATATATTTCTTCTTCAAGAAATCCATTTAGAAATGCTGATTTTACGTCTAGCTGATGAATCTTCCACCTTCGTTGAGCTGCCAACGCCACAAGTGTTCTTATAGTATCAAGTCGAGCTACAGGTGCGAAAGTTTCGTTGTAGTCGACTCCAGGTTGTTGTGAATAGCCTTTAGCCACCATCCTTGCTTTATGTTTTTGTATGGAACCATCGGGGTTAAGTTTTGTTTTGTAGACCCACTTAACTCCAATGATTTCTTTATCTTTGGGAAGATCAACTAACTCCCATGTGTTGTTCATTTCGATCATTTTAATTTCTTCATTCATCGCCATCACCCATTTTTCGTCTTTGGCTGCAACTTCATAGCTTTCAGGTTCTACAGATGTGAAGTTACAAACTTCAGGGCACTTCTCATAGATTTCAGCTAAAGCTTTGACTCTTCCAGGTGTTGACTCCGGACTTGAATCTTTTTGCTCCAAAGATTGTGCTGATGACGGAGACGTTGGTGTAGCTGGACTTGTTTCACCTGTACTTGTACTTTCTTCTCCTCCAGAATGCTGAGTTTGTGGTGTCTGTTCAGCTGGAGTCTCCATAGATATCTGTGGTAGATATGCTTGTTTTTCAACTTTGTCTTCCTTCCAATTCCAAGAAGCGTCTTCATCAAACTCCACATCTCTGCTGATCACGAGTTTTTTGGTCTTCAAGTTATAGACTCGATAGCCTTTTGATTTTGAGCTATAGCCCATGAATATTCCTTTTTCTGATTTTTCTTGGAGCTTGTGACGTTTCTCCTTTGGAACATGGATGTAGCAGATACATCCAAATACTCTTAGATGTTTTGCTGAAGGTTTCATACCACTCCAAGCTTCAATTGGAGTTTTATTTTCTACAGCTTTAGTTGGACATCTATTTAGCAAGTATACAGCCGTGTACACAGCTTCAGCCCAGAAACTGTTTGTAAGGCCTTTTTCATGTATCATTGTTTTGGCCATTTCCATTAAAGTTCTGTTTTTACGTTCAGAAACACCATTTTGCTCAGGAGCATAACCAACTGTTAGTTGGCGATTTACTCCTTCATCTTCACATAATTTATTAAATTCTTTAGAGGTGTATTCCGTTCCTCTATCACTTCTTAGTGTTTTTATGAAATGACCACTTTTCTTTTCAACAAAAATTTTGAATTTTTTAAATATAGTAAAAACTTCTGATTTTTCACGCATAAAATAAACCCAGGTCATTCTAGAATAATCATCAATAAAGAGGATAAAGTACCTGGATTGATTTTGAGATGGGGTCCTCATTGGTCCACATACGTCATTGTGTACCAACTCTAGTATTTCCCTTGCTCTACAAGCTTTGTCACGAGGGAAAGGTTTTCGATGTTGCTTACCCATCATACAGCTTTCACATGTGTCAGTGATTTCCTGTATGTTTGGCAAGTCCCTCATCATATTTTTTTGTTGAAGAATTTTTAATGCGTGAAAATTGAAGTGGCCAAATCTTCGATGCCATAGCCATGATTCATCTACTTGAGCTTTCATGGCTGTGTCTCTGATATAATGCCAGCGAAGTGGAAAATTTCTATTTTCCATTCGGACTTCGGCAATTAATTTGTTATTATTTTTCTTATCACGAATGACGCATGACTCATCTTCAAAGTGAAGAGAGTAGCCATGCTCCATCATTTGTCCAACACTTAGCAAATTACTTGCTAGGCTTGGAACTAGAAGAACATCATTAATGGAACGAGTACTGTTATTAGTTTGAACAACTATCGTACCTTTTCCTTTTGTATCGACGAGTGCTCCATTTCCCAATTTGACACGGGACTTTACTGTTGTGTTGATGCTGCTGAATAACTTCTCATCTCCGGTCATGTGGTTACTGCAGCCACTGTCGATGAACCAAGTATCTTCTTTTTGCTCGTTCGCAACATGGCACGCATAGAATAGCTGCTTGTTGTTTTCCGGTGTATCTTCGTTTTCTTCCGTGTAGTTTGCTCGAAGATTTTGTTTTAAACGACAATCTTTCTCCAGATGTCCAAATTTTTTGCAGTTGTTGCATTTTGGTTTTCCTTTGTGGAAACAATCTTTTTCCAAATGGTTTGTTTTTTCACAAATACCACATGGAGGATAACTTTTTCTTCTTTGATCAAACCCGGTTCTGGGTTTTTCTCTTCCTCTTGATTTTTCTTCAAAATTTTTCCCCCCATTATTAGATTTTAGAGACCTTACTTTGAGTTTAGACTGAAAGGCACTTTCAAGTGAGTCATCACTTTGCCGACTCAGTCTAGCCTCATATGCTTCAAGAGAGCCAATTAGTTCTGTTACTGAAAGAGTCTCAATATCTTTTGACTCTTCAATAGCAGTAATGACATGATCATATTTATCAGTCATTGTGATTAGTATTTTTTGAACAATCCTTTTATCATTTATATCATCTCCATAGGCTCTCATTTGATTTACTATCACTTTAATTCTAGAGTAGTAATCTTTTACGGTCTCAAAATCTTTCATTTTTAAATTTTCAAAATCCCGTCTTAGAGTTAGAAGTTTGACGGATCTCACCTTGGCACTTCCTTGAAACTCTTCTTGAAGAATTTTCCACGCCTCCTCTGCTGTCGTAGCTCCCATGATTCGTGGAAAGATAGATGGTGTCAAGGCTTGTTGAATGTAGCCTAGAGCGGCTGCATTTCTTACAACATTTTTGTTATGTTTTTCTTGTTGATCCGCGGGCAGAGTTTTGACATCGCTTGGAATTTTAAATCCGTCTTCAATAATATCCCACAAGCTTTGAGCTTGGAAATATGTCTTCATTCGGAAACTCCAAAAATCATAGTTATCGCCATCAAAGATGGGGACAGGAATATTGTATGCACCAGCGGTAGTCATGGTATACTCGAATAAACGCCCTATCTAGCTCTTGATACCAATTGTTGGAAATAGTTAAGTTTTATATGCGTTTATATTGATTGTAATGTATAAAAGAAATATTAGTTTTAATTGAATTATGTTTTCACGTGGGGATTATTAGAACAGAGGAGATGTTTTAGATTTTAGAAATGAAAGCTTTTATTTATTGATTTAAATTCTTTGACTTTTTTGTACACTACAATTGCATTACACCATCTGCCTTTTATAGGCATTATTATGTCGGTGGACTAATGTCGGTTCCTCCATCTAGTCATTTCTAGTTTTATGTTTACTAAATATCTAAAAGCACTAATCATTTATAATTAATTCTAGACTAATCAAGAAATACATTAATATTTTAACATGTATATACAACAAGAGATCTCATATTAGATTAGTATTTGGTTCATTAGGAGTACTCATATTCCACCTTTTTTGTTAATCTAAATTATCGTGTTAACAGATACCGAGGTCCAAAGAAGCTATCAATTCTCCAGCTATGCCATTTCAATTACCAAAAATGGTTAAATCGATTCGTCGCGAGCACAGGATTTTTTTCCTAAAATTTTTAACATGTAACTTTTATTAAAAAACCATTATATAGATTCGAATATTCGATTCGTCGCAAGCCCAGGCTCAATCATCTTCAAAGAGATAGAAATCAAAATGGTTAAATCGATTCAAAAACAAAAAATGGTTAAATCGATTCGTCGCGAGTAAGGATCTTTTTTCTATTTGATGATAACCGAAATCTAACTTTTATCATGTATATAATTTTTAATGCTGGCCACTATTTCTTGTGATCTTTATAAAAAATTATTGTCTATCAATTTCATAATAGTTGCAGAACACGAAATTATATCTCAAGAATTTCCTTCTAATTTTACAGGATTTTTTTTTGAGAAACCAAAATTTCTTGATGGTCTCCAGTCAACTCGACGGTGAAACATACAATTGCTCTTACTTATGTACATCTTATTACTTATTTTTTTCTTTTTAATATTTGTACCATCAGTCAGTGTATGACATTATTTTTAACTTAGTTAATATTACCATATTTCAGGTGTATACATTTGGTTCTACATTCGGGGCAGAAAATCCCAACAAATCTCGACATTTGGCCAAATTCCGGGTATTCTTTTGTTTTCGCCTCCAAAGTATCATGGTTTTGTACTGCATTACAGAATTAGAAAACAAGCTTATATAGATTCGAATATTTGATTTCTATCTCTTTGAAGATGATTGAGCACGGCTTGCATTTGTGAACCTGAATGATGACATGGCATGTGCCACTGCCTATCTCCAGTATGTCGTATGTTACTTCATCGACCCTTTTATAGTTACTATGTTACTGTAACTTATAATTTGTTTCGTTTTTCTAATTTTCAAAAGATCGCCCTTAGTAAGTAATATGTTATTAAACACTGTTAGCAAAAAGAGTTAAAAGATTCCCATTAACACGTAATGTGTAGCATATCTTTAGATGTTTTGTACGGGTTTCAAGTACCCTTATAGTCACTTCTAATAATCGTTTAACACAATGGACTAACAATCATGAATCACCATACAGAGGATATCGCCACTTGCTATCTACACCCCTTGTCGTTAAAGGCCAGCAATACTAGAATGTCATTGATACTTAGCTATGGAATTTTTTAATCTATGATAGTAGTATGATACAATCTTGATTCTATATGAATTTCATTTTTAATTAATATTTCAGTTAATTTGTGAACCACCTTTCCTGTAGTGTAACACTCGATGACCAACTTTTGTTGCTCTATACAAACTCAATGATTACTCTTTATGAACTAAATTTTTTGTGATTAGTTTTTACAAATCTTAATTGTTTTGCATACATGAAGCAATGTTTCATCGATTGAATTTTTTATACAAATTTAGGTTAAGTGCCAGTTGTGATTTCTTTTGCCTAATTATGTGCAATTATAAAATTATTTATTCAATTGCTTACATGAGAAACTACTTGATTTCATATTATTTTATCTTTACATATGCAGGTGAGACGAACATGGGATGCATAATAAGACCGGGAGGAAGGTGAAGACATTATTTTCTTAAAAGTGTAACATTTTAAAAATTTACACTCTCCAACACATCAGATGGCTCAAAAAACATAAAATTCTGATCTTTATTACATTGATATCAACATCCTTCTTTTGAAGTTTATATGTTGGACAGTGTCATAAGAATTTGTAGCTCAAATTACTTGTCTAAATACTCATGTGGTGTGCCTTCTTTTGCAGTCGGATACCAGGTCATTGGGTTTAACCATCCCCACCAGCTAACGAAATGGGCATCTTACCTTGTGAAACGTTGATGAATTAGAATAATTTGCACTATAGCATTTTGATATGAAACTCAATACCGACATGTGTAAGACCTCTCAATATTAGATCAAACTATCTGTATTTATAATTTTTTTGTTTTCATTTAGTTTTTAATCTTTTCTTTGCAGGATAAACGGTTGTGCACAAAAATCAAGGTGCTTCGTGCACATCATTTAAACATGTTAGAGAAAACGTCCATAGTGATTTTGAACGACCACATTGCTCACAAGCTGGATGCACATCCCTAATAGCCCGTGCATCTGCAAGCGATCTTTTCAGAACATAAACAAGAAAGTATGTATGCATACGTTCTTTCTGACTATATTTGTCATGTTGCATCTCTCATTGTCTACTATTTGGTTTCAAGGCACATCGAAATCTTATGACTGGGAATTTATGATTAACAAGTTACCAACAATATGTGCTTTATCATAGAAACAAAGGATACAATAGGATTACAGGGAGCTTATTCACAAGCAGGAAATTTAGCAAAGAAAGGTACATTAAGGTCCTTAAGGATGAGTCGTTTAGAATGTGTGTAGGAGACATGAGGTTTAACGATTTTCAACCTTTTTTACCCGTTTTTAAGCTATATTTTTCATTTCACCTATTCGATCCCTAAGATATAAAACATTATCTGAATCAGCCCATTCAGCAGTAGTGGGTCAAAACTGCTACCTGTAATATCACATTATTCAAAAAATTAGAAAAAACCTCGCGTGCGCGCGGGTATTATAACTAGTCATACTCAATACAGAAACATCATTTAGTATGTGGTGTCCTCTCGCTATAGCAACCTTAAATATTCTTTTCTCTCCTTCATGTTTTTGTTACCACCATGAAGATATCCACACGTTCTTACCATTTGGTTTATTTTTTGTTGTATTAAATTATGTGTTGATTTATGCTGAAACCATCACCTTTATTGATAAGTTTATCCAAGCAACTCTAAGAGAGCTAGGTGTGGCAACAAGCTTAAACTTCGTCGTCGCGCCACCTCAGCGCCACATCAGTATCCCATTTTCCCACAACTAACCACAACAAACCCCTCCTCACTCATAACAAACCTCAACCTCTTCATTTGGGCCCCACCACTACCACTTTATTTTTTTTATTCAATTTTCTAAATAAACTAAATTCATTTCATTAAAAATAAAAATACAATATATATTTAAAAAAGAAAATAAAAGAAAAAACAAAAAAACTTATCTCAAGAAAATAAAAGAAAAAAACTTATCTCAAAAAAACTTATCTCTGTATATATATAAAAATACAATGCCCCAATCTCAACCAGTCCAAAAAAAAAAAAAAAAAAAAAAGAAAGCGTGTCTTCTTCTCCAAATACTTTTCTGCACGTTCACACACACACACGTTTTACACACACACACAACATATATTGAAAAAAGAAAATAAAAGAAAAAACTTATCTCAATGTTTGTCAGATGGTTTCTCTCGTTGTGCAGACGACGACACTTCTCACGGCGACGGACGACAAAGGGGGGCGGTGTCAAAACGAACCACGGCGAGCTGCCACGGTGGACGGCGAGCCCTCACGGCAAGCCCACACCGTGTGCTCTAAGTTATATGTGATGTGTTAATTTTTTACAAAAGTATGTGGGAATCGATGCCACATTAAAGTGTACCACAGGTACGACATAAAACGAACCCAAAACAAAAGCTAGCTCAATTTGGCAATCCATACTCAATACTATCTAAAAGTCGTAAATGTGAAAACTTTGCTTGCAAGCTATCGAGTCTCTGCTAGATAGCCTCCCACTTCGCAACAAAATAGCTACCGCACCATGGCATTCCTAGCCACGTCACGGCTCGGCCACCTGGTGTTTTTGGCCTCCCCCTGTTGTTGCTTCAAATAAGTTGCATGTTTATCTATCAAGATCAAACTCTTATATCTATATATTTATAATTATTCTAAGCTTTATTTGGAAAGTGAACATAAAAACTAACTTAAATGGATCATATGATATTACCAATTTATCATAAAACCATCAACCACTTTTCTAACAATAAGTTAAAAAATTGAAAATTGTCTATGTAGTTTGGCGAGATTGCATACATAGTCTTCGAAGAAGCCTTTGTCATTTATTTGAAGAACATTGGAGTTCGTTTTCGTACTAAATTTAATTGAGATGAATGTTATTCGGAAAATAGTTATGTGTAAGTAAAAATTTAATTGTCTGGTTGTTTACTTCTTTATTGGTTGCTATCGTCACCATTGTTATAGCTCCGCCAACACCCACGTCTATGGAAGTTTATCCTCCGCCCGGCTGCGATATTCCAAATGTCCGTATATTCACACGTAGAAAGAGTTGCAGGATCGAATATAAATGTAATTCTCATGAACATCATTCATGAGAGCATGCGGCATACGCGAGCTAACCACTTCGTTATCATTTTAAGCATAAGTGATGATTACTTGAAAGATGACTTTGTGATACAAAACACATGTAGGTAAAAAGACTTCAATATCATTCATGAGAGATTTATGGTTCACATACAACTATAAATAAACATCAATAAGCAATTATGAGGTAGTCGCAATCGTTCTCATTAAATACATATTAGTTACATATAAATAATAGGGATAATTTCATCTATATATTTGAAAAAGTTTATAATTACATCAATATCTTTATAAAATTTGAAATTACATTAATATCCTTTCAAAACTTTAAAATCATCATATATGTCCAAATATTCAATTTATTGACAATTAAATGATTTAAAGATATAAGAATTATATTTTAAATATGACTTAATAAGTATTTGACTTATTTACCCTTCAACTTGAAAAGAATCAATCACATATCCAGTTTTCATCAATCGTCTATGTTAGTCGATATTCCCAACAAATCCAACCTCCATGATGTAATTCAATTATGCTCGATATTAACATCCGATTTTTGTTTTCATTTTCAATGTAAAGTCGAATTGATTAATAAATTTAACCTGTTTCATGTGGGTAAGGAAAAAGCATTTGTGGAAAGAATCAAAGGATAGAAAAATAATGGTTAGTTATCAATGAATCAAAAATTCTTTTTTAAAATCATAAAACTGAAAAGGGTATTTTTTTTCTTTGTAAAGTTTTGTTGTTGCTTGTTCTTCTGTCGTTTGCAAAAGCTTTAATATTGTTATTGTTAAATTGTATTGAATATTGAATTTAAAGAACCCATTTAATAATTAACAATCAAATGAAATTCATAAAGTATACAATTTCATGGTTTCAAATTACCAAGAAGAAGACAAGCATGAAAGGTGAATAAACTGGAAATGGGCAATAAGGGTAAAAAGGTCAAATTCTTGTTAATTCATGTTTAAAATTGATTTTTATGTTTTAAAATTATTAAATTATGATTAAATTGAATATTTAGATAAATTTGAGGATTTTGATGTTTTAATAGGATATCGATGTAATTATAAGATTTACAAGGATATTGATGTAATTATGAAGTTTTGAAAGGATATAGATGAAATTCTCCCTAAATAATAAGGGTACGTTGACGGTTAATGTATCGTGATTTATTGGGTTGTCAAAAGTATAAAAAAAAAAAAAAAAAAAAAAATGTTATCAATTAAGTTTTTGGTCAAATTATGTTTTTCGAGTGCTAATTGATGCAATAAATTAATGTGATGAGTTGGTTTTTGGATATAATTTGATAGGTTGTGACAATGTGACTCCATGGATGATGATAGTAAAGTATCATAGTCACTTTTGCTTGAATGTGATAGCTTGTATCATGAAGATATGCGTCTGAAAGTAGTTTTGAATACATAGACCTCAAAAGAATGTGACGAGTGAGTGTGTTGGGACGTGTTGAGAGTACGTGAACTAGAGTGAGCATACCGATGGTTGTAGGTGCGATGTTGCCGATAGATTGTACGTTGGCTGGGAGATGAAGTAGAGTGAAGATAATGATATTGTGGGTGATATGAGGATAGAGATGTGGTGGTTATGTCACTTGAAACAAAAGTTTGAGGAATGAAAAGAGCTTTTGTTTTGTGACTTTGTCCCACATGGATTGATGAAGAAACCCTATATCACTATATAAATAAGACTATGGACAAATTAAAACATTTAAATGTTTTCGATTCCCATGCTAAATGATTTGCTAGTAAATTTCTTTAGTACTAGACCGGAAAATTTAATTTTTTTTACGAGAAAGTACTAAAGCTTTCTACTTTTTGTTTGCTATTAATTTTGTCGTCTCAATTTTTGTGTTCTACTCCTTCAATTTATTCAACTTTTTCTGTTTATTTCTGATTAAGCGTATTGGCTAAACTAGAGCTTAATTACGAGTTTATGCATTTTATATGAACAAATAAACAACCTTTTGTCGTGTTCTAAGACGTCCTTTTTAGCTTCCGTTTAGTTAGTTAGGGATCTATTTTTATATGCAGGCAACAACAACCACCCATCCCATTATATAATAAGCTGGGTTAGCTAATTTTTTGAGATAAAAATATATAAAGTAAAATGTGTTGCTTGGTTTCAAACAAGATAAATGTAATCAAATCTTTTTTGTTTCAACAAATCGTATCAAATTATAAAGTATTTATTAATCAACATTCGATTTTTTAATCAACATAGTCATAAGAAAAATATTTCATGTTTCGTTCTTGTTGTTTACGTAAATCACATTCGGCGTCCTTATTCGATTTTAGTTACATAAATAATCCTTAATTATCAAACTATATGCCTTGATAGTTCCTATTTCAAATAATAGGGACTATCCGTGTAATAACGATAGTGACTACCGTGTAATAAAAAACTATAAATTGTTGCACAGATAATCCATATTATTTTTAAATATGGACCATCGATGCAACTAGTTTGAAAATTAGTTATCATTGGTATAAATTTATAATTAAAATTGAATAGGAATTACGAGTGTGACTTTGAGTAAACCACATGATCGTAACATGTATGTTTTTTTAGTCGTAATATCCAAATGACCTGCTACTAATTAACAAGTAGACTTTGCATAACTTTTTTGTACACGTATGACTTACATAATTAGATTTTAATTCACAAATAAAATGTAAATCTCAATTTGACAGGTCGTCATGTAATTCTGCATTACATGGAATTTAAGAGAACATGACTGGTGGCTTTGTTGGAGTGAGTTTGATAAACATAACGATGCTAAGACCAACTAAGGGGGTAATTTTTTTTTTACCATAAGCTAAAAGTTCAGTGGGTCTCAGCTCTCTTAATGCTTCTTAATAGGGAGAAGCTTCTTTTTCACACTCTATACATATAGAGGATTTAATGGAATTTACGAGCCCAAATAAGAAAAGTAATATTATTAAATAGATGGATCCTACATTCCTTCCACTAACAGAGAAAAAGAAACGCCCCTTAAGCTTGTTTGCCTACGGTTTACTACTACTTTTTATTTTGGAGGATCTGCATATATATCCCTCCAAAGCTTAATAATTACATATTTATCCAACTAAAACTCATAATTGCATATATGTCTTTCCAAAACCTTAAAATTGTCATATATATACAACCAAAACTCATAATTTCATATATATCATTCCAAAGCCTTAAAATTGTCATATATATCTAAATGATTATTTTAACAGAAAAAAATGTCTAATTATTATAATTGATATATAAAATGACGATTATAACATTTTTTTCTAATTTTTTTTTCTTTTTACATTTACAAAATATCTTTTTATTGGTTTGAATTTTATTATGTTATTTGATCTCTCTCTCTCTCTCTATATATATATATATATATATATATATATATATATATATATATATATATATATATATATATATATATATAGGAGTTTACGTTTAGATGGAATGATGTATTACTCTTTCTATTGGTTTGAAATTTATTGGTTTGAATTTTATAACGAACACGGTTACGTCGTCGAACATGGTTGCTCTTTCTTTTTATAAAAAATGGTTTCAGGATATTTTGTAATTTAAAAAAAATAATAATAAATAAATAAATAATAATTTAATAAGTATAAGAGTATAATCGTTATTTTATATATCAAATATGTGTAGTCATTATTTTATATATTAAATTATAATTGATATATAAATTAACGATTATACCTTTATACTTATTAAATTATTATATTTTTATCTATTATTTTTTTTTAACAATTATAAAATATCCTTAAACCTTTTTCAAAAAAAGAAAGAGCAACCATGTTCGGCGACTCAACCGTGTTCGTTATCGACGAATCTTGAATAAGAATATCAACTGCACCATCCATCGTCCAACGACTCAACCGTGTTCGTTATCGACGAATCTTGAATAAGAATATCAACTGCATCATCCATCGTTCCATCTAAACGTAAACTCCTATATATATAGATCAAATGACATAATAAAATTCAAACCAATAAAAATATATTTTGTAATTGTAAAAAACTGTTATAATCGCCATTTTATATATCAATTATAATTATTAAACATTTTTTTCCATTAAAATAAGCATTTGGATATATATGACAATTTTAAAGTTTTGGAATGATATATATGCGATTTTGAGTTTTGGTTGGATATATATGACAGTTTTAAGGCTTTGGAAAGATATATATAGAATTATGAGTTTTGGTTGAATGTATATACAATTATAAAGCTTTGGAGGGATATATATGCAATTGCCCCTTTTGTTTTTAATGACGAGTTCTTTCTAACAATACTCTTCAACCAATAAGATATTATCATTATAGTTTAAGCATTTTGATTGATTGAAAGTAAAATTGAGACAAATATTTTGACACATTCCAAAATAAAAAGAGAATGAAAATTGAGGGATTATCAATTTTTTAGGAGTCCAATATAGGGGTGTTGATCGGTTCGGTCATCGGGTTATACGGTTAGTTCGGTGCGGTTAATTCGGTTAAAAAAAATTTAGGTCAATCCGAGAACCGAACCGAATCAAATACAAATTCGGTTTTCGGTTCGGTTCGGTTCGGTTGAATTTTAATTCGGTTCGGTTCTTGGGTTTACCCTAATAACCCGAATTTCACTATTTAAAAAAAATTAATAATTACATAAATATTTAGCAAAAATATATATTTCAAGCATAAAAAGTGTTTTATTATATTATGATAACCTTTTAATAGTATATAATATACGTTAAAATATATAAATATAGATACAAATAATATATATATATATATATATATATATATATATATATATATATATATATATATATATAGGTTTGGGTTATTATGAAAAGTTTCTTAGATTGAAAAAAATGAGAAGGCATGTGGAGGTGACATGTGTCCCCTTTGCCACATCATCATGCCACATCACCATACCCCACCCCCCCCCCCCCCACGAAAAATTTTTTTTCCCGCCAAATTTTTTTACTGAATCACAGTTATAAAGTTACTGCATCACAAATCATAATTTTAGTGCATTAATGTTATAAATTACTGCATCACAGTTATAAAGTTACTGCATCACAGTTATAAAGTTACTGCATCACAATCATGATTTTAGTGCATTAATGTTATAACATTGATTTTAGTGCATCATAGTTGATGCACTTAACTATTAACTATGATGCAGTAACTTATAATAAAGATGCACCAAGACTTATTAGTGCATTAAGGTTATAAGTTACTGCGTCACAATTATGATTTTAGTGCATTAAGGTTATAAATAAATGCATCACAGTTATTAAGTTATGGCATCACAATCATGATTTTAATGCATTTAAGGTTATAACCTTGATTTTAGTGCATTATAGTTGATGCACTGAACTATTAACTTATAATAAAGATGCACCAAAACTTATTAGTGCATTAAGGTTATAAGTTACTGCATCACGGTTATAAATTTACTGCATCATAATCATGATTTTACTGCATTAAGGTTATAAATTACTGCATCACAATTATAATTGTGATGCAGTATTTTTATAACTGTGATGCAGTAATAAATTTTGGCGGGAATTTTTTTTTTGCCCAAAAAAAAATTTTTTTTGGCGGGAAAAATTTTTTTTTTGCGGGGGGGGGGGGGGGGGGGGGGCGGTTGGTGGGGTGGGGGTGGGGGTGACATATGTCACATGACATGGCATGGTGATGTGGCAAAGGTGACACATGTCACCTCCACATGCCTTCTCATTCTTTTCATTATAAGAAACTTTTCATTTTAACCCTCCCTTATATATATGTGTGTGTATATATATATATATATATATATATATATATATATATATATATTTATTTATATGAATTCGGTTTTCGGTTCAAACTGCCAAACCTATATCCAACCCGAGAACCGAATTAGTAGTTCGGTTCGGTTCGGTTTTAGCAAATTCGGTTCTGTTATTTTCGGTTTGGTTCGGTTTCATTTTTCGATTTATTCGGTTTTTTCGGTTTTTTCACTCACCCCTAGTCCAATAGGAGAAATGTTTATATTTTTGGGCTTGATGCGGAGCATATGTTTAGTGTTAGGCCTTATGACATAGTGATATACCCTAAAGTGGAATAAGTTGCCTTGTTCCGTTGATGTTTTCGGATTTGACATATATGTTTCACAAACACAGTGTTTCAATATGCTTGTTTAGAGGTTGATGATACCCCTGAGTTAAGTATTACCAAATTTTAGGTGAATACACATCTAAATTTTTATACCCATTCGCGTTTACTTTCTTCCAAAACGTACATCGGTTGTGATTTCTTAGTGCAACCAAACGTTGTGTAACTTACTTAGCTTTTATAGCATCTTTGTTCAATGCTTTTTTATATGGATTTGAGGTGGCTTCAAACATATTTATGAAAAAAAAAGGGTACCACCTACGTAATTTACACCTACTTTTTAATGAAAAAAAATATAATAAATGTTCAATTATTGACCTTTATAAGTTTATGCTAGAGTAGTTTTCTAAATTTATAAATGATTTTTTTTTTTTCAACTAAAAAGTCTAACGCCAGAAAATTTATTCAAGATCACTCCTCATCGCTGAGGTAATTTCTACAGGAAAGTTTACATCCCAAATAAAATTTTCAACAGAATTTAAAGCTACATGTGCCACAGAATGTGCAACGCGATTACACGTACGGGGAATCCAAGAGAAACGCAAATTTAGTTGGGATGCCCAATCCTTAATGTCACCAACAATAGCATCAAGTGACCAAGGAGGGTCGGTCTCGGATGAAGCAAGAGAGATAGCAAGCTGTGAATCAGACTCGATGATCGCATTGTACCACCTTTTCGTCATTGCAAGACTGCATGCACTACGCAATGCTATAAGCTCGGTAGCAATTGCTGAAGAAGCATGCCATCTCTGTCCAAGACATAAAAGCAAAGATCCTTCACAATTTCGAGCCGCAATACCAACAGCACCTTGGTTCAATTTAAACGCTCCATCACAATTAAGCTTCACAATGTTAGAAGTAGGGGGCCCACTTACGTGAACTTTCTTGAGAGGAGCCGTGAAGAACCACAGGATTAGAAGCTGAGAAGTGTGAAAGAGTTAAATCTGTTTCATGCATCATAATGTTAGAAGCGGAAATTACCTGAACAGGGCAAGGTTGAGCATGCTCGAAAATGAATCTGTTTCGAGACTTCCAAATATTCCATGAGATGGTGGCAATAGATGCAAGTAACTTCCTGCATTCCGACTTTGAGTTTGTTATGTTTAAGATGTCGGAGATACGAGAAGTAATATTACCGGATAACAATTCGACCCGAAGCCCCAAATTTGATCCAAACCACACTGGTTTTGTCCAAGGACATTCAAATAGTAAATGCTCGACAGTCTCAACTTGAGAATTACAAATTTGGCATAAAGGAGATGGTGAGCAATTTCGTTTAAATAAATTTTCTCGAGTGGCTATAGCATTAGAGCAAACTCTCCACCAAAAGGATTTGATTTTAGGAATAACTTTAATACTCCAAACTTGTTTCCAGAATTCGTACCTTGGAGATGAAGAAGATGATGCGGTTTCATGGGTCGAAAGATTGAGCCACTTAATAGCAATCCGATAACCAGACTTGACGGTGTAATTACCTTTAGACTCATAGTGCCATATAATTCTATCAGGAATATTTGTACGGGAGATGGGTATTTCAGAAATGAATTTTGCTTCCTGGTTCGATAGATGATCCATTAGCTTTGACATATCCCAATAACCATTAACAATGAAGTCAGAAACACGGGATGAATTATCGAAAGGCCCACGGGGGGTTCGAACATAGAAATCTTCTGGATAAGGAACCCACTTTTGTGTCCAAAAATAGATATCAGAACCATTGCCGACTTGCCATCGAATACCCTGGAGCAATAAGTCGCGTCCCTGTAATAAACTCTGCCATAACCATGAGGGGTGAGATCCCTTTCGAGCAGTAATAAAGTTTGATCTAGGAAAGTATATGCCTTTCAAAACACGACCCCAAAAAGAATATGGATTAATGATGAGACGCCAACCTTGTTTAGCGAGAAGAGCAAGATTGAAAGCTTTGAGATCTCTGAAGCCAAGGCCTCCCTCATCTTTCGGTTTACTAATGCGGTCCCAGCTAACCCAATGAATATGACTCCCGTGAGCATCGCCACCCCAAAAGAAGCGTTTCACATAACTTAAAAGTTTATTTAGAAAACCTGTCGGAAGTAAAAAACATTGCATAGCGTATGAAGGGATAACTTGGATAACAGATTTGATTAGAACCTCGCGACCTGCTTCTGAAAGAACTTTTTGTTTCCAACCTTGCATCTTGTTGAGCACTCGTTCCAAAATGAAAGAAAACAGTTCACTCTTGTTTCGACCATGTATTGATGGCATACCGAGATAACGAGATTTTGGATCCATAATCTGCACACGAAAACGAGAAAAAAGATCATGCTTACTTGTTTCTGGGGTATTTGGAGAGAAATAGGCAGCTGACTTTGAGAAATTGATGCTTTGACCTGAAGCAACACAATACTTTTCAAGGATACTAATAAGTCTTTCTCATTCTTCAACATTTGCTTTTAAGAAAAAAAGGGAGTCATCTGCAAAGAAAATATGAGAAATCACAGGGCAATCACGAGCCATTTTTATACCTGTAATAATCGATCTTTGTAAAGCATCATTAATCATTCTTGATAGAACATCAGCAACAATTATGAATAAAAAAGGAGATATAGGATCTCCTTGACGAATTCCTCTCGAAGGTTTAACAATGCCAATGGAGTTACCATTAACAGTAAATTCGATCTCGTATGAGGAAATGCAAGCGAAAACCCATCTACACCATTTATCCCCAAAACCCATCTTCTTAAGTGTTGACATTAGGAAGTCCCATTCAACCCTGTCAAAAGCTTTGTTTAAGTCGACTTTCAAGGCCATCACATTTTGGTTACCTTTCTTTTTGTTCCTGATATAATGAAAAGCCTCATTTGCAATTACCATGCTATCTTGAATAAGGCGGCCTGGGATAAACGCAGACTGTTGTGGAGAAATAATTTTATGAATGAAAGGTTTCAACCTATTAGCCATGATTTTGGATATAGCTCGATAGACAAAATTACATAGACTAATAGGACGAAATTGCCCGACCTTCTCCGGGGATGGAACTTTCGGAATCAAGACCATAATAGTTTTATTTAAGCTTGAAGGCATTACACCATTCACAAAGAATTGCCTAACAGCCTTGATAACCGAGTTACTCACAATATGCCAATATCGCTGAAAAAAGAGCCCAGGAAAACCATCTTTTCCTGGAGCTTTTAGTGCCCCAAGTTGTTTAACTGCTTTGTGAATTTCCAAGTCAGAGACAGGAGCTTCTAAAGACAAGTTCATACTCTCAGAAACAACTACATCAACAGATTCCAATACCTCAGATAAGTCACGGGCCCCTGATGAACTGTAAACAGCTTTGAAGTGATTTAGGATGAGTTGATTCAAGGCCTTCGGGTCATCAATCCATTCATTCCGGTCATTCTTTAACATAGTGATTCTATTTCGCTGACTACGATGAATGGTAGATAGATGAAAAAATTTGCTGTTTTGGTCACCATATTTAAGCCAATTTACCCGTGAACGTTGATGCCAAAACATCTCCTCTTTGAGCCATGTTTCTTCGAGTTTCAGTTTAAGAAATTTTTGACGTGCACAATTGTCAGCAGTTGGCGGAAGTGTTTGAATACTTCTTATTTCAGCTAACAGTTGATCAATTACCTTTTTATTATTACCGAAGTGATCACGACTCCAAGAGCGAAGGCCTTTAGCACAATTACGTAAATTCTTCTCAAGTAAGCCAATCATGTCACTGCAACTAGAATTAACCCACAGTTTACCAATAGTTTCTTCACACGATTCCTCGAGAGTCCACATAGATTCGAACTTAAAAGATCTTCTATGATTTTTGACTATGTGGCATGTGCTATATAATAAGGGAGCATGATCACTACCTATGAGGGGATGGTGAGTTAGCATCTGGTGCGGAAAAGCTTCAAGGAGATCATCATTAGTGAGTGCACGATCAATTCTCTCACGAATACTCGCACCATCTTTGCGGTTGTTATCCCATGTATAGCTCAGACCTTTGAAAGGAATGTCAAAAAGCATAGATGCAGAGATAAAATCTTGAAACTCTTCAATTTGGCGAGATATATTTGTTGAGCCACCTTGTTTATCAGATAGATCCCCAATCATGTTAAAATCACCAATAACTAGTAATGGGCCACGTACAGAATGGACTAAACGTAGAATTCTATTCCATACAGAAAAATGGTCCTCTCTATTAGGAGGGCCATAAACAAAAAAGCATGTCCAAGAGACATTCTGACTACTACATGTACATTTGGCCATTATAATATTCTTGTCCCCCAAAACAATATGAATATCAATATTATCTTTCCACCATAATGCCAGACCACCTGATAGACCAACCGGGTGAATGTAGAAGTGACCAGAAAAATGCAACGAGCGTCGAATAGATTCCATTCTTTTTTCTTTGTTCTTAGTTTCCATCAAGAAAACTACTTCTGGACGATGAGCCCGACAAAGCTCTCTCAAGTGTGAAACTGTCAGGGGTCGTCCAACTCCCTGACAGTTCAAAGATAGCATTAACATTTGTCTTGGGGCTGATTTTGGGCAGCCACCATACCCTTTGAGAGAACGACGTGAGAGTTAACTGATGTATTTTCGATCGGGACATCAACAAGATGAGTCATTTCTTCGACCCCCTGAATTGAAAAGGATTGGTCACTATCTTTTGCCTTCATTTTTCGAGGCTTCCGAGGCTTATACTTCTTTGCTTGAGGTCTACTTGGAGAACCATGATTTTCTGATGCAATATCAATCAAAGATGGTTTTGAACGTTTTGTCATTGATGAATTACCTATCAACGGGTCACCTTTTCGTTTCATTGAAAACTTGGATAAAGCATTCTCAAGAAAAGTATCAACAGGAGTAATAGAGAGAGTTTCTTCAACATTATTGGTTCTCGTTGGGCTTGCATTCGGACTCTCAGTGGGGGAAGTGATGAAATACACATGCTGTTCGGTGTTTGGTTTACGATTCGGGGATCGAGGCTCAAAAAGATTGGAGGAAATATGTGCGCTACCAAGATTAGTTATAATGATTTGGGGTTGGGTGGAGATTGCTTGAGTGGTAGTCGAAACAATAGGTTTTGGATTATTTGAATGCATTATAGGTGTTGAACTTTCAGCTATGGTTGGTAAAAGTATCAAACTAGAAGGAGTCTGTTTACCTTGGATTCTCTGTCCATCAGCTTTTTGATCAAAGTTCAAGTCCTTTTGGTAAGATTCCAGATTTGGAGCAACAAAAGATGAGGACGTTGGCATCGTGTTGGGACAAGGTGATAGCCGCTTGACAGAATTAGCTTTAAGTTTCGGCCCTAAGTGTTTTGCTAATTCTGGATCTTTGGGATAAATACAGCTTTCATCACCATGTCCAAGTCGACCACAAGCATAGCAAAAGTTTCCGAGTCTCTCATATTTAAAAGTAATAAACAAAGGTTCTAATCCTTCACGTTCCATATAATAACCCGGACATAAAGGTTTTGTTATGTCGAGTGAGACTCTGAAACGAAGAAAGCTACGATTAATTTGTACACCGTCACCTACACAATCAATGTCAAGTAAGATACCGATGCGTTTGGCTAAATCGGCAGCAAAACTCTTTGTTAATTTTCCCAGCGGCAGGTTATGTGCTTGCACCCAGAAAGAACCTCGCGAAAAATCAATTTCCGCTAAGCTTTTGTTGGGATCCCATGGTGCCAAGGATAGGTAAAAACCCATCACATTCCAGGGTGAATCATATAAAATCTTTTCAAGATCCGGTTTGTTTTGAAAGACAAATAAAAAAAGGTTTTGCTCCCATGGATGAATGGTAAAAGGTTCTCGGGTTTTCCATGCCCTTCGGATAATTTCAATTGTTCCAGTTTTATGAGGCTATAAAACTTCGACATGTCAATGTTATAAATTCGTAAATATATATTTATGCACAAGTAACAATTAGCGCCAATTTGGTATAGGGATATAGGGAGGTTTAGATTCAAAGAAACTCCATATAAGTTGTTTGGTAAACTTTTTTTTTGAGGCCCCACAAGCATTGAATCAAATATTCATTCCATGTTATATTAGCATCTTTAATTAAATTCAAGCAATTAGAGTTTAGTTTTTTTTTTTTTTCTTTTTTTCTCAACCACATATTTACTTATTCTATCTTTTATCTTTTATTTTTCAATTCTCAAAACAAGTATGCTTGGCAGTAGAGATTATGAAAGATTATTGAGGCTTAAGATTTTTTTTTTTTTTTTTTTTTTTTTTTTGAAAAATAAGCTACTTAAAAAATAATCTTTGTTTCGCAGCCAGAACTTATAAGAGATTATTAAAAAAAAACAATCTTCCATAATTTCTGAAAATAAAATGTTACTTCATATAGCTTATAAAAATAATCTTTTTTTTATAATTTTTTCAGTAACAGCACCAGCACCAGCATCAGCAACAACAACAACACCAACACCAACACCAACACAATCTATTTTTGCCAAACATACCCATAATATCTCAATTTATACATAAACAATTACTCTCTCAGTCCCATATTAATTGTCCTATTTGACTTTTTAAAGTTTTTCTTTGCTAACTTTGACCTTAACTATATCTTTTTGTGTTATATAATACTTGATGCAAAATATATGAATGAATTAAGTTTTAAATGTATTTTTCTTTGGTATAATTTTCATCAAATATTATATAATACAAACAAAAATATTTTAAGTCATAGTTGACAAAGAAAGACTGCAAAAGTCAAAATAGGACAATTAATGTGGGAAGGAGGAAATATAATTTAAACACATTTTAATTTTTTTTCTCCTACTTTTCTTTCAAACCTTTTTTAAATCTGAATCCAATTCTAATCCCACTTACAAACCAAACGCACCCTTAGTTCTTAACTAACATACATGTTAAAATGCGTACAGTAAAAGTCCATGTAATTTTGAGCAAATGACATTTCAGATTCTAACCGTTATTTGTTGATTCAATGAACTTTTAACATAGCTCTTCTTTAAAGAAATTAATAAATGTATAATGACAATACCCTAACTTTTAGAACTCGATCATCAAGAAACTCGCTACCAAACTAATTATTCTGCTGCAAGTAAACTTTTTTTCAGAAAGAAATAAGTTTCCAATGGTCTGGGTGACATCACATGTGACGTCTGTCCATGCGCATATGCTATCTTGTTGCGTTGGGAGAGTGGGAGGATAGTGAGGAGTGGGGCTATTTGTGACTCAGTGCAGTATGAGGTTCTGATGATGAGGAGAGTCATGAGGGTAATGACTATGTCGTTTGTGTGTATAAGTGAGGCTCAAGGGGGAATGAATTTTGGTTTTGTAATTGTCCTACATCGATGAATAAGCAGACTTTGGATCAATATATCACTAAGATCATGAGGTTATACGTTAGAAATGTTTCTCCATCTGTGTATTCAATGACTTGTAAAATCTTTAATACGTACATGTGTGAAATGATTCTTTTTTATTGTGAGAAATTGTTATATTTTTATTTACTTTATAGTCTTACTTTTAAACATCTACCATTTATTTTACTGCTTCCCGTTTATGTTATTTGCGTCTAGCTTATTAATTAAGCAAACTTGCATTTCTATAAACTTATGTTTAATTTCTATGATATATAACTATGGAAAAAATGACAAATGGATGATAAATACAAATTAAGAAACAATAAGAATCGTGATTTATTGATATAATTTGACAGGTTGTGACTCGATGGATGATAGTAGTAAAGTATCATATGTGATAGCTTGAATCATGAAGATATGCGTTTGAAAATGGTTTTGAATACATTGAACTCTAGATTTAGTGTTAATATATGTATGTTTTCAAAAGAATGTGACGAGTGAGATTGGTGGGATGTTTGCGAGAGATTGTACGTTGGCTTGGAGTAGAGTGAAGAGGAATAGTGGTATTGTGGACTTGTGGGTGATATGGGGTTAGAGATGTGGTGGTTATGTCACTTGAAATGAAAGTTTGAGGAAGGAAAAAAGTTTTTATTTTGTGACTTTGTCACATATGGATTGACGAACAAACCATAAATCACTATATAAATCTATGGAAGTATCAAATAAAGGAAAGCGGCGATGTTGGTGACTTCACATGTGACGCCATCACGCCCATGGACGGACCCACATGGGGGCCGGGTGTGGCACATGCCACACCCTATTTTGGGTTACGAACTGCAAATTTTTGATAAAATGTGTCATTTTTTGGCATGTGCAACCCTTATTTTTTCTGATAAATTCTTCATTCGACAACTTTAGTACTCATAATCATAAAAGAAAAAATTGTGCAACACCCTCTTAAAAATCCTGGGTCCGTCTCTGATCACGCCAATCCATGTGCAGAGTGCGTGTGATGTGTCTAGTTGATTCGGTTGTGGCTCGGTGCATTGTTGCTTGTATGTGTGTAAGTGAGGATGTGAGGGTGAAGATGTGGTTGTTAAGCCTTTTTGAGACAAAATCTTGAAGAAGGTTAACGGTAAATTGAGTTTTGGTTTTGTTTTTATCCCACATCGATGAATATGCAAACTTTGAAGCAATATATGAATATGATTATGAGGTTATAATTAAATGTCTCAATCAATGCATATACTGACTTATAAAATTTCTAAATACGTGCATTGCTTGAGATTTTTTTTTTTTTTTTTTTTTTTTTTTTTTTTTTTTTTTAAATTTAAATTTTAAACGATCTCGTCAAATGCATGTACTTATAAAATTCTTTAATTCATTCGTTCGTGAATGTTTCTTTTTACCATTGTTATTATTATTTGTTTTGCAATTTTTTTACTTTATAGTCTTACATCAACATTTACGGTTTATTTTGCTGTTCTCCACTAATTTTATTCGGAAATACGTATTTCTATAAAACTCATGTTTAATTTCTTTGATATGTAAATGTGGCAAAAGTGCATTGTATGATTAAATAAACCTCTTACTACTTTACTAATTGCTTATGAAACTTTGGTTATGGATTTAAGTTAAATATAATGTGTAACAAATTGTTGCAGATTAAAATCTTGATGTGTCAACCCTCGGTGGACACCTAATGCTTGTAGACATGGCTGGGTCTGCAGGAAAATGTTGAACAAGCAGCAATGAGTCAGTTCATTTAGAATAAGATAATAAGAGAAAAGGAGAAGATGATGAAGCTCATAACAACTTTTATTAAAAAAAAAAAAAAAAAAGATTGGAGGTCTGAGGGCTAAGCCTAAACTCGCGGGCAAAAGCTGAAATACTGAGGCGTCGTTTGGAGGGAAACATAGTAACTTGGTTTATCTAAATGCAATCCAGTATTTTTCCCAATTTTACGGTTTAACTAATGGAAACCTTTCTCTTTTTAAGCTCCATGTTTGTTTTGTAGTTTCAGAAGTTTATATTTCAATTTTGTATAAGAAGAGAAAATATAATAAGAAAAATGAGAAATGGTTTTAGCCACCTAAGTATTGTCCAAACTCAAGTCGCGTTGTATCATAACGAGCCTATACTTATTCTTTTTATAGATAAAGCTAAAATGTGTAAGTAAGGTCATGCCTTAGGTGGGCCTAACATTGCACTTTTGGCATACTTATGTACAGAATCTAATTCATACCACGACTCATGTTATATATGAACTACACTCATCAAAGTTATATTAATATAGCACGAGTATTAGTTACATGAATATTAAATAATTCAGATTTGGGGAAACGAAGATTTTATAGCACATGAAATTCCTTGGATCTCAATGTAAATCAAAAGAATATACGATGATTATTTTTATAAATATTAATTTTAATATAGCACATTACTTGTTATCTTGATGAAATTCCTCTATTCAAGACAAATCGGGTCATATTAGACCTACTTACCAGTAGATGTGATTTAACGTAGCAATATAAAGGTAATGGATGTTTAACATTGACATAACTCGTTGTTTTGGATAATATATGGTTGATACACTCTCAAGATCATTAATCTCCAAAACTCCAGTCAAAATGTATTATAAAGAGCCATCACATATTCTTTGTGTCAACATCTTCTTCTTCAAGAATCTCATTCCAGTCCAAGTTGGTTGAGCCATTTTGAAAGCTTGGAATGATGAATGTGACGAGGAGAGTGAAGTGGATTGAGATGTTGTAATGAGAGCGGATGAAATAACTAAAAGAATGATTGTGTTTTGTCCCACATAGATCGATGAACATATAATAAGGTAATATATAACTTAAACTTTTAACACAACTTCTGAAACAAGGTATAACTATAGTGAATAGTTGGAAATATATATATATATATACACACATATATATATATATATATATATATATATATATATATATATATTTTTTTTTTTTTTTTTAATTTTATGAACTAAAGGCTTGTGATTTCATTTTCTTTCAAGTAACTCTATCTTGTGTCTAACTATGTTGAATAGAGTGGTAAATGAGTGATTATAAATGTAAGTAGTATTTGGAGAGATTTAGACATAATATTTTCAAACTAATAAATAGACAAATAACTTTTGTTGTGAGTGAAATGAGATGTTTGTGTTAGTAATTAGGGGGCTAAATCACTTGAAACAAAAGTTTGAAGAAGGAAATGAGTTTATTGGTTTTGTTGATTTATCCCACATCAGTGAATAAGCAAATAACTCAGCACTTTATAACTAAGATCATAAATGAACTATATTAGCGATGTATACATATACTAGATTGTCTTAATCACAAAAATCTGGTATGTGCAAACCTCACTTTTTTTACAGTTACGTATTGTTTTTTTACTCATGACTTTATTTGGAGAGATTCTTTGAACAACCTTTTTTCTTTCATTCACAAGCATTTTCGTACAAAAGACATAGCAATCTTAAATTTATCCTTTTTCAAAACTAACTGTAATTCTACGCGGACTGGTCTCTTTTTTTTTTTTTTTTTTTTTTTTTTTTTTTTTTTTTTTTGGTATTAAATTATTTCTTGATTTAAGCTCAAACCATCAGCTTTATTGATAAGTTCATTAAAACACCTTTAGTTGAAATGCTCTTAATTGAGTGTTTTGTTGATCACAAATTTATTTTAAACACCTCTAATTTATATATGATGTTTTAATTTAGTACAAGTAGTTAAACTAAGTCAAGGATATCCGAAAAATGATAACTGAGAATTACTATGAGTTTGATGACCGTAAAATGATCGTCTATCTTGTTGATGAATTCCACAACAATAATCGATTATCACATGTTTGAAACATTAGTCACCCTATTACTGTTGTATAATTGGTTAATCATCAGACCACTAGAACAGTGATTGAAAAATTTAAACGTGAACCTGATTTTGTTGTTATCCACGTTAACCATGCGTTACATATCTTCAATCTTCACCAAACATATAGTTGCTTAATCGATGACTGATGAGAATATGTTGCACCATAACTCAAATGAAGCGAAAGTCGATATTCCTCCTCTAATCATACTGAAGAGGACACTCTAGTTCTCTAAGCCTGTAATTAATATACTTTAATATTTGAGTTCAAAGGTAGTCTTAGTTCCTCTTAGTTAACCACTAGAAGAGAACATATAAACAAATGTGAGTGTTTACCTAATAAAATGCTCACAACTCAATATCTGCTTTAACAAGTGAGTGTACACATTATATAACAACTCATAGAGCTAATGTATCGGAGGCATTTAGAACATCATAGCTTGCACATAGATACCTAAAGATGAACATTGAAAATCTCACTAGAGGAACCACAATCCATATATACGACTCATATGTAGTATTGTTTCTATTTTACTCGGACAGATTTAGTCATTGTAAAGAATGTCATTGTGGCGTTACATTCCCTTAAACTTACTTTCGAAATTTCACGAAATGTATATATGCTTTAATCTTTATGCCTGTTGAATGACATCGCATGACTGTACCACTAATCATTTATGTTTTGTTCTTCACTTTATTCGAATCTTTGGCTTGTGCTTCATATGAACCTGGTATATACGTCACGATTCATGGTTACTTTTGTTAATCTTTATTTATAAAAAATATACGAGTATCCGTGCATAGCAACGAGATTTTATAGCGGCATATAGTTTTAGTGATAAAAAAAATTATAGCCGAAAAATAATGAAAGTTTGAGGATTTAGGGATTAAACATATTTTTTTGAAACCAGGTTTGACCCGGGCGGTTCAACTGGTTGAACCGTTCCGGTCAAAAAACGGGTCAACCCGCCAAGTTGGGTTGGAAAAATGGGTCAAATGAAACATGGTCAACCCGTCGGGTTTGAAGCAACCCAAGTCAACCCGGTCTCGATGTATATTAATAGTGTGTTAATAGTTTCTAGCTTTGCATATGCTTTCCAAAAATAGTGTAAGGACTTCCTAAATTACTTTAATTTTTCACTTTTTGGTTTTTCCTTTAAATATAGTATAGATATGACCGGTTAGTTAGTTGGAATATAACGAGAGTACATAAAACGGATTATTGAGCATATAGTGTATGTCGTGGAGAGTATGAATGGGATGAGATGAATGCGACTATGTGAGGAATGGCTGGGTGCTTACGTTGATTCGTTGGTTGTGATGATAAGGAGGGTGAAATAGAACAACGAAATTATGGCCTTGTAGCTGAAATGAGGTGTTTGAATGTGTATAAGCGAGGGGGTGAGGGTAGAGATGCGCATGCATGGTAGTAAACAAAGCTTCATGAAGGAGAAGAGTTTTTGGTTTTGTGACTTTGTCCCACATAGATGGATAAATAAACTATAATGCAATATATAATTAGACAACAGGTCCATATTACTAAGTTCGAAATTACTAGCTAGCCTGTTAAGGTGAGATCATGTTTTGATTTTTTTACTTTATATGATAACAAATAAGGAGATTTTTTTTTTTTTTTACTTTATATGATAACAAATAAGGAGATTTTTAGGAGGTACAATTATCTTTCTTTTACCTTTTACGGTTACAAATAAGATTTTTTACCTATTTTTTTGTGAGACACGAGTCTTTCTTTTACCTTTGCCGGTTACGAATTAAGGTTTTTTTACCTATTTTTTTGTGAGACATGAGTTAGTAGATACTAATGTAAACTAGGTTGAGGTAATATCTTTTCAAGCATGACAGTACATGAAAATCAAAAGGTAGCGCCCCTTGTTGTTACTTCAAATGAATTATCAAAATCAAACAGATATATTTATATTTGAAAAGTGAACATGAACACAACTTAAATGGATTATCTAATATTATCATCTCACCGTTAACTACTTTTCTAAGAATAAGTTACAGAATTGAAATTGTCAATGTAGTTTTGGTGAAATCGCATACATAGTCTTCGAAGGCGCCTTTGTCATTTATTTGAAGAACACTAGAGTAGGGATGAGCATGGTCCAGAACTAGTGGATCCGAGAACCAAATTTTTGAGAAAAGTAGGAATAGAGAACCGAACCGAATATAGTTTTTGGTTCCGGTTTCGGAATATAGTTTTAGGAATCGAGAACCGAACCAAATGGATTGTTGAATAAACTCTAATGCAGTATATAATTAAGACCATGGAAATCTTAAAATAAGTCTTTTTTCTATCTTTGTTCTAAACGATTTGATAGTTAATTTCTTTAGTGTTGGGGTTAGATAGTTTGCCTTTTTACGTGAAATGACCTGAGCCTTCAACTTTTTGTTAGTTATTTATTTTGTAGTCGCGTTCTTGTCATACATGAGTATCTATTTACTTATAGAATTCTTCAATAGGTGCAATTTTAGCATGTGAAACAAACTTTACTATTATTATTACTAGCTTTACATTTTTATTTACTTTTATTATAGTCTTACTTTCAAACGTTTACGGCTTATTTTACTGTTTTCCTTCAATTTTATTCGGATCTAGTTTATTCTATAAGAGAATATGTATTTCAATAAGAAGTCACGATTTTTTATAATCTCTTTGATAATAAATGTAAAAAAATTGACAATCGGATCAAGCTTATTGTATAAGAAAATATGTATTTCTATAAGCCACATGTTTAATTTCTTTGATATCTCGAGCTGGAACAACCTGTTCTTCCTGAATACCCTGATTCAAGGCCAAAGAATTTCCTGCCGCTACCATATAATATTCATCTTTACCCGGTGATAAATAAAGCATCCGTGTCCCTTTTGATCTCTCGGAAATTTTATAAAACGGACTTTCTAGAGACCCCCAACGACCAATCTTCGCATGAATTGCTAAGGATCCAATAAGTCCAACATTTATTCCTTCAGATGTGTCAATTGGGCAAATACGCCCATAGTGACTAGGATGAATATCTCGTATTGGAAAAGTAGCAGTTCGTGCAGTCAATCCCCCCGGGCCCAAATAACTCAATTTTCTCCCATGAACTATTTGAGGCAAAAATGACAAGTTGAATGGATGATGAATATAAATTAAGAGATTTTAAATCTAAGGGATGTTTTAATAAGCTTAGGGAGTGTTTGTTTAGGGTGTCCCGTAAATTTTGAAGGCACTATAACACCAATACAAGCAAATTTTACTTGGATTATTAAGAAGCCGTAAGTATAAACATTCATAAAAATAAGCATATCACAGTATGCTAATCTATATTTTCAGTGGAGATCTATCTCTCAAAATATAAGTACGATTGCATAATGTTAATTCTTGAATCCTGTAGATTTTAATTCTTATATAAAAACTATCACATCTTATTAAACTCTATGAGTGCTTACAATTTATATTATAAAGTCTAAAAAACATGGAAGATGGAACAAACGCAAGTACTAAACCAAAACGAATGCTGAATAAAGAAAATAGATTCACGTGCTTTATCAGGCAAGGACATGATGTTATAACACACAAAACCTTGAGAAAAATGCTAAATCTTCCTAATTTGTATTCCTACATATCTTCTTAACTCCGTGATCAAGAAAAAGGTGTTTGTGTGTGTATAGAAGAGGATATGAAGGGTGGAGATGTGGTGATTAAGCCACTTGAAAGAGAAGCTTGAAGAACAAACCCATAGACAATTTATAATTAAGGTTGTTATTAATGTGATTAACGTAATTCTATATGAGCATGTTTAATTGTCTTTAATATAAACGTCTTTATAATGATCATATCAATATTTTTGAGACTTAAAATCAGAGATTTATAAATCCAAGTAACGACAAACTTTTTGTTGAGAAGCATGCGATTTATTAATTAACGGAGTCTTCAAATCTAAGAATCTATTATTAAGTAACAATGTATAAATATATTTACGAGTATCATTTTACATGTATGGAATTCAAATACAATAAAATGGTACTTTGACATATCACCATGCAAATTTACCTTGCATGGAATGCCACAAAATAAAACTTTTTTCTATTTCAATAAAAAAAATCTAGCTATACATTATAACGTACAATCTTATGAATAAAAACATTACGTTTGCAAATTGAGTGCGAGGTGTTCATTGGATACGACGGAGGGTGATAAGGAACAGTGATACTATGTGATAAGTGGTGGTGTTTTGACATTGTCCCACATCGGTTAATGAACAAACAATAGAGCAATATATAATACTAAATAAAACATGTTACACCTAATAATCAAAACTCTTCAAGCAAGGCAAGTTTTTTTTTTTTTATTTTTTTTAAGCCTGTGTGGTTCTAATCTAGCGTGTTGAAGACATAGCATTTTCGTACTACAAAAGAGATATCATTTCATATTGAAGACATATCATACTCAATAAAGAGACATCATTTCGTATGTGGTGTTTGGTTGCAACTTAATTTTTTAGCATGGCCGAGTAAATTGAAAGGGTATCCTGTCAATGTCCTCTCGCTATAGCAACCTTTAAATATTCTTTTCTCTCCTTCATGTTTTTGTTACCACCATGAACATATCTTACCATTAGGTTTATTTTTTGTTGTATTAAATTATGTGTTGATTTATGCTGAAACCATCACCTGTATTGATAAGTTTATCCAAACATCTCTAATTTATATGTGATGTGTTAATTATGTACAAAAGTATGTGGGAATTGATGCCACATTAAAGTGTACCACATGTACGACATAAAACGAACCCAAAACAAAAGCTATCTAAAAGTCGTAAATGTGAAAACTTTGCTTGCAAGTTATCGAGTCCCTGCTAGCTAGCCTCCCACTTCGCAACAAAATAGACTGTTGTGCCACGGCATTCCTAGTCGCATCACGGCTCGGCCACCTAGTGTTTTTATTCGTTAGAATTAAAGCGCATGCTGATCATGAAACTTCCACTTCTTCAACATTGAAATCTCGTTAGAGAATTTATAATTCCTATATACAATACCACTAAGATGTAATGTTTCTATTTGCCTCGAACAAATTTAGTCGTTGCAAAGACTGTTGTGGCCGTACGTACATTTCCTTAAACTAACTTACGCTGGGAAGTACCACTGATCATTTATATATGTTGTTTTGAACACCTTATTCGGATCTTTGGCTTGTTCTTCATATGACCAGGTATATATGTCACAAACTCACAGTTCATGGTTGCTCTTGTTAGTATTTATATGTGACCGGTGATCGAGTTTGTTGCAATGTAACGAGAGTACGTACAATCGACTAAGCATAATGATAGTGTATGTTTTGAAGAGTGTGAAATTAATGGATGCGATGAATGTGAGGAATGGGTGTTTGGGTTGAGTGATATATTTATTACAGGTATTTTCAATGTGATGTCATGCATTTTTTATTATTCTACTCATTTTATTGGTTATCATTTTATTCCGAAAAAAGTGATACTATGGGTATGATTGTTGGAAAAAATATTAGTGAAAAAATGAGTTTTCACTAACTTTGGACATAGATACTATTAATAAATATAGTTATTATGATTAAGGCTCTATATGGTTACGTAGTCCTCTGTGAGTGCTTCGTCACAAGCCGTTATATGTCCAAAATGCAGTTGGTGTGAATGAGATATCGAGTCTCGAAGAATGGTGGTTGGAATGGAGAAAAAATTGGTCAAAAGTGTGTTATGACTTATGTTTGAAATCTGCCTCTTGAATGGGCTGTTATGTTTAGTTTAAATGATTTATAACATAAACTTGATGAGTCATTAACAGATTTGATTGCACCATTATACCATAAGTTACAAGTTGAATGTGTATAAGTTAAAGGCAATCACAATCATTCCATACCACTAAAAACACACAGCTCATTCCTGTTCTTCCAGCACAATCACAAAAGATCTAATAGTTTTTTCAGGCAATTTGTCAATTCCGGCAGTACACCTGCTCCGGCCGTTGTACCCTGGGAAACAACCGTGTTGTTGTACACGGAATTGTTTTAAGGGAATCGTGTTCAACACGAGACTCGGCTACTTGTGCTTCATTCCCGTTTACTTCTGGTTACTTGTTCATTGACACTTTCTGGTTGAAATCACAATCTTGTATTGTAAGTTGGTTTTCTGTTATTTATCTTCTTTATAAACGGTACCCTTTTACTACAATCTTAAAACAATTCCGTGTACAACCGTTGACAGAGAAGAAATTTTTTTAATTTTACTATGTGTTTCTTTTGAATCTGTTGTTAAAGGTTTACTGTTAACTTGTTCATTTTATTCCGAAAGTGCTTCATTTCAAATCAGATTCTAAAACTTCCTTCATACTGTTGAGATGTCAATCCAGGTTTAGTGTAACTTATGTTTGGGTCTGTTTTTAAGTTGATTTTTTAAACCACATAGTGCATAATATATTATTCTGTGTTATCTTTTAGTTAGCTAAGTGTGAACCTTTTTATTGTGTTTGGTACTCTATACTCGTGTTATCCACATATTGTTAGTTTCAGATTCTCATAAACAAGTTTGTCCATTTTTCAAGTTTTTTTTTTCCTTATCAACACAGCCCTTAAACCAGATTTTAGAACAGAATCTCTGCACTTTTTTGCTGTCTAAACAACCCAAACCAGGTTTTTAGAACGTCTTTTCTGCACTTTTTGCTGTCCTAAAAGCCCTGTAACAAGGTGTGTTCAAACAGCCCCTAAAACATATTTGATAACGTTTTCATGCTCTTGTTTCTGTCCAAACAATCCCTCAAAAAGGTTGTTCCAAACAACCCCTTTTTTTGGTCACATCCTGTCCTAACAGCCTACTATTTTTCTGCATTGTTTTGCTGAATTTTTCTGCACATAATATATATTGTGCGTCCACTTTTTTTTTTTTTTTTTTTTATTCTTCTTTGTGCAAGATTAGTACACTTCATGTGGTTTTTCGTCTAAATAATTTTTTGTTCTTGAAATTGTTTATGCAAAATAGATTGCATCTGTTGCATTAATACATAATATTACTCCCTCCGTCCCAAAATTATCGTCCCATATTGACTTTTTCGGTCTTTCTTTTACAACTTTGACCTTAAATATTTTTATTTGTGTTATATAATAGTTGATGCAAATTATATGAATGGATTGTGTTTTAAATGTATTTTTCATTAGTATATTTTTCATCAACTATTATATAATACAAACAAAAATATTTAAAGTCAATGTTAGAAAAGAAAGACCGAAAAAGTCAATAGGGGACTATAATTTTAGGACGGAGGTAGTAATAGATTATAAAACTTGTGCGGAGTACGTTTCTGCCTAGTTTATTTTTGAGCAGAAAAGTGTTGTTTTTCTGGATCGGGTTTGACCATACAATCAATTGTTTGTGTGAACTTTTTAAGAATGGTTTCTGATTTCATTGCAATGATTTCAGAAGAAAACCAAGCGGGTTCAAACACAAAAGAGTGGTGGATTGACACGAGTGCCACCCGTCATGTGTGCTTAAACAAGAGTCTCTTTAGTTCGTTTAAAGAGGTTAACAATGGTGAAAAACTTTTCATGGGAAATTCCATCACCGCTGATATTAAAGGTGAGGGTGATGTGATTTTGAAATGGACATCCGGAAAAGAGTTAAAACTCAAAAACGTTTTGAACGTTCCGGAGATTCGAAAGAATCTTGTGTCCGGGTGGTTGCTCAACAAGTATGGGTTTTGCCTTGCATTTGAGTGTAACACATTTGAATTAACCAAGAATAAAATGGTTGTAGGTACGGGCTACGCCCGTGATGGAATGTTCAAATTGGATTTATTTGTTAAGAAAAACAATCTTTCTAAAATGAACACTAATTCAACTTGTGTAGTTGAGACCTCGAATGTGTGGCATGGCCGACTTGGTCATGTCAATTATAATTCCATCCGACGACTAATGAAATTAAATTGTATACCTACATTCCATATTGACTCAAATCACAAGTGCGAAACTTGTGTTGAAGCGAAAATGACAAGATCGTCTTTTCATTCGGTTGAAAGAAAAACCGACCCTCTTGATCTAATTCACACAGATGTGTGTGATTTAAAATCGGTGCCAACAAGAGGAGATAATAAGTACTTCATTACTTTCATTGATGATAGTACGAAATATTGCTATGTGTATTTACTTAAAAGTAAAGATGAAGCAATAGATAAGTTCATTCTATACAAGAATTAAGTTGAGAATCAACTAAACAAAAAGATCAAGGTAGTAAGGAGTGATAGGGGAGGTGAATATGTATCTCCATTTGCTGAATTTTGTTCACAACATGGAATTAGACATGAGTTCACCGCACCCTATTCACCTCAGCAGAATGGGATTGCTGAAAGAAAAAATCGTACCTTGAAAGAAATGGCAAATGCCATGTTAATAAGTTCTGGTTTAAATCAGAACATGTGGGGGGAAGCCATTTTATCGGCTACTTATCTTTTGAATAAGATACCTCGTAAGGAAAAAGAAGAGACCCCCTATGAGCTATGGATGGGACCAAAACCATCTTATAAATATTTACGAGTGTGGGGGTGCCTAGCTAAAGTGGCAATTCCGGCACCTAAAGCTCAAAAGATAGGACCCAAAACCGTTGATTGTGTATTCATTGGGTATGCTCATAATAGCAGCGCTTATCGATTCCTTGTGCACGAGTCAAAAAATCCCGAGATACACAAGAATACGATAATGGAATCAAGGAATGCTTCATTCTTTGAAACCGTGTTCCCTTGTTTGACCAAGGAGAATGAAAAGTCATCTAGACGAGATGATGTAGTTGTCCACGAAAAGAGACAACGAAATGATAACATCATTCATGATGAGAGACAACACCAATCTGAGGAAGAAGATGTTGAACCTAGAAGAAGCAAAAGGCCAAGAATCGAGAAATCGTTTGGACCCGATTATGTTTCTTTTATGGTAGAAAGTGAACCAAACTCTTACCGAGAAGCGGTTACGTCCTCAGAAGGGCCTCAATGGAAAGAAGCCATTAAGAGTGAGATAGATTCTATTTTACATAACCATACATGGGAGCTTGTAGATCTACCTCCGGGTTGCAAAACATTAGGCTATCGATGGATCTTCAAGAAGAAGATGAAAGCTAATGGCACCATAGATAAGTACAAAGCAAGATTGGTGATCAAAGGTTACAGACAACGAGAAGGTCTGGACTACTTTGACACTTATTCGCCCGTAACGCGAATAACATCCATAAGGATGGTACTTGCTATTGCAGCCATAAGAAATCTGGAAGTTCATCAAATGGATGTAAAAACTGCTTTTCTAAATGGAGATTTAGATGAAGAGATTTACATGGAACAACCTCAGGGATTCACTGCCCCGGGACAAGAGGGAAAAGTATGTAAACTTGTCAAGTCACTGTATGGATTGAAACAAGATCCTAAGCAGTGGCATCAAAAGTTTGACCACGTCATGATCGAATGTGGATTCAAAATTAATGAATGTGACAAGTGTGTCTACGTGAAAGACACAAACAATGGATATGTCATCTTATGTCTATATGTAGACGATATGCTAATCGTTGGAAGCAACGATAAGATGATACGATCTACTAAAGACATGTTGAAATCAAGGTTTGACATGAAAGACATGGGTTTGGCAGATGTGATACCTGGAATCAAAATCATACCAACCCAAAATGGACTTATGTTGAGTCAAACACACTTTGTGGATAAAATTCCTGAGAAATATAATCCAGATGACTCCAACATTGCGAGGACTCCTATTGATACGACTAAACATCTATCTAAAAACAGAGGTCAAGGAGTTAACCAGGTGGGATACTCAAGCATTATTGGTAGTTTGATGTATCTAATGAATTGTATGAGACCCGACTTAGCATACGTTGTGAGTAGGCTAAGTAGGTATACGAACAACCCAGGTTACAAGCACTAGGAAAGTATAACAAGGGTTTTGGGGTACATAAGGTACACTCAAGAATATGGATTGCATTATACTAGATATCCGGCTGTTATCGAAGGATACAGTGATGCAAACTGGATATCTGATATAAAAGACTCTAGATCAACAAGTGGATATGTATTCACACTTGGAGGTGGAGCCGTATCATGGAAATCTTCCAAACAGACGGTTATTTCCAGATCCACAATGGAGTCAGAATTTATCGCCTTAGATAAATGTGCCGAAGAGGCAGAATGGTTACGTCAATTTGTAGAGGACATACCAAGGTGGCCTAAGCCGGTAACGGCCATATGTATGCATTGTGATAGTCAATCGGCGATTGGCAGAGCTCATAGCATAATGTATAATGGTAAGTCAAGACATATTAGACGTAGACACAATCGACAACTACTCTCTAAAGGTATTTGGAAAAGGACTAAATTGCAAAAGTTGGGAAGGTTCCGGAATCCCTATGGGATGCCATAAACCAATCGGCCAAGGATCAAAACAAGGAAAGAAAACCAACTTGTTCACCAAGTTTAGTTGGGTATATAAACAAGGCTAGGGGTTTTTGTTTTTCCATCTCTTGTGCTCATAAGCTAAACCCTAAAATTGTTTTGTGTGTGTTTTTTGTCCTCAAAACCGGTCGAACACCACTAAGGTGTCGACACACTATTTTTCCACAAACCAAGTTATTTGTTTGATAAAAACTAGCATTACTTTAATTCGGTTTAGTACGTGTGTATAAGAACATAGTAATAACATACTTTTGTTATTATCTTGGATTGAATTACAATAAGGTAAGGGGTAATTCTCATAATCCTATAAACTCTAATTAGGGTTCATCCCAATTGCTAGTTTGTGGATTTGATTCTTGTTCGGCTAGAATCAAGAAAAGGTACGCATATTCTTTTATGTTAATTAATTGTTCATTAATAAATCCTATACGCTTCCACTTGAATACTTTGATGTTTTGTAGTTATTTATTTGAATGTCATGTTATATAATTCCACCAATAAGTTTATACAAGAGTTGCTAAATTTATAAATGCTGAGGCTATAAAATTTGGACATGTCAATGTTATAAATTCGTAAATATATATTATGCACAAGTTACAATTAGTTCTTAACATGTTAAAATGCGTACGGTAAAAGTCCATTTAGTTTTGAGCAAATGACATTTCAGATACTAAACGTTATTGTTGATTTAAGGAACTTTAAATATCGCTCTTATTTAAAGAAATGAACACATGTATAATGACAGTACCCTAAATTTTAGAACTCGATCATCGGAATGTTTGGTAACAAGAAACTCGCTACCCAATAAGTTATTCTGTTGCAAGTAAACTTTTGTTAGAAAAAAAAAAAGATAAGTTTCCGATGGTGTTGGTGACGTCATATATGACGCGGTCCATGCCCATGATGTGGTCCTGTTGAAGCGTTGGGAGAATGGAGGGGTAGTGAGGAGTGGAGTTATGGAGTGAGATGGCTCGATCGGTTGTGAACTTGTGACTCAGTGTAGTGTGAGGATCGGATGATGAGGATTGAGGAGAGTCATGAGGGTAATGACATTGTTGTTTTTGTGTGTAAGTGAGGCTCGAAGGTGGAATGATTTTTGGTTTTGTAAATCCCACATCGATGAATAAGCAGACTTTGGATCAATAAATCATTAAGATTATGAGGTTAATAATCAGAACTTTTCTGAGTGAGCGTATTCAGTGACTTGTACAATCTTTGATACGTACATTCGTGAATAGTTCTTTTCTATTGTGATAAATTGTTACAGTATATTTTTTATTTATTTTATAGTCCTACTTTTAAACATCTACCTGCTTTCCGTTTATGTTATTCGAATCTAGCTTATTGATTAAGAAAACATACATTTCTAATTTTTTATAAAACTTATGTTTAATTTCATTGATATCTAAATGTGGCAAAAGTGGCAAATGGATGATAGATATAACTTAAGAGACAGTAAAAATCTAAGGGATGTTTTAGTAAAACTTAGGCTTCATACTTATGCATTTTCCGGTGTATAAAGACACAGCTTACATTTGTTGGTTTCTATCCTCACAATAATGGTTCAACACTAATTTTTGTTCCAAATCTATTTTATTTACGGCTTTAGTTTAAACTCTCAGGAACATTATTCATTAGAGCATGTGGCATATGCGAGCTAACCACTTCATTTTCATTTTATCTATAACTGATACTTCGATATGATTACAAGCTTGAAAGATAGCTTTGTGATGCAAAACACATGTAGGTACAAAGTCATCAATATGACAAGCTATAAAGTGGCGCAAAATTAGAGATGTATACATTGAATCGTATACAAGCCTAATGGTTTACCATTCGCTCACATACAATTTTAGTTAAATCTATACTTTAACTATTAAGTAAACATCAGTAAGCAGTTATGAGGTAGTCGCGATCGGTTCTCATTACGGAAATCAATAATATGAATGTGCTCTCATTACACCGAGTATACACATTTTAGTTACATATAAAAAATAAGGGAACGTTGACGATTAATGTGTATCGTGATTTATTGGGTTGGCACATGCGTAAAAATAAAATAAAAGAATTTGTTATCATTTAAGTTTTTGCTCAAATATAAAATAAAAGAATAGGTTGTGACTCGATGGATGATAGTAGTAAAGTATCATAGCTTGTTTCATGAAGATATACATTTGAATACGTAGACCCCTAGATTTAGTGTTAATATATGTTAATGTTTTCATAAGAATGTGAAGAGTGAGTTTGTTGAGATGTGTTGAGAGTATGTGAAGCTGAGTGAGTATACTCATGGTTGTTGGCGGAATGTTGCCGAGAGATTGTACGTCGGCTTGGAGATGGAGTAAAGTGAAGACGAATGATGATATTATGGGTGAAATGAGGCGTTTCTGAGTATGCATGTGAGGCTACGAGGATAGGGGTTTGGTGATTATGTCACTTGAAACAAAAGTTTGAGGAAGGAAAAGAGTTTTGGTGTTGTGAGTTTGTCCCACATGGATTGATGAACAAACTATAAATCACTATATATATAAGACTATGGAATTATTAAATTAAGTATGATTGTTTTGAACATGTACTCAACGATTTGTTAGAAAATTTCTCGAGTACATGGCTGGATAATCTACTTTTTTACGAGAAAAGACTGAAGCCATCAACTTTTTGTTTAATTTTTGTGTTCTACTTCTTCCGTTTATTCAACTTTTTCCATTTATGTAATTCTGATTTAGCATATTTAAAATCTGATAAGGATTACGAGTAATTTTGAGTAAACCACGTGAACGTAACATGTAATTTTTTTAGTCATAATATCCGAGTAACCTGCTACTAATAAATAAATAGACTTTGCATAACTTTTGTGTACCAGTATCACTTACATAATTAGATTTTAATTCACAATGTTAATCTCAAATTGACAGGTCGTCACACAATTCTGCGTTACATGGAATGTCACTTACATATGTTTGATCAAAAAATAAATCTTTCTAATTTCATTAAACATATTCACTTATATGAGATAACAATCATACGAGATGAAAATATAACGAGTGTAAGGTGTTTCGTGGACAAGGGAGTGTGGGAGGGTTGAGATGAACGTGACAAGTATGTGTTTGGGTTGAGTTGACTCGGTGGAGGATCATGAAAAGAGTGATGCGGAGCAATGACATTGTGGTGAGATTAGGTGAGGTCGTGAGTGGTGGAGATGTGGTGCTTATGTCACTTGAAACAAAAGGTTTATGAGTTCGGGTTTTGTGACTTTCACCCACATATGAGTATGTTGGAAAGTCTTTATTATATATCTCTCCAACACGCTTACATCAAAATTTTAATTTGTTTTAACTTTGACGAAAAAAACCAAAGCTTTTTTTTTTTTTTTTTTTTTTTTTTTTTTGTGGCTTCGCGTAGTAGTTGTCTATATTGTTGTTTGTTTGTGTACTAACAATATAGCTTATAGAATAAAAGAATAACGTTTTCATACTATTCATATTTAATCTTTTTGATGTATTGAATAAAAAGAAGTAGATATTATTATTTACAAATTAATGATTGATGAAATCCCTTTCTACATTCTTGAAGTGACGGAATTCGATATTTATTTTAGAAAAAAATTCAGAAAGATTATTCGAACAACCTATATCCTTTTGTTCACTTGCATCTTCGTACAAAAACATACCTGCCGAAATTAGTAATTCCCCTAAGTGATCACATCAATGAAGCTAATGTGAATGGGCTAAGTTTGCAATATAATTGGACTATTCATAACCTTGCTAATACACTGTCGTAATTGGAATGGGAGGATTCCGGATGTTCAAGCCGGCTCGAAACTCACGAAATACCTTTTGTAAAGATATCTATAAAATCACGAACAAAATGAGTGTTGATTTTCAATATGCTTAATGCGCTGATACTGAACTGGATTAGGGTAACGATAAACCGCACTATCATATAGCTAGATTTTTTTTAAGGAAAAAAAAAATAGAAATCATATAGTGAAATTAGTTACTTGGTTTAAAACAAGATAAATGCAATCAAGTCTTTTTCCAAATTTACTGTTTAACTTATGGAAGCCTTTCTCTTTTTAAGCTCCATGTTTGTTTTTTAGTTTCAGTAGTTTATATTTCAGTTTTGTACACCAAAGTATTGTCCAAACTCATGTCACGTTGTATCATAACGAGCCGAGCCTACACTTATTCTTTGTATATACATAAAGCTAAATTGTGTAAGGTCATGTCTTAAGCAGGACTAACGTTGTACTCTTTTGGTATACAATGTCTACGGGTATGTTTAGCGCAATGGGCTGAAGCTGGGGCTTTTATTATCATCCAAAGTTGGAATTTGTATTTTTGTAAACTTGTTTGCAAATGGGCTTAAGCTTAAGCTTATTATTGCAAAATTACTAAAAATGACATAATTAAATGATTTTTTGTATATGTAAATATTTTTGTGGGTAAATAAGTAATTTATTGTTCAAAAGCCTCAGGCTAAAGTGTTTAACCATTTTTATGGGGCTAAAGTTTTAAGCCCCTTTTAACGGCTTATGATTTCATAAGCCCGCATGACAAACGAGACTTATTTTATAAGCCCAAGCACATAAGCCCCCAAATGCCCCTCCCCAAACACACCCATGATATATATAGTATTAGTTTTACGACCATTAAATAGTTCAGAATTGGAAAAACAAAGATTTTATAATTGATAGATATAACTCTATTCAACCTACTAACCACTAAACGTGATTTAACGTAGCAATATAAAGGTATGGATGTTTAACATTGTTACATTGACATACTCTTTTTGAAACAAAAGCTTGAAAATGCCTTGAAGGTGGAATGAGTTTTGGTTTTGTAATCCACCCACATTGATGAATAGCAAACTTTGGAGCAATATATAAATAGGATTATGAGGAAATAGTTAAGATATCTTGTCCAGTGCTCGTAATTGCTTATAGAATTCCTTAGTAAAATTCTTTAATACGTGCATTCGGTCAATGCATCTTTTTTAACATATTAAATAAACTTAAGCCTATAATTATTTCTTTTTTTTACCATGTTAGATAAATTTAAGCCTATTATAATTACTATTTTTACATTTTTATTTACTTGAATCTTACTTTTAAACATCTACGGATTATTTTACTGTTTTCCATCAGTTTTATTCGGATCTAGCTTATTTTATACAAACTTATGTATTTTTGTAAAACTCATGTTTATTTTCTTTGATATCTAACTATGGAAAAGTGACAAATTTAATGGATGATGAGTATAACTTAAGAGATTGTAAATCTAGAGGATGTTTGAATAAGCTTAGGGAGTGCTTGTTCAGGGTCGTCCCATAAAATTTCGAGACATGTGACACCAAGGTACCGGATCAAATAAAAAGTGCCACTTTTTAAAAAGTATAAAAAGCTTTCTAAGCCGTTGGATCATAATACAACATCGGATCAAATTAAAGAAGGACATATGAAGACAGGGGTATGCTAGTCATTTCACTAAAAATAATAATCTACTGAGTATCTTCTTTACATCATCTCCTCTTTCCTTTCCCATCAGATCCAAAATGAAACGGTTATCTTCATCCTCTCTTTATTTCCCATCAGATCCAAAAATGAAACGGTGATCTTCATCATCGTCACCACCGTTGCACCGCCACCAACACCGTCTCCATCACCATCACCATCACCATTTTAATCAATTAGAAGTGTTGAATGAGTTCCAACTAGCAAGTGAATCGGCCTTAAATCACAGGATGATCACTACATTTGCTTCTCAAAAACCAGGGCCGACCCTGGTGGTGGGCGAGGCGAGCGACCGCCCAGGACATCAAACATACAAAGGCATCAAAGAATTAGTGCTGGGAAAATGGTGTTGTATGATAAAATAAAATACAAATAATATAATTACAAACGAGAACATTAAAGAAAAAAGAAGTAAATTTTTTTATGAAGTATGGATCATAGATGATTTGCCAGAAAAAAAAATTGCGGTCATGGAATATAACAAGTTAATGAAGATGGTTACTGTGGACTTTTATGATTGGTCACGACGTCACATGTGCTAGAGAAAATTGGGAATTTTATTCAACGCCTAGGAGAATGAGATTCAATAAATTTCTTTTTATTTTTTATTTTGGTTTTGTTCTTTGGTAGATGAGACTTGCAATTGTAAAGGATGGGATGGTTTGTTTATGGTACAATGTGCAAGTGTAGTCAAGCTGTTACTTTCTATTAAGGATGAGTTTTATAAAAAAAATGTTGTTCATCAATAAAATGAGTTGTTCATCAGTTCTATTTAACTTTGTTCATCTGTTTTATTTCATCAATAAAACGAGTTGTTCATTAGTTTTATTGTTCATCAGTTTTATTGTTCATCAGTTTTATTTCATCAATAAAACGAGTTGTTCATCAGTTTTATTGTTCATCAGTTCTATTTAACTTTGTTCATCAGTTTTATTTTATCAATAAAACGAGTTGTTCATCAGTTTTATTTCATCAATAAAACGAGTTGTTCATCAGTTTTATTGTTCATCAATAAAAGTATTGTTCATCAATATAAAATTTGTTCATCAGTTGTTTAAAAGTAATGTTCATCTATTTGAGTCACAGTGTTCATCAATTAGTTTTCTTTAATGTTACATTATAATGTTCATCAGTTTTCTTTGATGTTACATTATAATGTTCATCGGTTTTTTTAAACAAATAATGTTGTTTGTCAGTTTTCCGAATAAAAAAATTACATTGTTCCTCAGTTAGGTAGAATCAGTCTTGTTCATCCGTTAGTATTTTTTTTATCAGTATTCAAAATAAATAAATAAATAGTAATGTTCATTAGTTCATCAGTTATTTTTTATAACGTTCATCAGTTGTTTTTTATATTGTTCAACAGTTTTTGAAAAAATAACGTTCATCAGTTCTTTTTGATATTGTTCATCAGTTGTCTAATAGAAATCGCAATGTTCATCTGTTAGTTGTTCACCAATTCATCGATTAGTCTTGTTCATCAGTTAGTATTGTTCACCAATAAAAAAAGATATTCATCAATTCTTTTAAATTGTGTTCATCAGTTTATCGGTATTCAAAAAAAGTCATAATGTTCATCAATTGTCGAAAAAATCATAATGTTCATCAGTTATGGTCACAATGTTCATCAGTTATGGTCACAATGTTCATCAGTTTATCATTTGGTTGTTCATCAGTTAAAAATAAACCATAAATAACAAAAAATGTATTTTGGTATACCAATTAGTGCATTTGAATGTACTTTTATAAGAAAATCTCTTTTAGGCATTTTATCAAACACTTTGTATGCACTAAATATGACTAAGACGCCATCATTAACGTGCAATATCTCACTCATATCATATCGGATTTGAGTGATTCAAATTTCTGAGTAAAGAATTGTCAAAACCTACAATTTTCATGTTTTAAATTTTGTAAAATTCCGCTTTTAAACTAGTCAAAATTAGAGCCGAAAATACTAAAAATTTCAAGAAAATCAACACCCACTTAAAAAGTTGAAAAAAAAAGTTACGATTTATATATCAAAATGCATACCAATTTAAAGAGAATTAAATTTAAAAATTTATGGTAAAATCGGTTTTTTATAAAAGTTTGTCGTTTGAAAGTTATTTACGTTTGAAGTTTTAGGATGAAATAAAAAAAATATGTTAAAAGGACCAATATGCCCCCTAACCAAATTTAATAAGAAAAAAGAGAGGGATTAGATAAGTACACATGACAATCAATGATAGGCTTTTCAGCCTTTTTATTTTTTTTCACTTTGCAAGGGATCTCTAACTCGTGACGCCAATACAAAGAAGGTCTTTTAAAGCAGAAAAGTTTAGCTGGATTGTTAAGAAGCCGTAAGTATAAACAAGCATAGAATAAGCATATCACATTTTGCTAATCTATATTTTCAGTGGAGATCTATCTCTCAAAATATCACTACGATTGCATTCTTGAATCCTATAGATATCAGTTTAGATATAAAAATTATCACATATTATTAAACTCTATTAGTACTTACAATTTATATTATAAAGTCTAAAAAACATGGAAGATGGAACAAATAAACGAATGTCGAATAAAGAAAATAAAGTCACGTGGTTTATCTAGAGGTGACAATTCTCGACACGACACGATAAACGACACGAACCCGACACAAAGTTAAACAGGTTTGGGTTGAGGATAAATAGGTTTGGGTCAAAAATGGGTCAACCCGTCTAACCCGTTTAATAAACGGGTCATGTTTGGGTTGAGTAAGTATTAAACAGGTCAAACCGTGAACCCGTTTGAGTATATAAGATCTTAAAAATAAAATATATAACCTGGTTTTTATGTTAGATGTGGATTAAATGTATTTTGTTTTTTTTATTTAGTAAGAGTGAATTATAATTTTATACCTAAGATATCATGAAAATTGACGCTTGTAATTCAGAAAATTGTCGCATAGTTATTTGTATGTTATTATTATCATATTTTAGATCCTTATATAATCTTTTGTGTTTAAACTAGTTAAATTGACAAACCACCAGCTTTATTCACTGCTTGACCTATTTACTTAAATGGGTTAAACGAGTCGCAAATGGGTTACACGTGTTATGCAGGTCTGGGTTAGGGTTGATTTTTTTGACACGATTAATAAATGGGTCGTGTTTGGGTAAAGACTATACTAACCCGCCAACACGCGAACCCGAATAAGTTAACACGAACACGACTCGATTGCCACCCCTAGGTTTATCGTTTATATCAGGCAATTCAAGGACGTGATGTTACAACACACAAAACCATGAGAAAAATGCTAAATCTTCCTAATTTGTATTCTTACGTATCGTGTTTTTTTTTTTTTTTTTTTTTTTTTTTTTTTTTTTTTTTTTTCTGGAACGATCTTACGTATCTTTTTAACTTCGTGATCAAGACAAGTCGTAAAATCTATTAATGAAAACAAGAGAGATAAAGGATGAATTACACTTGCCAAGATTTACATGAGGTAGGAGGAAAATTACGAAGATCTAGTAAAATGTGTTGCATTTTTCAAACCTTAAATATAGAAAAACAAATTGGAGTGAGCTTGCTATATATAGTCGCAACTTATAACACCATTGGAGATATTGGACTTGTGCATTTGATCATTCATTACAAAACCATATCCAACCCCATCACCCCATGCTTACTTTCGATATTTCACCAAAGACATTCTTTGAAGAAGGAAAGGAGTTTGTTGTTTTTGTGACTATATCCTACATTGATGAATGACCAAATTCTAGAGTATTTTTATAAGTAAGACTATGTCAATTGAAACAAAAGTTTGAGGAAGGAAAAGAGGTTTTGGTTCCTGTGACTTTATCCCACATGGATTTCTGTACAAATTCTAAACCATTATATAAGTAACACTATGGAAGCATTAGCGTAGATATAAAATTTGGTTTTGTTCTAAACAATTTGCTAGTAAATTTCTTTACTACTACGGGACTGGGAAATTGCGTTTTAAGGGGAAAAGGATTAAGCCTTCACTTATTTATTTTCTAGTCTCAATTTCAATGTTCCACTTCTTCGTTTTATTCAACTATTTTAATAGTTTATGCATTTCATATGAACAAAATAAACAACTTACTTTGTCATTTACCTGTTCTAAAACGTCTTTCATACGACCATGCATGTCACGTTTCATATGACGATATTGGCTAAACTCAAAATCTCTTACACCGTACCAAAACTCTAATATGTTGTTTGGATTGAGTTTGCTATGGGTGCTTTGGTGACATTGTGTTGAAATGAGATGTTTGAGTTAGGAGGCTAAATCACTTGAAACAAAAGTTTGAAGAAGGAAATGAGTTTGTTGGTTTTGTTACTTTATCCCACATCAATGAATGAGCAAATTCTAGGGTATTTTTATAAGTAAACTATATCAATTGAAACAAAAGTTTGAGGAAGGAAAATATTTTTGTTTTTTTACTTGATCCAACATGGATTAACAAATTCTAAAGCAATATATAAGTAACACTATGGAAGTATCAAGGTTAGCATGTTTTCGGTTTACTTAAGCCATCAAGTTTTTGTTTGTTATTTATTTTGTAGTTTCAATTTTAATGTTCTACATTTTCGTTTTGTTCAACTATTTTAATAGTCTGTCCATTTCATATGAACAAATAAATATTTACTTTGGCTCTGACGTGTTCTAAAACGTCTTTCATATGACTATGTATGTCATGTTTCACATGACCATATTGGCTGAGCTTAAAATCTGTTACACCGAAACTCTAAAATGTTGTTTGGATTGAGTTTGCTATGGGTGATTTGGTGAGATTGTGAGTGAAATGAGATGTTTGAGTTAGGGGGCTAAATCACTTGAAACAAAAGTTTGAAGATGGAATTGAGTTTGTTGGTTTTGTTACTTTATCCCACATCAGTGAATGAGCAAATAACCGAGCACTTTATAAGTAAGACCATAAAGGATTTAATTAAGTAAATTTTGTCATATTGTCTTAACTATAAATATGGTATGTGCAAATTTTACTTTTTTTTACAGTTACGTGATTATAACTACATTTTATTTATTGGAATAAAAGAGTTTTATTTTGTGACCTGGCATATGTAAGTGACAATCCACGAACATAAAATTTGAGTAATACTCGTAACAAATTAGTAGCAGATATATTGCTTAAATTTATAGTTTCTTAGATTCATCGTCAATTTGTCACATGTTCATCATAGTTAGATATCAAAAATGTAAATCATGGCATCCAATGGCTTGTACTCAAATACCGAAGTACTACGTCTTTTTATTCATTAATCTAGATAATAATTAATTTTAAAAAATTGTAAAACAAATAATATAATAAAGTAGCATAAAAATGAAAAGACGGTATCTACCACGAAAATGTCAAACAACACATTCGAGGTAGAAACAATCTTAACTTAACATTGTCCTCATGTTTTCAATTATAAACCACTTTAATATTTTTTCATTTATCGATGCGGGACAATATCAAACTTCACTTCTTTCTTTATACGTAAAGCTTGTTAAAATATTATAGTTGAAGTTGATAAAAGTGAACCTATTAATGATAATCCAAGAATGCATAAAGCTACTTAGAAGCAAAAGTTGTCGTATAAAACTAAATTATTTAGTGGACAATTAATTATACAACATATGATCATAATCAAAAACAACTTAACCCTGCTAATTTCAAATATCAGTTTAAACAAGTAGCTTTATTCTTAGACGACACTAACTTTTTATATTTCTTTATGTCTTTTAAATTGCATAAACAAATACACGTAAACATGATATTTGAAAGTGTATGGGCCAATATTCACCTCAATTAACAGCACACAACTATTCCAAACGAAGACTCCAATTTATACATTCAAAAAGATCTTGGAGTATCTTAATTAAACTTTCATATAACAACAAACTACCAACGTAAGCTATTGGTACTAAATAATTTATAAATGAGGAGTTAAGAGCATCTCATGCTATAAATGTTTACAAATGTATAGCTTCGACATGTAAGAATTTTATAGCCGCAATATTTATAAACTCAGCAAACTACTCTTATTGGATTATTTTTTAAACTTATATAGGTCAATAATTGAACTCTTATCGGATTCTTTAAAAAAAAAGATATATTGTGGTATCATGGTAAATAAAAGCTAAATAAGTTACATGACGTTTGGTTTGCACTACGACAATCACAACCGATGTAGGTTTTGGAAGAAATTCAACGCGAATGGGTATAGTATTTTATAGATGTGTATTCGCCTATTATTTGCTAATGCTTCTTCTTGGTTATAAACTTTTGAAAACCATATTGGTACATTGTGTCTGAGAAACTTATACGTCAAATCCAAAAACATCAATGAAACATGACAACTTATTTCCTTTTAGAGTATATACTATGTCATAAGGCCCAAATATATATGTTTCACATCAAGCCCAAATAGATAAACATTTCATTTAAAATGATAATCCTTCCTAATTCCTATCTCAAAATTTTTGTTCTCTTATTCGTTTTGAGATGTCTCAAGATAAATTCCTCAAATTTTTTTTTTTTTTTTTTTTTAAAGAGTTTATAGCCGGTGAATATATTAAAAAATGATAAGAGTTATAGCCAACACATTTATACAAGTACCTAAACATAATAAAAACCTATTAAGAACGAGTATCAGTGTTAAAGCTTATTTGTGATATAAAAAAGTTTACTTTTCTATTTACAAGTTTAAAAATGTTATGCCTAAATTTCTCCAAATAGTAGTTACATTCACAATCTGATAATTTTCATTCATCACTCTTTTAAATTATATCAGGATAACTCAACAAGAAAAAAACAGTAAAATAACTCGAAAGAAATGGGATTTAAGCCTTTAGTTTCATCCTACAAGGTGGAAAAATATAAAAACAAATAGAAAGGCTAATACCAAAAGTAAATTACAATTACAACTATTCAGTGCAGACTTTCTATTTGTAGCAAGTTACATTAAAATTTCAACTTATATATTACCTTAGTGTTTCTTCATCCGTCAATGTGGGACAAGATACAATGGTGAAAGGCCATACTTTGAATTTAGGCTTAACCACCACATCTCTAACTCTTATGGCCTCACCCACGATTTCAATATTCCACGTCACCTTCCTCGTAAGTCATAAGTCAAAGCCGAGCCAACTTTTATCCAAACATCCACTCCACGCATTCATATCCGCCCCTCCCTCACTGTCCACACATCAATTAGAACACCTCACTCTGAATGTGCACGTTGCTAGTGACGGCACCAGCCGTCGATCTCTCACTGGTGGTTGACATCAGATTATGTACGGTTCGGTTTTGTTAACACCGGATATATAAAAAATAAAACCGCAACCGAACCATGTAAGTTGGGTTTTTTCGGTTTTTGTTTTATGCTGTTTCGGTTTCTCCGTTTTTTCCTATTTCTTCTTCGGTTTTGGGTTTTTTCCTATTTCTGTTTTTTCGGTTTTTTGTCATTTCGGTTTGGGTTTTGGGTTTTTTTAGTTTCAGATTGAACAGTTTAGCTAGGTTTGTCAGTTTCACAGGTTTTGCAAACACCCTTGAGAAGCATATGCCAAATTATGCGACGAACCATTGAAAGAATATTTCTTCTTATGTTGCATAAAGTTGGACCGCAACTTTTCCTTAGCTTAGTGTTTATATATAGACTTCCTCGTTCTCAACTTATACTGCTTGAGCGACGTGAAATAACCCAGCATATCTTAACTATGTAAAGGAGGGGGAATTAGGGGTATAATAGACTAAAACTAACCATTGTAACACTCAACATCATGGCCCAAAAGGTATAGCTTTTCAGTGCACAAGTTTAGCTTCATGTATAAAAGGAGCAAGTGACGGCGCATTAAGATACAACATGACATGAATTTAGGAGTATATAAGCGAACTGAAGGTGAACGCCACAAAGAAATGGACTATATGTTCATCGAGTTCTTGGACAGAGGTCTAAAAGTTTCAACGATGTAAGTTTCTCTATTCAGGTCCATTCAGGTTGGCTTTATTGATCGGGTTGAGGCTGAAAAGAGCATACATGTACGTCGACTTACTAAGATTTCAGGTTGATCGGGTTCGGGTTTAATTGGACGAGGCCTAATTAATCATGTTGAGTCTAATCGGGTTCGGGTCAACTCGAATATGAGTGGTATATGGGAACGTTTAGTTTAAAAGGAAAATGAACTTAGATGTTCTTCGCATAAACGACAAAGACACATCTGAAGACTACGCATGCAATCTCACCAATACTACGTAGACATATTTGTAACTTGTTTTATATTCACTTTTTAGATAAAGCTTAGAAAAATTTGAAAGAAAATAGTTATTTCAGTTGGATTTTGATGTGAAAAACAAGTTACTTACTTAAAATGTAAAAGTCTTCTAACTCGCATCTCACAGAAGTAAACGAAACTCACCTAATGTAAAAGAGAATGTAAAAATCTCACAACTCGTATACCATTAAAAGGAAAGGCAAAAATCTCTTAACTTGTATCCCACAAACATAAAAACACGTTTTTGTTTTTTTGAAAAGAATAAAGGTTTTTTGTGAGTAATATATTTTACCGGGTAACCCTTTACCCAAAAAAAAAGAAAAGAATAAAGGTTTGTTTTTTTCAAAAAACAAAAAGGTAAAAACTTGTATTTGGTTTTACTCGTTTTTGTTTTTATGACAGAAATGTTTTTTCTCTAAAAAGCAGAAAAGTAAAAATTTTGATTCCAAAAACGTAAAAATTACCTAATTGAAACCAACATATTTATGATATAACTAAACTAAACCAATACGGGCCGTTTTCAAATCAATCATGGTTTTTACCCCTAACGTGTTACTTATATATTGTCAAGATAGATCACCATTATAACATGGTATACGAACACATACTAATTCTTGTTTAGCTTTTTACAAATCTCCGCGACTTAGTTCAACACTTCAACTACTTGTACTAATTAAATTAATACATCACATATATATTAGAGGTTTTTAAATAAACTTATCAACAAAGCAAAAAAAAATTAGTTGAACGGGGAGAATTGGATAGAGAAGAATCTTAAAATAGCTAAATTAGAGTCGGTAATAGAATTAGATATGGAAGAATCTTAAAGAAAGTAACTAGAATCAATTAGCTAAGAAAACAATACATTTTTCATTCAATAAGTTAGATTAGAGTAACATAAAAAATAAAGTTCGTACACATCAGATTTATAGTTAAAGCAATATGATGTTTACAAGATTATTTTACTTAATCTATTTACAATCGTATCTATAAATTGCTTTGGTGTGTGCTCATTCACCGATGTGAGATAAAGTAACAAAACAACAAACTCATTTCCAACTTCAAACTTTTGTTTCAAGTGATTTAGCCTCACATACACAAACATCTCATTTCACTCACAATGTCATTGTTCCTTTTCACATTTCTCATCATCCTCCACCAAATCACCCCTAACTAACTCAATCCAAATAACATATTAGAGGTGTTATTTGTTCATATGAATGCAAAAACTATTAAAATAGTTGAATAAAATGAAGAAGTAGAACATTAAAACTGAGACTACAAACTAAATAACAAACAAAAACTTGATGGCTTAACTCTTCTCCTGTAAAAAAGCAAATTATCCGGTCCCGTACTAAAGAAATTTACTAGCAAGTCATTTAGAACAAAAGTCGAAATTAAGAGTAGTACTTCCATATACATTGTTAGTTATATACTGCTTTAGAATTTGTGCAACACTCCATGTATGTGGGATAAAGTCACAAAACCAAAACTATTTTCCTTCCTCAAACTTTTGTATCAGGTGACATAGTCTGTCTTATAAAAGTAGTCTAGTATTTGCTCATTCATCAATGTAGGATATAGTCAAAAAAACAACAAACTCGTATTCTTCAAACCATTGTTTCAAGTGTCTCAATTACCACCGTATCTCTAGCCTCACATCACAATGTCATTGTTCCTCTTCACGCTTCTCACCACCCTCCACTGTCACCCGCGAGCGAACTCATTTAACTTTCGGTGTAACAGAATTTTGAGTCACCAGTGAAGTATCTATCGGTCCGGGGTGTAGATCCTGCTTGCGGAGTGCAACAAACTGCTGATATACGGCTTGAACCATTCTGCATTTTGGTGTTATCTCTTTCTTATCGTAAACTTTTTACTACATTATTGATCGAGGTTGTAATTTGCTTGAATTGCACATATATCTTGTAGAATTAATTTGCTAACACTCTTAGAAATTAAAGGTGTTTTATTTACTCTCGTATAGTGGTATTTACTAGTATAATTTGTTTATATCTTTGTGAGTCTTTGATCTGCTCGTGGAGCATGTGTGTATTTGTTCTCTTAATATAATGCAACTTTTAGCCTCCTGTAATCAATTTCCAGTGAAGACAATGGGAGCTTGTTTTCATAACCAAAGTTTCATAAGCAAGAAATTAAACATGAGTTTTATAGAAATATATATTTTCTTATACAATAAGCTAGGTCCTATTGTCACTTTTGCCATAGTTAGATATCCAATAAATTAAATTAACATGAGTATTTATAGAAACACGTATTTTTCCTATACAGCAAGCTAGATTCGAATAAAACTAGAGGAAAACAGTAAAATAAGCTGGAGATATTCATCTCATCCCTTTCACGCTCTCCAAGACATACACTATCAGTATGCTCACTCCGTTTAATATTTGTACTCTCGTTATATTCCAACAAACTAACCGGTCACGTTTCTTAAAAAAAAGTTAACAAAAGCAACCATAAATAGACATATATACGGTACCTGGTTGTATGAAGAAAAAGCCAAAGATTACAATAAGGTGCTGAAACAACATTTATAAATTATTAGTGGTACTACTTCCCATGGTATCTGTGGACCATATCTTTCAAAAGGCATAGTGTACATTTTACTAAAAATATCCAAGTTAGTTTAAGGAAATGCACGGCCACAACAGTCTTTGCAATCACTAAATCCGATTAATTTGAGGAAAATATCGTATATATGAACTGTGGCTCCTCTATGATTAGCGAGATTTTCAATGTTAAAGAAGTGAAATATTATTGATCAACATGCTCGTGTTTTGGTATGTTACAAAGTTTTTACATTTACGAGTTGCAACTCCTTAGGTAGTGTTAGTATATTGAGCTACTTTTGGTTTTGGCTCGTTTTATGTAGTACTGTAGTAGGTTCGCTGAAGATTGAAGATCATATATTTTTCATCATTTGACTATAGCTGATGGTAAGACATGTGGATATTTTCATGGTGGTACGAAAACATGAAGCACAAAAAAACTCATATATCTTCGATGGTAGTACAAGGCTACAAGCGATCACATTCTCTCAACAATGGAGATCAATAGATCTTGACAAGAAATGAAAGAGACAAGAGAATAGAGAGAAATTCTGTTATTCTCTTTAACTGCTTTCAAACAAGAAGACAACAGACTTTATAGACTAAGTTTACAATAGTAGCCCCTCTACTCTAACAATATTTACATATTGGTCCTTTTACTTTGACAGTCCCCCTCAAGTTGAGAGCGGTGGAACACAAACTCCCAACTTGGACAACAAACTATTCTGTTGATCTACTGTAACAGTTTTAGTGAAGACATCAGCTAGTTGAGATTTGGTGTTGACATATGTAGGATTAATCTTCCCTTCTTTCAACTGATCTCTTACATAGTGACAATCCACTTCAATATGCTTGGTTCTAGCATGAAAAACTGGATTGGCTGCAATGTATAGAGCTGCTTGATTATTACAAAACAAGTCCGCTGGTTGCAAATCTTTGATCCCCAAATCCTTTAGCAGACTAACTAGCCATGTAACTTCACAACATGTCATAGCCATAGCCCTAAATTCTGCCTCTGCAGAAGACCTAGAAACCACAGCTTGCTTCTTTGATTTCCATGAAATTGGAGAATCACCCAATAGCAGACAATAACCAGTAGTTGATCTTCTTGAAAATGGACAACTAGCCCAATCAGAATCACAATAGGCTTTCAATTGAACTGCAGAGTCTTTGGCCAACAATATACCTTGATTTGGACACAACAAAACATATCTCAACAAGTGTTTTACTGCCTGCATATGAACATATGTTGGAGATTGCATAAACTGACTAAGTAGCTGTACAGTATAACAAATAGGTTATGGTTAGATAAATCAGCTTTCCAATTAATCTTCTGTACACTTTTGGGTCTGAAAGAGGAGTTCCTATGTCCATCTGCAACTTCAAATGAGGATCCATTGGTAGCTTATATGGTTTACTAGACAGAACACCAGCTTCTTTAAGAAGATCCAAAGCATACTTATATTGAGAAATAAAGATTCCTTTACCAATCCTTGAGACTTCCAGACCAAGAAAGTAATTGAGCTCACCCAAGTCTTTCATATGAAATGCTGAGCTAAGCTGAGATTTGAGCTCAATTATTTGAGTCTCATCATTACCAGTAATAAGCAAATCATCTGCATACACTAGGACTGCAGTGAACTTGGACTCTTTCTTCTTTGTGAACAAGGAATAATCTGTTTTAGATTGTACAAATCCAAAGGATATAAAAGCAGTGGATAGTTTGGAGAACCACTGTCTAGGAGCTTGTTTAAGCCCATACAAGCTCTTTTTAAGCTTACATACCATATTAGGAGGTAAGGATGAGTTTTCAGACACAGACTCCCCCTTTTCCAGAATAACCCAAAGGAGGTCTCATATATACTTCCTCTTCCAAGTCACCATGTAAAAAAGCATTAGACACATCCATTTGACATGTGTACCAATCCTTTAAAGCTGCTACAGCCAAAAGAGATCTAACAGTAACCATCTTAGCCACTGGAGCAAAAGTCTCTTTATAGTCCACTCCATGTCTTTGTCTATTTCCTTGTATCACTAATCTAGCCTTTTTTCTTTCCACTGTACCATCAGCTTTGAGTTTTGTTTTGAACAACCAATGACTACCAATAGCTTTCTTTCCAAATGGCAATTCAGTGACTTCCCATGTGCCATTCTCATCAAGAGCCTGCAACTCAGAATCCATGGCTTTGCATCAACCAGAGTCCTTAACAGCTTCTTTAAAAGATGTAGGATCCTGTTGAGCTACCAAAGTTGTAACAAAAGCTTGAAAATCTGGCATAAGGGGTGTTTGACACACTTGATTTGCTTTTGGTACATGAGATAGGACATAATCTTTTAACTTTGTTGGAACATTAGGGATTCTAGTAGACCTTCTAATAGGAATATGAGAAGTAGTATTCACTATAGGAGTAGAATTTGTTTGAGGAGTAGGCTGAGCATTAGACTATTCTGCAGGAATATTCAATTGCTCAATTTGTTCATCAACAACATCCAGAGGAGAAAATTGACAAGGTAAGGTGGTTGGTAATGGTGATAAGAACTGCTGAATACTTGTTGCAGAATATGGAAAAATTTGTTCATAGAACACTGCATCTCTGGACACAAACTTTGTATGAGTCTGTAAATTATAGAACTTGTAACCCTTTTGAAGAGTGGGATATCCAATAAAAACACATGGGACACCTCTGGATTCAAATTTATCAGTTGTTCTAGCTGGATTACTCACTACTGCAAAACATCCAAATACCTTTAGATGATCATATGATGGTTTCTTTTGAAGCAAAACCTCATATGGTGTCTTGTTGTTAAGAACAGTAGATGGCAAAATGTTGATTAAAGTTGTAGCAGTGGTGACACATTCTCCCCAAAACTTCAAGGGTAAGTGAGAGTGCAATCTCATAGCTCTAGCAGTATCCAAAATATGTCTATGTTTTCTTTCCACCCTACCATTTTGTTGAGGTCTATCTGCACATGAGGTTTGGTGTTCAATTCCTAAATGTGACAAATAAGCTCCACATTCTCCCTTCACAAACTCAAGTGCATTATCTGATCTTATAACTTTTACTCTTTTGTCAAACTGATTTGAAACATAACTAAGGAACACTTTCAAAGCAGCAAAACTATCAGACTTATTAACCAATAGATAAGTTCAAGTTACCCTGCTACAATCATCTACAATAGTCAAGAAGTACTTGAACTTGCCATCAGTTGGAACTCTGTAGGGTCCCCAAACATCCATATGAATCATATCAAATACTGCAGACTTATGAGACTGACTTAAAGGGTAAGGTAACTTAGAAAATTTAGCCATTGGACAGGACATACAATTATTTGCACTAGTCTTTGTCACAACAACTGGTAAATCTTTCATATATTTCAATTTGGAATCAGAGACATGTCCTAGTCTATGATGCCACAATCCATATGAAGCTTTATTGGAAAAAACAGAATTACTTACATGATGAGTTACAACAGACATTGCAAATTTACCAAGAATATATGTTATCAAAGAAGCAAACAAACTATCAACCTCTTCAAGTGGAACATTAACCAGATGATACAAACCAGCTTTCTTCTTACCCAGTCCCTTCACCTTCTTGGTTGCCAAGTCCTGAACAACACAGAACTTTGGATAAAAGGACACTACACACTGAGAATCCTCTGTCAATTTGGGAACAGACAATAGACTAAACTTGAAAGATGGTACCACTAAGACATCTTTGAGTAACAAACCATTATTCAGGTTTAACCTTGCCCACATGAGAAATGACAGAAGTGTTTCCATTTGGTAACTTTATCTGTGGCTTAAATTTCAACATGTATGGATCATAAATTTGGTCATTATCAGGTGTCATATGATCACTAGCACCAGTATCATATATCCAGTCTTCTAACAGATCTAACATATCTATTTGACTATTAAGACATGTTATATCTGCTGGAAATTGATGACCAAATCCATCATCTGCTTCAATATCCACCTTCATCTGTTGAACACTCCTCAACAATTGTTCAAATTGCTGAGGTGTAAAGCTGATATTACCACTTTCAACATGAGCAGCAGTCTTTGAAGAGAACTGATTCTTGACTTGCCCATTTTGCCTAACACCTCTGTTTGCATTCATCTTGAACTTAGGATGCCAAGATGAGTATCCAACCTTTTCCCAACACTTCTCAGGAGGATGCCACTTGAAACCACATATGCCATATTTTTCTTGAACCAGTCCCTTGTCTTTCACCACTCCTTTACTATACAAAGCAGTTGACTCCAATTGACTTGATCCAAAGAACACCCTTTGAGATTCTTCTTGCTGTAACATAGAACAAGTTGTTTCTACACTTGGTAATGAAACCATTAACAAAACTTGAGTCCTCAAGTTACCATAGTGTTCATCAAGACCATTTAGAAACTGGAACAATCTTTGATCTTCCTTTTGCTGATTCAAAGCATTCAAGAACACAGTAATCTTTGGTGTAACAGTAATTGATGGTAACACATTCACATTATCCAATTCTTCCCGAAACACACTTCATCTTTGTGAAATACTCACTTATGGAACCTCCTGATTGACTGATATCATAACAATCTGTATTCAATTTGTACTTTCTTGAGCCATCACTTAATGCAAATCTTTTCTCTAACTGAGACCACATAGCACTAGCCGTATCAACAAACATGATGGATCTGGCAATTGACTCACTGACTGATCCCAAAATCCAGCATATCACCATATTATTGCATGTATCCCACAACTCAGCAAGATTCACATCAGTTCCAGAACGAGTAATAGTACCTCTTATGAATCCTAATTTCCTTTTAGTAGAAAGCCCAATCTCAATAGCCCTTCGCCAAGCACGATAGTTTTGAGATCCCACAAGCTTTTCTTGAACCGTTAAGGAACTTGGACCATCTGAAGGATGCAGATACAACGGATTTTGGAAAACAGCAGGAGCATTGTGATTAACAGCAGCTTCAGACATCTTGATTGATCAAAAATCCCAAATTTTGACCTAATTTTGACTGATTTTGACTATTTTTGGCGCGGAAACATGAACAACACACAAAAATACACAACACACAGTGTAACAGACTAAAGAAAACAACTTAATCTGTCATTGTTGAATGCTCCGATACCATGTCAACAATGGAGATCAATAGATCTTGACAAGAAATGAAAGAGACAAGAGAATAGAGAGAAATTCTGTTATTCTCATTAACTGCTTTCAAACAAGAAGACAACAGACTTTACAGACTATGTTTATAATAGTAGCCCCTCTACTCTAACAATAATTACATATTGGTCCTTTTACTTTGACACATTCAAACAAAAGAGACGACATTGATATATACTCAAGACATAACGAGATGTATAGCATGATCAGTTGTATACTTGTGTGAGAATTGGTTAAGTTCTTATACAATGTGTACACACGACTTGAAAACAAGTCATTGACTTGTCATGAGCTTTGTATTGTGTAATTTAACACTCATTTGTTTTTGTCATCTTTTTCATCACTTGACTATTTAATGTATGTTTTGTTGAGTTTAAGATATATGATAACAAATAAAATCATATAAACATCACAGAGTACACAGCGGAAGACTAAGAATCATTACAGTAATTAATTAATTGATAGTAATGCGTAACGTACCTCTTGCAATTGGCTAGATCTCTTCAATGAATGTGACAAAGTGGTTTAACGAGTTATCCCTTAGCGTTTTATAACTCAAACCAATTGATGTAACAATAATGTGTTACACCACGTTCTTGTACACACGAATTGACAAACGAATTAAAGAGATTGCTAGATTTACAAAACCTTGTTTTAGAAAAACAAAACCAAACACCCTAAAAGATGTATTGGCCGATTTTTGCAAGATAAAGACAAAGGAAAATTTAGGTTAATGTGTGTGCACAAAAGTTATGAAAAAAACATTAACCCAAGCCTTTGTATATATAGTGTACAAAAATCTTTGGGAACAAGTTAGGGTTTGGGTTGTGAAACCCTCCCTATGACCGGCCACATTAAGCCCCAAAAGGATACCCATATCTTTTCCATTTTAATATTTTTCATTACAAGTCCTTCTCTTTACATTTAACGGTCGTTAGTAATTTTCCGTTAAATACTTAACGATCGTTAGTCGAGTTTTGTATAATAATTAATCGTAATCAATTAACATTAATTATAAACTTTAATTCTCATTCGTAATGTGTGCAATCCCGTGGTCACGAGTTCGAATCCGGGCATGCACGGTTTTATAAATATATACATTTCCAACAGCTCCCACTTGGATATGTATACAAAATGTGTAATGACATTGGTTAGCGTCTAGCAACACGCCAATGCCCCCGGTACAACTCGTGTATGATTTTCTGGAGAAAAACCACTCTGATGATTCATCATCATATTCATCCTTTTGTTTCTAATACCATGTTAATAAGAATATGGATCTCCCTCATTTCTTAATTAACTATTCTGTTTCTCGTTTTATATGTTGATCAAGATTACCAATTCTTCTGAACATATTCCATAAGACCTTGGGCATGGCCATGCAAACATCTTGACAACCCTATGAGCAGAATTCTGAAAACAAATCTTGTTTTGACTATGAGCAGAATTCATAAGTTTCGCAACACTTCTGAAAACAACCCTTATAACTACCATTTACTTATAGCGTTAGATTGCTTCACAGAAATACACTACATCCATGACATATCTCTGGTATCTCAAGTCAGAGGATAAATATTCATGATGTACTTAATGACTAAGATCCATAAAGTATCATCATGTCGGTGGGATAAGTCCTATACTCAATTCATTGAATATCATCTGAAATTAGTCATGCTACGCATCAATATACTTTCAAGTATATTCTAACTAATACTTAGATTTTTTCTTAATTCAATATCATTCCCATGTTATTGATTGACAACGGACTATTTAGAATAACTTAAGTTATTCAAGGATTTAAACATGCAAATATAGGATAACATCATAATAAATGAATAATAAACATAACAAAAATACTTTATTTCATTTCAATAATAATGTTTACAATATCCTTTTATCTAAAATACTTAGTCACAGATGGGCATGAAACTACTAGCTAAACGAAGTCCAAACTTATCAGACAAATGATTAAGTTTTTCACCAGGTAAGGCCTTCGTTAAAGGATCTGCTAGGTTATCATCTGTGTGAACTTTGAGCAACTCAATTTCACCTATCTCGACTTGCTCTCGAATATAGTGATATTGTCTAGGATAGTGTCTGGTGCCCTTCATGACTCCAGGTTCATGGGCAAAAGTAATTGCAGCAGAATTGTCACAATATACTTTAATAGGATTTTCAATCGACGGCATAACACCAAGCCCCGACACAAACTTCCTTATCCAAACAGCTTCCATGGCAGCCTCAGACGCCGCTATGTACTCACTTTATGTAGCAGACATCGCAAGAGTGGTCTGTTTCTTGCTCTTCCAATCCACAGCACCTCCATTGATGACAAACATGTAACCCGTCTCAGACTTCGTATCATCTTTGTCACACTTCCAGGATGCATCGCAGTAACCTGTAACAGACAGTTCTGCTTCTGGATTCCCCCATACACTATGAACATATCTTTTGTAGTCCTAAGGTACTTGAGAATATGTTTAACAACAGTCCAGTGAATTTCACCCGGATTCTGTTGATATCGACTGGTCAGGTTTTGAGCAAATGTCACATCAGGCCTTGTGCATCGCACTGCATACATGATGGATGCTATAGCCGAAGCATAAGGAACTTTCTTCATATGCGCCACCTCTGCAGGTGTTGAAGCACAGCCTTCGCTGCTCAAACCATGGTTTACTTGCATCGGCAAAAATCCCTTCTTGGAATTTTGCATATTGAATCTCTTCAATATTTTGTCAATGTAAGCACTTTGGCATAAACCAATTAGCCGCCTTGATCTATCCCTGTAGATCTTGATTCCGAGTATATATGCCGCTTCCCCTAAGTCCTTCATCGAGAAACATTTACCAAGATAGACTTTCACTTCATTTAGACTTGGTATATGATTTCCCATGATTAATATGTCATCGACATACAGAACAAGGAAAGTAACACGACTCCCACTAGCTTTGTGATATACACATGGCTCATCAAGATTCTGAATAAATCCAAAACTTTTGATTTCTCCATCAAATCCTTTATTCCATTGCCTAGATGCTTGCTTTAGTCCATAAATGGACCTTTTAAGCTTGCATACACGGTTAGGAAATAGTGGATTCACAAACCCCTCAGGCAGTGCCATATAGATATCTTCATCTAGACGACCATTCAGAAAGGCGGTTTTGACATCCATCTGCCAAATCTCATAGTCATAGTGTGCAGCTATAGCTATGAGAATCCTAATAGCTCTTATGTCTGCTACAGGAGAGAATGTCTCCTCGTAATCTATGCCATAGGTTTGAGTAAAACCTTTAGCTACTAGACGAGCCTTGTAGGTGTGTACATTGCCATCCATGTCAGTTTTCTTCTTGAAGATCCACTTACTTCCAACGACTTTAGCATTGGGAGGAAGGTCAACTTCAATCCAGACATCATTATCCTTCATGGATTGCATTTCCCCATTCATAACAATCTGCCATTTATCCTTTTAGTATCTGCCATGGCAGCCTTATAGGTTGCGGGTTCATTAAGATCCCCAACCATATTTTCTACCACCTCTACGTTAAGACATAGACGGTCAGGTGCACGTATAGTCCTTTCAGACCTACGAATAGGAACAACTTCAGGAGGAGCGCCTAAGCTTTCAGGCTCTTCTTGAAGTTGGCTAGTATTATCAGAAGGTGTTGTATCTTTTGATCATATTCCAGATCATAAACTCTCCCACTGAGTTCTTGAGATATGAGATTCCTTTCAAGGAAGTCTCCATACCTAGCCACTATGACTTTGTTCTCAGCTGGGTAGTAGAAGTAGTAACCCATAGTTTCCTTAGGGTATCCTACAAAGATACACTTAACAGATCTGGGTTGGAGCTTATCTGGTGAGTCACGTTTAATAAACGCCTCACATCCCCAGACCTTTAAGTAAGAAAAGTTGGGAGCTTTTCCTGTCCATATTTCATACGGAGTTTTTAACAGCCTTCTTCGTTGGAACCATATTCAAAATGCGAATAGCAGTTTCAAGAGTATAATCCCAAAAAGTTAAAGGAAGAGTTGTAAGATTAAACACTGATCGTACCATGTCAAAAAAAGTACTATTTCTCCTTTCAGATACACCATTTTATTGTGGAGTATAAGGAGATGTGAGCTGTTGGATAATTCCACATCTCAGCTAAGTAATCATTAAACTCTTGGCTTATATATTCACCACCTCTATCGGATTGAAGAGCTTTAATCTTCTTACCGAGTTGTAATTCTACTTCACTTTTGAAAACCTTAAATGTTTCAATGACTTCATGTTTATGTTTAAGTAAATAAACATAACCATAACGACTGAAATCATCCGTAAAGGTTGTAGTACCACAGTTTTGACACATGTCTAAGTGGACCACACACATCAATGTGTATCAATCCAAGTAGATCAGAAGCCCTTTCCACTTGCTGTGAAAAAGGTTTCCTTGTCATCTTCCCAGCTATGCAAGACTCGCATTTGTCAAATGATTCATCATCGACACTTTGTAAAAGCCCTTCATGTTGCAGCTTTTCCATGCGTTTCATGCCTATATGGGCAAGGCGACAATGCCAAAGATAAGAAGAGTCCCAGTTAGACTTGCTCTTCTTATTGCTAATACTATACAACGAATTATTTTCATTGGATACACAACCATCCATATCAATTTCAAACACACCAAGTATAGGAATTGCATTAAAATAAAAAACATTATTAAAAGAAACTGAAATTCCATAACTGGTAAAAGTGTGCATAAAACCAATATCTTTTAACAAAGAAACTGAAATAACACCCCTAACAATGGAGGGTGCATAATGACAATTATTTAGTTCAAGAATTAAGCCCGAAGGCAACACTAAATCAAAAGTCCCTATGTCTTCGACTACTGCACGCTTTCCATTGCCAACGTACAAGTATCTTTCTCCACATGTCAGCTTCTTCGCCCCTCTAAGTCCCTGCGATGTATTACAGATGTGAGTACCACATCCTGTATCATATATCCAGGAATTTTGCTTATGAGGAAAAGAAAATAATTCAAACATAAAAATACCTGATGAGCTAGGCACCATCTTATTTCTATTCTAAAGGCACTCATTCAGAAACACTGGACAGTTCCGCTTCCAATGACATGGTGAGTTACAGTGGTGGCAAGTCGAATCCTTCTTAGGATTCTCCTTTTTCTTTGCAGGGTTCTTTTTAGGAGCTGGTGGGATGACAACTTGTTTCCCCTTTCCTTTTCCTTTCCCTTTCTTATCTGCTTGTGGCTTTGGCTTATTCACCCTACCACCTTGTATTGCTAGTACAGCAGGTGTAGGAGCCTTCTTAGGTAATCTCTTCTCGAAGTCTACAAGCATTGCGTGTAACTCATTCACTGTCTTCACCGTGTAATGCATGTTATACTGTCGCACAAAATCACCAAATCGTTCCTGATTAAGGGAGTGATTGATGAGGCTGACACACACATCTTGGGAGTAACCACAGCCGAGCTTCTCCAATTGGTCCAAGTGATGTTTCATCTCGAGGACGTGGTCGGAGACAGATTTACCAACCTCCTGCTTGCAGCTATGAACCTTTTCAATAAGTTCATATAGTTCAGCTGCTGGTGGCTTCTCAAACATACGTTTGAGTTCATCTAACATGCTCATAGGCGGATAGTGCTCAAATTGTTTTTTAAAATTGAGCAGACATCCCCGAAAGCATAAGACACGCCACATCATTGTGATTATCATACTCGACACGAAACTCCTCTTGTTCAAGAGCAGTAGCCGTATCAGCAGGAGTTGTAGGCAGAGGTTTAGTCAAAATATCAAGTCTTTTGGCAACACGAAGGATGATCCTAAGTGCACGATGCCAATCATTGAAATTTGGGCCAGTCAGTTTGTCTCTTCCAATCATATCTTTGAAAGTAGCACTCATTAAGCTCATAGTGTTTTCAGGTTGATGAGCCATCTACAGATGAAGTTCAAAAAACCATAATTAGTATTTTGATAATTTTTCCTTTTCCATAAAATTAAATACCCAAGGTTTTATATTCATATAACCAATTAATTATTATTGAAAACTAGGATCCAAATTGTCATAATCTCATCACGTCAGTTGATCTGCTAGTAATGAGACTATACAAAATGGTAGATTTTTGCTCAATTGCCAATTTCAATTGCAATTTCTAGATTTGTGGGATTTACATATAGCCAATTTCAATTGCCATGTAAACATGTTTTATCCCATCTTATGCCTTGAGTTGCCAGTTCTCACCACCTAACTCAATTAAGTTGTCCAACTTAAGAAACTGCAAAATCATCCATGCCCGTTCTCACGTCACGTGGATATTTTGCTCTTTGATTACGATCTAAATCACGTTCTCACGCAAATAAAAGGTAATCTTAGGTGTTTCCGTTTCGTAGGATGGCATACAACTTAAATTAAAGGGTAATAATTTTGATGTCAAATCAAATATGTACAAAGATGTCATGCATTCATCTTCGTAGCATAAGTTTTAATAAAACATTTATATTCTTGTTTTAATGTTTAAGCTTTTCATCATCAAACTTTAATCGAGGTATTGGATAACCAATTAAAGAATTACCTTTAATTACCACTATATCCTACTGCTGCGTGAGTAATAAGACCCAAGTTATTCAAATAATTACCACAAAAGTGGCGCATAGAATTTAGGTCAATTCACCCTTAAGATTTTATGCACATTCATAGGAATACTTGGTAGCTCCATTAAGACGCACAAAGTTTGTCAATAATGGGTGAGCCGTTCTAGCTATTTTGTGCATAAAAATCAATCAGTTAAACGATTACAATTACTATGCTTAAAAATGACATGTTTCACCATTGTTTAGGTCAATTTATTTTTCTTATAAAAATACCCTTGTTACACATAACAAACAAGCAAGTATTTAAAAAAAATAAACATATAAATAATGAATGCATAACGTCACAATTAGTCATGCATATCAAATAGCCACATGCAAACCTTTTGATAAATCCTATTAATAATCAATTCTAGATCTGTCAACATGTATACGTTTAATTAAGACTTTCACCCGTTTTCAGCAATGTACAAGGTGAGCCACATGCATCGATTCATCGATTGCTTAATTCAAAATTAAAACATATACCACATAACACATAATTGATTTAATAATAATGATTGAGGTCTTCCCCAATTTTAGATCTATCAAAAATTTTAGTGTATATCACTTATCCAAGTAAAACATACAATAAAAGCAGATTCATGACAAACCATGCATGTATTTATCATGGATATGAATCACACTTAGCAATTAATGAAATTATTCAAGAGTTACACAATTTAATACACATAAAATTGCATGTAACCTAGGGTTTCTAATCCAATTAAAACAAAAGTTTACAAAACCCTAATTAGGGCACAAAAAATTACACCCCCCCCCCCCAACCCCCTCCCCCCCCCCCCTAAAAAAAATTAGGTTTTAGGTTTTGCAAACCCTAGATCTACACATACAATTAATAACACAATCAGTTTATTTGTTTTATGTGTTTCAGTAATTAATTACTTGTTATACAAGGCTCGTGATGCCACTGTTGCATTTAAGATATATGATAACAAATAAAACCATATAGACATCACAGAGTACACATCGGAAGACTAAGAATCATAATAGTAATTAATTAATTGATAGTAATGCGTAACGTACCTCTTGCAATTGGCTAGATCTCTTCAATGAATGTGACAAAGTGGTTTAACGAGTTATCCCTTACCGTTTTATAACTCAAACCAATTGATGTAACAATAGTGTGTTACACCACGTTCTTGTGCACACGAATTATCAAACGAATTAAAGAGATTGCTAGATCTACACAACCTTGTTTTAGAAAAACAAAACCAAACACCCTAAAAGATGTATTGGCCGATTTTTGCAAGAGAAAGACAAAGGAAAATTTAGGTTAATGTGTGTGCACAAAAGTTATGAAAAAAACATTAACCCTAGCCTTTGTATATATAGTGTACAAAAATCTTTGGGAACAAGTTAGGGTTTGGATTGTGAAACCCTCCCTATGGCCGGCCACATTAAGCCCCAAAGGGATACCCATATCTTTTCCATTTTAAGATTTTTCACTACAAGTCATTCTCTTTACATTTAATAGTCGTTAGTAATTTTCCGTTATATACCTAACGGTTGTTAGTCGAGGTTTGTATAATAATTAATCGTAATCAATTAACATTAATTATTAACTTTAATTCTCATTCGTTAATGTGTGCAATCCCGTGGTCACGAGTTAGAATCCGGACATGCACGGTTTTATAAATATATATATTTCCAACATGTTTAACGTCGATAACAACAAAATCAAGTTCAGTCTATGACATTGCTACCATTTTATTTGTACCTGTGTCTTTTGGATTACATTCATCATTCATTTGCCACGTAATACGTCATAACAGTAAGATGCGTTAGTTAGATTAAGACCCAAAATATCTTAATGAAACAAACACACTCTTAGTTTCTTTGGTAACGGGTCGGAGTTAGTTTGGGTCAAATTTGAGTAATTATCATGTCGTCCATTTGACCTCTAGTGTGGTCTTCACTGGTGATATCAAATCTGATCATAGCTTGAATAATAGCAGATGGTAACCAATTAAGGACGTCTCTGTTTTCATTTTTTGATAAATATGAATACTATCTCATGCAAACAAGTGCCGTATTAGCTATTATCATACTCGTTGGTTCATATGATCAAATTCCAATAACTGAAAATTGAACTTTTCATCCAACAGTGCTTCCTAGTATGAGTGAACACATCAATTAAGCATTTTTCTGATCATGTGTACAGTGATGCCAAGTTCTAGCATAGCAGCATTAGCAGACATGACTGAAGAGTGAAGAAACAGAGGATGTTGTGAACGCACGTAGGATGAAAGGTGTTGCATCATTCATCAACGCCTAAACCACGTGAAGCCAAACCAAGTCAGAACAACTAACCCTTTGAGCTAGAAGTATAATTAGGCAAGCTTTATTTTGGTTGACGTGACAGTGATACAATTGTTGTAAGTTTCAGTTATAGAACTTTGTGTTATTCGGACAGTGATATACTTGTTACAAGTGTTATTCAGATGTAATTAATGTTATAGATTTTCATTATAATTAAAAAGTAGTTTAAATCTACTGGCAATTTAGCAATTGTAGCAGTAATTTGGTTTTTTTTTTTTGTAATTTATTTGTATTTATTGACAACTTTCTCGTCACTAAAAGTCATTAATAGTGACGACTTACACCCAGTGACAAACTTTGTGACGAAAGATGTCGTCAAAAGTTTTAGTGACATCTCTGATTTTCTAACTTTTTAATGATGACTTTTTGCATTTCGTCTCTAAAAAAATTAGTGACGGACCTATTGTGACGACATGTGACGACCTCAGTTTTCATCACTAAGCAGGATTTGTGACGACTTTTTGCTGTTAGTGACGAAATACCACTTGTCACTAAAAGCAGTTTTTCTTATAGCGATAATATGAATCGTATGAAAATGTTATGTTTGTCGATTCATTATTGTAACTACATAAACGAAAAACAATAAGTTTAGCTACGGTATAAATGAAAAAAAAAACAATAAAACTTAAAGCAAATTAAAAATCCGTTATGACGCTATTGGAGAGATTTATTATAGACTTTCAAAATAATCATATCCAATTAGGTTTAAGAGTTGAGATCCATGTAGAACTCAAATTTGTCATAGAACCAATTAACCAATCACATTCATCCATTTTTTTATTTTCACATTTTTTTTAAAACAACATATCTTGCAAACGGTAAATCTTCAAGCTACAAAATATACACCATCGTGACGAGAATTAAATTATCTTTCTATAGATATGCATTGTTATATACTTTCGATGAACTTTTTTTTTTAAAAAGTTCGTCCAGAAAAATCACATGTGATTTGTAAAAATCACATGTGATTCTTAAAAATCACATGTGATTCGTAAAAATCAAATCACATATGATTTTAAGAAATCACATGTGATTCTTACAAATCACATGTGATTTTTCTGGACGAAATTTTTTTAAAAAAAGGTTCGTCGAAAGTATATAACAATGCATATCTATAGAAAGATAATTTAATTCTCGTCGAGATGGTATAATTTTTTTGACGTAACGATTAACGGTTTGTGAGATATTTAATTTTCAAAAAAAGGGTGAATATATTTTTAATAAAAGAAATGAGTGGCTATGATTGGTTGATTGGTTCTATGGCAAATATGGGTTCTATAATGAACTTTTCTCTTAGGTTTAATATGTCCATAATTCAAATTATTAAATGCTCAAGTCTTTGTTGGTTCATCTATGTGGGATAAAGTCATAAAACAAGAACTCATGTGGTTCTTAACGTTTTGTTTCACGTGACTTGAACACCTCATCTTACCACAATGTCATTTCTCCGCTTCACTCTCCTCATCACCCTTCACCGAGTCATTACCGAGCCAACTCAACCCGAACACGCACTCCTCACGTTCATCTCACTACAATGTAATTGATCCTCGTATTAGATTGTTATCTGATATAAATTAAATATATTTTGGGAAATTAAGATTGATTTATTTTGTGATCAAACATATGTAAGTGACATTCCATGTAACGCATAATTACGCGACATGTCAAATTGAAATTAGCATTTTATATGTAAATTAAAATCTTATTATCTTAGTGTCATATAATAGAGGAAGACTATTTCTTCCATTAAATGCACTAAGACAACCAAGAGTTGAAACATTAAGCAATATAAATATTCATGCAATGTTTACAATTTATTTATGCATAATTAATATACATTCTTAAAACACTCATGATAAATAGAAGTAATAGTACAAATCATGCAAGCTGCTAATTAATGATAATTTAAGAACCCTCTTTCAATGAAAATACAATTAAAATAATATATTATACAAATCAAGCAAGCTACTAAATACAAAAAACAAACAAACAAAATAATATAAACTAAGAAAATTTTAACAAAACTTTTGCCATTGCTTATATGCATAAACGAAAAAACTAATCAGAAAAGTTATTGCCAAAAAAAGGACAAATGAAATAAATTATTAGCTAAAAAAAGCTATTGCCAAAAAACGCACAAATAAAATAAATTATTAGCTGTAAAAATTAAGTTAAACGATACCCGCAGTTGCACCGCGCGAAGACTCTGCCAGTGTGAGTGATCCTCATACAAAAAGTTGTGCGTTGTCTACATATTAATTAGTAGCAGCTTACTTGGATTCTATGACCACGTTAGTTAAAAAAGCAAACGTTGATTAATAAATAACTTGTAATCTGATACTATTGGTTAAAATATCTCCCACCAAAGCAAAACCACCTGTCGACCTAATGCTAAAAAGAAGTCTAGAACAGAGAAAAGATATGGTCTTTTCCCGTAAGAGAAAAACCAAACTTGGGACAATGTACGGAATTTGTTCCGCATATTGTCTTAATTCAATTAACAAGTATTTCCGTAATTTTAGATATATACTGCTTTTGAGTTTCTTTATCAATCAATGTGGGACAAAGTCACAAAACAAAAACTCTTTCCTTCCTCGAACTTTTGTTTCAAGTGACATAACCACCACATTCTATCCTCGCAGCAGCACCTACATTCACACAAACACCTCATTTCACCCACAGTATCATTATTCCTCTTCACTCTACTACATCTTCAAGCTGTGAGTCTCTCAACAACATCTCACTAAACACCATCGATATGCACACTCAACTGCACATACTCTCTACACATTCCAACAAACTCACTCATCACATTCCTTTGAAAACATTAACAAAAGCAGCAATAAATCAATACATACCTGGTCATATGAAGAACAAACCAAAGATTCTCGTCAAAGATGAAAATAACATATACTATAAATGATTAGTGTAACTTCCCCTGGACTTAAACCATACGCATAAATATTCAAAGCGAGTAACAAAATGCACCGCAAAAACACTCTTTCCAGTGGCCAAATCTAGAGGTTTATGTAGTCAAAACCTAACACCTCTTTAAAACTCATGTATTCAGGATGCTAGCTATCACATACTAACAAAAGTGACTTTAATACTTCCAAATACGTTAGTTCAAGACCCCAAAAAATGAGCATGAAAATAAGTGAGGTGTGCGAGAATAGATTGTTTTATAATGTGTACACTCTCGCTTGTAAAAGAAGTCATATAGGAGGAAGTGAGATTAACTTTGATCTCAGATACTAACGTATATTGGGGTTAACTACAGTCTTAGATAACTAGAGTGTCAACCTTAGTACGATTAGAGTTGCAAGGTCCTTTAAATTGTATTAACAAAAGCGACCACGAATCTCACAAGAAGTAAAATGAAGCTAGTATTTCTTTAAAAACACGGATCCGTCATGGGTGAATCTTGGCAGTAAAATGAAGCTAGTATTTCTTCAAAAACACGGATCCGTCATGGGTGAATTTTGGCGTACCTGGTCATATGAAAAACAAGCCAACATATCAAAAGTTCAAAACAGTATAACTCTCCACATTAAGTCACAAATAATTAAGAAAATTACTTTTTATTCAATAAAAGCTAAAACTGTAAAGTTTGCAGAACATACTTCGTTTGCAGCTTAAGTATTCATGGTCTTACTTATAAATCGTTATAGCATTTACTCAATCACCAATGTGGGATACATTCACAAAACCAACAAACTCATTTCCTTCTTCAAAGTGTTGTTTCAAGTGACATAACCACCATATCTCCACTCTCATGGTCTCACATACACTCACAAGTCAAAAAACGCATTGTTTCACGCACAATATAATTGTTCGTGTTCACTCTTCACATCATTCTCCAGCAAATCACCGCGAGCCAACTTAATCCAAACAAGTAAACAACATATTAGAGTGTTGGTGTAATAGATTTTGAGTCACCATATCGGCCTGGGGTTAATTTAAATGTGATGTACAACAAATTTGTTGATACTCGGCTTGAACCATTATGCATCTCGGTGTTATATTTCTTATCTATTGACTCTTTACGTTATTGAGGTTGTATTTTGCTTGAAGAACTCACTATGAAATAAAACATTGACAAAAAGAGTAAAGATTAAACTGGAAGTTGTTAATTGTCATATAACAACTCATAGATCAACAAATACTCTAACTTAAGAACTTCATAATTTGACTTATACCCGGCTATATTAGTTTGTTCCTTGATCCATGTGGGACAAGGTCACAAAATCAATCCCAACCCAAAATGTCATTGCTCCACTCACCTTATCATCCTCAATCCATCGAGTCACAACCGGTTTTGTTATATGATGTGTACACTCGCTAGTAAAAAAAGTAATTGGAGTTGTGAGCTTTGTATCAATCCAGATACCCACTCCTAACTGACATTCATTTCAAACTCACACTCGAATCATACTTATAGTATTCCTTTTTCGGAATAAAATGATGAGATAAAAAACGTTATCCAAATTTCAGAAGTATAGTTTCTTAAATTACATTAATCATCCATTTCCGCTTTCAGAAGTACTGGTAATGGTTCCTCTACTTCGGTTTGGTTCGATAACTGGTGCCCACAAAGCCCTCTAAGGAATATTCTGTTGGTTTAATGGACAATAAATTAGTAGACGTATGTTAGGATCGAACTCGAGACCACTGGATTGCACACTTTACGTATGAGAATTAAAGTTAATAATTAAATGTAATAGTTATATTTATTTATTAATTAAATGAAATAACATAACAGACGTTAAGTAATTAGTGTAATGGACTAATGGTCGTTAAATATATTTGGAAAAGGACTAAGTTGTAAATAATGGGAAGGTTCCGGAATTACTTGTGGGATACCTCATCCGATCGGCCACAAGAAAAGGAAACCCAATCCATCTACAACTCAAACTTGTTCACCAAGTTTGTTTGGGTATAAATACAAAACCAAGGGTGTTTGTAATTTATGTCTGGTATTCATTAGCTAAACCTAAAACTTGTTTTGTGTGTGTGTTTGCTAAAACCGGTCGACACCCTCTCATAGGGATCGATCCATAACTTTTCCCAAATCATAGTTATTTGTTTAATCAAAACTAGCATTACTTTAATTCGGTTTAGTACGTGTGTACAAGAATGTGGTACTAACACATTATTGTTAGTATTCTTGGATTGAATTACAAAACGGTAAGGGGTAATTCACATAATCCTATAAACCCTAATTAGGGTTCATCCAATTGCTAGTTTTGTGGATTTGATTCTTGTTCGGCTAGACTCAAGAAATGTACGCATATTCTTGTTTATGTTAATTAATTATTTGTTAATCTTTTCTATACGCTTCCGCATGTGTACTTGATGTTTATTGTTTATATTTATGATTAGTCATGTTATATAATTCCAACAGTGGTTTCTAGGGTTTGGTTATTATTATGTAAACCCTAATATGTCGACCTAAAATTCTTTTTTTAGTCGATTTATATAAATTTTTTTTAGGGTTTATAAAATTGTTTTGTTAATCGATATCTAAACCTAGAATTGTGTATATGTTACGTGAATTAATTCGTGAATAATTGTTATGTGACATGAAATATTAATATGCGATCTTGTGACTATTTGTATAATTGTTATGATATATCCATGATGATACATGCATGTTTGTCATGGATAGTTGCTTGAATATTGTTTAATTGTTAAGATATATTTAGCACATGTTTATTTATGATAAAACTTGAATTGGGGAAGACTCCAAGCAACTTGATATATTATTAATTATGGGTTTACGCAATCGATTCGTCGATGTATGCGGCTCACTTTCAATTGAGAGATTGAAAGCCCTAATTAATATATATATTAATTAACCTAGACATTGATTATTAATAGGGTTTTATCGAATAAGTTGCATGTGGCTACTTGTTTATACGTATTAAATTGTTTATTATGTGCGCATTTTTTTTAGTTGTTTATTTTTTATTTGTTACTCGTTTGTTTATTATGTTAGACAGTTTTAAGCAAAGGGTAAATTTTGAATAGAAAAATAATACGGACTAAACAATGATGAAATTTGATTTGTTTTTGAAGAGTTAAGTTTTCAATAGTTTAATTGATTGATGATTTCGTACTAAATGGTTAGAATGGCTCACCCACTAGAACAAACTATAAAGGGGTTAATAAAGAAGTGCGCACAGTCACACTGAAAGGATATCTAAGGTTATGCTTTTGCGCTTACCTGGTGCTCTGCCCCTGTGAGTTCGATTGGAGCTACTTAGTAAGCCATAAATGTACAAACTTATCTTAAGGGCGAATTAGTTTTAATTCCATGCGACACTTCGGTGGTAATTACCCGAAACACTAAGTGTTTACACTTATGCAAAAGTACGGTATAATGGTCGATAATTAACGCTAAATTCCTTGATTGGTGAACCCAATACCTCAATCAAAACTTTGATAATTTGATCTTTATGAATTGGTAATAAAAAGTTTTTTTATTAAAATTATGCTACAAGATGAATGCATGACATCTTTGTACATATTTGATTTGACCACATAAAATCAAAACTAGTACCCTTATAAATTAAGTTATGTGACATCTAATTAAAAGGAACACTTGAAGTTGCAATTTACGTCATGACAGTACTTGGCGAGATTGTGATGGACAGGTAAATCTCTGTGTAAAGTCAGACCTTACATGGACATATTTGTAGTTCTTTAAGTTAGACACTTAAATTGAGTAGGAAGTGAGAACTGGACTCAAGGCATAAGATGGGATGAAACATGTTTATATTTGCAATAGCGTTGGAAAATATAAATCTCATAATGATCTAGGAATTGGAAATTGTTTGCCAATTATTGTTCGACAGATTACCCTATTATATGCTTTCGTTACTAGCAAATCAACTGATGTAATGGAACTATGATAATTTGGATCCTAGTTTTTGAGATAATTCTATGCTTATATGAATATTACCTTGGGTATTTTATTTTCTTGAAAAGTTTAATTATCGAAAATATTAAAATTGAATTTTGAAAATTCTTTTAATGTATTAATGCAACATTAAACCGTAAACGTAGGTTATTTCTGTATTGGTAAATTGATCTACACCTGTAAGGGATTTTGGTAGAGTCAACTTTAATAAAAGAATAAACCTAGTCCTCTTTTCTAAGAGAGAGTGAGATTTAATCCTATTCCTTTTCAGGAATGAAGAAAGGTATGATAGGACAATTAGAATTATCTAAATTCTAAATACATAACTCGTAAGCAAATTTCAATAGTTAAGAAAATTGCATAATTCTGAGTTATTAAATTAGAAGCTAGACTAATTACTGTATAATTGGTAAAAGACAAACTAGCATATTTTATCTAGTTGTTTTGTTTTGAGCATTTAAAAGTACTACTTACAATTGTTGGAATAGTAGAACTATTAAGAAAGAAATTGCATGCCCAATTTTTCAAGTTAATAGCATTGATGGATAATTCATCATCTATATAGTAGAATACACTCTTTTAGTACATAAGTAATTGTTATGTATGGACTTTCTCAAAAGTGTAGGGAAGTAAATAGAACACTATTTTCTTTCACTGGGTAATAAAACACTTACAATGTTGTCAAATTTTGTGGGAGTATTGTGTTCTTATTACTGAATAAGGAATTAATATAATGATCTTTAATTCAGTGGGAGTTACAAGCTTTATCATCTTGGTAGTAACCCAGATTATCTCTAGAATATTTTAAAATAATTACTTTCCACTTGTAGACACTTATGTTTTCAAGGATAGTCATGTACGTTTCCTTATTAGACAATGAAGTTGTTCTACATCTACTAGTTATGCTAATATAAATGACACAATCATATTGATCACATAAACAAACATATGTCGTGTTATTTATCTGCTACATGATGTTGTTCCATGCACAAGTGGGAGAAATCTATATTGTGTGCAAGGTACAACATATAGGTATATGATTTAATGGATTCTCTTGACTGCAAGGTAAGAGACTAACATTCTAATACAACTTGTACATATCTAATTCAAGAAACACTTGGTGTTGCAGTTTACGTCATGTCAGAACTTGACGAGATTGCAATAACAAAGTAAATCTCTATGTGAAGTCAGACCTTGCATGGACATATTTGCAGTTTCTAAATTTGACAAGTATTTAGAACATGTGTCAAAATGATATATAAGACTACTTGAAATTAAATATTTATGTATTATTAGAATGACATAAATTAAATGAAGTAATCTAATACTACTTCAATTTGTTTATTTATGTATTTTGGAATGACATAAATAAATGAATAAATAATGTAATCCTACATTATTATGAAGTAAATAAATTAAATTGAAATTACTATTGAAACCAAGAGTTGTGTTCATAATTACTTTAGTTAAACATGTTTATGATTCATTGTAAAGACATAAACATAAAGCCTTTTAAGACTTTTAATAAAGTAAGACGTTAACTTGTTAGGTTTTTTAATTAAGACATATACAAGAAGTCATTGAGTTGATCAATGATTTATAACTTATAATGGGATTATAACACTTTTTGTTTTCTTGATGAGACATGGATATGAAGTGACTTGGTTAAAGAGTACTTATGTTATAAAGCATGCAATTGGCTTGAAAAGTCTATTATACCATTAAGTTGACTTAGTTGGTAAATATGTAAGCCAAAAGGAATATGTTTATCTTATATATTGTTAGATTGTATTACAATATTAATTCTAATGAATACTACAAGTTGATGGTATGTTCAGTTAGGAAAATCAAACTTTATTTGATTTGTTTGATTCAAGATAACGATAACTTCTTTCTTAAAAAGTAACAAGGTTAGAAAATTGAGTATGGATTGAATATACTCAATATGACTCCAACCTAGAAGATTAATAAAACACGATTTCATTATGGAATGTGATGAATCACATTAAGTTTTAAAATTGAAGATTCTGAATTTGTTAAACTACTTATGAATAGGTTATTAACAAACCAAAGTCAGGAATTATCAATGTGTATTTGTAATGTCCCAAAAAGAGAACAATGTAGTTTTGCTCTAATTGCTAAGTATATATAAACAGTCTATATATTACAAAAGGCAAGTGGGAATTTTTTATCTTGAAAGATATAATTACAAAATACATAATCTTCTTAAATACACTAGTAAATATCATGATGAGGCTTGATATGAAATGTTAACCTCAAGATGATGGAATTTTCATTCGTAGATCTGCAAGGATATCTCAGAAATTTGACTTATATGCTGAGAAATATGAGTTACAGGATTATAATAAACCTGATAATCATTATGATGGATTACCAAATATTGAATTGGGTAAATTACTCATACTATGAATGTTAAAGATGCTGTCTATAAAGATAATTAATTTTGGAAATTTGGTTTATCTTAATAGTTAGACTAGATAATAGAAATGAGTTTCTTCAAAGAGATGAAAAACCCTAGTGGTTTGAATTTCTATGTAGAAATCATATGGACAATAATGTACACATATTTAATGCATGTTTTATGACAAGATTATTAATCATATTAAGCAATTAATTATGATTAAATATTCATTTTTAGACACATTATATATATAAAGATGATAATTGTCATACTTGTTTTCATTAATATGAAATATGACAATGGAATATCAAAACTCTTTTTTGAAAAATTACTTGAGCGAGGACGGTAAGTAATCGAAAGGTTTTTTGAATTCATATAATCTTTGGAAGTATACAAAGTGCAATAATTAATGAATGGATAAATGCATGCATCTATGAAATTATTTTTATGTTTAATTATTAAATCCTAGTTTTGATTTATAATTGAAATAAGATAAATTTTAAGTATTCCTAAAAGTTAGTCGGAGTATTATGTTATGGTTTTAAATCTTATAGTTTGTATAACATATAGGAAGTAACATTCCTTGTAAGCTAAATGTTAAGTCTTAGATTGGAATGAAACTTCACTTATAAGATTTAAGAATTAAAACATACACCTTGGAATATATGTTTATCATTAATAAACATGTGCAGTAAAATAAATGATTCAAATAAAACATGATATATCATTTCGGAAATGGATAAATATCTTTTGACAAGATAGAACGTGAATGAAGTCTAAGTTTGACCTATAGATTCATCATGTACATCATGTAGTGTATTCAAATTGTTATATCATTCTTGAATGATAGATGATTTGACAACATTGATATCTAACTAAAAGTTATTAGATATTTTGTGCAATGATTATTCTAATAGAATTACATCCTCAGCCTGGAATTGCTCCTAGATTCTATGGATGAACAATATGTCAATTGTTGTGCAAATTGTCATCAGCTTCAAACTTGAAAGTTTGGAAGACATCAAATATTACACAATAGATATTAAAGTTTACGGAGTTTTAATGAGCATATTGTTGTTTGTATACAATAATGCTGGTTTAATTGACATGACACTCAATACTAGTCATGGTAGGATTTCATCCTTGTTAATGGCCATGTGAACTAGTTGTGCTTATCTAAGAGCACAGTTGCATTATACATTAAAAGAATAAGAATACTTTAAACTTTAAAATGTTTGAAAGTTTAATTGTCATAAATTACTGGTAGATGATGTCACACAATTTATGAATTATTATGTGGATTGGTGAATGCACACATACAAGAACTTCACTAATTGAATTCTTGAAATAAGTATTCTCAAAATTACGATAGATCAAGTTGGTTGATTTATGCCTTGTCAACAAGTATGATTGTCATTATTTAAGGCATAATTCATCAACTGCAATTTTCATGCATTGATCTATTTGGTATTTAGATAAGGGATGTTAAACAATTGTTATAATAAATCAAGTACTTGCTATGTTTGATTTTATAATATATTGTATCCTATATTTGCATGTTTAATCCGTGAATAAATTTATTTATTCTAAATCGTCCGTTGTCAATTAATGATATGGGAGTATCATTAAATTAAGACAAATCTGAGAGATATGGTAGAATATACTTGAAAGTATATTGATGAGAATGCATACCAATTTCAGATGATATTTAATGAATTGAATATAGGACTTATCCCAACTACATGATTTTACTTTATGGATATTGTTATTAAGTAAATCATGAATAGTTATCCTCAGACTTGAGATACCAGATAAGTGCCATGAATGTAGTGCACTTCTGTGGACAACTTAATGCTATACGTAACTGGTAGTCATAAGGGTTGTTTCCTGAAGTGTTGCAAAGTTCATGGGTTATTTTCGTAGTTAAGATAGATTTTGTTCCTTCAAATTTATTTGGAGTTTAATACTGCTGGGCCCCTCGTAGGGTTGACAAGATGTTTGCGTGGCCACGCCCAAAGATCTCCCCTGAATATGTTCAGAAGATTTGGTAATCTTGCTCAATCACTTATAACGAGAAACATAATAGTTGAATAAAGAATGACTTAAGTTAATTCCATATATTTATTTAACATGGTATTAGAAACAAAAGGACAATAATAATGAGAAATCATTAAAAGGTTTTCCAGGAGCCTTGCTCGAGTTGTACTAGAGGCATCGAAGTGTTGCTAGACGCTAACCGATGTGATCACTCTATTAAGATATGTCCAAGTGGGAGTTGTTGGTTTAATGGGCAATAAATTAATAGACGTATGTTAGGATCGAACTCGAGACCACGAGATTGCACACCTTACGTATGAGAATTAAGTTAATAATTAAATGTAATAGTTATATTTATTTATTAATTAAATGAAATAACATAACGGACGTTAAGTAATTAGTGTAATGGACTAACGGTCATTAAATATATTTGGAAAAGGACTAAGTTGTAAATAATGGGAAGGTTCCGGAATTACTTGTGGGATACCTCATCCGATCGGCCACAAGAAAAGGAAACCCAATCCATCTACAACTCAAACTTGTTCACCAAGTTTGTTTGGGTATAAATACAAAACCAAGGGTGTTTGTAATTTATCTCTGGTATTCATTAGCTAAACCTAAAACTTGTTTTTTGTGTGTGTTTGCTAAAACCGGTCGACACCCTCTCATAGGGATCGATCCATAACTTTTCCCAAATCATAGTTATTTGTTTAATCAAAACTAGCATTACTTTAATTCGGTTTAGTACGTGTGTACAAGAATTTGGTACTAACACATTATTGTTAGTATTATTGGATTGAATTACAAAACGGTAAAGGGTAATTCACATAATCCTATAAACCCTAATTAGGGTTCATCCAATTGCTAGTTTTGTGGATTTGATTCTTGTTCGGCTAGAATCAAGAAAGGTACGCATATTCTTGTTTATGTTAATTAATTATTTGTTAATCTTTCCTATACACTTCCGCATGTGTACTTGATGTTTATTGTTTATATTTATGATTAGTCATGTTATATAATTCCAACATATTCTAGCCGTTTAAGATATAACGATAGTTGGTCTTCACTTATCAAGTACTTTGTCTGATGTGATTTCAAATGGTAACTGGCCTTGGCCAATTAAATGGGCTACTAGATTCCCATCTATATATAACCTTACTGTTACACATGTTGATGATAACAAGATACTTTGTTTTGGAGAAACTCACATGGGATGGAAAAATGATTTTCGATGGGAATAACATGGGAGGACATTCGACCGAGAGGACATGAAACCATATACACCCATATTGTTTGGTTTTCACACTCTGTCCCTCGGCATGCATTTCATCTATGGCTTGTTATGAAGCATAAAATCAAGACTCAAGACTTATGATACAATGGGATGTTAGTCCTTCAACTAACTTAAACCTATTTCAATGTCCGTTATGTGACTCTAAACCTGACTCGCATAATCATTTGTTCTTCGATTGCTCGTATTCTTCTCAGGTATGATTTGGTGTGGTGTCTAGAGCTGGAATGGACATCACCTCGTGTTCTTTGGACACTATTGTTTCTTGGTAATTCCCATTGCAAAGAAAATGTCAGTCTTAAGCATTGTTGCCAAACTTGTTTTGGCGGTCTCAACGTATTTTATTTGGCAAGAAAGGAATTCTCGTGTATTTATGCATAAGAAACGTTCGCAAGACCAGCTTGTTGATGTCATCTTTACAACTTTTCGACTCAAGCTTTGCACATTCAAGTTCAAGAAAACAAGGCGCGTTGAGAATGCTTTGAAAAAGTGTCTTTTAAGCGTTTTTCTCCAATCCATAGCTCGTTCCAAAATTTAAAAGTCGAGCCGTCCCCCACTTTTCGTCTCAAAACAGAATGTAAACTAATGTTTGCTCTAGAAAAAGATTTCTGGAGGTTTGCTATGGATTTCCATGGGCTATAGGAAAGTCGTGAGTTATTAGATTCAAAGTCGAGACAACCATTTATCAAATGGATAGAAATAATAATGTTTTTCCAAAGTGTATTTTCTTCCGAGTGAAAATGCCACCACCATTTACCCCAACATAGCAAGATTGGAATCATGAAGACTACCAACTCGTGTTCCACAAAAAATACCCTAATTCGTATTCTACAAAGGTAAAAGAAAGACAATTGTTTCATACATGAAGAAAAAGTAACACCTATTTGTTATCATACAACGTAAAGCAAACAACCACCAACCCATGTATTAAAGTTACACAGAGGTTGAAGTTACACATAGGAAAGTCGTGAGTTATTAGATTCAAAGTCGAGACAACCATTTATCAAATGGATAGAAATAATAATGTTTTTCCAAAGTGTATTTTCTTCCGAGTGAAAATGCCACCACCATTTACCCCAACATAGCAAGATTGGAATCATGAAGACTACCAACTCGTGTTCCACAAAAAATACCCCAATTTGTATTCTACAAAGGTAAAAGAAAGACAATTGTTTCATACATGAAGAAAACGTAACACCTATTTGTTATCATACAACGTAAAGCAAACAACCACCAACCCATGTGTTAAAGTTACACAGAGGTTGAAGATGATTTATAATTTATAAAACTATCATCTTAATTATATATTGGATTAGAGTTTATTTATCCATCTATGTGGGACAAAGTCAAAACTCGTCTCCTTCTTCGAGCTTTTGTCTACTACCTCACACAAACTCCTCATTTCAACCACAAGACCATAATGTCGTTGTTCGATTTCACCCTCGCCTATATGTACTCTCGTTACCATCAAACTCGATCACTACTCACATTTTTTTTATAAATACTAACAAGAGCAACCATGAATCATGACATATATAGTTGGTCATATGAAGAACAAGCCAAAGATTCCAATAAGGTGATGAAAACAACATATATAGATGATTAGTGGTACTTTTGGTCCCTCACTAGTCTTAGGAAATGCACGGCCACAGGAGTCTTTGTAGTGAGTAAATCGATTTGTGGCAAATAGAAACTCTAATTGTAAGCTAGTTTAAGGAAATGCACGGCCACAACATATTGTAAGTTAGTTTAAGGAATCGTGGTTAGTTTTATGTCGTAGGTGTGGTACACTCTAATTGATTGTGTACACACGATTTTAAAAGAAGTCATTTACTTGTCATAAATATACGTGGCAACATGTCAACTACCATTTTATTGTAACAATACCTGTGTCTTTTAGATTACATTTGTCATGACTAGATATATATGAACCGGGTCTTTGACCTTTTACAAAAAAAAAAAAAAAATAGATATACATGAATCGTCTGAAAACGTTATGCTTTTTTAATTCAATAAGCTATATTGTAACTACATAATCAAACATCAATAAGTACAACTATGGAACATATGAATATAACAATAAAACGTAAGGCTTTGGTTTTATTTGACAATGTCAAAGAAAACTAAAAAAAATCACATGTTGATTAATAAATACTTTCCCCGTCCCAAAAAGAGTGTCCACTAACAAAAAATGAACCAATTATTATATGTGTAATTAATGCTTGTTTTTATTGATAAAAATCATTTTTGCCCTTATATTTAATATAGAAATTAAGAGTGAGTACTTAATGCATGTTTTGATTATAAGGCTAAAGTAGGGAAAATCAGTCATTATTACTATCAAAAAATAAAACGTGAACACTTTTTTTAGATAAACGTAGATATTAAGGTTGACACTTTTTTTGAGACGAATGGAGTACCTTATAATTTGATACTACTTGTTAAAACAAAAATAATAATAATAATAAATAAAAAATAATAATAAATAAAAACTCAATTATATTTATCTCATTTGAAAATTGAAACCATGTAACACATTTCAGTTAATATTTTTATTAGGCCAAAAAACTAGCTAACACGGCTAGCTTATTCTATAATGGGATTCGTGGTTGTGGCTGCCTGTATATAAAAATAGATTCCAAACTAACTAAATAGAAGCTAAAAAATCATCTTAGAACAGGAGAAAGACGAAGTAAGTTGTTTATTGGTTCATTTTAAATGCATAATTGGAATTGATAGAAGAAATGGAAAAAAAAAATTTAGACGACAAAATAAATAACCGAAAAAATTGAAGGCTGTATTCTTTCCACATAAAAAAGTAAATTATCTTGTCTTTGTACTCAAGTAATTTAACTAGCAAACCACTTAATACAAATTCAAGATATTATACTTGTTTCTATACTTCCAAAGTCTTATTTATATAGTGACGTAGAGTTTCTCAAGAATCCATGTGGAACAAAATCACAAGACCAAAACTCTTTTCCTTTCTTAAACTTTTGTTTCAAGTGACATAACCACCTCTTCTCTATCCTCTTAACCTCATGTGCATACATACATACACCTCATTTCACCAACAATATCATCATTCCTCTTCACTCTACTCCATCTCCAATTCGTCATACAGTTTCTCAGCAACATCATATCCCACCAAACACTATCGGTATGCTCACTGAGCTTCACACATTCCAACAAACTCACTCGTCACATTTCTTTGAACACATTAATAAAACACAAATAAATCATGACACAGATGGTATCATGATTAGTATTGTCTATGTCTGTGTTTCTTGCTTCATCCATGTGAGACAAAGTCACATTTCTGTCTTGACACTTTTGTTTCAAGTCACAATCTCATTGCCTCACATACACATAAACATCTCATTTGAGTCACAATCTCATTGTTCCACTAGTCCACTTCACTGTCTTCATCATTCCCTACGGACTCACCACCGAGCTAACTCAATCTAGACACCCACTCCTCGCATTGATTCATCTCAACCCTCCTGCACTCTCCGCGTATCCAACGAACAATTGACACTCGATTTGCACATATCATGAGTTTTTATTACATTGTTACCACACATAACTAAAACTTATTTATACTTGGAATAAGAGAGTTTTATTTTGTGATCAAGCATATGTAAGTGACATTCCACGAACATAAAATTAAGTTATACTCATAAAAAAATAGTAACACATATATTACTTAAAAATTTATGGTTTCGTGCCACTTGTTCATCATAGTTAGATATTGCATCCAATGACTTGTACAGAAATACTATGTCTTTTTATTCATTAATCAAGATAAGAATTACTTTAAAAAGAATAGAAAAACAAATAATATAACTAGAATAAAAAGGAATGGCAATATATTTATCATGAAAATGCCAGCAACTAACATTTGTTCATTTGGTACTCGTTCACGTAAACTCTATGAATGAGTAGAAAAGGCTATTATTCAAAATATGATCACGTACCATGAGTAGAACCCTACTAGATTTGAAAATCACCTTGAACATAGTTGATACTTATACGACACTTCATAATATATTGCTCATATTAATCACGTATAAATATTGTTTTATGTCATATAAATTGCAGAATACCTCAAGGCTTAAACAAATATTGCTCATATTAAACACGTTCATCGAAAGTTCACGCCTTCATCTCATCATTCATAACACCGAGCCAAACGCTAGCCTACTCCTCCACCCCACACCTTCCACACATCAACTATAACACTTCACACTCAATTTGCAAATGCACCGATTTCTTCATTAGCTTTAAACACAATCATACACTCTTTATATGTAGCTGAGATGAGTAACAACAATGTAATGACATGTTAAATAGAATATTAATCGTAATACTATATAATAAATAAAATGATTTTTTTCTTTATCTAACACATAATCTAATTAAATAAAGAAATGGCAATCAAATTCCAAGTAAAAGCTTTTTTCTAACCCCAAATAAAAAGTTAAGTGAAAAAACCAAGTATTTAAAATTTTAATTTATATCATCTAATGAGAGGTCACTTTTCACTGACTTTGTAATTAACATCAAAGTATTCATATGGGGCAAAACTCATCCCACCTTCAAGCTTTTGTTTTAAAGTGGCTTAACCACCACAACTCCAATCTATAACATGCTAATTCTCGTTTAGAATTTTTCTAATCTCCGCGACTTTATTAAACTACTATCGTACCAGATGAAACACATCACATATAAATTAGAGTTTTTTGCCCTATTAAGTTTTTTATTTGCAAATATAAAAAGGACAAAGTCCGTTTATATATTTGCACATATGAAATGCATAAACAATTAACTTTAAGTTAAGCCAATATGCTAACTTATGATTGCAAAAATAGCTGAATAAACCGAAGAAGTAGAACATTAAAATTGATACTACAAAATATATACTCCCTCCGTCTCAATATAATTGTCCATATTTCTATTTTTGGTTGTCTCAAAAAGATTGTCCACTTTCTATTTTTAGTAAAAACTATGGAATATATTAGGGGAATATTCTTTTTAAGTGGTTGAGATTTATGGTGGCCCCATTTTTATTAAACTTGGTGATTTCTCTCTCATGACAATAATTTTGAGACGGAGAGAGTAGTGAACAAAAGATTGAACGTTTAGGTCTTTTCTTGTAAAAAAGAAGAAGTTTCAAAGCATGTATCAGATAAATTTGCTAGTAACTCATTTGTTATTCGATCCATGATTCGATACTATCCTTATTTAAAACCTTCATAATATTAGTTATATATTGGTTTAGAGTTTGCTCAACAATCCATGTGGGATAAACTCACAAAACCAACACTCGTTTCCTTCATCAAACTTTTGTTTCAAGCGATATAACCATCACATCTCTATCCTCATAGCCTCACATGCATCACACAAACGCCTAATTTCGCCCACAATATCATTATTCTTTCACTCTAATACATCTCCAAGTTGTCAGTCTCTCGGCAACATCCCGCCAAACACCATCGATATGCTCAGTCAGCTTCACTTACTCTCAAGACATATATTCCAACAAACTCACTCATCACAATCGTTTGTGCACATTAACAAAAACAACCATAAATCATGACCTACCTGGTATCATGATTAGTTTTGTCTATGTGTGTTTCTTGCTTCATCCATGTAAGACAAAGTCACATTTGTGTCTTCAAACTTTTGTTTCAACTCAAAAACATCTCATTTCAGTCACTGTCTCATTGTTCCACTAATCCACTTCAGTGTTCTCATCATTCTCTACCAACTCTCCACCGAGCCAACTCAATCCAGTCATCCACTCCTCACATTCCGGCATTCTTCTCAACCCTCCTGCACATTCCAACTAACAACTCATACTCGATTTGCATACGTCATGAGTTTTTATTACATTGTTACCACATATAACTAAATTTTATATATTGGAATAATTGAGTTTTATTCTGTGACCAAACATACGTTAGCGACATTCCACGAACATTATAACAAATTATTAGTAGCAGATATATTACTTAAAATTTGAGACTTCATTGACAACAAATCACATGTCTTAATAAAAAAAATTCGTCAATTTCATGCAAAAAATATCTTAATAATCGTATGCTATTACTTGACCATACCATAACTTAGATTCATCGTCCAAAATCCACTTGTTAGATATCAAAAATGTTAATCATGACATCCACCGACTTGTTATGTCTTTTTATCCATTAATTTAGAATAGACGTATACTCATGCAAAGTGACGGTGTATATTGGCAAATAATTATACTTGCGAAATTGTGATTTTGGTTCGACTTTTGATGCAAAACATGTGTTTTTAAAATAATATTGGCAAATAATTATACTTGCGACAGTGTGTGGTTTTTTTAAAATAATATATAGTGTTTTTAAAAAATTGTAAAGTTTAAAATTGATCAAGCTTAATGTGTATTAAAGGATACCTAGAGAAATTTAGGCAATTTACATTAGTTTAAGTTTTAAGATTTAAAAAAAAGACATTCACTCTTTATAAATAGTATATAGATAAGAATTACTTTAGAAAAAAGTAGTAAATCAAATAATATAAAAATAGAATGTATTTATCATGAATATGCCAACAACTAACATTTAAGATAATATATTCTACTTTTTTGCTATCAGCTTCATGATTTCATTTATAAACCACTTTAATATTGAGTCTTTTAAGTGAGCATAGTAGTTTCAAAAATAATTTAACAAAATATGTACTTTGAAAAATATTTATAAAAAGGAAGTTTTTTCTATTACTCCTATTCAAATACATACGTTTATCAAATGTCACCACATACATGAATACAAAACTTAATATTAAGAACTTAAATCATCAAATCTCTTTTGAATTAGATGGAAGCTAAATGTGCAATACAGTTTATATACCACCAAATGTTGTTTGCTTAATTCCTTTTAAAATGCTAGTTTCCTTTCTGATGTTAGAAGTTCAATTGCTTAAAACATTTATATGTGGGAAATACATTTCACAGGATGCTTGTCATGGAGCAAGTAAAGGAATAAATAGGATGCCGTGAAAAAAATTAAAACCATAATTATTGCATAGTTCAAACAAAATTTTTCTTAGTTAGAACTCACCAAAAATGTCGTTAGTGAAGCTCGAAGTCTATTGAAGAGACACTAAAAATCAGTTCCATATGTGATCATATATTAATTATGTGTTCTTCTATCTAGCTAAGATAGTTGTTCCTTCATGTACAATAATGTCGAAAAAGTCGTATGTTGTGACCAATATAGTATTCGGAAAAGTCATACGTTGTGACCAATATGGTATTGGAGCTAGATTGATTATTGAGTTTGTTGTCTCGTGAATACTTATTAGTAATCGAAGAATCGAAAAAGGTTAATTCTACAGTGATCGAGTGAAGCGGTGACAAAACTGGCGTGCAAGACACTCTCTGCAACAATGAATGTGGATGCTTAAGTCTGTATCCTTTTTTAGTAAAACAAATAAAGTAACATAATAAAACTTTCATCTTATTCGAAAGAGCAGTTTGATAATTTAAGTTCTTAATATTAGAGTTTTCTATTCATATATGTGTTTACATTTGAATATTTGATAACTGTACGCATTTAAATAGGAGTGATAGAAAAAACTTCCTTTTTATAAATATTTCTAAAAGTGCACATTTTGTTAAATTATTTTTAAAACTACTATGTTCATCTAAAAAACTCCTTTAATATTTATTCATTTATCGATGTGGGATAATATCAAAGCTCACTTCCTTCTTTGTACTTCTGTTTCAGATGATTTGGTTCTCGTTCACACAAATTCTATGAATGAGTAATTGTCAAAGATTATAATTGAAGTTACCAAAATTAAACCTGCTTATGATGATCGATGAATGAGTAAAGCTACTTAGAAGCATAAGTTGTCATATAAAACTAAATTATTTAGTGGACAATTAATTATACAACATATGATCACCATCAAAAACAACTTAACCATACTAATTTCAAATATCAGTTTAAACAAGCAGCTTGATTCTTAGAACACTAAAATTTTATATTGCTTATTTTTATCACGTAAAAATATAGCTCTATGTCTTAGAAAAAATATGGATTTATACATTTAAAAAGATTTTGCACTATCTTAACCTTACATATAACAACAAACTACCAACGTACTATTGGTACTAAATAATCTTTGTTATTTCTAGTAGCCGGTGAGCTACAACTTTTAATTATGATTAAGAGCATAACTAAATTATATATAGATGAGGAGTTAAGAGCATCCCCATGCATGCTATAAAATTTTAAAAATTTAACATCGACATTTCATAAATTTATAGCCACAACATTTATAAACTTATATAGGTTAAAATTGATTTTTTTTTAGATTTTTTTCTTAAAAAATAGGTGTAAAGTACGTGGGTGGTACCTTTCTCTTGAATTCAAAACATTGCATTCATCATTCATTTGCATAAATTAAAGACATTGAATATGAAGTATACGGAAGAACTGTGACCTTCTCTTTAAGAAGCAAAATTGGAACTAAATAAGAAACCATAAAATTTTAAGCTTAGTATTTAACCCACAAACATTGACAGAAAAAGTAAAGATTGATTTTGAAGTTGTTAGTTGTTATAAAAACAATTCAAAGATTAAAAAATACTCTTATTACATAGCTTCATATTTTGAGTTATAAACTGCTCTACTAGTTTGTTCCTTGATCAATGTGGGAGAAGGTCACAAAATCAATCTCAACCCACAATGCATTGTTCTCTCTCGTTATCATCCTCAACCCATCGAGTCACAACCTATTTTGTTATATGATGTGTACACTCGCAAGTAAAAGAAGTAATTGGAGTTGTGAGGTTTGTATCAATCCAAATACCCGCTCCTCACATTCATTCATTTCAAACTCACACTCGATCATACCTACAGTATCGCTTTTTCGGAATAAAATGATGAGATAAAAAACGTTAACCAAATACTCTTCAGGAGTATAGTTTCTTAAATTACATTAATCATCCATTTTCCACTTCGTTGAAAACAAAAAAAATACTAAAACAAATAAAATGAGTAAAATAATAAAAAAATGCATGACATCATTCAAATGTGGTATTTTAAAATCAAATCGTGTCACCAACATGTTTTGATTTAGAGCACTCCCATTCATAACACCATAACACCAATAACACCGTCCACGTCAGCGCCACATCAGCTTTAACATTTAACATTAACATCCCAAAAAAACACTCTCATCCATAACATCCCAATAACACCATAACACCAATAATATTTCATATTTTCAATTTCAACCCCTAAACTAAAACAAACACTTCATTTATTAAACTAAAACAAACATTTCATTAAAACTAAAAACATATTACAATACGAGATTTAAAAAAAAAAAAAAAAAAAAAAAGACTTCAAATACTGACGAAAATAAAACTACTAAAACTTAAAAAAACGAATCATCTGAGTCCCAACCATCAGAACTGGTTGGCGGAGAATAAAACTCCCCATTAAAGTATCGACTCTCCATTATGTCGAAATAGTTTTCCCGTGCTTCTTGCTCACGGCGAGCAGCCTCTTTACGTGCCTGCTCTTCCATAATCTCCCTTACGGTTTCTTCATCTCGCTCCAGTTGCCGGAGGGAAGCCTCACTTAAACCGCTCGGGTGGTTTTGAAAATCCACCTGTGGGCTGTTCACAGGTGGAGTAGGAACAATTGGGAGGTACGGGATGTTTTCAAAACCCACCGGAAAGACATTTTCTGGTGGTGTAGAGTAAACATCATGTTCTTGTAGAGTTGGAAAGCTGGTTTCCGGCAAGTGATTTGGATTTGGAAAGCTGGTTTCCGGCAAGTGATTTGGATTTGGAAAGCTGGTTTCCGGCAACTTTTCTGGGCTGGGGAATTGCTGAGAAAAATCTTTGCGAGACATTTTTGTGTGTGTGAGTTGTGTATGTAACTTGTGTGTTATAGATAGTGTCTGGTAGAGTTATATATATAGGCAGAGTTGATTTTCAGTTTGAATAAATCCCGCTCGTATTTGATTTTTAAATTTAAAATTTGAATTTGAATTTATCCCGCCCAGAATTGACCAGTACAATTTAAATTTGAATTTGAATAAGTTGAGGGGGTGTAAGTGAAAATTTATTTGAAATGGTTTAGGGGGGTAAAACGATTTTTTTTTTTTTTTTTTTTTTTTTTTTTATTAAATAACGCGCGTTAGTCCCTTAACGCCCAGGGACTAACGGCGTGAAAGGTCTGCACTCCCATCGGGTATAACGCAATAACGCGCGTTATGGGCTTGATTTTTGGGTTTAACGCCGTTCCGGCGTTACGAATGAGAGTGCTCTTATAAACCTCTTTAATATTTGTTCACTTATCATGTGGGATAAACCTCTTTGAAAATGAGTTTGATGCTGAAGGTCATGAATTAACCTCCTTATATTCGACGGCGTATTCCTCAACATATCAGCAGCAGTCCTCCTTCCTTCCTCACCCTTTCTGCCATCAAAAAACAACCAATCCAACATACGCAAGATTTTAGACTTAAAATATTCAAAGAGGTTTGGTTAGTTAGTCGGGTTTGGGTCAAATCTGAAAAGCTTTATTTGGGTTGAGTCTAAAAAGCACACTCGAAACGATTATGACTGATATATGAAAAAACATATCGTTGATATGAGAGACAAGTTATAAAAATCACATTAAAATAACCTCGAGTCAATTGGGTTGACCCAAACTCATGTTAGTCTTAAATTTTTAACACAACCCCCGATCCTATTTAACATTATGAATTCATACCCCGACTAACCTGACCAGACTAGTCTTAGTCGGTTCAGATTCTTTGTCGTTTCGGATTAGGATCGGGTTTATTTTTTGATAACTCTGATAGTGATGAATGAGAATTTTCTTGATAATGGTTTTTGGTAATCGTTATATTTTCGGTGTATGAAAAAAATGACGTACAAAGAGCAAAATGATAATGAGGTTTAGTAACGTGATTAATCATATGTGAGTGTTACTCGACTCAAGATAATCACTCTTATTAAGGGATAAAACACGAAAAAACGAACATACAATCAACATCATCTCCCACCACTGATTTACCCAAATCCTTAATTTACTTATCATATTTAAACAATATATTTTGACGTCATAACTATTTTTGGATAACATTGCTCGCAATTAAATTAAAACGAAAATGAGCTCTAGACCTCTAGTGTTCTACAAGTAAATGAAATCATTCCAACACTATGTGCGTATGCAATCTTGTCATAACTAGATAGACAATGTTCAATTCTGTAACTTACTGTTAGAAAAGTGGTTAATGGTGTGATGATAATATTAGATAATCTATTTAAGTTGTGTTCATGGTCACTTTCCAAATAAAGTTTAGAATAATTCTAAAGATACATATATATCAGTTTGATTTTGCTGGAAAAACGGGTAACTTATTTGAAGTAACAAATAAAGTTTAGAATAATTCTAAAGATATAGATATATCAGTTTGATTTTGCTGGAAAAACAGGTAACATATATTTGAAGTAACAACATGGGGTGCTACCTTTTGATCTTCGTGTCTTGTCATGCTTGAAATGATATCAGCTCAACCTAGTATGCATTAATAATATCTACTAACTCGCATCCAGTAAAAAAAAATAAGTAAAAATACTGTTAATCGTATCCACAAAGGAAAAGAAAGACAATTGTACCACCAACTCGCATCCAGTAAAAAAATAAGTAAAAATACTGTTAATCGTATCCACAAAGGAAAAGAAAGACAATTGTGGGAAAAGGTAAAATCATCTAGCTGTTATCCTAGTAAGCAAAACAAACATACCACCAACTCACATATAGAAGTGATATGCGAGGTAAGTTATGCTTGTATATTGATATCATATCATCTTAATTATATATTGTATCAGAGTTTGTTTATCCATCTATATGGGATAAGGTCACAAAATCAAAACTCTTCTCCTTCTTCAAGCTTTTGTTTACTACCATGCACATCTCCACCCTCACACCCTCGCATATACACACACAAACATCTCATTTCACCCACAAGGCCATGGTGTCACACTACAACATTCGTCGCTTTCGCAAGCGACGTTTCAAGGCTTTCGCCGGGGACATGTCCCCTACGAATCGTTTTCCCGGGGACATGTCCCCGCCGAAAAGCCCCCGGCAATACCTTCTCGGGAATACTTTTTCAGGGGACGGGTCACCACTTTTACCGGGGACAAGTGGGTCCCACAGCCGATTGTCTCCGGTCAAACATGTCCGACGTGGCACATTCTTTCCCCGGGGACTAGTCCCCGGAGAAATGATTTTTGGAACTTCACTTTAAGATCGCTAATTACGTTATTAGTCCGACGTGGCACCCGTTTTGCCGGGGACAAGTCCCCGGGGTAAGTGTTAACCACTGTTGAGGTAAACTAATTCGCCCGGGACATGTCAACGGTTAAAGTCGTAAATTAATATATGTTTTAAACTTTCCCCAGGGACATGTCCCTGGCAAAACTAGCTGACCCATTATGCAGAATATTGCTGCAAAATGGGTAATTTCCAGATTTTTTCGGGAAAAAATCTACTACCTGTTATCATAACACCAATCCACAACCTGTTTTACCAATGTCACAACTTGTTTTAATATGCCAATCATAACACAATTTCGCTAAACATAATATCATATATACAACATAGTTATCCTTTTCCAAAATCGCCAAAACGGTTCGTAAACCGTTAACGCATGATCATCTACAAAACTATCCAAAACTACCTATCCGCAAATGGTCCAAAAGTATAACAGTATATATCAACAAGATAATTATAATAAATAAATAAATAAATCAATAAATAAATAAACAAACAAATAAACACATTTAACCGGTCGATAACAATTTCATTCAAATAATTAAGTGTTGTTCTACAAATTACAATTCGAGATTAATCTCCCACATCATCAACATAAAATGCAACATTATTAGTACTGTCATCTTCATCATCTTCATTCTTGTGGCCATCATCATCATCAGATGCTAAATCATGAGGAACGTGATCATCGAAATCAATATCATCTTCGTCTTCCACAATAGTGATAATTGGTGGTGGTGCCTCAACTTCCGCTGGTTGAATATCTATATTTATAATGTTATAATCCAACTGATCCAATTCAGCAGAGAGTGTGATATGTGATGAGTTGTTGTCATGTACAACATCTTGGTTGTCTTCTACCACAATGATATCCGGGTTCCAAATCTTTCGATGATAAGAATCTTGGACGGCCTTCCAATTACCACGTTTACCCGGGAAATCAAGGTAAAAGACTTGTGTTGCTTGCGTTGCAAGAATGAATGGTTCGTTTTGAAAGGATACACGATCGGTCATAATTTGTGTAATGTTGTTTCTATAGGTACAATGTTTTAGGCGATTAGTGTTATTAGTGTCGAACCATTTGACTTTGAACAACACAACATTGAATGAAATATATGAAAACTATGGAATCTCTTCAAGCTGGCCATAATGCATTCCTCCATCAGGATTAGGAGTTGAAATTCCGTTGTTTTGAGTTGAACGACGTAAATCACGGTCGTGTACAGTAAACTTCACACCGTTTACTACGCAAGAGTTGACTGAGACAGCAGTACATGATGGTCCACAAGCCAAAGCGAATAACTCGGCGGTACAAATTAGGTCTTTCTGTACTTTTAATTCACGAATCTATGAAAACGTTAAGAATAGATAGATATGAGTAATAGTCGTTATTTATACAGGGTAATACATACAATAAGTCTACCTTCATCTCAAACCAGCGAGGAAAACCTTCTTCCAAGTCTCTGCCAGGAAATTCCCTGTAAATGTTCATGATATTAGAATAAGTCGTCGATTAACAACTTACGTGAAACAAATTTTGAAATAAAAAGCGTACCTCTTGTACGCGTTCATGTACGGGTCGATTTCATGACTGTTGTGTAGTACGTACCATACTACTTGCTTCATTGTGTCTGCTTTAAACCGAACTAATGATTGTTTTTTTGCAGACTGATCGAAACACCTCAAATCGACTTGTTGGCCTTGGACCGTCCTCATTCCGGTCAGGACGATTAAATCTCGTCTCAACACCCCGAAAATAATGCGAACAGAAAGTTAATGCTTCATCAGCAATATAACCCTCCGCTATTGAACCTATAGGCTTGGCTTTATTTCTGACATAATTTTTGAGGTTTTTCATGTATCTTTCAAATGGATACATCCACCTCATGTAAACAGGACCGCCTTCAATAGCCTCTTCCGGTAGATGAATAACCAAGTGAATCATAATGTCAAAAAAAGCTGGAGGATATATTTGCTCGAAACTGCACAAAATATTGATCAGTTGATCTCTAGCTTTCAACATGTCATCCACCATCAAAGTTCGAGCGCATATTTGTTTGAAGAATGAACAAAGCTCGATTATTGGTGTTGCGGTGGTTTGGTCCTTCAAGTAATTTTGAAGTCCAGCAGGAAGCAACCGTTGCATCATTATGTGACGGTCATGAGCCTTCAAGCCTGTTATGTTGCTATCGTTGTCGGTCACTTTATGCTTGAAGTTAGATCCAAACCCATCAGGTAGTTTAACACCTTTGATGAATTAAGAAAAAAATCAGGATATTAGAATAAGTTATCGAAATGAATACGCGAATTAATTCGAACAAAGAAATTTTCAAATAAAACGCGTATCTTTAATGAATTGACAAAAAAGTTTTCTTTCTTCGGTTGTGAAAGAGTACGTAGGATGAGGCTTAGAGCACTTCCCGTTTCCTTTGTTGACGAGCCACAAGTCAGTACGAATATTCAAATTTTGTAAGTCTTGTCTTGCCTTGTTGGTGTCTTTTGATTTGTCATTCATTAACAAAGTACCCAACACACTCTCACACACATTTTTTTCGATATGCATGACATCTAAATTGTGTTTTAGTGTAAGAAAAGACCAATATTCTAGCTCGTAGAAAACATATTTTTTTGTACAATTCAATTCGCGATCTTGATCACGTTTTTTTTCGCACCCCCATATATTGGATGTTTCCCCGGGACACGTTTAGGCAATCTTCTTAGTTGATCCAAGATGTCATCACTGGTAAATTTTCTAGGAGGGTCTGTATTATCTACATCTGTATAGAATGCCCTTCTGTTCTTCCGCCATTTATTGGTCATGCTTAAGAATCTTCTGTGACCAACATAAGCGGTTTTGTTTAACACGCGCATAGCTGGAGTGTCTACATTACATGTCGGACATGCCATGTAACCTTGCCCACTCCACCCAGACAAACTACTTCGAGCGGGAAAGTCATTGATAGTCCATAAAAGCGCTGCTTTCATACAGAATTCGGTGCCTGTAACAACATCCTTAGTCCTGACTCCATCTTTCCATAAAGTCTTTAGGTCATCAATCAAAGGCCTCAGGTAAATATCAATATCCTTCCCTGGTGATTTGGGGCCCGGAATTAACAATGTCAACATAAGAGAAGTCTCTCTCATACATATCCAGGGAGGCGTATTGTATGTGGTTAATATGACCGGCCACATGCTGTATGACTGACTAAGGTTGCCGTATGGATTGAAACCATCAGCAGCCAACCCTAACCGGACGTTTCTTTTTTCTTTAGCAAATTCCTTCGAATACTTGATGTCAAATTTCTTCCATGCTTGACCATCAACCGGGTGTTGCATCTTACCGTTCTCCATAGACTGCCCAGACGCATGCCAACTCATATGTTTTGCAGTGTTTTTAGACTTGTACAAACGTTGTAGTCTAGGAATGATAGGAAAGTAACGCAACACCTTGTTAGGAACTTCCTTCCCCAGTGTGTTCTTTTCTTTCCATCTACTAGCGCCGCAGATCAGACAAGTCTACAAATCTTCGTTACCCGCCCCCCGATATAAAAAGCAATCATTTACACAAGCATGTATCGATTCATATCCTAACCCGATAGTTTTAAATGTCTTCTTTATTTCATAGTATGACGATGGCATCTTGTATCCTAGAACGGGCGGGAAAACTTCCTTGAATAAAGTTAGGAACTCATTAAATGTGGTGTCACTCACTTACCTTTGATCTTGATGTGCGTAATCTTTGCCATAAAGTCTAATGAAGACATCCACTCACAGGCTGGGTATAGTTTTTCGTTGGCAGTGGCAAGTAACTCCTCATACTCATTACGTTGAGGAATTGCGTCGTTACTTGTCTCGCCAATATTTCCTTGAGTTGGATCATCTGGTTCGTTATTCGGACCAATATCATGAAGGAACTCAGCCATGTCACTCATCCCAGGGTGTCTTGTGTTGTGTACGGTTGTTTGGCCATCCGGCTCACCATGATTATACCATTTCGTATAACTATGGTCCTAACCATTTGTGTGTATGTAGTCAAACAAAAATTCGTGCTTTATCCAGTTTACGTTTAAACAAAGAGCACAGGGACATTTTATATTCCCATCAATATTTACCAAGGACTTGCAATGCTTGCAGAAAGCTCTAAGACCAACTAAGAATTCTTTACTGGTACGTGCTAGTGAGACCCAACTTTTATCAATTGGCATAACTGCGTTTTAATGAAGCAACAAATAATTATATAGACTTAAAATGTTCACCTAATCTAACTATGGAAGGCAATCCTAACCCACTCTTTGAATGTTTCGTCTCATTTATGAATGCGTATAATTGAATTTACTGTTTGAGAAAATTTCGGCAGCATTTCCCCTCAACTCCCCAAATATGTGCATTAAAGACATATTCGTAGGAGTAAAGGGGAAACAATGTCGAAATTTTCACAAATAGTAAATCAATTATACGCATTCATATCCTAAATGAGACAAAACATTCAAAAAGCAGCCCAAACAGGGGACTTTCCGAAATTAATTTCTAATAAATTAATTTCGGACGGGTTTTCTATAGGATGATTAACTTCGGACGGGGACTTTCCGAAATTAATCACTAAAGTCCTAAAATCATTTACGTCAGTTCACGAGTATTAACAAAGTTAGACAAAAAAACATACCGATTGTGGTCTTGGCTCTCGTGTTCACCAGGTAGTTTTGTCAGTTGACTTCCGATATCTTCTGCTTTTTCGGGTTTGTCCAAAGCTTAACCTGCGTATTTTAAATAGTTTAGGGTTTTGGGTAATGAGAACTATCCAAGCATCGGGTATCAAAAAGACCTTTTAACCCATTAGGGTTGAATTGGTCATTTTAACAATTAGGGTAGGAGGGTAGGATGGTGTTTGCGTACGACTATTTGAACAGTGTGTATATGGTTGAAGGTTCCTGAAAACAAAGGAATGATGTTAGTGTGTCTAGTATATGTGCTATTACTGATGGTTTACGACGAGAAGGTACACGGCTTCTTGGTCCAGTAGATACAGGAAACTGTACAGCTCGTTTCTTGTTACGGTTTGTAATGGTTACCTAATGATGAGAGTTGAACTTCAAGGGTAAAAAGGTGGTGCAAAATGGTTTAGCCCTGCTTTGAGAGTTCATAACTGTGTGCGTGTTTTTAGTCTGTGTTTTTTGGTGAGAAACTCCATGTGTGTGTGAGAGAGAGAGGTGTCGGAGAGTATAAGAAGATAGCTGAAAGGGAGATGGTGCGATTCCCTGTGGTTCAATTCAAAAAAATAGATGGTGGTGGAGATGGAGATGGTGAGGAAATGGTGGTGGTTGCAATAATGGAGATGGTGCGTGGTGTTGTTGCAGCCAAGAGGATGGGTGAGGAATTTTTTTTTTAATCTCATACTGATAACAGATTGCGTTAATAATAGAGGTGATTTTCACGTTTCACTTTTCCCGGGGACAGGTCCCCGGAGAAAGTTAGGTTTGTCTTTTAGTGTTACATTCTGCGGGGACAAGTCCCCGGAGAAAGTAATGGCGGGATAAAGTAAAAAAGGCGAGGGAAAATGAAAAGTTTCGCAAAATCATTTCCCGGGGACATGTCCCCGCGGAAAGATTTAATTATTCCATTTTCTTTTTCAAAAATCTATTTATTATCATTTTAAATAATTAAAAAATCAATTTAAATTTAACCTAAAAATTATAAAGTTAATTTAAGTATAAGTGATATGTATACGTATCATGTTTAACGACCGAGTATGAGTGCTATGGTATACGTATCATGTTTAACGACCGAGTATAGGTGCTATGGTATACGTATCATGTTTAACGACCGAGTATAGGTGCTATGGTATACGTATCATGTTTAACGACCAAGTATATGTGCTATGGTATACGTATCATGTTTAACGACCGAGTATAGGTGCTATGGTATACGTATCATGTTTAACGACCGAGTATACGTGCTATGGTATACGTATCATGTTTAACGACCGAGTATAGGTGCTATGGTATACTTATCATGTTTAACGACCGAGTATAGGTGCTATGGTATACGTATCATTTTAAAACGCCGAATATAGGTGATATGGTAACGTATCATGTTAAACAACCGACTATAGGTGCTATGGTATACGTATCATGTTTAACGACCGAGTATAGGTGCTATGGTATACGTATCATGTTTAAAACGACCGACTGATAGGTGTTATGGTATACGTATCATGTTTAACGACCGAGTATAGGTGCTATGGGTATACTTATCATGTTTAACGACCGGTATAGGTGCTATGGTATACGTATCATGTTTAACGACCGAATATAGGTGATATGGTATACGTATCATGTTAAAACGACTGACTATAGGTGCTATGGATACGTATCATGTTTAACGACCGACTATATGTGCTATGGTATACGTATCACATTTAACGACCGAGTATAGGTGCTATGGTATACTTATCATGTTTAACGACCGAGTATAGGTGCTATGGTATATGTATCATGTTAAAACGTCCGACTATAGGTGCTATGGTATACGTATCATGTTAAACGACCGACATATAGTGCTATGGTATACGTATCATGTTTAACGACCGAGTATAGGTGTTATGGTATACGTATCATGTTAAACGAATGAGTATAGGTGCTATGGTATACGTATCATGTTTAACGACCGAGTATAGGTGCTATGGTATACGTCATGTTAGAACACGACCAACTATAGGGCTAGGGTATACATATCATGTTTAACGCGAGTATAGTGTTATGGTATACATATCATGTAACGACCGAGTATAGGTGCTATGGTATACGTATCATGGTTAAACGACCGACTATAGGTGCTATGGTATACGTATCATGTTAATTGTTGCAAGTATTTGACGTTAGGCAATTTGCGTGCGCTATACATCATATTCAATATTAACAAGCTCAACTTGCACCACTACACATTACTAGACATCAACATTACTCGACGATAAAATCAGTGACCACTCTTAAACAACATTGTTTGATCATAATGAATTTTTTTAACTTGCCTGTTGGAAAAAGAGCTAGACATCAATGGCAACTTGACGATAAAACCAGCGACCGCTCTTTTTCCGGCGGATAATCAGCCATTGTATTATATCGACAATAAAGTATATTTTTTTGAAATATCACTTTCTCCGGGGACATGTCCCCGGTAAACGGTTTAGCGGGAATTTTCCCGCAAACAATTAACACACTTTTGACTTTGGCCAAATTTTGATAAATGTTGAAAGTGCTATTGGCGGGGACAAGTCCCCGGAGAAACAGTGCGTTGAATTTTGACTATCCGGTCAAAGTTTAATAAAAATCAAAGTCACTTTCTCCGAGGACGTGTCCCCACGGAAAGTTAGCGTTGAAAATTTCGTAACAAGTCAGCGAATTCATGTGCCACGTCAGATTCAATTTTGTCGTTTAGTGACTTTCGCCGGGGACTTTGTGTCCCCGGCGAAAGTATCCTCGCCCGTCCGTTCGATTGTTGTAGTGTCATTGTTTGATTTCACCCTCGCCTATATGTTCTCTCGTTACAATCCAACAAACTCCATCATCTGTCACATATCTTTATAAATACTAAGATACTAACGAGCAACCATGAATGATGACATATTTAGTGGGTCATATGAAGAACAAGCACTCTTTGCAATGACTAAATCCGTTCGAGGCAAATAGAAAAACTACATCTAAGTGTTATCGTATATAGGAATTGTGATTCCTCTTATGAGATTTCAATGTTGAAGAAGTGGAAGATTCATAATCAGCATGCGCTTTAATTCTAATGACAAAAAACACTAGGTGGCCAAGCCGTGACGTGGCAAGGAATGCCACGGCGCGGGAGGCCGACTAGCTAGCTGAGACTCGATTTTGCAAGCAAAGTTTTGTATTTATGACTCTTAAATAGTATTGAGGATGGTGTGCCATAGAGCTAGCTTTTATTTTTGAAGGTTCGTTTTGTATCGTAGGTGAGGTATACTTTAGTGTGGCTTCCCACATTTATATTTAAAATATTTCTAGGTATAACACGTATGTACTGCAAGCGATCACGTTCAAACAAAATAAAACGGCATTGATATATTCTAAAAGGCGCATCCAAATACATTAGTGCAAGATCCAAAGAGATCAATACTGAGCATGACCAGTTGTGTGAGAATTAGTTGTTATACAATGTGTCCACACGATTTTGTATTGTGTAAACAATCATTTGTTTTTGTGTTCTTTTATATTGGTGTTCACTGTTCTTTCCTAGCGGAATGGAAAATTTAGGATTGACAACTGGCTTAGATAACTAGAGAGTCTAAAGTGTCCATTTTAGCATTATTAGAGTTGCACGATTAGACTTTAGCTTCATCGGTTAATTAGCAACTATAGGTTGGGTGAAAACTGACTATTTAGCGTATGTTGAGCGTCGATAACTAAAAGTTACGGTTCAGTTTATATTTTTTTATCGCTATTTTGATGTTTCGCTATTAACTTATTAACAATAATAATAAGCTGACTAATGTTTCAAAGATGATTTGATAATCGGTTATCATCGTGAAACTCGTCAGCATCAGAAATATATAGCCGTTCCATAATGTGTACACTCCATAATGTGTACACTCATATGTTTAGTATAGCCGTTCCATAATGTGTACACTCCATAATGTGTACACTCATATGTTTAGTGTTCTTTTATAGTGATTAGGAGTTAGTGAGATTAATTTGAGCTCAAATACTAAAGTATTGGGGTTCATTGTTCTTTCCTAATGGAAATGAGAGTCCATTTTAGTATGATTAGAGTTGCAAAATGGACTTTAGTGTGATTAAAACAAAAACTTCCATGGATATATATTTTTTTTAATTGTGATTGGTTAACATGACCTATCATATTATCAACTTGAGAAGATTTTAATCCTTTATTTCATCACATGAATTGCATATACTATCAAGCTTAAGTTTCAGAATTAATAAACGGAAAAAAAAGTTGAATTGAGACTACAAAACATTAAAATTCAGACTACAAAATAAATAACAAACAAAAAGTTGAAGGCTTATGTCTTTTCTATTCAAGTGTTATAGAAACACTACTTTACTACTTACGAGTCGTATATATGGTTAATAGAAACGATAAAATCATGTACCCCTTGAATTCAACAGTTGATCTATAAATGCATAAAATGTCACATAATACCCCTTGAATTCAAAACATTGCATTCATCATTCATTTTTATAAATCAAAGACTTTGAATATGAATTATACTGAAAAACTGTGACTTTCTGTTTAAGAAGCAAAATTAGAATTAAATAAGAAACCATAAGAGCTTAATCTTAGGTTTATCCCACATATACATCGACAATAAATTACCAGCTATCTAGAAGTTGTTTATTGTTAGACTACAAATTGTAGATAAGTTGACAATTTTGTGTGACCACCTCATAAAATCAATTTCATCAATCTCCAATGCAAAAAGGTGAAAAACTCATTATCAACATGTTCTTAGTCTTTCCCATATCACATATCATCAATCATCAATAGATTTTTTTTTCAACATATTACTCTAATGCAATAACTTTTGGTAAAATCTTTTTCAGATTTTTTCACCTTGCATTAGAGGTGTTCTTATAGAATGTAAGATTCTTTGCTATTTTATCTTTACACTTTAGCTAACTCAATAAATTACGATACACATTATACACTAGCATACTCCTTCCTCTCTTTCTTCTCACTTTCCCAAAAGCCACCATCATAAAAAACCAAATCTTCAACTCACCTACGCGCACAAACAACACTGCCATTGTACGTTTTTCACTCTGTTAGTTACACGTAGATACCAAATAGATTAGAAATGCATTGTACGGAAATGCTACATCTTTTTATTCAATAAGCTAAACTAGAATTAATAATTGAGAAACACTATAATAACCATAAGAACACTAGAATGTTGAAAGTTATATAAAAAGATTTTTTTTAATCTTTTCTTAACATATAATTCAATAATATAAATGAAATCATAGGCTTAATTTTTTTTCCTTAACAAAAAGGAATTGACGATGTATATCTATATTAATTAACATTGACAATTATAAATATACACAATCAATTATTTTTATTAATAATTGAATAGTAATAGTTATATATTGCTCTAAAGTTTGCTTATTCAGTGGGATTGTGGGATAGTCCTAAAACCAAACTCACACCCTTTTGTGATTGGTTTCCTGTTTGTAGAGGACTCAGTAAAGTAGATTGCTTTTAGAGATGAGCACGGTAACATTTTGGTACCGGACCGGTACCATTTTGTACTCAATACAACTGCTTATATTCAGAATGATGCTATGTGTTAAATGGAATGATGGTTCCCAGCTTAATTACAATGATTGTTTATCAGGATTATAGGATATGGTGGGATTGGTTTGCTATGAATAGTTCTAATGCGATACGTTGTATAAATAGGATGATTGTTTCTTAACTTAGTTTTGAATGTAGTTTTGGGCATGTCCAAACTACTTATAGACGATGTAATATCTCCATTTTGGTTTTTAGGGAGTAATATATTTCACCTTTTGACTAAAAAAACACATACCCTTTTTCAAAGTGGCTAAACCGCCATATCTCCATCTTGCACTAACACACACAAACAACATTGTCATTATCCATCATCACTTCCTTCATCCTTCTCACACTCCACCGCGTCACAACTGAGCCAACTCACTCCATTCCCCACTCCTCACACTCCTCCCACGCTCCCAGTACATCAACTGAAACATATCATGCTCACTTGGAGTCTTGGACAAGTGTCACATGTGACGTTGCCAACACTTCTCTCGGCTTAAAGTACTCTCAATTCACTCCAACAAACTGAAAATAAAATTAATTTGGAGAATTAATAAATACAAACAATTCATTTAATACAGCACAAAAACAAGCTTAAAAAAAGAAAAAGAAATCAAGGACCGATCGAATGTGGGAAATTAGAAAGTGGTAGAAGAGTTTAATAAATAATTGGGTTAATGACATGGAATAGCAACGTACTTCTCATTTGTGCCATTATCAGATACGAACTCAAAATAATACAACAATACCCATCCAACTTTCAAATTTTGTCTGATTATCAAAGTTTATGACTCATCTCTTTGCGTATGATAATGAAAGAAAAATTTGAAAGTTGGATGGGTATTGTGGTATTTTTTTAAAGTTCGTTATTGATATTTGAACAAATGAGAAAGTACGTATCTGATAATGAAACAAAATTTGAAAGTTGGATGAGTATTGTGGTATTTTTTTGGGTTCGTATCTGATAATGACACAAATAGAAAAGCAATAAATAAATATGGTAAAATTACGTTTAACGGTTGTAGTTAGAAGTAAAGAAAAAAAAATATTGTATGAGCTGAACAACAGAGTAATCCTTTCAATCAGTCGTGCTAAAAAATAAGTTAACATCATCTAAATATGAATTGTATAGAAATGCTATGTCTTTTTAATCAATAAGCTAAGATTACAAATTAGATAATCACAAAAAACATGCGGATGACTTTATTGATGATTTAGAATCAACACCATTCAATAAAACAATCCCCAAATTCATATCTTACACCATAATCTTATTTATAAATTCCTCTAAAGTTTGTTTATTCATCTATATGGGACAAAGTCACAAAATCAAAACTCATTTCCTTTTTCAAGCTTTTGTTTCAAGTAGCTTACAACCAAAACTCTTTAAATTATAACCTCGCGGCCTCACCTACACACACCTCATTTCACCCACAATGTCATTGTTTTCATCTTCACTCTTTTCATCCTCAGCATAGGTCATTGATCAAGACACCATTGAGACAACTCACTCCAAAACTCCAATTGTCACCTTCATCACACAACTCCCACACTCTCAACACACTCAATCTGCTCCGTCTCCCAGCAGCTAGTCTCTCGGCAACATGCTCCCAAACACCACTAGTATGCTGATTAGCCTTCATGTACTCTCATTACATTCCAACAAACTTGATCACCTGTCGCATTCCGTAAAAATTATTAACAAGAGCAACCATGCATAAACCGCGACATACTTGATTCTACATTTCCTTTGGTTTTAGGTCAAAGAAATATGTAATATGTATTCGAATTGTAGGTGTAATCCATACTAAAAGTAACAGGGAAGGGAATTAAAAGTAACAAAAAAAAAAGACTCAAACTGCAAGTAATGCAAGTCGCAAGACCGTGCAATGGTCAGACCAAATTAAACTGAAATTTGCTAAACAATAAGACACGCTAGACGTGTCAAATTACAACTGAGCATCTAACTAAACACTAAAAAAATAAAAAAATAAATAAAAAATAAATAAAAATCTACTTCTTAATATCTCAAATTTTAAATTCATAAAGCTATTTTGGGTTGTCTCAATATGTTTGTTCACTTTCATAGTTTAACCAATCAATTGAGATTTAGTGGGTAGAGATGATATTTGATTGATGAAATATATACTTAGAGAGAAATACCAAGTTAATAAATAAGTCAGATTGAGATATATTTGCAATTGTAGGATGATAAATTAAACAGAAAAAATTAAATCCCAAAACAAAACATTGTTAGCAGTAGAAGCTAAATGCAAACCAATCAACAATTATTTGACAGTATGGAGAGAAAATCTTTTATCTTTTATATAATAAAAGAATTACATCATTTTGGAGTGTTTTTGCAAAACCCTTCTCATTGAAAAAAAAATTAAACCAACAAGAGAGCTTGATTTTGCCACGTAAGCAAAATCGTGTGATGTGATTGGTTAATAAAAGTCAAAATTAAATTGATTTTGGTCAACCTTTAATTAATTTGATGGAGAAATTTGATTGAAAAGAAAAACACATAAAAACATAGGTGTCAAATATATGAAAACAAAAACTTAAAAAAAGAGGGGGTATTTAATAAACTTTAGTGGTTAAATTTTTAAAAATTGTATAGAGTTAAGTGTAATATTATAAGATTTCATATTTTTTAATAACTTTGGAAATTAAACAAATACTCCCTTATAGTTTATACACCTTATACTTTATAACTTAAAAATACAATATATATGTTGTTTTAAAACTCCAACATATAAATATACATAAGATTATAAATATCAATTTTTTTTACTATTTATGTTTACTAAGGACTCATTTATTTCATATTAAAAGTATGACAAACGTGGACACGAATTTGTATATTAAATATGGCTAAATTATTGAAAACGGGAATATAATTATCAAACTGTAAGTACGAGCTACTGTAATATGAAAAGAAAAAAAACGTGATTGTACCTATAACAACTACTCATGTAATTTTTATTTATTTATATAAGGATATGTAGAAAAAACATTTTTAAAAACCTTTAAGGAATATATTTTAACATTATCAACGTTAATTATGTGCAACTAAACTCGCACCTTGTGTGTGAAATTTAAATAGGAACATCAACATATATATCAGCTAAATATAGTTGAATCTTGAGTTATCTAACAAATTTTTTTACAAAATTTGATTATACAAAATTCTAATGGATATTAATGGATAATGAAAAATTCGTGCATAAGTATATAATTATATATAATTACCTTTAAAAACACAATATTCAGCATTGATATAAAATAAATTTTTTTGTCTAAACCCTGTGCGTGCACAGGTTTTATAACTAGTTAAAACTACGTAAATTTCTGAGAATACATTAAAACTAGAGTAAATTCATTTTTCGTGGATGAATAAATTTTTTCCATGAATAAATCACTTCCCACTAATTAGAGATGTTTGGATAAACTTATCAATTAAGTTGATGGTAATCCTTCTCCAATTCCTCAAATCTATCTTACCGGTCAGTATACGTGGCATCAACGACTTAGACATCCAGGAAGTGAAGTGTTGCGGCGTCTTGTGTCTAGTGATTCTATTTCTTGTGATAAAAAGAAGCTTCCCGTTCTTTGCCATGTTTGTCAGCTTGGTAAACACGTGAAGCTTCCGTTTGTTAGTTCTTCTAATACAGTTACTTCTTGTTTTGACATTGTTCACTCGGATTTGTGGACATCCCCAATTCCGAGTCTTTCTGGTTTTAAGTATTATGTTTTGTTTCTTGATCATTACTCTCAGTATGTTTTGGTTTATCCATTAATGAATAAATCTGATGTTTTGTCTAAATTTTAGTTGTTTCGCAGCTATGTTCGTACTCAGTTTAAGTGTGAAATTAAGTCGTTTCAGTGTGATCATGATAGTGAGTTTGATAATACCGCTTTTCATAAATTATTTTCAACCAATGGCATCCAATTTAGATTTTCTTGCCCTCGCACCTCTCTACAAAATAGAAAATCTGAACGCATGATTCGTACCATCAATAACCTTATTCGTACTTTATTGTTCCAAGCACATTTACCACCCAAATATTGGACTGAGGCTCTTAATATGGCTGTTTATTTATTGAATATCCTACCTTCCCGTGCCATTAACAATGACATACCCTTTACCCGCCTTTTTGGTGCTACATCTGATTATAGTGTACTTCGTGTATTTAGATGCCTTTGTTACCCTCATATTGATACCAATCATAAATTAGAACATCACGCTACACTAGCCATATTTTTAGGACATGCTGCTAATCATTTTGGCTATCGTTGTCTTGATGTATATACCAACAAAATTATTATCTCTCGTCATGTTACATTTGATGAAACGGTTTTTCCGTTTCAAACCCATCCGTCCAAACCCACTCCATCCTATGATTTTTTGGACGATTCTTCCAATCTCATTTCCACCATTATCAACACCACCCCAATTGGTACTACTTTAACCCCGATTCCTATACCACCAGTTGACATACCTACACCTCACGAACCAGTAAATATACCTACCTCCCCTGCCTCACCTACACCAACGCCATCTATCTCTCCCGCACCTGTCCCTAACCCACCAACGCCACCACCTGTTGTATCTATTCATCCCATGGTCACACGTTCTCGTGTCGGGACTACTCGTCCTAATCCTAAGTATGCTGGTCATGTGTCAACTGTTTCTCCATCACCTAGGCCGTATAAGGCTGTTCTTGATGATCCAAATTGGCGAAATGCTATGATTGATGAATATAATGCGCTTATTAAGAATAAAACTTGGACTTGTGTACCTCGTCCTGAGGGTGTTAATATTGTTAGGTGTATGTGGTTATTTCACCATAAGTATTTGGCTGATGGCACTCTTAGTCGGTACAAGACACGTCTTGTTGCCAATGGTAGCACACAGGTGGAGGGAGTGGATGTTGATGAGACTTTTAGTCCATTTGTTAAAGCCGGACACCATTCGGATTGTTCTTAGTTTAGCTATTTCTCGACATTGGCCTATTCATCAGCTTGATGTTAAGAATGCATTTTTGCATGGTGATATGGCTAAAACTGTTTATATGCATCAGCCACCTGGTTTTCGGGATCCTGAGCATCCGGATTGTAACACCCCAACCCGATAAGGGTAGAAGTATCACATTTATGGAGACAAATCAGAACAATACATATAAACCATACAAGCGGAAGTCTTATAACAATAATCAAAAGAGTAACAAATCAACACGACTTGATCAATACAAAGTTCCAAAAGATGTCCCAAAGGAAATGAAACGATACAAAGTCTAAGTCTTCAAATCATAACAATAGTAATCAAAGTCTAGAATAACTAAAGCAAATCCTCAAAAGCATCCTACTCTCAATCCCCAAGATAAGCCCCAGCTCCTAGCTTAATAACCTGCCGCAGGTAAAGAAATGCGGCTGAGCTTAAAAAGCTCAGTGAACAGATATAACAGTAAAATAATGGTATAAAGGAATTTGAAGTTCAGATATGAGACAGTAGCAGTTTATAATATGAGCAGTAAATCAGTATAAGCATAGAAATGAAAGGAAAAGAACGGGAGTCAGTATCAACCACGAGCCTACAGTTCAGTGCAGTAATACAGTATAATAAACAGTCAATATCCAGTAATAATAGTCCATTCGGAGGGGTGACCTCGGAATGCCAATCCAAAAAGAGGGGAGACCTCAATATCATGTGGAGTGATCAGCTCCCAGTACGTGAGGGGGTGTAATGCACACACTCACCACATCACTAACATATATAACAGTAACAGTAACAGTACAGATCTAGGATGCATCCATACGCCCCTGCAGAAATATTAGTGGCCATAACAATAACAGTGAAGCGCGCATAATCAATACAGTATAGGGACGGTGTGGAACATCACTCAACCACACTAAAGTCATGCCATTGGTGCATCAATGACACGGACATGGAACCCCCATGACTAGTTACAGCTCGGGTATCAACTGACAGATCAATATAGTCCAGTATACAGTGAATGAGTTAATAAATCAAAGGCTCAATGTCATTAGGTCACAAGGAGGTTCATAGCAACAGTTTAATGTCAACAGTTCAGTAATAACAGTTCAATGGCAGGGGATTCAATAGCAAGGTCAATATCAAAAGAAATGATCAATAAGCAAGTAGCAAGAAATCAAGATACGACGAGGTCATGAGAAACCTTATAAGAAAGGTTAGAATATCTGTACCTTATTCGAAGCAAGCAAACAAAGAAGTAAAGTCAAGAGTGAGATCAATCACGCCGCCCGGAACCTATATGAATTAGGTAACGTTCTATAAGAATCCGAAACACCTGATTTAAGACGGCTTTCCATTTTTAGCAAGTTTCCCGTTTTAGTAATCTTTCTATTTTAAGTAACTTTCTATTTTAGGAAACTTTCTATTTTAGGCAGGTTTCTATTTTTAGTAACTTTCCAGAATTAGCAGATTTCCATAATTAGTAACTTTCTAAAAATAGCAGGTTTCCATAAATACCAGGTTTCCACATTTAGTAAGTTTCTATATTTAGTAAATCTCCATATTTAGCAAGTTTAGTTACTTATCTCAAGTTATAATAGAAAATGAGTATTATAATGCTTTAAAGATCATTTATGACAAGTTACAAAAGTTTAGGGTTTAAAATGTCAATATAGCAAAGTATAGGGTTAAAAGTGTAAATATAGTAAGTTTACCCATTTTACTCATTTAATCCATTTAGTTAGTATTTTAACATGTTAATCCATTATGTTTCATAATTTACCAAACAACCACTTAACTTTATTAAATCATGAATTACAACCCTAGTTTTACGTTACGATTAACAAATCCGTTTTAAACATATTAACTCGGTTAATACAAGATTACAAGACACCTTATGGAAGATCAAAATCAATTCGAACCACCCTTCCCAAATCCATTTTTGTACGCCCCCTTTATCAACCAAAATCCATTCATAGATCATTCGTTATCGATTCCTTTAATCACATTCGTATTCGTATAGTTTTACAAGCTTATTAAACCCTTTAACAAACACATATAATTCGACATATAAGAAAGATTCAAATTCAGTTTCGGATTCATTTATACACCATATATCATTAGGTTTACATTAGGTTAAGAATCAAGGTTTTAATGTACACTTATTTTATTATTTCATGCGTTATATATCTTATGATTTTATGTGATCATTTTATCAAGTATCAAGCCCTAGTTTATTATCATAGCCACGAATTGAATTAAAGACACAAGGAGGAATAGATTAAGAAGACGATACGTTACCCTTGAAGCGTGTACGAAACAAGAACAAGAATCAAACCACGAAAAACCAAACCAAGCCTCCCTTGGCTTCTATGAACCCACGGCCAAAGTGGAACACCCACGTCCAAGCTTCAAAATCAAACCGAACACGATCACGACACCCACTAGAAGATCACCTATGATTACAAGCCTCCTTGGAACACCTTGGTTGAAAGATTTCGGATTGAATGGTGAAAAAATGATGATTGCCGCCACTTAGAAAGGAGAGAAAAGAAGCTAGGGTTTTGTTGGTGTTTTGAAATTGAAATGGAATGAGATAATGAGGTTTAATGAAATTTGATATGATGAGGATTTTTAGGGCCTATATGGCCGGCCACTTAGAGAGGAAAAAGACCAAATCAAAACTTTCCTAGTTATCCATTCAATCATGTACATAGCCCTTTTCCAAGTCTAGGTTAATTTGTGTACATTATGTAAGGTTTAAAGTTACTTATACTTTTAATTATTCAAGTCTTTTAATATGTAACATAAGTTTATTATTCTCATAATGTGAAAGTATTAATAATCATATAACTTGTTAAATGATGTTGACGTAATTTTCCGAGTTGGTGAAATTTTAAGTTGGAGGGCAAAATTGTCATTTCACGCGATTTGAGATTTTAGGGTTTTACACGGATTATGTTTGTTTGTTACAGTGTTCTCTTTATGGTCTTAAGCAGGCGCCTCGGGCATGGTTTCAGCGGTTTGCTGCTTATATTCTTACTGTTGGGTTTACTTCATGTCGTTGTGATTGTTTTTTATTTATTTACCAACAGGGTGATGATACTGCTTTTCTGCTATTATATTTGGATTATATTGTGCTTACTGCTTCCTCAGATAGTTTATTACAGCGGATTATTGCTTCTTTACATAAGGAGTTCTCTATGACAGATTTGGGTGCTCTTAATTATTTTTTGGATGTGTCATTTACACGTGACTCTTCTGGGATGTTTTTGTCACAGCGTAAGTATGCTATGTAGATTTTGGAGCGTGCACATATGGTTGGTTGTAATCCTTCTCAGACTCCAGTTGACGCTGAGTCTAAGTTGGGTGCTAACGGTGATCCAGTTTCTGATCCGACGTTATATCGGAGTCTTGCAGGTTCTCTTCAGTATCTCCCTTTCACTAGACCCGATATTACTTATGTTGTGCAACAAGTTTGTTTATATATGCATGATCCTCGTGAGCCTCATTTCACTGCTCTCAAGCGAATATTACGGTATGTTTAGGGGACTTTGGCTTATGGTTTATGGTTTACAGTTATTTTCTTCTACTACTGAGTCTTTGGTTGCTTATTCGGATGCTGATTGGGCTGGTTGCCCTACCACTCGCCGGTCTACATCAGGGTATTGTGTTTTTCTTGGCAACAACTTACTTTCCTGGTCCTCTAAACGTCAGCCAACAATTTCTCGTTCCAGTACTGAGGCTGAGTATCGGGATGTTGCCAATGCTGTTTCTGAGACATGTTGGCTTCGGAATTTACTACGTAAGTGATAACGCTACACGCATCGTTCGGGGTCAAAGGAACTTCCTTTTCTTCGAGCAAGTTTTATAACACCCTAGGCAGTGAACCTAATCGTTGTAGTGTAGTATTAGGGTAAGCCACGGGTATTGATATCGTTCTCTAGGGGAATAGGAATGCTAGTGAGAAGTTACTACGCTAAGGTTGGGGTTGAGGAAGATTATTTTTTATCTTTTTATATTTTTAAGAAAAGGAAAGGTACGAATCTCGGGGTTTGAATTTGGGGGGTTGGTATTGCTACCGATTACTCTACTTATCTTATTATCTAATCTAAGGTCTATGTAGTCTATGTCTAATTAATGTGTGCTCGTATAATAGTTTAAAGACGTGTTCACTTAGGTTTTACTACTCCTTAATTATCTCCTATTTGTGGTTGAATTGTCACGTCCTCATTCCTAGTTGCGTTGTATGTCTAAGGTTGTAGGGTATGCGTTTCTCCCTAACTCTTTGAACTTACCAAAGGGTCTCGTCTACAAAACCCACTAGGGATAATAAACTCTTACTCTAAGGCACTCTTTGGATGGTTTAGCTTACAACTACTCAAGGAGTTATATTCTAAGGTTCACAAAGATTTAATCAAGCATTAAGTATACAATGAATGACCTATCGCATTACTAGATCATTAATCAACTAAGATAAGAGACAACCAATCAATATTCAATAATTAAGTTTCATATTCCCTAAGCAAACACACAAGTAAATTAGCCGGACATGGAGAACATGCAAGCATACACACAAATAATCAAAGACATAATTGAATTAATGAAGTAAAACACTTATCTTGATGTAAGATAGGGTTTGGAACCCTAAAATACTGTACAAGACAGCCTTGGTTCGGTTTTAGGTTTTTACTCCAAAAGACTACACACTAATACTGAAAAATTCGGATTCTATATATAAGATTACACATGCGACGGCGTCACCTTATGTTTTGTGACGCCGTCGTGTCGCCGTCATTAGGGTTTCCTCTTGGCCACGTTAGACTTGCGACGGCGTCACCTTATGCTTGTGACGCCGTCCTCTTCAGCTTCTGATGCCGTCTGGATTGCATCTAGGCCGTCTGAGTTGCGAAGGCCTACTCTTTTATAACTTGACGTCGTCACTTGAAAATAGGAGTTTTGGATTCTGTCCCGTCACAAAATCCTCCGACGGCGTCGCAATTTAACACCTGACGCCGTCACCTTATGTTTTCAGCAGCTTTGAGTGTCTCGATTCTGACTTTGGCCATTTTCTTCGTATATTCGTGCCTTTTCGTCCAAATAAGTGTCATTCCAGCATTTTGCCTTCAAGAGACCTAAAAAGTGAAAAGGAACGATATTAAGCAATAACGGATACAAAAGTGATCAAATAAGGGCTTAAACGACCCCTCAAAAAGGTACCTTTTAAAACCTTATCAGTGAGCTTCATTCACCATTGTCATCTGCTACTATTGTTTATTGTGATAATGTGAGTGTTGTGTACTTGTCTTCTAACCCTGTTCAGCATCAGCATACCAAGCATATTGAAATTGATATTCATTTTGTTCGTGATTTGGTTGCTGTTGGTCAAATTCGAGTTCTACATGTTCCTTCAAGGTTTCAGTATGCTGATATTTTTACCAAAGGGTTACCATCTGCCTTGTTTACTGATTTTTGTAACAGCTTGAGTGTTCGGTCTCCTCCCGCTCAAACTGCGGGGGAGTGTTAGACTATTAGTATTAGGATTAGTATATGGCCCATTGTATGTTAGGCCCATTATGTAGCTTATATAATCTTGATGTACTTCTCATTATTATTCAATCAATATACAAGTTTGCACAAACTTACAGGTTTCACCATTAATCATCAAATCATTTGATGCAACACAAAGTAAACCTGATAGTAAGATTATGTGGATATCTTCACGGTGGTAACTAAAACATGAAGGATGATTTTACGATTGCAATAAAGCAAACCTGGGTTTCTGACCGAATAACCCTTTTCTTCGATCGGCCATGCTCAAAATTTAAGTCTTTTTATTCAGTTTGCTATGTCTTTTGTATGAACATGCAAATAAACAAAAGGATATGGTTATTCAAATAATCTATCCACATCATGTGGCAAGTAAGAAAACACTGCGTCTTTATATACAAGCCAGAAAAGATATGGTAGATTAGAATCACATAAACATAACAGAGGAACAATGAGCTTTGCTGAGACTAAAGATATGTATAGTTGAGATCATTTATTAGCTGTCATTGTTTCTAAAAGGCGCGTCATGACAGCGCTAAGATGTGAAACGCGACTTGTTACTCAATAGATCAAAGCGTCAACTCTGGGCGTGGCATGAAAAACGCGAGGCGTTGCGTCTTTTTTGAATTTCACTCTGATAAAGAAAGTTTTTTGAAAGAAGTACAAAAGATTACATGCAAGGATAATTTTTTTTGACTTAATTCCTTATATAACACTTTTTAATAACTCGATTTATATAAATCTATAAATATTTTCATATTTTGTGTCGATCTAAGTCACGTTTAGAAATCTCGCAATAGCTTTTAAGGTGTGATGCCTAGCCATGCCGTCACGCCACGTCTAACTCATAAATGTACAACCACAAGGATCACTAGGAAAATTAACTAAACGATAATACATTTTTTTCCTACAAAATAACCATGAGGATCATTAGGCAAGACATTTGTTTTTTTTTCCCGACTATCAAAAACTTGCGGCCGGTGAGCTACAACTTTTAGTTATGGTTAAGAGCATCTTCCACGCATGCTATAAATATTTACATGGTAAAAAATGTCAAACTATTAATTAATCTTAATATGGTGAAAAAGAAGTATACATGGAATGCACGTAATAAACATTGTTATAAGTAAATATGTGGTCTCAACGAATATTCATAACTATAAAATCATAATCCTATACATATATTGCTCCGAACTTTGCATATTTATCAACCACCGATCTCTCGCTAATGGTTGACATCGGCTCGAAGCTCACATTATGCATTCTGGTGAAATTTTTCCTATCGATTGACTATACATTTATGAGGTTGTATCTTGAAAAACTGATTAAAAATGTTGAAAACATTTTGAGGTGCTTTTGACTCTTGTATAGAAACTAAGAAAACAAATACATATTATTTGTTTCTTATCGGTTATTGGAGCGTTCAATTCTTTAATTATATTTTCACCAATTTATAAGCGCATTATAATATCCTCTTACATTTTATTTTCTACTCATCTTACTACCCCCACAAAATTATAACATGTGTTTTTTTTACTCATTATTGGTTTTCATCTTAACCATCGTTTGGTTGTCATTATATGATAATCGTGAGTTTAAGAAGTTGAAACATGCAAAAATGCATAGGCATTCATTTGGGTGTCATCAAACCACTTAATTGGACTTTACAAAAGAGGAAAAGAGGTAATTTAGGATGAAGCATACATATTGTCCGGGCGAGGGATAACCCAACGCCCCCTAGGCATCATATCTCGAGAATGTAAAAACATGATAAAGCATACATATTGTCTGCATGCCTGGATTTCGAGGTAAATATCCTCCCCAACTCCCTTGTTAGACCCACTCGATCTTAAGCCATATAGAAACAACTAAGGTTGAACGTCTTGAAGAAGATACTTTCATAATCTCACGTTATTATAAGTTGCATCGTCCAAGCTCTCAAAATAGCCCAACCAACTTGACTGGAATGAGATTGTTTTCGAAGAAGCTGTCGATGCAAAGAATAATAATCTTGACTGGTAGCGATCGAGTTATCTCAATGCTAAACATCCGTTACCTTTATATTGGTACGTTTAATCATGAGTGTAGTGGTTAGTACGTGGAATATGAGCCCATTTGTCTTGAATAGAGTTATTTCCATCATGATAACAAGTAATCAATGTGCTATACAATCTTCGTTTCCCAAATCTCAACTATTAACTGAATGAAAAAAAACAACGATCAGTCAAACGCGTAGAATTAGATAGAGAAGAACCTTAAATTTAATTCATAAAAAGGATAATTCTAAGATTTACATGTCTTTTTGCACATACCAAACTATTTCTTTTGTACGAAAAAAGTACGTTTTTTTATTCACTGAGCTAGATTAGAGTAACATAATCATAAAAATAAGATTGATTAGAATCACGTAAATGTAAAAATAGTGAGGTATGCACATACCAAATTTAGAATTAAACAATCTGGTAAGTACCCTACACCATTCAACAATGTGGGAAAAAGATAGGAAACCATCACACTGATTTCCTTCTTCAAACTTTTGTTTCAACTGATTTAGCCTCACGGACACAAACATCTCTTTTCACTAACAACATATATGTCATTGTTCCTCTTCCCTTTTCTCATCACCGTCTACCAAAAACTATGATTCGTATATATGGATTGTGGTTCCTCCGGTGAGATTTTCAATATTCAGCACTAGGTATCTATGTATTCAAATGATCGTAAGACCTTTTTCAAACTCATATTTTCACAGTACATTAACTCAAGACCCCAAAAAAATAGTACTCGTATGAGTTGTTATATAATGTGTACACTCGCTTGTTAAAGCAGATATTGAACTGTGACTTTGTGAGCATTCCATCGTGTAAAAACTCATTTGTTTTTATGTTCTTTTCTAGTGGTTAAGTAGAAGAAAGTGAGACTAACTTTGAACTAAAATACTAAAGTATATCAACCACTTTAGTATGATTTGAGTAGCAAGATCAACTTTAGCTTCATTATAGTTATGCTGCAGCAAATTCTCAGTCATCGGTTAAGCAACTATATGTTTATGGTGAACTAAAGATACAAAGAGTAAAGTTCAAAATACATTCCTGTGGTAAGTCTCGTGTCTCGCTTTACATCCCTAAACTTTTTTTTCTTCACAAAACCATCCATCTGTTAGTAAAGTCGGCACAAATACATCCCCCTATCCCCTGTTAGTAAAATCAGTCAATAAAGACTAACGGTTCAAATATTTCTATGTTATCTCCTAACGAAAGAGAGAATATTTGCACCTATAGTCCTTAGGACTAACTATGTAATTTATTTTCGGAAATAAATTGCATCGTTAGTCCTCCACCACCATCACCGCCACCCACCACCTCTACCGCCACCTACCACCCAACGCCACCACCACCACCACCACCACCTACCACCCACCACCTCCACACACCACCACCACCCGCCACCGCAACCACCTCCACCCAACGCCGCCACCACCACCATCACCGCCACCCACAATATAAAAGAAAACAAAAACAAATGACAAATTGTATAACAAGTCATTCTCACACAAGTATACAACTGATCATGCTATACATCTCGTTGTGTCTTGAGTATATATCAATGTCGTCTTTTTTATTTGACTGTGATCGCTTGTATTACGATGGAAGATATATGAGTTTGAATGCATAGAGTCGTAAATGTAAAAACTTTGCTTGGAGGCAATCGAGTCTCTGTTAGCCACCCACTGTGCAACAAAATAGACATCGATCCCATGCGGAAAGTTTCTTAGTATGATGTTTGAACTCCCGCGCCATGGCATTCCTAGCTGCATCACAACTCGGCCACCTGGTGTTTTTAGTCGTAAGAAATAAAGCGCATGTTGATCATGAATCTTCCTCTTCTTTAACATTGAAATCGATCTCGTAACGATACCACTCAGATGTAGTATTGTAGTGTTTCTATTTGCGTCAAACGGATTTTGTCATTACAAAGACTCTTGTGGCCGTGCATTTTCTCAAACTAAACTACAAGGGGAAGTACCACTTATTGGGATTTTAGAACAAGTTAACCAATTAACCTCTACGAGTACGCAGTGAATATTGGATCTAGTTATTGCAATTATATTATGCACGTAATTAATAAACAAATAATTAATACAATATTAATTAATTAAAAGGGATATAGAAAGGCTAACATTGCTTGGCAATTTGATCTCTAGTTACATAACAAGAAACCAAAACGAAACCTTAAGTATCTAAAATAGATACCTCGAAGAGTATCACACACAAACCCGATTAACGTATACGCTCGAATATGAAGCTAGTCGAGAACGTAATATTAAACCAATCAACAAGTGACCACTTGAATAAAGTCATGAACAATTTTAATATCACCCGATATAGGACAAAACATGTCCGATATCTTCCTGCTTGTTGTCCGATAAGTAAAGCAAACAAGATACCCCACTTGACCTTTATGCTACTGTCGACCAAGAGGAAAAAGAGCAAGAACCAAAAGTCTAATACAACTTGGATAAATATACAATGCAAGTATAGAGATTATACAATCCAAAACTAAGTCGAAACCCGAATCGAATTGGAGAACCAATCAACTGAGTTTGGAGTAAGGATGTGAATTAGATATTTAAGGTTTTAGGGATTAATATTAAATCGTACATTGCATGTAACGATCAGAAGGAGTTGATGTTTAGGGATAAATAATAATCTTCATGAGATGAGGGTGTGTCTGTTTATATATTAAAACAAACCGTGCCTTTACTTGGGTTAATACTTGGTCAACAATCCAAGACCCAAACAAACCCATATCCTTTTACTTTACCTGATCAGTTGGATCACAAGGGCTCATGGCTGTCCACATTCGACCCAAGCCCATAACAAGAACAGTCCATGGGTCGAGATATTAATCGGGTCAAGTTACATGCATAACGGGAAATGTATATTCAAGTATATTACGTTCAACACGTATACTCATGTTTATCGTGTGTGCCCCCATCGGCTCACACACTTCTAGTCGTTTCGAGTGTTTTTAACTCCCACAAACCAACAACTCCCACTTGGGAGTTGGTGTGTCGAATGGCACACAAAACTAACGACGGAAACGCCTAGCAAACGCTCTCACTCGCTTTTTAACTAAAAGTGTCTGAGAGAATAGTTTCGTAAAAGTTTCTCAGTAGCATGGTCATTCAATGTCTTGCTCTAATCATCCTTTGTTATAGATACCGTTAAATCATGGATTATGGATCTTAAATCATTCCATATACTTTAACCATTTAGAATCTTGTTATAGAATTTAATTAGATATACCAAATGTAATCAAATATCATCTTCCATTACCCTTTGGTTTTGGCCGAACAATTATCTTATTAAATTTGGACTGGCGCCATGGTATCTTTCTGCACATATCAAGTGGAGTAACAAATCCTTTATTGACTACAAGTGTTGTGGATGCTGCTTCACATCACTCCGAAATATAGCTTTTATAACTACCTTGTTCAGATAGCGTTTTGCGTATACTTACAAAAAATGATATCCACACATAACAGAACTTGCTTGTATCTCAAGTCTAAGGATGAAGATAACAAACATTTTCAATATTTTACTTATGACAAGGATCCAAAAGTAAATGTTTGAAAGTTGGGGTATCCAATATGCATCTCTAGTGAATATATATGAGTTTGGCGGGAACAATTCACATTCTCGTTAGAATTATAACCAACACTTATATTTGCCTTACATAATAATATTCTCATATTGTTAACCGACAATGGACATATTTAGAATAATAAAATTATTCAATGATTAAACATGCAAATATAGGATAACAATTATTAAATGAATGAATAACAAATATCAAGTATCTTTATTAATCCGAAAGTAAAAATTGTCTTTCAATCCCAATTATCCAAATACTAAAACAGATATGCATGAAACTCATTTAGTAAGCTGAAGCCTAATGTTTCCAACATTATCAACCTTTCTTTTACAAGAAAAACTAAATAGTCATCTGAGTAAACTTTCCGAATACTTGTCTCAAATATCACATATAGCGAGTGATTTGAAATATAAGATGAGTGTCTTATCTCATATGCTCATACTATTGCAAGAGTTATATTATGGAGATGTCGTCTTACCTTGCATGAGGTATTAGAAATCAACGACATACTGACAATCATCTTTACAGTTTCTAAAAGTGTAAAGTATTCTCATTCATTAATGTGTAATGCAACAATGCTCTATGTTGAGCATAACTAGTTAGCAGATTTTTCATAAATGATAAAATCCTACTACAACTAGTATTAATAATCCTCTAGCATCGTTTGTACTTATACAACACTATGCTTTATAATTCATAAACATTTATAAAAACATTAATCTAAACACTCTCAATTAGATATTGTTGTTGTCAGCTCATTTTGTTCTTGTACAAAAGCAACAACTAGTCTTATACACAATATAATATATACATGATGAATCCTAAGTAAAACATAAGGTTTCTACCCATGTAATAAATTATTCCAAGTGAAATATACCATTGAAGGCTTGCTTGAATGATATATTGCATTTGTGTTAGACTTAATTTTCCGCATTTGTTTATTCCAGATAAACATTTATTTCAAGCGAAGTTTCATTCCAAGCTTAAGGATCAATATCTAGCTTAAATAGAGTGATATCTTCAACATATAAATTTTAAGGAATAACACATTGCTCCCATTCAATGTCAGATGTACTCAAGAGATATCTTAATTCAGTCAGAATCATATTGTAATTAAATTCAAGATCTCAGCTCCTAGATGCATGATCCAATCCAAACTTGGATTGCTTAAGTTTTGTATACTACATAAAGATAATATAGATTCATAACCATTTTGATTACACATCGTCCTCGTAAAAGGTAATCTTAAAGAAAGAGTTATAAAATCTAATTGTCATATTCAACATACAAATCTCATGTATGACAATTAAATATCTTTATATAATTAATGCATGTATTATATAAGAAAATTTAATCACAGTCAATTGCTTATGTATGATTAAAAACTTCTTATTAAATGCCAAACATTAATATGTATACAATTATGTCCTTGTGAGTCTTTCTTCAAAAGAAACTCATTCCAACCTCATATGTTAACTGTTAGGCGAAATTACAATCAAGCTCAAAACTCGATTTGCCTTTTAAGGACTGCATCTTATCATTTATAGTTCTAAAACATTTATCAGATTCAAGTTGTGATAATATATTTTAGTAGTTAGCCGATTTATAATAATCTTCTAACTTATATCCCTCAGCAGTGATATTAAAAATATCACTTAAGTGATCAGGCATCCTTGCGGATTTATGAATGGGAGTAATCATTATACTTCGGTCGACATTTTCATGTTTAACCTTAATATGACATTAATAAGTAGATTTTAGAAGGTTAAGTATTTTGTTCTCAAAAACTTTGAGATATGTATATACTCCCACTTACTTATGTAAGTAGAGACAATTCTCTAAATACTAAGTATTTAAGCAACAATAAATTGTCCTTTATGGAGAATCACAAAATACATTTTAAGTTCTCATCTAAAGATTTGTTAATAAAATGCTTTATAAGATTTTAACAAATTCAGAACTTAAATCAAGACATAATAGAATTCCTTCCAACAATTCAAATTAGTGTTTATAGAAAAACTCTAATTTAGTATCACTCTTTAACCAAAAGATATATGTTTCGTCAAGCTAGGACGAACACCAAAACTACAATCTTCAAGCTAGGAAGTATAGAAAAATCAAAAATCCTAAAGGGTTTATGATTCACTTGGTTTGAGTGGTAAAACCTCAAATCCCTAATGAATTAGGGTTTTCAGTTATCGGTTGTCTTGAATACCTTCTAGATTTGAACTATATTGAGTGTATCCATGACACACGCAATTTCTAACCTTGATATGTTTTGGAGGTAGATCAATTAAAGCTATCATGAACTAAACAATATGAATAAGGTTTGATCCAACACATTATACATACCATAATAAAGTGGTATCCTATGGGTTATTAGAATTGTAACACCCCGACCCGACAAGGGTAAAGATATCACAATACGGTTTCATATCAGAACTTCTAAATAATATACAATAGCGAAAGCCTTACAAAAATACTCAAAAGAAAATATAAATAACTAAACTTCAAAATAAATCTAAGATCTGTATAATCAAATCTTGCTCTCGTCTCTACTCTCTACCCAGATCAGCTATCCCATAAGCTCATCTTGAAATGAAACAAAATTTTGATAGTATAGTTCCTGTTCGTTGTTTTCTTCCTGATAGATTCGTTGAGTTTCCATTAGTCCTCATAAGTTTCGTCTGCTATTTATTTTCTATATGATGTGTTTTATTGCCGCTTGATTATATATGACCATCATGATGGTATACTCATGTGGATTTGGCATGTTATACTAGGTTACTTGTTATCTGTATGTTATCTCTATATGGTGTGTTTTGCTATGATATTAGTTATGTGTTGTTTCATGACCCAAGACCGAATATAGTGACAATAAGAACTTGTTATGTGATGCAAGTATTATGACGCCTAATCAACGTGATAATACCGAGATCATATAATTTGAACTTATCGAAATTATATGACGTCTGGGAAATGCCTGTGGTTGTTACGAGATTGGACTTTGACTTGTAGCTGTTATTTGGTACTTTTCATATTTGGTTGAGACTCTGTACCTAATTGTGAGATTTTCATCGATATCTGTTACATATAAGATTTTGCACCATTGGGATCCTAAGTTGTTATTATCCGTGTAAACCTATAGATTGTTATGCCTGCCTTAGATTGGTATGTCTCCACATACTCCTGCGATTAGTAAGACCGTTAGGATTCGTTCCATCTATGCATATGATAGTTTTCATCATTAGATACCTGAATAAGTTAGAGTGTGTTTTTGAATTTTCCTTATCTCATCTTTTACTGCTAATACTTTATAAGTATATGATTAGCATTCGTCATATATTCCTTGAAATCCCGAAATCCATATTTGTCGCCGTGCTGTCCCATCTTGTTCAATTTCGAGGACGAAATTTCATTTTTAGAGGGGAAGAAATTGTAATACCTGAATTTCTAAAATTCACAAAAAGACCAAAATACCCTTATGATCAAAGGTATGAATAATTAATTTAAAAGGATACCAAATAAGCTATGTAAATTCAGAAACTTACAAGAAATATCACATATGATCCAAATAAATTTTAAAGACTTTGTAAAGATCATTCTTATAGTTTATAATATTTATAAACTCATTTTTGTATTTTATATATATGTAGCCGAATATATTTAATATTGTTTTATAAAAAGAATTTAATTAATTAAAAGCCCAATACAAGTTTATAAAATTAAGATTTTATTTATTTCAAGTCCATTACAATATGAAGCCCACAAGAAAATTGGAAAACCATATAAATACATATTATACGGTTTAATCTATCCCTAATAATCGATTATACCTAAACCGACTCCAAAACCCTACAAAATTCGACTTCCAGTTTCCAAGGCCTGAAGCTATTTTTCTTGGACGAGTTTGAAGGTGAAGAAGGTGGGAAAAATCTGGTTCGAAGCTCTAAGGTGCTGTTTTGATCGTGGTTAGTTTTGGGTCGATTAGGGTTTTATCGAGTGGAAGTTTGTGTGTTCTTTGTTCTAGCGTTCGATTCTCATCAAGGGTATGTTCCTAATGTTGCTTTCAGTCCTACAAGTCATAAAGAACCTGTAAAAATTGGTCATGCATAATTAATAAGTCACACGAAATTGTTTTGGATTAATAACCCTAAAAACGTATAAAATAACGCATGAGCGTATAATAATTTTTAAGACCATGAATTGATTTTTCCAGAAGCTCTTACATGTTATACAACCTGAATAAAATACATGATTGTGAATTCGAAGCTTGTGTAAATTATCTTGGGTTTTCTTGTTCGATAACGCATAAAAAAGGAAAGAAATATAAAAGGGGCTATTAGGGTTTACATGCACTAGGGTTTGTTTGTTATCATTAAGGGTAATTAATGAAGTAATAATTATGAGCTAATGATGGGTTAAACCTAGGTTTAGGGTTTGTACTTGAATTATGTATATTCGGTTCTTAATAAAAGTTTTGGGTTGGTTTTGTAAATTATGAAACTTAAGGGTTATTTTTGTAAACAGTAAAATACATGTACTAAACGTATAAACTAAGTGTGGGGGTTAAACGTGTAATTTTGGATACTTAGAGAGCCATTTGAATTGTTATTAAATTAAAAAGGGTACGTTTTGTAAATTCTAAAACCTTTGGGCTAAAATGGTAAAATCTGATAATATAAGGTTAGATCGTGAAACTAAAGATGTCAAAGGTGTAATTGGTAATTCTGAGTAATTATGGGTTTGACAAGTGTGAGTTTTGGGTCAATCACGTAGGGTATAAAAGGTTTGGGTAAACTATATTGAAAGAGAGTCTTAAAAACCATTCTTGACATTTATAAACCCTATACTTTGAATGATGATCATATAAGTTCTCAAATAAGATATTTATCAGATTAATCCTTTAAGTTTACCATTTATCATTGTAACCCATAAGTTGGCTAATTAATGAGGGATACTCTAAAATGTTGAAATTCCTTCTGTCACTAAAATGAGTATATTCTGACAACTCTAAGAATATTAATGAGATTAATCCGTTATAACATTAATGATGCTAATAAGTATTAAATAAATCATAATCCGTGTAGATTCGTTGAAGGAGACGCGACGTTACATCTTCGTATTCCTACATTCGTTTGCTTTCCTCTCATTTGCTTTAAGGTACAGATATTCTGACCTTCGTGGTAAAGGTTCCTTAAGATGTTCTTTTCGTTAGTTTTCCCGTTTTACTTATTAGGGTTTCCGATGCCATTGCTATGAACCCTTTCCTGATTATTTGACCTGTTGATTATCTGAACTTATGTTTTATTGAATCATGCGATACTTGACTTGAACTTTATGTTAGGAAGACTTTGATATACGAAATTGTTGAACCTTATTGTATTTGAATATGAACTTTATGATATGAGTTAGTGATATGTTATTTGCTGAACCTTGTGTTTGATTAAGACTTATGTTATAATTGAAATTCGGTTTGACCTAAGTTAGTTTGACACCCGAGCCAAATAATACCTAGTCATGGGGGTTCCATGTCCGTGTCAGTGATGCACCTCTGACATGACTCTAGGGCAGTAGAGTGAAGTTCTGCCACGTCCCTTATCTATTATTTGTTATGAGCTCAATTTATGTTATATTAAATTGTTAATGTATGTTTGTGGGGCGTATGGATGCATCCTAGATCTGATCAGTTGTCTGATATGATATGTTTAAGATGAGTGATGTCGTGTGCAATACGCATCTTCATAAAACTCTGGGAGCTAGCTACTCCGGATTATTTTGTGATTGTTTTTATATAGTTATGATGTTCTGATATGATATGTTTTGGGCTCGTGGTAGTTAACTAAATCTTTATTTGTTATTTCTATGTTAAGTATTCTGATTATGATTCGGTATGTTCAAGTGTTAATAATTATGTGCTTGGCTTATTATATGTTATTATATGTGGTTATGCTTTTGTATGTGTATGTGACTACCGTCTACTATGCCAGGTTATGATTAATATGTTTAAATATGATTCGCATGTTGTCATCTGATGTCATGTTAGTTTATCGTCATGTGAATTCGTTGAACTGTGGGATGAATGTGTTAGTGTGAAGTGAGTATTCTATAAGTTTAGTATGTATAATTTGTTCAGTTAATTTGTGAACTTTGCTTATATGTTAGTGGTTTATTTGCTTATGTGAACTGCCATGTTTTAATTCTGTTGATGTTAGGATTTGATCTTAGAACTGGTTTAGCTTATGATAGTTATTTTGATAATTGCTAATGGTTATGCTACGTTTTGTTTGGTATATTTAATTATAGTTGTCTACTATGCTCCTATTTATTTGTGAGATTGCTATGTTTTGGACTGCTATTTCCGCTGCTGCTATATTGATTTAAGAGTGTTAAATGTTGATTAAATGAGTTGTATGAATGCTATGCTCATTTGCTGGTAACTGTTTTCGTTAGTCATTAGACTCTTCGTTTGGCTTATACATAATTTGTTATTCTTGGTATGTTGAGTGTTTGGTTATTCTGATGTGTTTGTGTTTGTGTCATTAATGTGCTATGAGATGTTTAAACTGTTATGTGATTGTTTGGATTTCTGTATGTTTGAGTTCCGCAGAATCCTAAAAGATTTCCTTATCATTTTATTTTGGTTTTGTCATTTGTATATTTGTTTTGTTTAGTTTTTACTTCTTTATATCTGCTCACTGAGCTTTGTAAGCTCAGCCGCATTTTCTTTTCCTGCGGCAGGTATTTTAAGCATTCAAGATGAGCTTATGGGATAGCTGATCTGGGTAGAGAGTAGAGACGAGAGCAAGATTTGATGATAGAGATCTTAGATTTATTTTGAAGTTTAGTTATTTATATTTTCTTTTGAGTATTTTTGTAAGGCTTTCGCTATTGTATATTATTTAGAAGTTCTGATATGAAACCGTATTGTGATATCTTTACCCATGTCGGGTCGGGGTGTTACAATTTATGGTATCAGAGCCTAGGTTTTAGGACCCTTAGAGCTTAGGCTATGACCTGTGAGAATTGGGTAGATTTAGGATTTCCCTTTTGCATACTTTCCTGGCGTCCCCTATCGCACTTAGACTTTGCTAATAGTTGACTGTTCTTTTAGATGGTGATCCCTCGTCGCTCTAGTTCACCTGATAGGAGCAATCAAGGACCTGCTAGAAAACCTAAGGAGGAGACGAGGTGGGCGGCCGTTGTTCTTGCTAAAGGCTGTACGAGGTTTGGTAGAGTGAAGCGAACCAACAAAAGGATACGAGTCCCGGCCTATATGTGGCCATGCACAATCGAGGAGAAGCTGACATTGAAGGACGTAGATGGAAAGATAGTGGAGGACTACGAAACTAAAGTTGTTGAAAACCAAGGTTTCACCATTAAGTATCATGATAGGTGTCCAAAGTTCGTTGAAGATGGAGGAGTGAGTTTGACTAGAAATCACGATTTGTATGCTTTCGTGGACCGTGTGTCGGAATAGGAGGAGAGGAATCGGAGAAACGATTTTGCTAGCCGCTTATTACCGCAGCGTGAAGGAAATAAGAATGGATGGATAAGTGCGGAAGAAGAGGAGGAAGATGAAGATGAGGAAGAATACGAGGTGGACTCGGAATTGAAGTCTACGGCTACTAGTAGGTTTAATCCGACACAAGGATAGGAATTTGCGCTCCTTATTAGTTGCCCTCGTTATGAGAAATTTTGACATTGGATTTTGGATCAGGTTCTTTTGATTCATTAGATGATTGAATCTTGGATTATCAAGTTTTCTTTTGGGAACTCATCTCATGACGATCTTGCAAATTTTGTTTGATTTTTTTTGGAAATGAAACAAAATTTGCAAGATCGTCATGAGATGAGTTACCAAAAGAAAACTTGATAATCCAAGATTCAATCATCTAATGAATCAAAAGAACCTGATCCAAAATCCAATGTCAAAATTTCTCATAACGAGGGCAACTAATAAGGAGCGGAAATTCCTATCCTTGTGTCGGATTAAACCTACTAGTAGCCGTAGACTTCAATTCCGAGTCCACCTCGTATTCTTCCTCATCTTCTTCTTCCTCCTCTTCTTCCGCACTTATCCATCCGTTCTTATTTCCTTCACGCTGCGGTAATAAGCGGCTAGCAAAATCGTTTCTCCGATTCCTCTCCTCCTCTTCCGACACACGGTCCACGAAAGCATACAAATCGTGATTTCTAGTCAAACTCACTCCTCCATCTTCAACGAACTTTGGACACCTATCATGATACTTAGTGGTGAAACCTTGGTTGTCAACAACTTTAGTTTCGTAGTCCTCCACTATCTTTCCGTCTACGTCCTTCAAGGTCAGCTTCTCCTCGATTGTGCATGGCCACATATAGGCCGGGACTCGTATCCTTTTGTTGGTTCGCTTCACTCTACCAAACCTCGTACAGCCTTTAGCAAGAACAACGGCCCACCTCGTCTCCTCCTTAGGTTGTCTAGCAGGTCCTTGATTGCTCCTATCAGGTGAACTAGAGCGACGAGGGATCACCATCTAAAAGAACAATCAACTATTAGCAAAGTCTAAGTGCGATAGGGGACGCCAGGAAAGTATGCAGAAGGGAAATCCTAAATCTACCCAATTCTCACAGGTCATAGCCTAAGCTCTAAGGGTCCTAAAACCTAGGCTCTGATACCATAAATTGTAACACCCCGACCCGACAAGGGTAAAGATATCACAATACGGTTTCATATCAGAACTTCTAAATAATATACAATAGCGAAAGCCTTACAAAAATACTCAAAAGAAAATATAAATAACTAAACTTCAAAATAAATCTAAGATCTCTATAATCAAATCTTGCTCTCATCTCTACTCTCTACCCAGATCAGCTATCCCATAAGCTCATCTTGAATGCTTAAAATACCTGCCGCAGGAAAAGAAAATGCGGCTGAGCTTACAAAGCTCAGTGAACAGATATAAAGAAGTAAAAACTAAACAAAACAAATATACAAATGACAAAACCAAAATAAAATGATAAGGAAATCTTTTAGGATTCTGCGGAACTCAAACATACAGAAATCCAAACAATCACATAACAGTTTAAACATCTCATAGCACATTAATGACACAAACACAAACACATCAGAACAACCAAACACTCAACATACCAAGAATAACAAATTATTTATAAGCCAAACGAAGAGTCTAATGACTAACGAAAACAGTTACCAGCAAATGAGCATAGCATTCATACAACTCATTTAATCAACATTTAACACTCTTAAATCAATATAGCAGCAGCGGAAATAGAAGTCCAAAACATAGCTATCTCACAAACAAATAGGAGCATAGTAGACAACTATAATTAAATATACCAAACAAAACGTAGCATAACCATTAGCAATTATCAAAATAACTATCATAAGCTAAACCAGTTCTAAGATCAAATCCTAACATCAACAGAATTAAAACATGGCAGTTCACATAAGCAAATAAACCACTAACATATAAGCAAAGTTCACAAATTAACTGAACAAATTATACATACTAAACTTATAGAATACTCACTTCACACTAACACATTCATCCCACAGTTCAACGAATTCACATGACGATAAACTAACATGACATCAGATGACAACATGCGAATCATATTTAAACATATTAATCATAACCTAGCATAGTAGACGGTAGTCACATAAACATACAAAAGCATAACCACATATAATAACATATAATAAGCCAAGCACATAATTATTAACACTTGAACATACCGAATCATAATCAGAATACTTAACATAGAAATAACAAATAAAGATTTAGTTAACTACCACGAGCCCAAAACATATCATATCAGAACATCATAACTATATAAAAACAATCTCAAAATAATCCAGAGTAGCTAGCTCCCAGAGTTTTATGAAGATGCGTATTGCACACGACATCACTCATCTTAAACATATCATATCAGACAACTGATCAGATCTAGGATGCATCCATACGCCCCACAAACATACATTAACAATTTAATATAACATAAATTGAGCTCATAAAAAATAATAGATAAGGGACGTGGCAGAACTTCACTCTACTGCCCTAGAGTCATGTCAGAGGTGCATCACTGACACGGACATGGAACCCCCATGACTAGGTATTATTTGGCTCGGGTGTCAAACTAACTTAGGTCAAACCGAATTTCAATTATAACATAAGTCTTAATCAAACACAAGGTTCAGCAAATAACATATCACTAACTCATATCATAAAGTTCATATTCAAATACAATAAGGTTCAACAATTTCGTATATCAAAGTCTTCCTAACATAAAGTTCAAGTCAAGTATCGCATGATTCAATAAAACATAAGTTCATATAATCAACAGGTCAAATAATCAGGAAAGGGTTCCTAGCAATGGCATCGGAAACCCTAATAAGTAAAACGGGAAAACTAACGAAAAGAACATCTTAAGGAACCTTTACCACGAAGGTCAGAATATCTGTACCTTAAAGCAAATGAGAGGAAAGCAAACGAATGTAGGAATACGAAGATGTAACGTCGCGTCTCCTTCAACGAATCTACACGGATTATGATTTATTTAATACTTATTAGCATCATTAATGTTATAACGGATTAATCTCATTAATATTCTTAGAGTTGTCAGAATATACTCATTTTAGTGACAGAAGGAATTTCAACATTTTAGAGTATCCCTCATTAATTAGCCAACTTATGGGTTACAATGATAAATGGTAAACTTAAAGGATTAATATGATAAATATCTTATTTGAGAACTTATATGATCATCATTCAAAGTATAAGGTTTATAAATGTCAAGAATGGTTTTTAAGACTCTCTTTCAATATAGTTTACCCAAACCTTTTATACCCTACGTGATTGACCCAAAACTCACACTTGTCAAACCCATAATTACTCAGAATTACCAATTACACCTTTGACATCTTTAATTTCACGATCTAACCTTATATTATCAGATTTTACCATTTTAGCTCAAAGGTTTTAGAATTTACAAAACGTACCCTTTTTAATTTAATAACAATTCAAATGGCTCTCTAAGTATCCAAAATTACACGTTTAACCCCCACACTTAGTTTATACGTTTAGTACATGTATTTTACTGTTTACAAAAATAACCCTTAAGTTTCATAATTTACAAAACCAACCCAAAACTTTTATTAAGAACCGAATATACATAATTCAAGTACAAACCCTAAACCTAGGTTTAACCCATCATTAGCTCATCATTATTACTTCATTAATTACCCTTAATGATAACAAACAAACCCTAGTGCATGTAAACCCTAATCGCCCCTTTTATATTTCTTTCCTTTTTTATGCGTTATCGAACAAGAAAACCCAAGACAATACACAAGCTTCGAATTCACAATCATGTATTTTATTCAGGTTGTATAACATGTAAGAGCTTCTGGAAAAATCAATTCATGGTCTTAAAAATTATTATACGCTCATGCGTTATTTTATACGTTTTTAGGGTTATTAATCCAAAACAATTTCGTGTGACTTATTAATTATGCATGACCAATTTTTACAGGTTCTTTATGACTTTTAGGACTGAAAGCAACATTAGGAACATACCCTTGATGAGAATCGAACGCTAGAACAAAGAACACACAAACTTCCACTCGATAAAACCCTAATTGACCCAAAACTAACCACGATCAAAACAGCACCTTAGAGCTTCGAACCAGATTTTCCCACCTTCTTCACCTTCAAACTCGTCCAAGAAAAATAGCTTCAGGCCTTGGAAACTGGAAGTCGAATTTTGTAGGGTTTTGGAGTCGGTTTAGGTATAATCGATTATTAGGGATAGATTAAACCGTATAATATGTATTTATATGGTTTTCCAATTTTCTTGTGGGCTTCATATTGTAATGGACTTGAAATAAATAAAATCTTAATTTTATAAACTTGTATTGGGCTTTTAATTAATTAAATTCTTTTTATAAAACAATATTAAATATATTCGGCTACATATATATAAAATACAAAAATGAGTTTATAAATATTATAAACTATAAGAATGATTTTTACAAAGTCTTTAAAATTTATTTGGATCATATGTGATATTTCTTGTAAGTTTCTGAATTTACATAGCTTATTTGGTATCCTTTTAAATTAATTATTCATACCTTTGATCATAAGGGTATTTTGGTCTTTTTGTGAATTTTAGAAATTCAGGTATTACAAGAATTGTGAAACTATATCAGAATTTTACAGATAACTTAATTCTCTTTGCACCAAATACTTGGCAATTGGGTCAAGCCAAATTGCATATAGAGTATTTACGAACCAATTGCATGCAATAATGTATATTCATTGAACAATACAAGAACCTTATGTTCATGTATTCACAAGAAGACATAACTATTTAAGGATTATATGTTCATGTGTTAACAAGAAAACAGAACATTTCAATTAATACATTATAAGTCTTTGAATAATTCAAAGGCCTTATGTTTATGTGTTAACTAATAGACATAACACTTTTACTATATATACTTTATGTTACAAGTCATTAAATAATTCAAGGACTTTATAATTATGTCTTAACATGTAAGCATAATTATACTAACAAAAGTAATTATGTCTTAACATGTAAGCATAATTATACTAACTATAGTAATTTCAAGTTAATTTATACTTCAAAATTATGATCATTATCATATAACCATATTTATAGTATATCATGATATTTGAATGTAGTAGGGCAACAAAAATCTAGCGTGTTCAAGTCCTAGTAGAATCATTATTAGAATGTAGTAGGGGCAATAAATATCTCATGTGTTTAAGTCCTAGTAGAATTCTTATTTACATGTAGTAGGGTATTAAACATCTAACGTGTTTAAGTCCTAGTAGAATTATTAGTTTCCTTTACCTTGCGTTCAAGAGATACCAATAATATTATTGTTTCTTGCACACACTTTGAGATTTCTCCCACTTGTGAAAGGTACAACATCATATTATGAAAACAAACAACACGTGATTGATTATTCAAACGATATGATAATGTCATAGATATCATAAGTAGTTTTAGAACCATAACCTCTAATAAAGAATTGTAGATTATTATTCTATTAATAACACTTCATAAAGCGACAGCAGGAAGGCAACGTGTTATCTTATAAAATAAAATGCAATTTTCCTTTAAGCAATGGTTGTTCATATTCGGAAAGTAATGAATTATTTCAAAGCAAGTTTGAAATGATATGGGTGACTAACAGGAAATAAATCTCGTAGCTCCCACTGAAATTGACAACATTACATGAATGATATTTCAGTAATAAAATGCAACTGCTCCCACTTGATTTGTTAACATTGTAAGTGTTACATTTCCAGTAGAAACCATATAGCAGTTTTATATACTTTCACATTCTCTTCAAATGCCTACGATATTTATTTACTGTTAGTCACCCATATCATTTCAAACTTGCTTTGAAATAATTCATTACTTTCCGAATATGAACAACCATTGCTTACAGGAAAATTGCATTTTATTTTATAAGATAACACGTTGCCTTCCTGCTGTCGCTTCCTGAAGTGTTATCTATAGAATAATAATTTACAAGTATTTATTAAAGGTTATGGTTCTAAAACTACTTATGATATCTATGACATTATCATATCGTTTGAACAATCAATCACGTGTTATTTGTTTTTATAATATGATGTTGTACCTTTCACAAGTGGGAGAAATCTCAAAGTGTGTGCAAAAAAAAACAATATTATTGGTATCTCTTGACCGCAAGGTAAAGGAAACTAATAATTCTACTAGGACTTAAAAACGTTAGATGTTTAATGCCCTACTACATGTAAATAAGAATTCTACTAGGACTTAAACACATTAGATGTTTATTGCCCCTACTACATTCTAATAATGATTCTACTAGGACTTGAACACGCTAGATGTTTGTTGCCCTACTACATTCACTTAGAAAGTAATTGAGTGGGTCTTGTGGTCGGAAAACACATAAAATAGCATGGCAATCTCAATTATCAATTAATAACGCAATTTTATGTAATAAACAATATCTAATTCTAATTATCATAATAATTCTAATTAAGAATTAATAAATTCAAATTAACTTTTAATTCTAATTAGCAAGTAATTTTAATTAACATGTAATTCTTAATTAACAATTTAATTTCAATTAACAAAGTAATTTATAATTAACATGTAAATTAAATTCTAATTAACAAATTAATTCCAATTAACAATTAATTCTAATTATCAATATAATTTTAATTTATGTGTGACTAGTTATTATTTATTAAAAATTGACAAGTATTGCATGTAATTGTCAAAATTAAAATAAAACAAATAACTAAAATAGGTTTCATGCATCCTTTTAAAACATGTTTATTAATTCGGAAACGTGTAACCCATAATCGCAAATACGAGTTGACTCGTGATGCCACTGTTGGGAATTTAGAACAAGTTAACCAATTAACCTCTACGAGTACGCAGCGGATATTGGATCTAGTTATTCAATTATATTAAGCACGTAATTAATAAACAAATAATTAATACAATATTAATTAATTAAAAAGGATATAGAAAGGCTAACCTTGCTTGGCAATTTGATCTCTAGTAACGGAACAAGAAACCAAAACGAAACCTTAAGTATCTAAAATAGATACCTCGAAGAGTATCACACACAAACCCGATTAACGTATACGCTCGAATATGAAGCTAGTCGAGAACGTAATATTAAACCAATCAACAAGTGACCACTTGAATAAAGTCATGAACAATTTTAATATCACCCGATATCGGACAAAACATGTCCGATATCTTCCTGCTTGTTGTCCGATAAGTAAAACAAATAAGATACCCCACTTGACCTTTATGCTACTGTCGACCAGGAGGAAAAAGAGCAAGAACCAAAAGTCTATTACAACTTGGATAAATATACAATGCAAGTATAGAGATTATACAATCCAAAACTAAGTCGAAACCCGAATCGAATTGGAGAACCAATCAACTGAGTTTGGAGTAAGGATGTGAATTAGATATTTAAGGTTTTAGGGATTAATATTAAATCGTACATTGCATGTAACGATCAGAAGGAGTTGATGTTTAGGGATATATAATAATCTTCATGAGATGAGGGTGTGTCAGTTTATATATTAAAACAAACCGTGCCTTTACTTGGGTTAATACTTGGTCAACAATCCAAGACCCAAACAAACCCATATCCTTTTTCTTTACCTGATCAGTTGGATCACAAGGGCTCATGGCTGTCCACATTCGACCCAAGCCCATAAAAAGAAAAATCCATGGGTCGAGATATTAATCGGGTCAAGTTACATGCATAACGGGCAATGTATATTCAAGTATATTACGTTCAACACGTATACTCATGTTTATCGTGTGTGCCCCCATCGGCTCACACACTTCTAGTCGTTTCGAGTGTTTTTAACTCCCACAAACCAACACCACTAATCAATTATATATGTTGTTATCATCACCTTATTCGAATCTTTGGCTTGTTCTTCATATGACCAGGTATATGTGTCATGATTCATGGTTGCTATTGTTAGTATTTATAAAGAAATGTGACCGGTGATCGAGTTTGTTGGAATGTAACGAGAGTACATATAGGCAAGGGTGAAATCAAACGACATTATGGCGTCGTGCAGTGGGTGAAATGAGGTGTTTGTGTGTGTATAGGCGAGGGTGGAGATGTGCATGCAAGGTTGTAAAATAAAGCTTGAAGAAGAAGAGTTTTAGTTTTGTGACTTTGTCCCACATAGGCAGATTAACAAACTCTAATGCAATATATAATCAGGATGATATGAACATAAAATTACATAGGTGAAAAACAGCTCTCATATTAGTAGTATCACTTATGTGAGTTGTTGTTTCCTTTGTTTTACGTTGTAGGGATAACATTTTGAAGATTTTTACCTTCTCCCACAATTGTCGTTTTTTTCTTCTTTTGCGGATACTAATTACAGTACATATATTTACTTATTCTTTTACAACACGAATATCATGACTGGCCTCTTCATATTATATCTTATTGCAAAATAGTTTGTCGGTCGGCCCTAATGAATCCATACTAGGCAAGTAGGCATTTTAGCTTTTGAGGTGATCCTCTTGCGGAAAATGACTGATCACATTGTTTCTCCATATGGTGCCTCTCCCCCTTAGCAGTCTTTAACTCTTTGGTTGGTTTACAGAGTTAAAATTAGGATGTGAAAAATAGAAGTAAATAACAAATGTGAGCGAGAGAGTCCCCGTTATTCTTCCTTCAATAGTAGTTTTGAAACAAATGAGAACTTCAAATACATATTTCCCTTACGTTTTCCAAACAGAGATGAATGAGGACCCATAATAATGACACTGCACTTGTTTGATAGGAGAGTGACTTTGGAAATGTGCAAATTAAGATACAAAGAACTAAACAAGCAAGTGACGGGAAATTGATATAGATAGAGAGGATAGTAGGAGGAAGGAAACAAACTCAAGGTATCTTCATCAGCACATAGGATGGATTAACTTTCCATACCTTATTTGTTGTATTTATGGTTTTTTTTTTCATCGCCAATGTATTTGTTGGACTTTCATGTTCAATGTGCTTTGTATTGATTATAGTATTGTACACATTATTGTGAAGAAACATTCTATAATAAGCTTTGATTCCAATGGTTATCGTTTTTAAAAGTTTTCAAATCGTAACTATGTTATCATGCATAGCCCATGAAACTCGCATGGACAATTCATTCCCCATTTGTTTTCTATATACTGATTCCTTCTTCCTGCCATTGCTATACAGAGCTAGCTGTTGCGCTCCCACTCACAGAAGTAGTTGGGAAAGGTGATTATTTTCGACTTGGTATAGAGGCATCATTGTTGCAGGTCATACCATTTGATTTTGATGTTCTTGAGTTATTAATTTGTTATTTGATAATGATAACACGGTTTTTAAGTATGAATAGAATTGAATGTGTTGCTGGAAGGAAATGGGACTGCCATCTTGATATAACAGTTTTGATAGCGACTATTTTGTTGTCTGCATATTTTGATGGAATTAGCCTTTCTCTCTTATAAACTCCATGTTTATATTTCACTTTTGCTGTTTTTTGTCTGTCTTTACGTCCAAGTATTGCCCTGCTCAGAGTTCATCGCATCTGAGTTGTCTGGAACAAACTTAAAACCCAAAAGGATAGTCCCACATCGTCCAAGTGAGGAATATAAAGGGGAGGGAACTGCGTATAAACTGAAGCTCAATGTCAAACGAGAAGCTTTAATCGCTGCTAACAAATATAACTTAATTCAAACCCGATGATATATGCCCAAGATAACCTCTATTTATGCTGTGATTTAGAAACTTGTAGACCTCTTTCCAAGAACTTGACGACCGGCTATTATCACCTTCAGTTCACTTATATACTTCCAAATTCATGTCACGTTGTATCATAATGAGGCATACTTATATGTACCTTTGTGGCCATGATGTAGAGTGTTACAATGGTTACTGTTAGTCTATTATGCAATAGTGAAGGTGTAAGGTCATGCCTTCACTAGGCCTAATGTTATACCCTTTTTTTTGGGTAAAGGGATTATACCCGGTGAAAATATTAATGAATGAAATGAGTTTATGTACATGGAAAAGGTGGTAATGAGCCAACCTTTAAAAACCTAAATAGCAAACTATATGCTTGAACAAGCTCAAAGCATAACAACCACTAAACGACTATAATCTAGAGAACATAAACAATATACAATATGAACCATGTCCTCTAGACCTCACGAACAGCTTTCATCAGCCTCCATCAGTTATTATATTTGATATGTTCCAAGTTCTCCTTGGGATCTGGGCTCGCACACATAATCATCAGAATCTTTTAATTTTCATCTTCAAATGAACCCTACTCTCAACATACATACATATACATAATTTAGCCACACCAAATCTATCACCATAGGATGTCATGTTAACAGTCAACATCGAGAGATGAAAGAATCTGCAATAGGCCTTTCATAGTCAGTAGAAATAATAAGGAAATTTACCTGCATTTTTGCTTCAGATCCAGTTTGACCGGTAATTTATTCTATATTTTCAGATGCAGCAATGCCGAAAACCATTATGCATACACCCACAGTTGAAACAATAAGATTAATCTGCACCAATTTGTTACACATAATATTCAACGTAAACCGTATCCATAACCAAAGTTTCATAAGCAAATAAAGTAGTAAGAGGTTTATATGTTCATAACATGCACTTTTTCCATAGTGATATCAAAGAAATTAATAAGTTAACGTGAGTTTTTATAGAAATACATATATTCTTATACAATAAGCTAGATCCCAATTAAGTTAGAGAAAAAGACTAAAATCATCCATAGATGTTTATAAGAGTATAAAGTAAATAAAAATGTAAAAGTAATAATTATGGTAAAAAAGAAACGTATGGTAAAACTAATAATGACAAAAAAAAAAGTTTAATGAAATGCACGTATTAAGAAATTTTATGAGTTAATGCGTGCATTTCACAAAGCGTTTTAATTATTGCCTCATAATGCTATCCATATATTGCTCCAAAGTTTACATAATCATCGATGCGGGACAATTACAAAGCCATAACTCACAAAGTGCACAAGTAAATTGAAAGTTCAAATAACAATCTGAAAGTTCAAATAAAATTAACAAATAAAAAGGTCTCACAAAGTGCACAAGTAAATTGACAAAACAAAAGTTCAAGAAACCGACAAGTTTCAAACTTAACGGAAGTAAACGAAAGTAGGACATAATAAAATTTTCTTTAAAAAATTATCTTCAAAAATCTTATTCGCTTGTTCAAGCATCCAAACCCGGTTGGGTATCAAATTTGTTAGTTAGGATGATAAGATGAAAGATGTGTATATATATAATTTTATTATTTTTTTTATATCTTTTTTGTGTATAGATTGAGATATTCAGTTTTTTTCGATCTTTGTTCGATGTCTTCGACACGTTAGACTAGAATCAAATAAGCTTTTAAAAATGAAACCCACCTTGTCCGAAGAGATTTGATTTTTCAGAAAAGTAATAGCCTATTTGGTTGATACATTCTTAGTCGCAGTTATATAGTGCTCTAGTGTTTGTTCATTCAACGATGTGGGACAACAACAACAACAACAACATACCCAATCCCGCCGAGGCGGGGTATGGGGGAGGTAGAATGTAGACAGTGCTTACCCCTACCCCAGGGATAGACCCGGGGGTAAGGAGACTGCTTCCAAATGAGACCTCCGGCTAGTGCACGTGTGCGAGTGATAAAGAGGAGAAGAGAGAGCAAAAGGGCATAAAGGCAGCAAACAAAAAGCATGCGAAAAGGGGCAGACCAAACACTCACAAACGCCAAACAAAAGCACACATCAAACCAGAAACAAAAACCAAAAGCAAAGCAAAGGCAGGTAAACCTAAGGGGGCAAAACAAAGGAAGACGAAACCTAAAGCGAAGGCAAAAAGGCAACCTAAGGGGCAACAAAGGGCAAAAGCAAACACGCAAAGGGCCTAAACTAAGGCAGGGGTAACTACCCGCAAATCCTAATTCTAGCTCTCCACAAATTCCTATCTGAGGTCATGTCCTCGGACAAGAGCAGCTCCTTCATGTCGAGCTTAAGTCTATCCTCCCACCTGAGATTGGGTCTACCCCTCCTTCTCACACCATCAACTACTAGCGCTTCGACTCTTCTTACAGGCGCTGATTGTGGCCTCCTCCTGACATGGCCGAACCACCTCAGCCTTCCCTCTCTCATCTTCTCGATAATATTCCCGACCTCAAGTTTTGCTCTGAAAACACCGTTCGGGATCATGTCAAGCAAGGTTTTCCCACAAGTCCATCTTAACATTCTCAATTCCGCCACCTCTACTCTGTTAGCATGCGCCTTGGAGATGGGCCAACACTCGGACCCATACAGCATCGCCGGTCTAATCGCCACCTTGTAAAATTTTCCCTTTAACTTACAAGGGACGTTCCTATCACAAAGGACTCCTGAGGCCGCCCTCCATCTTGCCCATCCAGCATGATTCTCAACAAAAAAGTTCGTAGTTACTTGGTTTTATAAGTCTCTCATTTTACGTCCAAAAAAAAAAAAAAAAAAAAAAAAAAAAAAAAAAAGCGCTATGGGCATTATCAAGAGGTTTATACTAAAGACGCATAAACCTGTTCACATAGAATTACGTTAATCACATTAATAATAGCCTTAATTAAAAATTTGTTAAGGGTTTGTTCTTTCATGGATGTAGAACAAAGTCACAAAACCAAAATTCATTTTCTTCTTCGAGCTTATGGGGCTTAACCACTACATCTCAACCCTCAGTTATGTAAACTGTGAAGTTTAACAAACTAACAAAAATATATATTTTGAAGTTCACTCAAAACATATATATATAACAATACAAATGAATTTGAATTATTCACAAATGCACGTAGTAAAGATTTTGTAAGTCATCGACACACATGTGTTAATATCCTAGCTAATAACCTCATAATCTTAGTGATATATTGATTTAAAGTCTGCTTATTCATCGATGTGAGACAATTAGAAAACCAAAATTCATTCCACCTTCGAGCCTTGTCCACCCTCAAAACCTCACTTACACACATACAACAATGTCATTACCCTCATGACTTTCCTCATCATCCTCACACTGCACCGAGTCACAACTGAGTCATCTCACTCCAACCCCCCACTCATCACACTCCTCACTACCCTCCCACTCTCCCAACTCATCAACCGGAACACATCACACTTACTCTACGTATGGACCATCGTCACATCTGAAGTCACCAACTCCATTGAAAACTTAACTCAGCATAGGGTAGTGTCATCACACCCCAATAAATGAACTAGAAACATTCCTAAACTTTTTAGATACATTAATAAGGGTGAAAGCCAAAGATATGCAACGTAGTTTTTTTAAAACAGACGATGTACGCAATGAACTTTGAAAATTACCGTTGTACGCAAAATATTTTCAAATTTGGAACGATGTACGTAATATGACCGTGAACTAGTAGGTTACCAGGTCACAAAGTTTCAAAATTGACAAAATTGGTCCCTGTGGCTTGTGTTGACTTTTACCGCTCATCCCTTAACTTTTTTTTCAGTTAAAAAAGTTACAATAATGGTCCTTATGGTTATTGACTTTCAAATTTAGTCCGTTTTTATTCTTTTTCACCTGTTCTCTTACGTTTTTATCCGTTTTTATTACGTTTTTATCGGTTTTCATCTGTTTTTTCCGTTTTTCTTACCATTTTTTTAGATTTTTGTCCGCTTTTATCCATTTTTCTTACGTTTTGTCTATTTTTATTCGTTTTTGCTCGTTTTCATCCGTTTTTTTATATTTTTGTTCGTTTCTCTTACATTCTATCTGTTTTTCTTACATTTTTGTTTGTTTTTGTACTATTTCAACATATTGAAAATTTTCAAAATATATGAAATAAATTCTTTTTACAAAAATATTTTTTTCGAAATTTGGACACATTGAAAAAAAAAGTATTTTGTAGAAAAAAATTTCGAAAAAAAAAATCCAATTTTTTTTGTAAATATTTTTGTTTTCAAAAAAAAAAGAAATTGGATTTTTTTTAAATTGTTTTTTTCGAAATTCTTTTTACAAAAAAATATTTTCGAAATTTTTTTTTCAAATTTTTTTTTCAATATGTTCAATTTTGAAAAAATTGTTTTTCTAAAAAGAATTTCGAAAAAAACAATTTAGAAAAAAAATTCCAATTTTTTTTTTGAAAAAATGAGTATAAAAAAAACTGTATTTTTTTTTTCAAAATTTTTTCGTAAATTTTTTTTCTAATTTTTTTTTTAAATTTTTTTGGAAATGTTTTTTTCAAATTTGCGAAAAAATTTCAATTTTTGGAAAAAAAATTTTCAATTTTTTTCGAATTTTTTTTCTTTTTGAAAAAAAATTTCAAAAATTTCAATATGTTGAAATAGTACAAAAACGTAAGAAAAACAGACAGAATGCAAGAAAAACGGACAAAAATGTAAAAAAAAAAATAAATAAATAAAGGACAAGAATGGATGGAAACGAGAAAAACGAATAAAAATAGACAAAACGTAAGAAAATGGATTAAAATGTACATAAATCTTAATAGGGGGGTAAGAAAAACGGACAAAAACGGATGAAAACCGATAAAACGGATAAAAATGTAAAAGAACGGGCGAAAAAGTATAAAAACGGGCTAAATATGAAAGTCAATAACCATAAGGACCATTACTGTAACTTTTTTAACTAGAAAAAAAGTTAAAGGATGACCAGTGAAAGTCAACGCAAGCCACATGGACCATTTCTGCCAATTTTCAAACTTTGTGACCTGGTAACCTACTAGTTTCCGGTCATATTACGTACATTGTTCTAAATTTGAAAGTATTTTGCGTAAAATGGTAATTTTCAATGCTTATTACATACATCGTCGGTTTTGAAAAACTATGTTGCGTATCTTTAGCTTTTATAATTAGATATATCAAAGAAATTAAATATGAAGCGTATACAACTGAATACATTAAAATAATAATAATAATAATAATAAAATAATAAAATGAAAATAAAAAAGACCTTTAAGGATTTGGTTTTACACGACAAACTCAAAAAAAATTAAAAGTTTAATATGAAAATCGACAAAGTCAAAGAAAATTAAAAGTATGCTATGCAAATGAAGGAGAGACTTATAATTAACATTGTCTAACAAATTCATATCAACTTAACTTTAAGACACCCATAATCTAGATTATATAATACTCAAATCATTGTTCGTTCATCCGTGTGGGATACAGTCACAAAACCCGAACTAATGTCGTTCTTCAAACTTTTGTTTCAAGTGACTTAACCACCACTCACGACCTCACCTCATCTCACCACAATTTCATTGCTCCGCTTCACTCTCCTCAAGTCCAGATCATCCTTCACCGAGTCGTTACCAAGCCAACTTTACCCCACACGCGCTCGTCAGTTCATCTCAACCCTCCGACACTCCTGTACCCACTAAACACCTTACACTCATTATGCACATACGTCTTTTTATTAGTGTTATCTCGTACAATTTAAAATTTATTTTTTTGGAATAAGAAAATTTTATTTGTGATCAAACATATGTAAGTGACATTCACAAATTTAAATTTATTTTTTTGGAATAAGAAAATTTTATTTGTGATCAAACATATGTAAGTGACATTCCATGTAAGAGTTATATAGCGACATGTCAAAATGTAATTAACATTTTATTCGTGAATCAAAATCTAATGATGTAAGTGATGCCCGTAACAAAAACCCATGCGTTGTCAATTTTTTAATTAGTAGCGGGGTACTTGGATATTATGACTATGTTGATTAAAAACTCGCATGTTGATTAATAAATACCTTATAATCTGATATTATTTGTTAAACCATAAAACAAAAAAGATTTGATTACATCTATCTTGTTTAAAACCAACTAACCAAGTAACACATTTTACTTTATAGTAAAAAACTTTTGGCCAAAAAAATAGCTTGCCAAGCTTATTATATAACAGGATTCGTGGTTGTTGCTGCCTGCATATAAAAATATAGATCCCTAACTAATTAAATAGAAGCCAAAAGAAGGCGTCTTAGAACAGAAAAAAGACGAAGTAAGTTTTTAAATTTATTCATATGAAATGCATAAGCTATTAAGCTTAAGTTTAACCAATATGTTAAATCGGAATTACATAAATCGAAAAAAGTTTAATAAACCAAAGAAGTAGAACACAGAACTGAGACGACAAAATAAATAACAAGCAAAATGTTGAAGGGGTCTTTTACCGTAAAAAACCAAATTAGCCGGTTCGGTTCCAAAGAAATTTACTTGCAAATCATTTAAAACCATACCGACCTAATTGGTTAATTCAATACTTCCACAATCTTACTTATATAGTTATATAAAGTTTGTTCGTCAATCCATGTGGGATAAAAACACAAAACTAACATACTCATTTTCTTCTTGAACCTTGTGTTTCAAGTGATTTAACCACATTTTGTCATTGTTTTTTTTAGGATAAGACACATTCTGTCATTGTTCCTCTTCGCTCTTATCATTATCGTCCTCCGAATCACTTCTGAGCCAACTCAATTCTAGCACTAGATTAATGTTTTGGTGTAACAGATCTTTTGATTGAGTTACTAGGGAAGCCATTGTGACTCTTTATACGTTATTGAGTTTGTATTTTGCTTGAATCGTACATATATCGTTAACACTGTTAAAAGCATTTTTAAGCTATTCACTCTCGGTAAGAAAATAAATACATGTTGGATATTAGTGGTATTTACTCTAATTTGTTAATATCTTTTTGAGTCTCTGCTAGTGGGGCTTGTGTATTTTTTTCTCTTAATATAATGCTACTTGTCATTCCCTTCATATTTACAATCAATTCCCTCTAGCTACTTTCCTTCACAAGCCGATGTGAGATGACAAAAAGTCCAAAAGCTAATTGATGTTAAACAATTTGTTACAACATATGTCTAGCATTTATCTAACAACAAATACTAGCATTAAAAGATTGGGCAAAATATATAATTTGCAGACATTCAAAAAATGTGGCGATGCATGACAGAATCAGTAGAAGTAGCCGGAAGCATGTTTTCTAGTGAAGAAAATGGGAGATTTTTTTCAGTGAAGCAAACAGAAGCTTGTTCTCTAGTGAAGTAAGCAGGAGCTTGTTTTCTGGTGGAATATGACTGGAATTTAGTTTCGATGATGGACGTACGTAGACAAGCAAGGTGATGTCCATGCCCCTCAAAATGCAAGAAAGGTAAAAGCATGATTGTCAGCAGCAGCAAGATAGATTTCAATGAGCTTCCTCAAGTCAGCAACTGTTGAACCTTTTACAAGCCTCGCACTTGGCAACCACTTCCATCACATCACTCTTCTTGTCGTTTGAATAGTTACTACTAAAAGTGGTGCTACAATTTTCCTTTAAATCACACACAAGTTGCCTCAGGTTATCTTCAGCAGTTGGCTTCACTTGTCTTTCACCACGTACTACTAGTCATGTTGTTGGTGGTAGGTAATGGTGCAGGCATGTGAAAGCTCTTTGTAGTTTCCACATAGATAAATATGTTTTTGATCAGTAAATGCCTAGACAAGGTTGTATCCTGACCCATATACACACTCGGTGTCATCAGAGGCTTCTATTGCTGCTAAAGAATCAATATCAATGTTGAAAGCGGAAGTTGGATTCTCGACTGAATAATACAGTCTTTTCCTCAATAACTTCTTTTTGCACTTCATCCTCCTCTAGACCGTGCTAAAAAAGGTTTAGTTGTTAGACTTGGGACATAAGCATCCCCCTTATTTTCCTCACTCCTTAAATTTTCCATGAATGGAAGCCCTGGTTTAGCTTGTATGCTGTTGGAACTATTACCAGTTTTATGTTTACCACCCACGTCCAAATCCATAATGAGTCAATTCAGACTCAATCTCCTCCAAACGACGCCTCAGCATTTCTGTTAGGAATTGGAAATTCCATGTTAAAGAGTCGGTCACCCCAATTATGGTCTAGCATATGTTAGCTCGTAGACTTGTCGTTATTTACGTTACTTAGTAGTTTATTAGTTAGTTTGTAGCGTAGAGTAGTTTAGTGTATCACCGTGGAGGAAGGGAGGGTCTTTACCCACTGTATGCCTGATCCACAGGCCGTTAGGAGGTCGTGTATTGTGTAAGTATAAATACCCCTTCCATCCATGGAAGGGGTGGAGCTTCAATCTAACATTTCACATTTTTGTTCTACAAGTCTCTACCAAGAAACTCCCTCTATCTCTACTTTCTCTCTCTAATGGCTACCATGTATTTTGATCATCCAAGACCACCCGAATCATCAACACAATAATATTATCGATCCTACAATTTCAACTTCCACAAGCAAGTTTAGCCCACAAACTTGCCATTTGTTCCTTTTTTTTTTACAAAAGTTTTTGCGGGGCTTTTTATGAGCTTCATTATCTTCTCCTTCTTGCTTATTAACTTATTCTGAATGAATTGATTCCATACCCCAATGATGATATCTGGTCCACACATAGTGCATTTGGCTTTTGCACCATACTCGAATCTTGATATGGTCTTGCGCATTTCCGTGGGATCTGGGCTCGCACACAAAATCAAAAGGATCTTTGAATTTTCATCTTCAAATGAACCCTATTCTCAACACATAAACATATACTCCCTTCGTCCCAAATTTTATGTCATTTTTGACTTTTTGAATCAAACTTTTACCATAAATATTTTTATTTGTATTATATAATACTTGATGAAAATTATATCAATGAAAAATACTTTTAAAACACAATATATTCATATATTTTGCATCAAGTATTATATAATACAAACAAAAATATTTAAGGTCAAAGTTAGATTCAAAAAGGGAAAAACGTACATAAAATTTGGGACGGATGTAGTACATAATTAGCCACACCAAATCTATCACCATAGGATGTTGTGTTAACAGTCAATATCGAGAGATGAAAGAATCTGCAACAGGCCTTTCATAATCAGTAGAAATATTAAGGAAATTTACCTGCATTTTTGCTTCAAATACAGCTTGACTAGTTTATTCTATATTTTCTTAGACCCTGCAATGCCGAAAACCATCAGACGTCCACCCACAGTTGAAACATCAAGATTAATCTGCACCAATTTGTTACACGTAATATTTAACTTATAGCCAAAGTTTCATAAGCAAGTAAAGTAGTAAGATGTTTATTTATTCATAACATGCACTTTTTCCATACTGATATGAAAGAAATTAAGTTAACATGAATTTCTATAGAAATACATATTTTCTTATACAATAATCTAGATCCAAATTAAGTTAGAGAAGAACACTAAAATCAAACATAGATGTTTATAAATAAGAGTATAAAGTAAATAAAAATGTAAAACTAACAATAATAATAGGGAAAATTCTAAGAATGCACTTTTCGCTCAAGGTGTCATCACTTTTTAGGAAAAAAGTTTGGGTATTTCCAAAATATACTTTGAGACTTGCGACTTAATCCTTCCAATGTAATAGTGACACGTGTCCTGACACTTTTCAGATTCCAATCAATTTCGTACCTATGAATTTTAAACGACTAATGTCCAGCGACTTTTTAAGATTCGCGCGATTTTTTTTTTTGATATTTTCGAGAAAAAAGTCAAACTTTAAAAAGCAATATTTTATTCCTTTTGCTCCTTCCCAATGTCGAGCGACTTAAGCGAATTAATTTTAGCGTTTTTTGGCCAAATAGTAGTTTTGTACTTTTTTCCAATTTTTACACCACGGTAAAAAATACTTTTTACTTATCACATATCATTCCTAACCAATGAATTAGAATAACACATACATTACATCCCCCTTTACAAAATTACTCCTACAAGTCAAGAACCATCGTCTTCTCGAAATCCTGCAAAAAAAATGTTTCGTATTCGGGTATGTTTTTTTATGTTGATATATATAAATTGTTCGTATATTCGTTTTTCCCCTTATTTATTTGAAATTAATCATGTTTAATAGTAGTTTTGCAACAACAATTTTGTTTATTTAAGTTAGCAAAAGGTTACAAAATTGTGTTTGGGTTTGTAATTTATCTGGTGTCTGAGATGTGATTCTTTGTTGTTCTACCTTTTTGAAAGTATACTTGGCATTTGTTACAAAATTGTAGTGTGAGGCTTGGATGATTGAATGCAGTTTTGTTACTCCCCTTATATGTTATTAAGTAGAGTATTTTTTATTTTATTTTATTTATTTATTTTTATTTTTTCATTTGTAGGAATATGAGGCGAAAATCATCATCAGAAGTAAACCAAACTACTATTCTTTAATAAAATCCAAGTTGGATAAAAATCGAAGGAAGTTGTTTAGGGAAACTTGTTTCGGTAAATGGTTGGACCTTTCTTATTTTGACCACGAAGCACATATGATAGATTATGTTTTACAAAAACAATGTTATCCGAATGAAAACCATTATGATATGCCGATTGTATATTATATTGATGACCGTCCCCTTCATTTCGGTCGTCCAGAGTTTTCGCTTATCACTGGTTTTAATTTTGGAAAAGTAAGTTTTGAAAAATATGGATCTGGACACATCAATTTTATGTCAAGGGTTTTCCCAAAACATTCAGGTTCAAAAATTACAAACTTAGATATTCTTGGCCTAATTGAGGATGAAGAGGCATTTGGTATCATATGCGACGAAGATGCAGTACGTCTTTGTCTATTGTTAGCTTTGGAGGTTATCTTCATGGGCAGATTATTGGTTCATGAAGTTGATGTTTCTCTCATGCGATTAGTTGAAAACCTATATGATTGGGATGCCTTTCCATGGGGAGAGCATATTTGGAGGCATTTGTATGATGAAATTTTGGATGTTGCAGATAAACACAAGTGGGATTTCCTTCAAGGTATTAACAAAGACCACAAGTTTGTTCCAACCTATACATTGTCAGGATTCGTTTGGGCTTTCAAGGTTAATATTATATATATCAATATAAACTGGATTCATTTTGTGTATCAATATTTTATGCTATTATTTTTTATTGAAATTCCAAAATCCGTATAGATTTGGATACTGGAGTCTTTTGAAAGAAGCATTCTATGGTGGAATAAAGTTCCTGATATTATGCCAAGAGGAGTAGCGTGGTCAAAGAATACACCCTTCAAAAGATCTGATTATAAGTTTCTTTTTGGAAAGGTAAAAGTAATATATAAAATTTTCTTATTAATGCAATCTTTTTTTCTACATTAATGCAATCTTTTATTGAACATTATTATTTGTTTTTTAAGGATTCGAATCCTGTTAAAGAACTGACACCGACAATTGCTGAGAGGAGATCTGATTGGTATATAAAGTTTACGGCATTTTTCCATGATTACATACCTAGAACTCCACCAGTGAAAACAACACATCTCTATGACGAGTGGTTGAAGAAGATGGCCGCAGCACGCAAACGTGGCAAGACTGAAAGGAAACATTTACCTATTATACGCAGGAGTGAGAGCAGTATAATAGAGATCAGCATAACACAGGATCGTGTTATTACAGAGTTAAATAAGCGTTTGTTCAAACTTGAGACAATTATTCAGGTTATTTAAGCATTTGTTCAAACTCATATACCCATCAATAATCACACGAATACTGATAATAATATACGTCCCTTTTTTCAGGTTCTTGCTCGAGAAAGAAATGGGGTAATATATCCTTCTTTTTTTTATCGTATATATACTTTGACATTATCAGGAAGCTGCTAGCAGTGGATTGAAAACCACTAGCAGTGCTTTCATATACTCTAGCAGTGGATACACGAAATTTACAAAAACTGCCCTTCAAGTATTATCAGGAAGCTGTTAGCAGTGGATTGAAAACCTCTAGCAGTGGTTTCATATACTCTAGCAGTGGATACACGAACTTTACAAAAACTGCCCTTCAAGTATTATCAGGAAGCTGCTAGCAGTTGATTGAAAACCACTAGCAGTGGTTTCATATACGCTAGCAGTGGATACACGAAATTTACAAAAACTGCCCTTCAAGTATTATCAGGAAGCTGCTGGCAGTGGATTGAAAACCACAAGCAGTGGTTTCATATACTCTAGCAGTGGATACACTAAATTTACAAAAACAGCCCTTCAAGTATCCATTATCTTTCGTATATATCCTTTTTATAAATACTTATTTTCATTCTTAGGAGAAATTGGAGTTATGTAATGATCTACGGCATCTTAGTGCACAGTTTTGTGATGAGCTTAATCATGATTTTCTTGACTTGTTTGAGTCAAGTCAGTCAAGCATTGATACTAGTTCATCAGCGCGGCTAGATGAATTTTCTGATGACGATCTTGCAAAGGTAATGTACAAAATCAGTAAACAAGTGTAAAACTCTTTCCGTAGCATAACATATCATAATGATAGGTTATTTATAAACGCTGACAGGAATTTATTATCCAAGAAGAATTAATGTTGCGACATGAAGAATTAGAAAGTGCCCGGTTAAAAGAGCAGCAGTTGATGCAACAAGAGAAGAGGTTGAGGATGGAAGAGGACAAGTTGATAATGAGGGAAGAGGAAAAGAGGTTGCAGTATGAAAATGAACGAAAGAAAAGGGGAGAAGCAATCATGAACTCAGATCATATGAAAGCCAGTAGAGCGCGTTTTGCAGTTTCCAAGAGGAGTGAACAACGTTCGGGTGAAGCTAATTCGTATTATTGGACCAATGCATATGCTGAAAAGAAAAGACGATGCTCTAGCTTACCTGATCCAGATATGAGTGAAAAACTTAAATTTGTCACGCCTTGGGTTGAGGTATGAAAAATACTTCTTGACAACCTTTTAAAATATATCTTGTTAATGACAAATGATTATAAGTTTAATTGTTTCATATACTAGGATCTTGCACGCTGCACCAATGCTGTCAACAGAGTTCATTTTACAAATGAATTTGATGAATTTCTTGGACAAATAGGACCACTTAACTGCAAGTTTCCTTGGTGTGACGATGTGTGTGTGGATAGAAGGTTTTGGGAAAGTTTGGTTTGCTTAGACCCGCCTAGGAAAGGTTGGCTAAGGGATGAGGCAAGTACTCATACAACTGTACATACAGAAATGATTTCTTATAAAGTTTATCACACTCATTCATGTTTCGAAATTTACAGCACATAGAGTTGTGGGTTAATTACCTTTGGCATGTTAGGCCCGATACGGCTAATTGGGCGATGGTTAGTAGCTATTTTGTTCAGCTTCTGTTACAAAATTCTTTGCCGTTGTGGTATGCTAATGGTGAAAGATACTCTATTCCATGGTCTGACGTTAAGCACGTAAGTAACGATATATATATACATGCCGATTAATAATGCTGATTAGCTTTTGCCATATATTGATATTATGTTTGTGACCCAAACGTTGTAGGTTTTCATGCCGATTAATGAAACTGACGCTCATTGGTTTGTTGCCCGTTTGGAGATAGACACTGGCATTGTTACCTTTTATGATAGCGGTCAAACTTTTGAAGAGGAATGGCGAGAGTTTTATATCAAACTGAGGGAGTGTTTACAGGTTTGGCTATTTATTCATATGTCATAAGAATTAATACATAACCGTTTAACCAGCTTTTAAAACATTAGTTTTTTTAAGACAGTGCTACTTTTGTCCACAGCTACAATTACCTGAGGTCCTAGCACAAGCGCAAGTATTTGAGAAGAAAGGCATTGATCCGGCTAGTTATTTCATTACATTTACTATCGCTGAACAAGTACCGAAGCAGGCCGGGATATTTGGTGATTGTGGTATTTGGGTATGTATTTTTTTATACCGCTTGGCTTTTGGTCTACCATTGGATGTGAAGGATCGTATTCAGGCTGCGCTTTCATACCGTGAACAAATGGCTAGTTTTTTTTTTAAACACCGTGTTTGTGTTTAGCTATGTTCTATTTTTGTTGATGTATTACTTGAAACAAATTGATAACCATATGCTCCCTTGAATGGTTTTGTATTGAACATATTGTATTATACTTGTGTTCAAGCTTAGGTAGTGACGTTGCAAATTTGTTTACTAGTAATTTTTTTCTATAAAAATAAGCATCAAACTATATTAAACACACACCAAATTATATATATACAAAGTAGGCCAAACCCATGCATGCTAGTTTACAAGTATTGTCCATTCGGTATGCATTACTCAACATTACACACTAGGCGACTTTTTTTGGGAGAGTTTGACTATATCTTAGATATATCATTTGAGTATGGCTGTAATGTACTTTTTAGACACTTTTTAACTGTTCACTATTTTGTACCTTTTGTATATTTTGTACCTACTAACCAAAACTACCCCATATTTACCTTACATATATTTTCTGTTTTTCAGACTTCTACTAAATATGGCATCAGAAAACACAGAATCAAAGGGCTGTTATGAATTATGGTATCAAGAATGGCTGTAAGTTTGTCCGTTTACTTTTTCTCTATTAAATTTTATTCAACAAGGATTTTGTTTTGCTGAATTATATCCATTGTTACACAGAATGTCTGAAAACAGTCAAGATCTTGTGTTTGATGTTTATCATGGCAGTCAGTTTTTTTTTTTACCCCTTAAGTTATTTAGGTGGAGATGTTTTACATTTGAGGTTACCTAGGTTGAGTAGGTTATCGTATTCTCAAATATGTGACATGCTGTTGAAAGAAATTAAGGAGGATATTTGGGCTTGGTATTTTTGTCTTCCAAGTAGTAGTCTGGAGCAAGGGTTGACCCTTGTAGAAGATGATAATGATGTCAAGAAACTGTATTACATGGCTGAGCTCCATGGTCTAGTTGAGATCTATGTTTGTCATCAGCCACAGGTTCATTTAGTTACTTACTATCACAAGAACTTGTCTTTTGATTCCTCAGACGATGATCTGACGTTTAAAATTAAAAGTCACGAAAAGAAAAAAAAAAGATGTCGACTGTCTGTCGTTTGAAGAGCTAATGGCATGGGAAGAAGAGGAAAAAAATTCACCAGCCTACCTTAGGACACCTTATATCAAGCCTTTTGTTGAAGCTAGTTTATTCAGAGGAAAGTCTGAATTTGGTGGTAATAATGACCTTGAATACATTCCTCCTTGTTTAAGGACTACAGTCCGACCTTATGTGTCGGATGACTTTGAAGATTCTTGGACACAGAACTCCACTGTTACCGAGTGTTTGTCAAACGAACGTGGGTTCGAGGTTAGTCCGTTAAGAGGTAAGAACCTTTTGAACGACTTTGTGGCTGCTGATAATCATGACCTTCAGGATCCACATTCTACTAGTTTACTCCCATCTATTCAAAACAGCCCTTTAAAGTGTAAGAGGTTTTTTAATGACATTGATGGCCTTCCTACAGTTGGAAGCTCAACTGTAGTTCAATATGTGTCCAAGAAAAGTCGTTTTGAAACTGGTACCTTGAAATCTAGGAGATTATTTGATGAATTTGAAGAAGTTGGTAGTAATCAATCTGATGATATGAAGGGTGATGAGGCAATCAGTTTGGTTAATGATCAAGTGATAGTTGCAGATTCCACAGCTGATGGTTCCATGTCATACCCAGCCTCTTCTGATCCAAGTAATTCGAAGGTATTATGAAGGCTACCATGTGGTAGTTATTTGATCTTACAGGGTGGTATGTACCCTGTTAAACAATTTGCATGATGACTAGTTAGTGTATGTTACAAACTACACTAACTAGTCATCATGATGAAACAATTTATTTTCAGTATGTGGTGAAGGCTTGTTAGTGTATGTTACAAACTAGTATGTGATGATGCTTCTACTACCATGTGTATGTTACATTGCAATTATTATGATTAAATATGCTGATGTCTATCAGCACAACTATCTCGATAACAAAACTACAACAATCATCTCAATAAATTGTTTCATAGATAAGATTTTCCACACAACCATTACATTGTTAAAATTTAGACTCATAACATTTATTATTGAACTATTACAACCAGTTCAAACAGTACTGCTAGAGCCACATCCTTCTTCAGTTGATTTCCTTTCCTTGAGTTTTTCAAAGTACTCTTCCAGTTCTTTAATCCTTTTTGCCACTGCCCTAACTTTTTCTGGTGTAATGCCATCTTGGTTCTCCTTACACGTAATATCACCATCTAGTTTTTTCTTCTCAGAAAAATCTAAAGCCATTGTGGATTGTTGTATGTGTGCCATCAAATTGTCATCAGCATCCTCTTTCCTGTTTGGCACTTGTTCACAATTAGCTTTTCCAGATAAGTTCAAAGCCATTGTGGATTGTTGTATGTGTGCTATCAAATTGTCATCAGCATCCTCTTTCTTGTTTGGCACTTGTTCACAATTACCTTTTCCAGATAAGTTCAAAGCCATTGTGAATTGTTGTATGTGGACAATAGAATTGACTGTATTTATGCTTATTTTGTTGACTTGTGTTTAGGCGGGAAAATTATTTTGGCGGGATAATAGATAAGCGTATTTTTAACCGATATAGTATGAGCGACTTTTTTAAAGCGATTTATGAAACACTAAAACCTTATCTTTTAGCTATTTTGGGCAACTGTCAAGGTTCGTGATCCTTTATTGTGATGGTCCCCCATATCAATATTGACTATCTTTTATGTTTGAATATTCATCATCAAAATTTTAGCATTAACTAACCTTTACATGCTTGTAATTGTTTATAAGGTAATCATGGCCATCGAGTTTGTGGTGCGACCAAACAGAAATTTTTACCCTGGGTTTCTTGAGCTTCCTCGATTTGCTGACCGTGCTTTCAATGGGAATCGTCATTTCTATTTAACTGGAATACAAAGACAACGGAAGAAAGTAAGGATTATTGGTCAGTTAGGAGGTCCCATTAGGATTGTAGGTAACAAATGGGTAGAATTTGTTCATGAAAACATGTATACGGATGTTCAAATGTTACACTTTGTTCAAGAAGGTGATGACTCTTTTTACGTTACTGGCTATGATTCTAAAGGGTTGGAAGTTGAGGATTATGCTGGTGTACAAAGTCGTCATATAAGGTTTCAGAGTTCTCGGCTGCCATACCCTCAATTTCCACAGGTTATTTATAACAACTCATTTTTTGTTTACGTTTATTTAAGAATACGTGTATTTTGGTACTGTGTATGTTATAATTGTTAATAAGCAGATGGTGTTTCAGACACTGCCCGGTAATTTTCTAGATGGTATTGGGTTGCGTGGTACTGTTGTTGTTGTTGTTGAAGGAATGGAGTTTAATGTGGATGTTACTTGGGGCTATGAACGAGGTCATGATCCTCGTGTTTTGTATGTTATGGATGATGAGATGTGGTCGACTGCTCTTCAATATTCCGATATTGAATTTGGCGATATTATTGTTTTTACTAAATTGGCAAAGAATAGGTTGAATATAACCGTGTTTGGTTTCGAAGGTGGGGCAAAGATACAGGGGCAGTTTCTTGGTGTGACGCAATTGTTTTTTCCACAAAATGATCTTGATAACGAAGATGGAGGTAGGCTTGAAATCTCATAATCATATTCAATAATATCATAGCATTTATCTTTAAGATTTATTTTGATATTTTTGAAACAGGTGATGAGCGAATGCAACACATTTGCCAATGGATTGGTCACCTTGATCATTTTGGTGAGCGAACTGATGTCTTTTACAGAAGGTCTACTGAAATTCTTCCGTTATGTAAACTTGTAAGTTTGTGTTTTGTGTGCACTTTGTTGTCTATGCATTTATGTAATTATATATAATTTTTGTAATTGTTGCACACCAGGATATTCCAAACCATTTTCTTCAGAATCATCCTATGCATTTTTATCAAAATGCACTTTTTAGGAATGATGAAGTCGAATACATGATGCAAATTCAGATTGAGTATCATAGAGACAATCCATTCCGGGTGAATCATGTTAATGCATTAGGTGACTGGACCTACTTTTTTGAAGATTGTGAGTTTGAGCATGGAAAGATGATAAGGTTTAAGTTCATGTATGTAGAGTCTTATGATGGTTTGGTGTATCCTGTTTTCCATATTTGTTAGGAAATCAGATAAGGTTAAATTTAATGTATGTAGATTGTTATGACATTTTCTCTATATATTTTGTTGGGTTACATGAACAAACTTTTCAGTGGTTAAAGAGTGTATATACTTGTATTCGATTGGACTGTTACAAATTTTAACACTTTATGGTAAGTAGGACTTTCACAACACAACCATTATGTTGTAATCCTTCATATTAGTTCATAATATCACTATTTTTCCACTACTTTTGGTAGACGTAATCTTGGTCAACAGATTGGAGTGTCGTTGGTGTATCCACTGCTAGGACATTTCAAACCACTGCTAGAGTTGATGAAACCACTGCCAGAAGAATGATACCAATGCTTGAATTAAACCACTGCTAGAGTTGAAGAAACACTGCTAGAGTTGATGAAACCACTGCCAGAAGAATGAATCCAATGCTTGGATTAAACCACTGCTAGAATTAAACCATTGCTAATACTGTTGTTTAACCACTGTTTGTTTTAAAATCATTTATTTTAAAATCAATTTTAACATAAACTAAAATTTAATTAATAATTAAAATGTTACAATGCTAAATAAAAACAATCCGAAATACGTAAATCATAAATCTAATCAGAATGCTCCCCGCATGCAGAGTCATACGACGGAGTACGAGAACGAGCAAATCCCTCCAACCGAGCCAAATCTTCCTCGTCTACAGCAGCGTCTACACCATCGTCTTTGTTCTCCCGATAGCTCCAACTTATTTTGGTGCTGGCGTTGTTCGTTATATTGGAAACACACCGCCACAAGTTGTCAGCAACCTCGCGATCTTTGCGTGCTTGATCTTTCAAAAATTTGTTGATGACAGCTTTTCTTTCAATGGTAATGTCGTTGCAAATCTGGTAGTTTTGTCTCATTTGTTCCTTTTCCCCCTTTGCCTGGTCAAACAATTTGATGACGCTTATAATAGCGTTTTTTCGAGCCGCATCGTCGATATTGCATTGATTTTGAACGTACACTTGCATATCTTCAACAGAATGGGGGAGACGGCAAGCCATATTAAATCTTGTGGGAAGTATTTTGATCTTCAATTGTTTGAAATTGTGTGTTAAAAAATGTGTTTCAGGTGAAGTTGGTATTTATAGAGCGGTAAAAATTGTTTTGAAAATGTTTATTTTTGTTTGTTTTTTTTTATTTATTTTTTTTAATATTTATTGACCAAACGGTTGTTGCTTTTAGGGGAAATATTTATTGCATACATTTATACGACAACTGTAATGTACTATCACATATCCCAAAATATTCTGAGCAACTTTTTAAAAGCGCCTTTTTCAATTTAGCGATTTATGATACGCTAATAGTTTGTCTTTTATCTTTTTGTTCCCACATTCACTTCCTACCGACCAGAACCCTATCTTCTTAATAATCTAATACAACTGTCGTTTTCGTTCGATTATTAAAATTGAATTGTGCGAAAGGTTCGTCATACTTTATTGTCATGGTCCCCCATATCAATTTTGCCTATATTTAATGTTTCAATATTCGAACCTAATTAGGGTTTACATTTCAAATTATTTTTACTTTTTAAAGTATTGTATTTTACGTGTTCCTGTAACAGGATGGCACCTATTTGGAGTTCAGATCCTCGTTACCTGTTTGACGTTCATCTTTTGGGGGAGTTTTATTTCCAACCGTTGAGGTATGAAAATGGGGGTGTTTTTTATTGGAGTTTGTCCAAGGATAGGAAGGTGGACTATAATAGTATGTGCCAGTTTCTGAAAGAACATACTGAGCTAAATTTCCATTCGTTGTTTTTCTGTTTACCACAATGTCAATTAGAGGTAGGATTGAAACTAATAGAGTGCGATAGGGATGTGGCTGCCATGTATGACCTTGCTGATCGATATGGGAAGTTGATGATGTATATGGCACATAATCCCCAAAACTTATTTGATTTTTATTATCAAAATCTTAACTTTTGTGATTCTGAAGATGATTATACAACCAAATTGATTATACATGGAAGAAGATTAAAAGATGCAAGCAATATGACATATGATGAGCTTATTGCTTGGGCTGAAGAAGAAGCAAGCGTCCTTATTGATGTTGATGTCGATATGTCTGTTAGCCATAGGGATGTAGTTGCTAAGCCTAAGGTTAAGCGTAAGTTGGTTTTCATTGAAGAGCAAGATAAAGCCTTTGCAGGCGATCGATAAAAAAATTAAGGTGGTGCAAAAAAATAAAAAAAAAAATAAAAAAAATCAAATCAACGCTATTTCTGAGCTGTTAGATTCTACTTTGTGACACATACATCTAATAAACCAGGCGATATATGTGTCACAAAGTAGCATTTACCAGCCCAGGAATATCGCGGTTTTTTTTTTTTTTTTTTTTTTTTTTTTTTTGGGATTTTGTTTATAGCAGACACTTATATTTTACCTGGTGCGTTAAAGTTACAAATTAATTCATATCACACTTACCACGACACGTATCCATATCGATTATACTTTTTTTTGATGGTGTAGGTTATGTTTTCAACACTACGTTACAAGCCAGCATATCAACGGAGCATGTTATAACACAGGTATGTTCCCACAAAAGTACTTAGACAAACATAAATAAGTAAGTGCATATATATCCAACAAAATTAACCTTAATTGGTTTATAGAACATCCATAAGCGTAAAAATAAACATCATACATTCCTAACCATATACTAAACTCAAAACATATATGAAGAAACCAGTTCAGTACACCATACACTTGAGCTTCTCAATGAATGACATAAGCTCCCTTGTTCGCTTCTGCTTGTTCACAACCTTCACCAACATGTTAGCAATGTCTGCCAAATCTTCATTTTGCAAAATATTCAACTGTGAAATACTTTGCACACATGAATCAAAGGGATACAAAAGCTGCAACTCTGCAATCACGAAATCCCTCTCGGTAACACGAGACCTAATATCTTGGGCTTTTTTGGTTAATTCTGCTTCGTCCACCCTAGTGACAGCAACCTCCCTACTAAACTTCTCCACCATCATGTCTCTAACGAGACTAGAACCAGCAGCAGCAGCTAACTCCTGGCAGAAAGGCATTTTTGTAGTCATTTTCTTCTTTTGGTTTCTTTTTTGTTTTTGTTTTTTTTTTTTTTTAACAAAACAGCAGTTAAGATAGCTCTTTGGTTTATGTGTGTTTTTATATTAGTTATAAGGTCTTGATATGATAGCCACGCATAGTTATTATGGCATTTTGACTTATAAGCCATATTGATTTGATTTGATAGCCAACTTGAACCAAAATAAGTATACTACACTACTTGATGAATTTGTTTACTTGAGGAAATGTTGAACCTTTGTTTCTCTTTAATTTGACAGGTTTACTTGAGGAGACGTGTTTAAACGTATTGCAAACGTGCATGGACTCACAATAGTTGTATTGCTAAATTGTATATTCGACAATTGTATTTAAGTGGGCTACTTTTATATGTCTTTATTTAGTTTAGTTCCCTTTATTTTAAATTGTTGAGCGATATTTTATAAGCATGTATATCACCCAAGTATGTAGAAGAAAGTATGATGTTTATATGCAAAAAGACATTTTTGGTACCCAAAAATATATATGCAATAAGACATGTGTTTAATAGTACTATCACGTAATCCAATATATTCTGAGCGACATTTTTTTAAGCGCCTTTTTTCTTCTTATCTATTACTGCCCACTATCACATCGAAGCCCAACAATAACTCTACATTTAGGGCCCCTACATTTATTTACAAGTCAAATGCAAATCTTTTCCACTTTGAGGTCAAACTAAAAAAGTATTGTCACACAAACCAATGTATGCATCATGTCAAGTACTTTCACATAAAATTTACAAAACAGCCCCGCATATGGTACATTAAGAGGAAGCTGCTAGCAGCGGGTTGAAGACCACTAGCAGGGGTTTCATAGACGCTAGCAGTGGATATCTAAAATTTACAAAACAGCCCCCCATGTGGTACATTAAGAGGAAGCTGCTAGCAGCGGGTTGAAGACCACTATCAGGGGTTTCATAGACGCTAGCAGTGGATATCTAAAATTTACAAAACAGCCCCCCATGTGGTACATTATCAGGTCAAGTACAAGAAAGAAGGAAAATCACGTGCTTATATTTACGACTTACATTTTTTTAAAATAATTTGTAATATAAGTGTAAAAAAGGAGTTTTTTATTGAACCATCGTAATTCTAAAATTTATTTAATAAAATGAGTGCTTTAAAATTCTAACTCAGAAACCATTTTTTTAAGAGTTACATTTATACACAAACAATAATCAACACCAGTTTATCAAAAAAATATGTAGGTTGCTAACAGCAAATTTTGTACACCATTAATATATAGAGAAAAAAATTTGTAAACGATTTTACAAGCTTCAAACAAATGATGCTAGGTTGCCTTTTTGAGGCATCACTTTATCGTCAAACCAAAAAGATATACAGTTATAAATTATTAATTAAACAAAAGTGTATTATATTTATCATTATTTGTAGTTGTGTGTATCATTATTCGAATCCGATTATTCCATACACATTTTTTTGAATTTTGATTATTTTGCGTATCGATTCTTAAAAATACTTGATTCGATTCCAAAAATACGTGATTCGATACCCAAAATTTTTGGTTATTTTTTGTGTAGCGATTCAAGTTTTTTGTTATCGAATAACGTATTTTTTGGAATCGAATCAAAATTTGAAAAGGTGACGAAATAATCGGATTCGAACAATGATACACCCAAGGTACAAACGATGACAAGTATATACATTTTTTAACCGGCTAACACATTTTATATATACAACTATAGCTTGTTGGTCAAATCGTTTACAAATTTTTCTCTCTATATATTAATGGCGTACAAAATTTGCTCCGAACAACCTACATAATTTGATAAACTATTGTTGATTATTGATTGTGTATAAACGTAGCTCTTTAAAAGATGGTTTTAAGTTAGAATTTTAAAGCATACCACACTTCCTTAAATATATTTTAAAGTACTCATTTTGTTAAATAGATTTTAAAATTACAATGGTCCAATAAAAAACTCTGTAAAAAAGTACTGCCCACTATCCCATCGAAGCCCAACAATAACTCTACATTTAGGGCCCCTACATTTATTTACAAATCAAATGCAAATCTTTTCCGCTTTGAGAAGTGTAAAAAAGTATTGTCACACAAACCAATGTATGCATCATGTCAAGTACTTTCACATAAACCGATGAATTCCAAGCGACCTTATCAACGCGCCATTTTCATCTTACCAACTTAAACCGAGTAGACAAACATATTTTGGTAACCAAAAATTGGATACAAGGAATTATGAGGTTGATATTTTATTTTATGTTTTTATTTTAATTATGTCGATTATGCGATATAATTTTGCTTTTTTAATTCAACGTCAATGTAGGTTGTTTTGTAAAACACAAAACCCAATCAAAAGAGAAGAGATTGCGACGGTAAGGTTGCGTTTAGTTGAGGGAAAACACCCTTGTTTTTCACAAAATGTTTTGTGGAAAACAAGGAACACAGAGATCGCGTTCAAATTAACGTTTTCCACCAAAATGTTTTGCAAAACACAAATCCCCTATTTCCTAACTTAACAAGGAAAATTACAAAACAAATTTTAGTTGTTTTCCTTGTTTTCCTTTGTAACCCTCAACCCTTCCTCCCTTTCTTCAAAACAGAAAATAGAAACATCAACTAAACGCGTTTTCTATATTTTCAAGTGTTTTGTGGAGATTAATTCTCCTTCCAAATTTTTACAAAACTAGAGATAGAAAATAAGATAAATTGTTTTCCACCAACTAAACGCACCCTAAATATATTGACTGTTACTGTGCCACCAAACTCATATTAAGTTGCCTTAAACCTTGCACCCTCCTATATAACAGACCCCAATGCACACTTATCTCTTCACAATATCCCCAAATCTTCTTCACAAACCCTAAATTCTACCACAAACCCCAAAAAATGCCATAAACCATAATTCACCACTAAAAACCATGAATACTAAAGCAGAGGTTGTAAATCGAACCTCTTCTCCATCATCATCATCATCATCATCCAGTGATTTCCTTCAGTTCTTTCCATATCCTTATGATCCTCTACCTAAAAAATCACCTTTTCTCCCATCATCAGAAGATGATAGTGTAGAGAATCCAAGTGTATCTGCTGATGATTCTGATGACTACTATAAGGAGGGAACATCTTACTCCCAACCTCCAGCACCTCTGCCTCAATGCAGGCCTCGAGCAAGCAATCCGCCACTTCCTATGGGTGGAAAGGTGGTGCTTGGTCTTCCTGCACCTGGATTTGGTGCATCAACACACATCGCATAGAAGAAATGCTAGGGAAGGGTGGATGGGTTGCATTTTGGTTGAAATACATGGAGGAAGCACAAAGGAGACCTTTATTTTTCTCCATCATCAACGTTTTCATCAATCCATCCTTCATACTTTTGACCCTTAGCATCTTCGTTATAGAAGTCTTGTAGCTCCAGCCATCGGGATAGAACGAATGGGTGGTTATGCAGGACTTCACAAACGCAAATCCAGCATTTAGTGTGATAGATGTGAGCAGTCATGCTCATCTTCACTGCTCTTTAGATGTTGGAACAGATGATATGCACTAGATTAGGTTTAGTAGTAGTAGAAATATTAGTAGGAGATCATGTATAGCACTTTGGATTTGTAGTTGCATTTGAAGTTGATTGGGTTTTGTAAGTTGTAAGCTGTAAACTGTTTCATGAATGAATGAATGAACAATTTTACTTCAATCTCTTCTCTTTAGAACTTTAGCTTTGTGAGTTTTTATGGAATAAGATGTGGTATTTTGAAATTACCAGTTTGGATTGGTTAGGGTTTATGTGGAGCGTCAATTGGAAGTGATTTGAAGATCAATTACTTCAACTGGCAGTTATTTGGGGGAAAAAATAAGTTTGCATCAAATTTACAAAACACACCCTTGAAGTATGCATTACCATGAAATTGCTAGCAGTAGATTTCAAACCACTAGAAGTGGTTTGATAAAGTATAGCAGTGGATACATCATATTTACAAAACAGCCCCCCAAGTATATATTATCAGAAAAACCACTGGCAGTGCATTGACAACCAAAGGCAGTGGTTTCATAGACGCTAGCAGTGGATATCTAAAATTTACAAAACAGCCCCCCATGTGGTACAGTAAGAGGAAGCTGCTAGCAGCGGGTTGAAAACAACTAGCAGGGGTTTCATAGACGCTAGCAGCGGATACATCAAATTTACAAAACAGCCCCCCAAGTATACATTATCAGGTCAAGTACAAGAAAGAAGGAAAATCACGTGCTTATATTTACGACTTACATTTTTTTAAAATAATTTGTAATATAAGTGTAAAAAAGTAATGCCCACTATCACATCGAAGCCCAACAATAACTCTACATTTAGGGCCCCTACATTTATTTACAAGTCAAATGCAAATCTTTACCGCTTTGAGGAGTGTAAAAAAGTATTGTCACACAAACCAATGTATGCATCATGTCAAGTACTTTCACATAAACCGATGAATTCCAAGCGACCTTATTAACGCGCCATTTTCATCTTACCAACTTAAATCGAGTAGACAAACATATTTTGTTTTAGTAACCAAAAATTGGATACAAGGAATTATGAGGTTGATATTTTATTTGATGTTTTTATTTTAATTATGTCGATTAAGCAATATAATTTTGCTTTTTTAATTCAACGTCAATGTAGGTTGTTTTGTAAAACACAAATACAAATTAGACTAAGATTGACAACGTCATAAACAAAAGTAGTTACACTTAACTAGTACACACATAACCCACCATAACTAACCTAAACAAAACATAAACCCTAACATGAAGGCTTCACAAATTCAAAGGACCATTGACTCAAGATGTTCAATGAAGGATAACAAAGAAGAAACGCGAGCACGCCTTTCTAAGATGGAGGTCTGCTTCCTTACAATCTCAGCCCTATCTTCAATTTGCATCCTTCTCATGTGCCGAACAGACGCAACAGACGAGTTAGTTGGACCCACAACCAACAGCTCTCCAATAAGCACATCCCTACGTTGTACACGAGCGGTTAGCTCGTCAATCTTCTCTTGCAGATCTAATTCATCCCGAACAGTATCCCTAACTTCTCCCCAATATTCCACAATCATCATAGCCTTGACAGATCGACAGTTTGCTGTACGGGATAGTTGATCCAAGAGGGGAAGAGGGGGGTTGGACATTGTTGTTGTTGGTTGAGATGTTTTTTTTTTTTTTTTTTTTAGAGAGGATTAAAAATAGAGTGTGGAAATATAGAGTGATAACCACAAAATGTGTTGCTAGTTGTGATAGGAGTAGTTGTTAAATAGAGTGGAATTATAGTAGTTTTAAAATAGAAGTGTAAACCGTATATTATTTACAAGGAAAAAAATGTATACTGTTTAGAAGTTATCATCATATATGTTTTGACTGTTAATAGATATTTGTATATAGTTTAGAAGTTATCATCATATACGTTTTTGTTTTGTCACAACAACACAAGTTCGCTAAACATAATTTCTTATATAAGCATAAATCGATAACATAAAATGTGTTTCCAAAATCACCAATGGTCCAAAAACTGTACATAAGCTACATATAACAAAATGTTCAAAAACTATACCTATAATCCATTTAGCGGTAATCCTAACCAAGTTATTCTCTACAAACATATAATAACACATAGGGTGCGAACTCGTGTTAACCAGGGTCTTTTGTCAGTAGACTTCCGCTATCTCCTGCTTCTTCGAGTTTGACCAAAGCTTAACCTGCGTATTTTAAATAGCTTAGGGTTTTAAGTAATGAGAACTATCCAACCATCGGGTATCAAAAAGACCCTTTAAACCATTAAGCTCGAGTGGGTCATTTTAACAATTAGGGTAGGAGGGTAGGATGGTGGGTTTTTTGAGACATAAACCAAGTTCTTGGCAGGGTGTTTGGGTCCAACCCCTTTCATGTGTAATAGCACTTTAACAAGGATAATGAGATTATGTTGTGTTCATATGCCTGTGATACACGAAATTTTATCGTGTTTGCATACGACTATTTGAACAGTGTGTATATGGTTGAAGGGTCCTGAAAACAAAGGAATGATGTTAGTGTGTCTGCTTAAAGTTATATTATACCATTGCCCGACACCATTTCCTTATCCTTTTTACAATGATCACCCCCAAAAGAAACCAAGAATTCTCTACTATATTATGAACCAACAAAATTGTAGTGTGCGTGTATGACACGTGGCTTCTTTGATGGTTCACGGCGACGAGGTACACGGTTTCTTGGTCCAGTAGATACGGGAAAGTGTACAACACGTTTCTTGTTACGGTTTGTAATGGTTACCTGATGATGAGAGTTGAATCTTGAAGGGTAGAAAGGTAGTGCAAAGTGGTTTAGCCATGCGTATAGAGTTCATAACTGTGCTTGTGTGTGTTTTTAGTGTCTGTTTTTTGTAGAGAAACTCCATGTTTATGTTTAACAAAGAGATGTCAGAGATTATAAGAAATAGATGACATGGTTTTGTAATGATAATGATGGCGAGTGAAGTGGAGTTAATGAGGCACCCTCAAAAACACTCATATCGCTCCCCACCATTATATATCATTACCAACCATTTCATCTATCTTGTTATCATCTATGATCTCATACCACACGGAAACATGGACTTGGTCACCAAAAAAGACACCACTAAAAAAACACACTCAGTTAAACAATCTCAAAGCAAGCTAAACCCTTTTGCACCACCTTTCTACACTTCATGATTCAACCCTCTTCATCAGGTAACTTGTACATACTGTAACAATAAAAGGCTTTACACTTTCCGGTATCTACTGGACCAAGAAACCGTGTACCTCCTCGTCGTATACCATCAGAGAAGCCACGTGTCATGGCTGTTTGACTTCAATATTGTTGTTTGATAATATAGGAGAGAATTGTTGGTGAGTTTTTGGGAAGATCATTGTAAAAAGGAGAATGAAATGGTGTTGGGCAATGGTATAATAGCACTGTAAGCATACCCACTAACAGCATTCTTTTGTTTTCAAGAACCCTCAACCATATACACACTGTTCAAATAGTCGTCCGCAAACACGATCAAATCTTTTGTATCACAAGCATATGAACACAACATGATCTCAATATCCTTGTTAAAGTTCTATTACACATGAAAGGGGTTGGACCCCAACACCCTGCCAATAACTTGGTTTATGTCACAAAAAAACCACCATCCTACACTCAGACCCTAATTGTAAAATGACCCACTCGAGCTTAGTGGTTTAAAGGGTCTTTTTGAAACACGATGCTTGGATAGTTCTCGTTACTTAAAACCCTAAGCTATTTAAAATACACAACGACATATCTTACCTTTTGGCATCGACTGCTGTCACGGCTTGGTCTCGGATTGGAACCCGTGACACCTAATCAATTTGAAGCAAGTATAAAAGCAAATCATATATTCCTACAACTAATCAATTGCATATAACATACTATATAACAATACCTAATAAACAAGAGATACCCAGCTAAGATTACAACTATCTAACAAAAACCCATGAAGCTTTTTACGGTCAGTCAAGAGTATTTATAAAAAGTAGTAAACGATACCTGCTCGGTGATGTAGTGGTAGTGGAGGCGGCGCTATGATGTAGTGGTGGTGCAGTGATGAAGATGAAGATGAAGAAGTTGAGGTGAAAGCAGTTGAGGTTAATAATTGGGGTATGTGTGATATGGGTAGTATCTGAGTTATAGGTTCTTAAATAGAAGTTAAGTGTTTGGTTATAAGTTGTTGAGGAGTAAATTAAGTGGTTGACTTTGGTTTCATTAAGTGTTTGGTTATTTGACACGTTGCAAATTATTTTAAAAAATCGTATATTACAAATTATTTTAAAAAATCACAAAACGAGACACGTATATTACAAATTATTTTAAAAAATTGTAAGTCGTAAATACAAACACGTGATTTTCCATCTTTCTTGTACTTGACCTGATAATGTATACTTGGGGGGCTGTTTTGTAAATTTGATGTATCCGCTGCTAGCGTCTATGAAACCCCTGCTAGTTGTTTTCAACCCGCTGCTAGCAGCTTCCTCTTAATGTACCACTTGGGGGGCTGTTTTGTAAATTTTAGGTATCCACTGCTAGCGTCTATGAAACCCCTGCTAGCGTCTATGAAACCACTGCCTTTGGTTGTCAATGCACTGCCAGTGGTTTTTCTGATAATATATACTTGGGGGGCTGTTTTGTAAATATGATGTATCCACTGCTATACTTTATCAAACCACTTCTAGTGGTTTGAAATCTACTGCTAGCAATTTCATGGTAATGCATACTTCAAGGGTGTGTTTTGTAAATTTGATGCAAACTTATTTTTTCCCCCAAATCACTGCCAGTTGAAGTAATTGATCTTCAAATCACTTCCAATTGACGCTCCACATAAACCCTATCCAATCCAAACTGGTAATTTCAAAATCCCACATCTTTTTCCAAACCAACTCACAATGCCGTCGCAGTATTCCAACACCCATAACCTAGTTGCTTACTTAAAAAAAAATAATCAATCAGATGGTTTTCATGAGATGATTGATTTTATCAACCACAGTAAAATTCAGTTTGCATTAACTGTAGCACCCACAATTCTCAAAGACTATATACATGATTTTTGGGGTAAAGCTGAGATACAGGAGCGAGATGGATTTGAGGTGTTTAGGACTATGGTGGATGATAATGAGATTTTGGTGGATGAGGAAGTCATTAGAGGTACGTTGAAACTCAATGATGCTAATGGAGTAGTTAATCTTTCTGATAATGATATATTTTTAGGTTTAGAAAGATTAGGTTATACAAGAAGGGGAGACATGGTAAAATTTTTGAAATGTATGTTTTCTCCCGAATGGAAGTTTTTAATTCACACCTTGCTGATGTGTCTGAGTAGTAAGACCACTGGCTTTAATGAATTTCCCTCCAAAATTGCAACTGCTTTAATTTGTCTATCTGAAGGGAGGGAATTCAATTGGTCTAGCATGATTTTTGAAGGGTTTTTGCAGAATATTAGGAAGAAAGGTAAATATTACTTGTATCCTAGGTTTGTTCAACTTATTGTGGGTAGCCAAATAGCAGAACCTGTTGAACATAATACAAAGTATGAGGTGCATTATATGCATCATAAGGTTTTTGCTCATATGAGGAAACAAAATCCTAATTTAACAATCCCAAATGTTCCATTGTTCCCGCATATGATTAATTTACCTGGCATTCGTGAGTTTGAAGATGTAAATGAACCCCAATTGACTGAACCTGAACCCACTGACACCGTAGTTCCACCCACTATTAGTCAGACTGTAACCACTGCAACCAACCTTGATGCTATGATAAGTTCACCACGCGCACCAGATAACACAGGTCGAACTCAGGAAGGTATCTTGGAACATGAACATGAATGGACGTATAATGATGAACATCAACATGATGCCTTTTCGAATGAACGACCAGTTAACACAGGTCGAGTTGGGGATGAAAATCGTGAACGATTAAATGAATTGACGGTTAAATGTACAAAAATGGAGAATACGATCAGAGAATTGAAGCACAGGATGTTTGTGATGGAAAAAGTTAGGGGACATGGGCGTAGTGTTGTTAGCGGAGTTAGGAGACATGGGCGTATTGTTGTTAGAAGAGTTAGGAAACATACTAAGAAAGTGACATCCTCTCAAGATGTGGTTTTGGAGGACCAAAAAACACAGGGGACGACTGAAGGATTTGATTCAGGGGACGCTGCAGTTGTGCGTATGGATGAGGATGTGGATAGTGTAGATCATGGAGGGGAGTATGTGGTGTCTGATAAAGATGGGAATGAAGCTGTACTCGAGATCGTGAAGAATGTATTAGATGATATAGAGAAGGATTTGGTGCAGGACACATCCACTGATAGTCTTTCAGAACCCACCGCTAGAGTTGTGCGTATGGATGAGGATGTGGATAGTGTAGATCATGGAGGGGAGTATGTGGTGTCTGATAAAGATGGGAATGAAGCTGTACTCGAGATCGCGAAAAATGTATTTGATGATATAGAGAAGGATTTGGTGCAGGAAACATCCACTGATAGTCTTTCAGAACCCACCGCTACAACTTCAACTGAGGTAACCCCACCAACTGATGTACAACTTAAAGAGAAGGAATTGGTGCAGGACACATCCACTGCTCCAACTGATGCACAAGATAAAGAGGATGAGGTGGTGCGGGACACATCCACTGCTCCCAATGATGAACAAGATAAAGAGGAGGTGGTGGTGCAGGACACATCCACTGCTAGTGTTTCTGTAACCTTAACCCCACCAGCTGATGAACAAGTTAAAGAGAAGGAGGTGGTGCAGGAGACATCCACTGATCCCAATGATGCACAATATAAAGAGGAGGTGGTGGTGCAGGACACATCCACTGCTAGTGTTTCTGTAACCTTAACCCCAGCAGCTGATGTACAAGTTAAAGAGAAGGTGGCGGTGCAGGACACATACTCAGAACCCACTGCTACAACTTGTCTATCTGAAGTAACGACAACAACTGATGTACAAGTTAAGGAGAATGAGGTGGTGCAGGACACATACTCAGAACCCACAGCTACAACTTCAACTGAGGTAACGACACCAAGTGATGTAGAAGTTAAAGAGAAGGAGGGGCTGCATGAGACATCCATGGCTAGCGTAACCTTAACCCCACCGGCTAGTTAGAAAAGTGTAGTAGACAATAGAGTAGTCTCACACACTGCTATTACTACCACATCTACAATTGTCACAACTACATCTCTTTCACCACCTAAATCAAAAGAAGTTGAGAAGGAGGCTGCCAGTACACTGATAAATTTAAGCAAAAGTTCATCAAACCCTACACCTACCATTGCACCGGCTCCTATATTTCTTAAACCAACTGGACCTAAACCCTTGACTACAAGTTTGACTATTGGTGAGCCTTTGAAGAAGAAGGTGGCTCTACCAGATATTGGAAAGGGAAAAGGTATTGCTGAACCTGATATAAAGTTTAAGAATAAAGAAGAGCAGATTGCTTATGATCATGACCTTGGTGTAAGAATGGTAGCTGTAGAAAAAGCAGAAATAAAAAGGAAAAGGCTAGAAGAGGAGGAAGCTAATCAGAGATGGATAGATGAATGGGAGGATTCACAAGCCTATCTTGAAGCTTCTAATAATATTGGGATTGAGTACACTCGTGAAGTGTGGGAAATGTTCTCTAATAATCAAAAAGCAAGAATCTTGGATGAATGGTTCACGAAGTTCAAAGAAGATAAAAAGCAAGTCAAAAGAAAGAAACCTCCTACAAAGAGCGATATGAGAAATACATACATGAAGATTATCAAGAATTCAGGCGTACATCTTGGTGTAGATCTAAGAACATGTTCAACAGAGAGGCTGAAGGAGCTTAGTCAGAAGTGTATGAGGGTTAATGAAGATCACATTCCTATGAATTCTGAGAAAGAAGCAGAATGGTTAAAGAAGCAATCCAGATATAAAAGACAAAAGGTGGACGAAGCTTTGAAAAAGAAAGAAAGAACTAAACAGTATTTTAAGGAGACTAATAGTCCTAATCCTGAACCTATTAATCCTATTCCTTTAAAAGCAGTTCATCCTATTATCGATTGGCAGATTGTCAAACATAGACGTAGAGAAGTAGTTGAGATTACAAGAGGTGATGGATGCAAATCCACTTATTGGTCATTTGGGATGTTACTGGATTGTTTGACTAGGGGTGATTTGGACGAGTTGTGGAAAGTAATGAAGTTCAGATATGGGAAGTTAGGTCCAAATGGAGAGTTAGCTAAGTTTGTGTGGGCTGCTATAAAGAGCATATTTGAACCTGATCTTGAGGCTGAATATTGGTATGATTGTGAGGTGGTTGAATGGATATTGTACTCATACTGCAAGGTTCATGGTGTAAAAACAAAAAAAGATGATAGGTTTTTCATGTTCGTTGATAGGGATTATCCTTTATCAAAGAATGTGGCAAGACAAATGCTGGAAGCTAAACTCAGTTCAAGAGGAACAAAGGAGACACATCCTATAATTGATCCACTGTTTAAAAAGATAGAGAAGATTGCAGACCTACAAGGAACCTACTGCCAGTGGTGATTAAACCAATCCTAGAAGATTCAATCCACTGCTGATGTTAGAATGAGGCTAGTAGTAAAGGTCAGACGATACTTTAACAATGTGAATTTAATGTCTTCGATTGTTCAATTTTTGTTATTTTCGCAACCTCATTTTAAATTAGAATCCCATATATTCCATAGGTATACGCTGGATATGATGAAAAGACAGAAGATTCAAGACCATCCAACTATTGAACACAATATAAAATGTGAGTTAAACTCCTACTTACTAGGAAACTTTATTGAATAAAGTATGTTACTAGGAAAGCACGCACGATATAACACTAAGTACTTGGAAATCAGATACATTATACCACTAAATTCTTACTTGGGGCATATAGTAGTCTTAGTTACTAGGATATCACATACGACATAACAGTTAGTACTTCGCATATCGCACAGTGCTTATAGCGGCAACGTACCCTCAAGCTTATGAATAAAGAAATTCTTGTTTCGAGCACTCAGCTCGAGTTCTCCTGCCAAGATATTCATTTGCATCAATTTGTGTTCACTAAGGGCCTGCTCCTGCTTCAGAAAGTCAACAGTTTTTTGTGGCACCTTCTTACGCACAGTTGCCGTCTCTTGAATAACGGCAGCCCTTTGACCATTAAGTCTAGCCAATTCTTGAGTTAGGATGTTCACCTTTCTTGCCAATTGAACATCTTCGATTGCAGCGGTACGGCAGTAGTAAATCATCATGTCTATTCCTTGACAATTTAGACTTAATTTCCGAAAACAAGTGTACCTTGCAAGTTTGCTGTTAAATAGACAGATTGAAAGGTAAATAAACAGTCACATGCATACATTGACGTTACACTATATGCCTGACTCCTCTATGTTTTTATAGAAAAGAACAAAAAATGTGCACATGTTCAACAGTTTATTGTATAACATTCTCACAAAGTAACATAAAAAAACAATAAAAGCAAGCCACTTCGTTAGCTATTATTATTCAAGTAACAAACAATGAAAATTCTAAATGACTGATAAGTTGTGCTTCCATTGTGTTAAAGTTCAAATTGAAGTACTATAAATCGTCCAAATGAACAACATTTTCAGTCACAGGTTGTGACTGAATGTTGTCAGGAGTAGATGATTCACATTTCCATACGAAATCATTGTTTGATTGACCACTTGCTTCTCCCTGTTCGACCTCTACACGCGTCCTCTGTCCACCGTGTCGTTCTTGTTCCACTGCTTCTTCATTAGTTGTAGGGGTGCACGATTGTGACTTTCTTTTACGTTTCTGACATGTGGCATTAGTTCAAACAACCATATCAGTAACAACATTAAAAATTATACACATTGAAATAAAATATAGAAACACACTTGCCTTCCTTGTCATCAACGGTTCAGTACATGACTGTCTTGTGTGTCCTGCCTTTCCACACCTGCCACAGGTTTTGCTTCCTGGCTCTTCCCCCTGTGATCGGATACGTTTCTTTTCTTTGGGTCTTCCAGGTTGTCGCTTATCCATAGTAGGAGGTTTTACGGTTTGCAAGTCATCAGGAGTACGCCACAAGGATACATCTTTTAGAGGATAAACCCTTGCTTCGTATGTATTTTTTAGTGACGTTTTGTTAAACCAATCCATAGCCCAACTGCTAGTGTCAGTCATCCCTTCAACTCTAGACACAGCACAAACATGACCACAAGGTAGACCAGATAGCTGCCATTTGCGGCAAGTGCATTCTCTGTTGTCAAAGTCAACAATATGAACATGTTTCGGATCAGTGACTTGGTAAATCTTGTGCATCTCAATTCCGTTAACACCCCAATTAGCACTCTTTGCCATTCTATTGTTTACTTTTGCATTTGCCCATTCGCTAAGTTCATCAGTTGGAGCATCTTAAATCAAAAAAATAATAATACATTTTCATGCGACGTGCCAAATATGTAATAAACCAAGTATAATATACAGTTTTTTTAAGTTACCTTTGTATTTTGCTCGACGTTCAAAATACCATCTTTGTAGAAGCCTTCGGTAGTACTCCATTAGCTGGGTTATTGGAACCTTCCTAACATCTTTCGTTAAAGAGTTTACTGATTCAGCACTATTTGAGGTCAAATAATTGTACCTGTTTGCAGGGCAGTAAGCACGCGACCATTTATCAAATCCAGCTTCATCTTTTAGTTTTTTATACACATCATGTTTTAATGATCGAATCTCATAAATTGAAGCATCAAACTCCTGCTCTGTGTAAGCTTTGCATGTCCTCCAATATATAGCCTTCCACTTTCTAGTTTTCAAATTGCAGTTCATCATTAAATGCCGACAGCAAAAACCATGAAACGCGCTGGGAAAAACGGTACTACATGCATGTGCAATTGCCGGATGTCTGTCAGAGATGATGGCCAAATCTTTTACTTCACCAATGCATTCTTTAAGTTTGGTCAAAAACCATGTCCATGATTCATTGGTCTCACCTTGAGAGACACCAGTTGCAATAGGTATAATCTGGTTGTTGCCGTCCATCCCAACAACAACCAGATTCGTACCAAGGTATCTCCCTTTAAGATGTGCGGCATCAATGATTAGCAATGGTCGCATAAAACGTAAGAAGCTCCGGATCTATTTTAAAACAATCAGAAATTTGCTTAGTTAATAAAATTTCGATAACAATGAAGGTATTAATCATAAATAAAATATAATAGAATTTATGAAAAACTTACAGCAACACCGAAACCAATGAATACCATCTTAAACCGATCTGTCTCATCTGTCTCAATGTGAGTTACTGTCCCCTCATTTTCCAACTTTAAGTTATAGCAGTAATACGGCAACTGCTCAAAAGACTCCCTAGGACAACCGTTCAACAACTGTAATGCAATGTTTTTCCCACCCCAAGCTCGGTAGTAGGAAATGTCTACTTTCCAATCAACATTAAAATCGTTTTTTATGTCCGCACCCGTATATACCCGTTTGCAATTCCTCAATTTATCAACAAGTATGTGACCCAATAATTTTCGGGTAGCATTTCGATGATTAGGATGAATTTTTGTTCTGGAACATGTATGAGAGTCGTTAATGGAAGTAACATAGAAGTATCGGCTAACAACACTTTTTCGTGCGTTAATGTACCAGTTGCAACCTTCGACAAAACAACCTACGCTGTACCTTTTCTTACATGAGTTTGTAACTTTGTACTCAAACATATCAACCAACGCTTTTATTCCTATTGCATAAATGCATCCTTGCTTATCATCAAACCGACTACCCACCTTTAATTTAGATACTACAGGGTGTTTATGGTTACTTACCTTTTTAATTATGGGATCAGCTGAACTGGGTGGATCAGGGATATTTAGAAATGTTGTTTTCTGCCAACTAGGATGCACATCTACATTAACGTTTGCCCCTGCACCCTCGTTATTATGATCTTCAACTTTTGGTGTTTGAAAATCATATTCTTGAGGCAACAAAGGAACATTAAGATCAATATCAAGAGTCTTAGAAGAAGTAGGCGGCTTTACCTCGGAAGATTTCTCGATAAGTTTGATGTATAGCGTCTGGATCAGGTGCTGCTTACAGCATATTTCATGAACGAAGAAAGAAACATCATCATCGTCACTCACATGAATTTTGGTTGAAGCGGACATGTAGTATAAACTGATGATCTTATCTTTAATCTGATATTTGTTAGTGAGATAGGTAATCAGCTGTAGGTAGGTGATGTTAACCGGAAGTAAAACTCCACGAATTGATGTCTCAAAATCCAAATAAAGTTTGAATTTTTGGGAATTAGCCGAAGTCATTTTTCTGGGTTTTGTGTTCTGGGATTTGTGTTCACTGTTCTAGGATTGTACAAAACAATAAACAAAAAAAACTTCGCTGAAAATAGGACCTTTAAGTCGCTCAATATAAAATTCGCTTAAACTTTTCCCTCCACAATATTCATTACCCGCTCATTCACAAAGTATATTTCCCGCCAAATAAGATGTGACTATACTATAAAAGCGTCAAGTTTACTCATTGGGTAAATAAAACCATGGCTCCCTCCTCTGCCTCTACCTCCAGATCCAATCGAAAACCATTGGAATACTACATCAATGCTACACACTGCGAATGTCCAAAACCATTACCGGTGGAAGTACAAACCTCTTGGACACGGACTCATCCTGGTAGAAGATTCAAGGCCTGTCCAATTTATGTAATATTATTATGCATTATACTTATTTTACTTGTTAGGTTGAATATGTGAATTTAACAAATTTTTATTTTAGGACAAAAATACCAAATGTAACTTCTATGGTTTCCTAGACCCGGAACTACCAAGTCAGTATTACAAAGATTTGTTTTACAAGGAACATGAGGAAAAGAAACATTTAATGAAGACGGGAAAGAGTTCAGTCTCGGATGAAGTTACTGAGGTTTCAAACAATGATATCATGAAAGTGTTGGATGAGTTGACTTTTATCAAGTCAAGAGTGCAAGTTCATGACAAAGTTGTGTTGGTTTTCAGTTTGATTGTTGTCTTCAGTGCTGTAGTTTGGTTATGGTAATCTGTTTACCAATAAGTGTTATGTAATAAGTATGTTATAGTCTTTTACCAATAAAATTGTATGTAGTCGTTTTTTCAAATCAAATGGATGTTTGTAAAAAAACAAACGTTTTAGCAATTAACACAAAATGTTTGTTGCAAATCAACAGTATCACAACACGTATATTTGGACGGTATGCATGGGTGTTAGGAATATACAAAGTAGCGCTACACATACATGCATAAGAAATTGTCTTTTGATGCCCTTCACAGACATCCAGATTGCGGTTACATTTGGTTGAACAACAAAAGTCTAAAACCACATACAAGCCATACCCAAATAGATGAAATGCATCTTTATTCATCACTTGTATGAACAGACATCTTATACTTCCAAAAGTACTCCACCATATGCTCTCGATACGCCAAAGCAACTTGAAGAGGGTCATCAACCTTCATACTTAATTTGTTACCCAGCCTGTGCAAAAAAATACATACCCAAACTCCGCAATCACCGTATGCATTGGCTTGTATAGGGACATCATCCGCAACTTGAAATGTGATCTTATAATCAGAAACGGATATTGATTTAGCTTGAAGAACTTTACACAAGTTTAGATACTGTGGTAGCTTTCTCTCAAAAGTGACCCTCCATTTTAAATTCTTTTCTCTCGTCTCAGGTTCTGGCGTACCTAGTGTGTCATAAATTGTTATAACTCCGGTACGAATTTGCAACTCGGCGAGAAACCAGTGGCACTCGGGTACGTTAACAGGAAAGTATACCTAAATGTGATCAAATAATCCTTGTCATAATTCATCACATTTTTACCATGTACATATATTTACCCAAATATATAGAAGAAAGTATGGTCTTTATATACAAACCTTCTCAACACTAGACCATGGCAATGGATAGCGTTGACCAGTGGCGTAGTAGGCACGCATAGACCCTTCAAGGATAGAGGAAGAGAAAAATGGTCCAGCCATAGCCCAATCGGCATTGCCCGGCCTGAACTGCCACATTAGATCAACCCAGAGATCCAGATGCTGCAGAAAAATTTTATAAGCAAAATACCGGTAAACTAATTCCAAAAAAAATCTGTTAGCTACCTCATCTCCTAGCCATCCTTTTTTATTGCCTCTTCCATAACCCAACAAAGCCAACCAAAATTTTCGATCAACAACGATGTCGCCAAGACCCCAAGGAAAGCTATACGATGACTTCAATTTTTTTTTTAAAAAGGTATCCATACACGCTGGTTTAGTAATCTTGTTGATATCGCAACCTTCAGGACGTGACAGATCCTGAAATTTTTTAAAAACAACATTAATGTATATGTCTTTAAGATGTCTGTTTGTAAATGTAGTTCTTCTATACCTCTACCCATGATTCCAACTGATTATCTTCACCAGGTGGTGGATTAATATCTTTTCTCAGTCTTTTGGAACGTCGTTTCGGCAACTGTGGAGTCGTAGGAGGGAGATTCACGTATGGTTCCTGCAAACACTTGCCCACCTGCTTTGTCCTTTTTGAGTCATCATCTTCTTTGAAAATAGGAGTACTCTCTTGGGTAACTTTCTCATCACTCTCTTTGGTAACTTTGGCCTTTCTAGTTTTCTTTTTTGGTAGGGCATTATAACGTGACTGTCTGAACTTAGTTGCGTTTCTCTTCCTTTTACCCCGCATGAAAACATACTGTACAGAAAAAATTCATCATTGAAATAACATCAAACTTTTGAAGTACATGTGGTAACTTTAATGAATAATGTAGCTGTACCTCATAAGCTGTAGGAAAAGGCTTACTGGCTTGTCCGTCAGAGGTATGAATCATCTTCTGTCTTGCCTTCACAGCATCATTATCAATTTTGTCTATTACCGCCTTGGTTGACAACTGATTTGCAACCGGTAACTCAACCCCGGTTTCTTTCTCTTTAACGTGGGCATCAACATTGTATGCTTCGTCCCCCATCCCTGCCATTTGTGACACTGCCTCACGATCATGAGAGTGTTCATCAACAGCATTGCAATTAACAATGACATTTTCATTAACTTCAACACCCTCTATAGTTTTATCATCAGCATTTAAAAGTACTTCATGATCATGAGAGTGTTGATCAGCAGCAGTGCAATGAACAATGGCATCTTCCTTACCGTGAACGACCTTTACAGACTTACCATCAACATTCAACACACCTTCATGAGCCTGTATTTCATGTGCTTGAACCGCCTCACTCGGTGTTTCACCATCTTCATTGTTTTCAGCAGGTTTTTCTTCATCTATCCCAACCTGTTTGTCGTGAAGACAATAATCAGAGAAATCATCTTCCATATCCACCTGTTCATCTAGCTGCATCTGTTTCCCCTGTAATTATACAACAATAACACATCTATATGGATGACCAACTATATCAAACATGTATAGATAGTGCAGGTGGAATTTATATATACGTACTTCAACAGCCGATTGAGAAAACGTTTCATTCAAATTAGGTAAATTCAAATGACTGGGATCATGATCTGGAATGTGATCATCTAACGGCAATGGTCCGTCGTGAAGACAATATTCCACGAGCTGCGACATAGTTGATGGAAAAGCGGCAGGGTCTATATAAGTAAGACCAGCTTGTTCGTTTTCAGCATTTACACAACTCGATTTGTCGCCATTCTGTAGTTAACCAAACTGATTTAGGTATGTAACCAAAAAACGAAAAAAAAAAAAAAGTACTACTAAAAGGAACATAACCTTATTATAATCAGCCGAATGAACATCACGACAACGAAGATCAAAGAAACTAGAACTACCATTCCAGTTTTCATTATCAACGGGACTTTGTCCAGAACAAGCCTCATCCGATTTGCCGTGCGTATGAGTTGAAGTCTGATATTTAAAATATACAATCAATTATACTACTAAAGAAACCTGCTAGCAGTGGATTCACAGTGGTTTGATAGACACTAGCAGTGGTTTGATAGACACTAGTAGTGGTTTGATAGACACTAGCAGTGGATACATCAAATTTACAAAAACAGCCCCTCAACTGATAGATTAACAGGAACCTGGTAGCAGTGGATTGAAAACCGCTAGCAGGGGTTTGATAGACGCTAGCAGTGGATACATCAAATTCACAGAACACCCCCCCAACTGATACATTAACAGGAACCTGCTAGCAGTGGATTGAAAACCACTAGCAGGGGTTTGATGTACGCTAGCAGTGGATAGATCAAATTAATAAAACAACCCCCCAAAGTATACATTATCAGGTCAACTCCAACAAGTTTTTAAAAGAAATTGTAATATAAGTTGTAATATACATTACCATGTTCACCTTTGGACGTTGTATCTTTAGAACTTCCTCAACAACGGCAAGTCTATTTTCAATTTCATCAAGGACTCCCACATTAATGTCTAGCTTGGTCGGGGTTGTATCTTTATTGGCTCAGAGTTGTATCTTTAGAGCTTCCTCTACAGCGGCAAGTCTATTGTTAATATCGTCAAGCTGATTGGAACTTTGACCTTTATCAGTTACTGCCACATCATTATTGACTATAGCCACTTCTTTATCACCTAACGCCACATCTGTATCAGTTATCACCACCCCCTTGTGCACCTACAAAGCAAGATCGAAACAGAATGTGCAATGGTCAATTGTCAACGTGAATACAACCATGGTTTGCACAAACAGGCCAACTTACCTCATTAGTGGGATCATCAGCAGGTAGACTAGCCAACTGGCTCAAATATGCATTACTTGGTGCAAACCATGGTTGTAACATTTCCGCATTTGTTGGAAGAAGATCCAAGACTGGATTAGAACCCTAGTAAACAAACAATTATAAAGTTAAAAACAAATATAACGAAGTCCTAACTTATTTGACAAATACAAACAAATGGAAATGCTTACAGGACCAAAAAGTTGGGCATAATGGCGTTTGGCAAATGTTTTACCCTTTGACCAACAAAAACAACGTGGTATCTTTGACGGGTCTTTGTTCCACCATGAACTGCTAGTGGGATAACTCTCAAGAATCCATATCTAAAATAAACGAAAATTATAAATGCATTGTATGAACTGCTAGTAAACAAAAACTGATATGTTCATAAATGTATACACATCTAACCTTAAAAGCCAAGAAAAAGCCAGAAATATTATATGTTGCAATTGTAGAAGGGTTTTCTTGCAATTTCTCTTTGCAGTGAGCATTGTAATGCCGGGGTACCAAATTGGCTAAATTTTTGTAAAAACGGGTCCACAAGAACTCTCCCCAAGGATATGCATTCCATGCCCCAAAATCCTCAACTAATTGCAACAAATGACTGTCAACAATGTACCAAGGTCCACGACCTATGAACACGATCTCAGCGACTAGCAAAAGACATACCCTTACAGCATCCTCAGCTGATAACTTTGAAAATTCCGTGTCATTCCCAAACAAATTTAAAAGCTCATTGCCTTTTACAGTTACCTTTCTTATTAATTGTTTTTCAGGAAAGACACGCAAAGCAAAAGGACTTCGATCAATTTGTACATGGGGAGGCAAACGACCAAAACGAAATCCAGTCATCAATAGAAACTCTTCCCGACCGAATTTCAATACATTGTTCCCAATTTTGTATAAAATGGGGGGACAAGAATCAAGAAGTTTGTCGATAATTACCTGGTGTTGTAAAACGAAATTAACAATATGATTGCCTTTACCTAGGTCAGGAATATCTAACCATGGCCCAAAAACAGTTGCTCTGAACAGCCTCATTCGATCTGGATTCCTTGACAATTTAGACTTAATTTCCGAAAACAAGTGTACCTTGGAACGAACAGTTACCTTAGCATCAAAATATTGGGGAATGTCAGCCATTTTCGAGTTTAATTTACTGAATAATTAGGGATTGATTTAGGATTTCACAATTTTCAATTGTGTTTTTTCTGGTAGCAGTGTTGCTTGTGTGTGTTTGTATTTGGGTTAAAAATTTGAAAACAGGGTAAAAATTTTAAAAAAAGGTAGTAAAACTACTTTTGAAACAGTACTTTAGGTACTGTTAATATAGAGAAAATAGTCGCTTATGTTTTTACGCTTAAGTCGCTCAACCTCGGGAAAGAACTATATGTATAAAAAAATATTTTTGTATCTTTGACTTTTTTTAACTAAAGGACAAAACCAAATTTCGCTAGATTCTAAAAACGGTCGCTTAGATTCGGTCGCTGGAAAATCATAGCTGTAAAAGTCAGAAAAAATGATTGGGTACACAAACTTCGAAGGACACTTGTCAAGCTTATATGAAAAGTAGAAAAGTCGCAAGTCTCAAAGTTTATTTTGGAAATACCCAAACTTTTTTCTTAAAAAGTGATGACACCTTGAGCGAAAAATGCATTCTTAGAATTTCCCCATAATAATAATGGTTAAAAAGAAACATTCACGAAAGGCACACATCAAGGAATTTTATAAGTAAATACATGTATTTGACGAGACCATTTCTAATTATAATGCTAAATCTAAACCTAAAAGAAAAAAAGAAAAAAAAAAGGAAAAAGGAAAATAATAATAAGTTTAATGATATGCACATATTAAGGAATTATATATGAAAACGTATGCATTTCACAAAACCATTTTAATTTATATATTGCCTCGTAATGCTATTCATATATTTCTCCATCATATGCAAACTCCACCGAGCCACAATCGAATCAGCTGGAACACATCCCAGTCACTTTGCACATGGATTGGCTTCACATGTAACGTCACCATCCCACCAAACACAAATAAACTCACCGGTCACATTCCTCTAAATATATTAGCAACCATGAATCGTGACGTACCTGGTCATATGAAGGACAAGCCAAATATTCAAATAAGGTGATCATATATAAATGATGTACTTAGCTTGCTATATGTCGAGTCGACCATGTCTTTCAAAAGGCAAAATATACATTTTATGAAATATTCAAGTGAGTTTGAGGTAACTAGAAACATTACTTATTAGTCGCATATGGTTTATGGCTCTTCTAATTAATGAGTTTTTCAATGTCCATCACATTGAAACTAAAATGACTTTGATACTCTAAACGCTTATATATACTTAGTTCTATGCGCAAAAGAAAGTTAGCATGAGAAGTATATAGCCGTTACATAATGTGTACACTCATAAGTATAAGTATTGGTGTTCATTGTTCCTTCCTAATGAAAGTGAGAGTCTATTTTATTATTATTAGAGTTGCAGAATCGACTTTAGCTTCTTCGGGTTAAGCAAATATATGTTGGATGAAAGGCTAAAGAGTGGGGAGTGGTGTTATCTTTTTCTTCTACTTAACATATATGTAACATGAAAACACCAAAATCAAGTTCATGTTTATTTTTATGGTCTTGTAATTAACTAATAATTCAAACATGTGCTAGTCGGGGAATTCGTCCGCAAGATGGATTTTCATTATGACTCATACTAAATTAACACATCACATATAAATCAGAGGTTTAGATTCAAGAAATCTTTTAATTCAACATAAAGTAAACCTAATGGTAAGAATATGTAGATATCTTCATGGGGGTAAAACCATGCTAATTTGACCACTTGGGCTGCTGACCGAATACACTTTTCACTCGGCCATGCTTAAAAAAATTTAGAAAAAAAATAAAAAAAGTGTCGAAACTAAACACCACATACGGAATGATTTCTCTTTATCCAACACGCTAAATCAAATAAGCTTTAAAAAATGAAACCTACCTCATGAGAAGAGACATGTTAATTCACCAAAAAAAAAGCTTCATCTTGATAGATACAATTCTTGGTCTCAATATATATTGCTATAGTCTTTACTCACTCACCGATGTGGGACGGACTCATAAAACCAGCACATATCACACACAAAGTCAACCAAGCTGCTCACATCCATTTCAACAATCTTACACGCTCCTCGTATCCAATGAACACCTCACACTCAATCTTACACGCTCCTCGTACTCAATGAACACACCTCACACTCAATTAGCTCAACCTAGTTTGTGTTAGTATATATCCGCAAACTCTTGTCCCACAAAAAATAAGTAAAAATACCCTAATTCATATCCCACAAAGGTAAAAGTCTCCAGGTTGTTATCATGCAAAGTAAAAAAAAAACAAACCACTAACTCAACTCACTTACTAGAGTAATACATGAATGTACAATTTATTTACAGCATTTATATCCTCTCTTTTTTGTATATATTGCATTAGAGTTTGTTTATCTATGTATCTACGTGGGACTAAGTAACAAAACGAAAACTCTTCTCGTTCTTCAAGCTTTTATTTACGACCATGCACATTCACACCCTTGACTATATACACACAAATACCTCATTTCACCCACAAGGCTATAATTTCGTTGTTCGATTTCACTCTCCTCATCATCACAACGAACAACTCAACCCGGCAAAAGACCCATTCCTCATATTCATCTCATCCCTTTCACTCTTCACAACACACACTATCACTATGCTCAGTCCGCTATATATATGTACTCTCATTACATTCCAACAAACTCGATCACCTGTCGCATTCCTTGAAAAATATTAACAAAAGTATACGATGAATCGTGACATACCTAGTCATATGAAGAACAAGCCAAACATTTTAATAAGCTGATGAACAAAACATAAATGATTAGTGGTACTTCCCGTGGTATAAGTCGACCATGTTTTCAAAAGGCATAAAAATCCAAACGTAAATTTTATGAAATATCCAAGCTAGTTTAAGGAAATACACAACCACAACATCAGTCTTTGCAATGAATATATCCGTTTGAGGCAAATATCGTTCCTCTAATTAACGAGATTTTCATGGTTAAAGAAGTGGAAGATTCATGATCAACATGCGCTTTCTAAACTAGAATTAAACCCCAGGTGGCCGAGCCGTGGGAGGCCAACAGAGACTCGATTGCTTGCAAGCAAGGTAGTGGATGCTGGAAGAAGTTTTGAGCTATGCAATGGGTCGTGTTTTGTCCGGCATGTTACTAAGTTTTTACATTTACGAGTTGCGGCTCTTTAGATAGTGTTAGCATGGTGCATGTGGTACACTTCATTGTCCAATTGTCGATCATCAGTTAAGCAACTATAGGTTCGTGTGAAGACTGAAGATCAGTAGGAACTTTTTCATCATTTGACTATTTAATACTCCTTAATACGATATTAAGTTTTGGTAATTAGCTATTCTGAAAGTGTTGCTAATTTTTAGCTAGTGCAAGCTTCTTAAACTCATACGCAACATTTATTTTCTTTTCAAAGGCAACACGTTTTACATTCAAATGCAACATTTATTAATAAAGCAGATGGTAAGACATGAAGCTGAGAAAATGATCATTTTAAGATCGCTAATTTCGTATGTCGGGAGGGCATCGGCCACATGGGGCTGCTGAACGAATACCTTTCCATCTACCAGTTACAGCTTAGGTTATCAACTTATAGCTACCAGTTTATAGTTAATTTATCAAACATACCCTAAGACGCAGCTAAACACCACTAACGAAAATGATGTATTCTTATTCGGTATAATATGTTTTTTGTACGAAAATGCAGTAAACAAAAGGAAAAAGTTGTTCGAAAAATCGAACACACAATGTCAATGTTCCTCTTCACTCTTCTCGCCATCCTCCACCGAGGCACCGAATCACCACCGCCCACTCCTCACATTCATCTCAACCTTCCTGCACTCTCCCGTATCCAAGAAAAACTCACACTCGACATGTGTGTAACGATTTCTTTTTATGACATTGCTACCACATACAACTAAATTTTATTTATTGAAACAAAAAAGTGTTATTTTGTGACCAAACATATGACATTCCATGACATTAAAATACGTGGCAACATGTCAAACTAGCATTTTATTTTTACCTGTCTTTTAGATTACATTCATCATTCATTTGCCACCTAATACGTCATAACTAGAAATCAAGGATGTGAATCGTATGAAAACATTATGTTTTTTTAATTCAATAAGCTATATCAAAACTACGAAAACAAATGAAAAAAACAATAAAGCGTAAGGCTTTGTTGTTATTTCACAAAGTCAAAAAAATAAAAATTTCAAATACTGATTAATAAATACCTTATAATCTGATACTATTTGTTAAATCATAAAACGAAAAAGATTCAACTACTGTACTTGTTTGAAACTAAGTTAATCTGATTAATAGTTTTATTATTTTTTGGCCAAAAAATTAGCTAACCCAGCCAGCTTATTGTTGTGGGCTTGTGGCTGCCTGCATATTAAAATAGATCCCAACTAATTAAAAAGAAGGTAAAAAAGATGTCTTAGAACATGAAAAAGAATTTGTTCATATGAAATGCATATTGTTCTAAAAGGCTCACAAAGGCTTGGCGAAGGCGTGAGGCTTGAGCATGACACAGCGCCATGCTGCCACGTCGCCTATGACACATGTTTTTGTAAACTCGATATATATGAATTATGATATAAATATATAAATAGTTTCATACTTTGTGCCGTCTTATTTCACGCTTTATAAACGCAAAAGCATCGCCTTAGCCGCAAAGGCGTGAGGCTTGGTCATGCCGCTACGCCACGCCTCACGCTATTTATAACATTGAAAATGCATAAGTGAAGTTTGGAGTAGGGCTGCAATCAAGCCAAGCTTTTATCAAACAACTCGAGCTCGAGCTTGAGCTAGACTCGATCAAGCCAAGCTTTTATCAAGCTCAAGCCCAAGCTCAATCCCAATAAATTGGCTCGAAACATATAACAAGCCAAGCTCAAGCTTTTGATAGCTTGGCTCGAGCTTTTATCAAGCCTTAGTATATATATCTTTTTATATTAAATTCATATAAGTAACTAAGAGCTAATTTGAATATTATTCTAATTATAAGGATTTACTTCATAAAGAATTAGTTAATATACTCTTGAAGGACTTTTATATGGTAAATAAAGTTGTAATTATTTGTAACAACGATATCTTAGACCAGTTATGTTGCTTACTTGCTTTGTATCTAGAAGCGAATACAAGTTTCTAGTTATGAATTGTGAATATTAATAGACCAAAATATATACTACTATTAGATAATTTTAGCTTCTGTTTATACTTAGTATATCGATGACAACATTAATTAGTACTTTGGCTTATGTTTCATTATAATGTTGGATTTAGTACGAAAATGTTATTTTTGGTTTTATTACTGTTAAATTAATTGAGTTAATTACATAGTTGGTCCTTGTGGTTTGTCGGATCTTGCAGAAAATGTGGTTTTAGGTTATATTACTTTATAAATATATATATTTTGATGACTTTGTCTATTAAATACAATATTTTTGTATACATTCAAGTTTTTCAAACCAAGCTCAAGCTTTGCTCGAAACCTATTCAAGCCAAGCTCAAGCCTGGATGATTAAAGCTTGACAAGCTTTCAAGCCAAGCTCAAGCCTATTATTTTTGTTTCAAGCCAAGCTCAAGCTTTGTCAAGCTCGAGCTCGGCTTGACTCGATTACACCCCTAGTTTGGAGCATGCATCAGATAAATTACTCCGGCTTACGTCTTTTCCCGATAAATAAAATTAATTTAAAAAAAAAAAAAAAAAAAAAAAAAAACAGTTAAGTTTTTCCAAGAAAAAAGAAGTGCAAGCATGCAACGGATAATTTACTCGGTATGAATTTAATGATTAAATTATTCGTTGAATGTTCCGATATACTTATTTGATAGTTTTGTAATGTTATTTATATACTACTTTAGAGTTTGTTCAAAATTCTATGTGGGATAAATTCACAAAACCAAAACTCTACGCCTTCCTCAAGCTTTTATTTCAAGTGACATAACCACCTCATTTCACCTGCATACACAAAATCACCTCATTTCACCTACAATATCACTATTTATGGCGGATTGTAATATGACCCGTTTATGCTCCTATTTTTTTGTTTTGTTTGGACAATGTTAGTTCTCATCCCGAACCTTAAGTTACTCATCTCGAATTCTACATTGGATGCCAGCGAAGTTAGTGACCACTTTGATTGTGCTCCGATTTTTAAAATTCCAGGAAGGAAATTTCCTACAGAAATTAGCTACAATAGAACGCCACATCCTGGTTACCCCGATGCCGCAATCGACATGGTGCTTATAATTCATGTGAGAAAGTCTACTGAGTTGAAGCATATGTTGGTTTTATGGATATAAATTAGTAGACGTGAGTTAGGATCGAACTCGAGACTATGGGATTGCACACTTTACGTATGAGAATTTAAAGTTAAATAATTAAATATAAACGTTGTATTTATTTATTTATTAAACGAAATAACTAATGGACGTTAAGTAATTAATGTAATGGACTAACGGGCGTTAAAGGTATTTGGAAAAGGACTAGATTGCAAAGTTTGGGAAGTTTCCGGAATCCCTTGGGGAAGCTTACCAAAGATCGGCCAAGGAGAAAAGGAAACAAAGCCAAATTTGTTCACCAAGTTAGTTGGGTATATATACAAGGCTAGGGGTCTTGTTTTTGCATCTCTTGTATTCATTGCTAAACCCTAAAACAGTTTTGTGTGTGTTTCTTTGCTACAAATCAATCGTACATCAACCCTTGATGTCGATCCATTACTTTTCCACAAACCAAGTTATTTGTTTGATAAAAACTAGCATTACTTTAATTCGGTTTAGTACGTGTGTACAAGAACATAGTAATAACATACTTTTGTTATTATCTTGGATTGAATTACAAAACGGTAAGGGGTAATTCACATAATCCTATAAAACCTAATTAGGGTTCATCCTAATTGCTAGTTTGTGGATTTGATTCTTGTTCGGCTAGAATCAATAAAAGGTACGCATATTCTTTTATGTTAATTAATTGTTCATTAATAAATCCTATACGCTTCCGCTTGATTACTTTGATGTTTTGTGATTATTTATTTGAATGTCTTGATATATAATTCCAACAGCATATCAATTAGATTGTTTCTACAGAGATTCTAAACATATAAACTTGATTTTACATGAATGAATGAACAAAAGCCCTTTCAATGACCCAAAGGTACGGTTTTGGATGTCTATTTCCTTGATTTTCTGTGTTAAAAGTTCCTTGAATCAATAATAACAGTAAGAATTTGAGATAAAACAATTGTGTCATTTGCTCAAAAACATGGAGTTCTACTGTACGCATTTTAATATGTATGTTAGTTAAGGATTAGTTTTTTATGCATGAAATTAGGGATGCACATTTGGCTTTAGAGCATCTACTATGATAAATATTTTACAAAAGTTTATATATTAATACATCAATAAATTTTAGACCTTCTGATTTTAAAAACCTACATTCACTATAGTATAAACCTTTGCAAGTTCATAAAATGTTTTTTATAACAAATGCATTAAATGTATTGAATTCATAAATAGGTTTAAGATCACATAAACCTATTTATTGAAATAAACATAAACCTATTTATTTTTCTTGGACCTTTTCATAAACCCACCATAGTGGATGCCTTTAGATGTTAGAGAAATTATATATTAATTTTGATCCTGCGAACTTTTTTTAAATGTGAATATAATGACATTTGTAATATCGCAGCCGGGCGGAGGATAAACTTCCAAGGATGTAGGTGTTGGCGGAACTATAACAATGCTAACGATTGCGGATAGCAATTGATAACGAAGTAAACAACCAGACAATTAAAATTTTATTTACACATAGGGATACTTTTGGTGGATAAATAATAGAATTATGAATATTTATAGTTGAAATATTTGTGTTTATACTATACTATATTTTATTTAACAGTAACATTTATACTATATAATATATAGAGAATACTTATTTTATTGTTATATGTTAACGTCATAACTATTTTTCGAATAACATTCGTCGTAGTTAAATTAAAATGAAAATGAACTCTAATGTTCTTCAAATAAATGACAAAGGCGTCTTCGAAGACTATGTCAGTTAAGTTAAAATGAAAATGAACTCTAATGTTCTTCAAATAAATGACAAAGGCGTCTTCGAAGACTATGTATGCCATCTCGTCAAAGACAATGTTCAATTCTATAACTAATTGTTAGAAAAGTGGTTAATAATGCGATGATAATCTATACTTATTATATAATGCATTTTGACTGTGGGTTCCATTTCAAATTAAGATAAGGAGAACCAATGAAAAGTTGACACGTGTCTAAACTCTCTAATATCTCCCTTCCCTTCCCCGATCCATTCTCCTTTGACACAACAACCATCTCTTCCCCCACCAATAACCGCCATCTGCCAAAAACCATCATCACCAACACCTTCAACTCCTTTTGTTACGTAACCCTAACTGCTACATCCAATTGAAAGTCGCCGGAATAAACGGATCTGTAATTCACCGCCGGGAACCGCCCTTAGAACCACCACCAGATTTGGTACCACAACCACCGACGGAAACCGCCATTTTCATAACATCACCACCGGATCAACCGGACAGCACCGTTGGTCGCTTTTTCGACTGATTCGGAAGGACAACAAAAACAAACACCATATAGATAGTCTTGTTTCAAACCGGGTTCAAAGAAGACAACACAATATCCGGGGGTTTTTTTTTTTTTTTTTTACTTGAGTTTGTGTGTTGTGTTTTAGTGTGTAAAAGAAATGATAAATAAGGAAAAGAAGATGGTATTTACCACACTAAAATATTGAAATATTGGTAGAGGAAAGTTTAATGAAAGATTGGGAGAGGAAAGTTATGGTTGAAAAGAAAAAGGAGTAAAATAATGACAGGATGTAGTTGAGTGATATAAGAAGGAAAAGTGTTCACAGTTTTCAAAACTCAAATAGTGTGTAACAATTTAGTGATAAAGTTGTAATTTTTAAATTTTTATGTAATCTAAATTTTTATTTGAATGAATAAATATTTAGTTTTGTATGAGAAATTTCAAAGAAAATAAAATAATATGTGGGTCGAGCTCAAATGACATATTATGAGTGAATGAGTGTTTTGATATGTGAATGTTAAATGTGGAGTTGCTAATATGGTGGTACTGAAAATTAGAAATCGGCATGACATGGTACCCCCCTCTTACAATATCTGGTTCGTGTTTCGATCGGGAATGTAGTAGAGATTTTGGATAGATAAATATTGATAGGGAATGTCTTAAAAAAAATAAGTATGCTTAATATACAGTAATATTTCACCATTGGCACGAAACTGGAATGTCATTATTTTATTCATCTGGTTTGTTATTCAAATTTATAGAAAAATACTATTTGGTGATATAAATTAGTCTTTTTCTTGTAATATGTAATAACAAACATTCACATAAATAAATTTAGTCACATAACATAGTTTGAATAAAAATTTATAAAATTATTGTTTAACTTTTCATTAGATGTACAAATTATTTTGGTAAGTTACCTAAAAATTATTAAAAATCATCAAATGTTTGAACACGTAACCTTTAAAAAACATGTTATCATAAACTCCGCCGCTATGCGCGGGTCTCCTACTAGTATTAGATAATCCATTTAAGGTGTGCAAGTTCACTTTCCAATTAAAGTTTACAATTATTCTAAAGATATAAATATATCAATATGCTTTTCATAGAAAAACAGGTAACTTATTTGAAGTAACAGCAAGAGTCGCTCCTTTTTGATCTTCGCCTATAGAACACAGAACTGAGATGACAAAATAAATAACAAACAAAATGTTGAAGGGGTCTTTTACCGTAAAAAACCAAATTAGCCGGTTCGGTTCCAAAGAAATTTACTTGCAAATCATTTAGAACCATACCAACCTAATTGGTCAACTAAATACTTCCACAATCTTACTTATATAGTGATGTAAAGTTTGTTCGTCAATCCATGTGGGATAAAAACACAAAACTAACATACTCATTTCCTTCTTGAACCATGTGTTTCAAGTGATTTAACCACATTTTGTCATTGTTTTTTAGGATAAGACACATTCTGTCATTGTTCCTCTTTGCTCTTATCATTATTGTCCTCCGAATCACTCCAGAGCCAACTCAATCCTAGCACTAGATTAATGTTTTGATGTAGCATATCATTTGATTGAGTCACTAGTGAAGCCACTATGACTCTTTATACTTTATTGAGTTTGTATTTTGCTTGAATTGCGCGCACATATATTGTTAACACTGTTAAAAACATTTTTAAGCTATTCACTCTCGGTAAGAAAATAAATACATGTGGGATATTAGTGGTAGATACTCTAATCTGTTAATATCTTTTTGAGTCTTTGTTCTGCTCGTGGGGCTTGTGTATTTGTTCTCTTAATATAATGCTACTCGTCATTCCCTTTCTATTTACAATCAATTCCCTCTAGCTACTTTCCTTCACAAGCCGATGTGGGATGACAAAAAGTCCAAAAGCTAACTCATGTTAAACAATTTGTTACAACATATGTCTAGCATTTATCTAACAACAAATACTAGCTAGAAAGTTTTCACACATTAAAAGATTGGGCAAAATAGAAAATATGCAGAAATTCAGAAAATGTGGCGATGCATGACAAAATCAGTAGAAGTAGCCGGAAGCATGTTTTCTAGTGAAGAAAATGGGAGCTTTTTTTCTAGTGAAGCAAACAGAAGCTTGTTCTCCAGTGAAGTAAGCGGGAGCTTGATAAGGTTTTAAAAGGTACCATTTTGAGGGGTCGTTTAAGTCCTTATTTGATCACTTTTGTATCCGTTATTGCCTAATATCGTTCCTTTTCACTTTTTAGGTCTCGTGAAGGCAAAATGCTGGAATGACACTTATTTGGATGAAAAGGCGCGAATATATGAAGAAAATGGCCAAAGTCAGAATCGAGACACTCACAGCTGCTGAAGTTAGAGGGTGACGGCGTCAGGTGCTATTGGCGACGCCGTCCCAAAAATGTTGTGACGGGCCAGAACCCAAAACTTGTATTTTCAAGCGACGACGTCCAGTGGTAAAAGAGTAGGCCGTCGCTACTCAGACGGCCTAGATGCAATCCAGACGACGTCAGAAGCTGAAGAGGACGGCGTCACGGACATAAGGTGACGTCGTCGCAAGGTTAACGTGGCCAAGACGAAACCCTAATGGCGGCGACACGACGGCGTCACTAAACATAAGGTGACGCCGTCGCAATTGTAATCTTATATATAGAATCCGAAATTTTCAGTCTTTGTGTGGAGAGTCTTTGGAGTAAAAACCTAAAACCGAACCTAAGGTGTCTTGTACAGTTTTTTAGGGTTTTAAACCCTATCTTACATCAAGATAAGTCTTTACTTCATTAATTCAATTATGTCTTTGATTATTTGTGTGTATGTATGCATGTTCTCCATGTCCGACTAATTTATTTGTGTGTTTGCTTAGGAAGTATGAAACTTAATTATTGAATATTGATTGGTTGTTTCTTATCTTAGTTGATTAATGATCTAGTAATGCGATAGGTCATTCGTTGTGTACTTAATGCTTGATTCATCTTTGTGAACCTTAGAATATAATTACCTGAGTAGTTGTAGGCTAAACCATCCAAAGAGCGCCTTAGAGTAGGAGTTTATAATCCCTAGTGGGTTTGTAGACAAGACCCTTTGGTAAGTTCAAAGAGTTAGGGAGAAACGCATACCCTACAACTTTAGACTCACAACGCAACTAGGAATAAGACGTGACACTCAACCATCAATAGGAGATAATTAAGGAGTAATACAACTTAAGTAAACACATCTTTAAACTATCATACGAGCACACATTAATTAGACATAGACTCCCACAACCTTAGTTTAGATAATTAGATAATAGTAGAGTAATCGGTAGAAATACCAACCCCCCCCCCCCCAAAATCCAATACCCGAGATTCGTACCTTTCCATTTTCATAAAACATAAAAAGATAAAAAATAATCTTCCTCAACCTCAACCTTAGCGTAGTAACTCCTTACTAGCATTCCTATTCCCCTAGAGAACGATATCAATACCCGTGGCTTACCCTAATTACTACACTACAACGATTAGGTTCACTGCCTAGGGTGTTATAAAACTTGCTCGAAGAAAAGGAAGTTTCCTTGACCCCGAACGACGCGTGTAGCGTTATCAGAGCTTGTTTTCTAGTGGAATATGACTGGAATTTAGTTTCGATGATGGACGTACGTAGACAAGCAAGGTAATGCCTCATGCCCCTCAAAGGCTCAAAGCGCAAGAAATGTAAAAGCATGATTGTCAGCAGCAGCAAGATAGATTTCAATGAGCTTCCTCAAGTCGGCAACTGTTGAACCTTTTACAAGTCTTGAACTTGACAACCACTTCCATCACAACACTCTTCTTGTCGTTTGAACAATTACTACTAAAAGTGGTGCTGCAATTTTCCTTTAAATCACACACAACTTGCCTCAGGTTATCTCGGCAGGTGGCTTCACTTGTCTTTCAACATGTACTACTAGTCACGTTGTTGGTGGTAGGTAATGGAGCAGGCGTGTTATGAGAAATCTCTTTGTCGTTTCCACATAGAGTAAATATGTTTTTGATAAGTAAATGCCTAGACGAGGTTGTATCCTTGCCCATATATACACTCGGTGTCATCAGAGGCTTCTGTTGCTGCTAAAGAATCAATATCAATGTTGAAAGCAGAAGTTGGATTCTCGACTGAATAATACAGTCTTGTCCTCAATAACTTCTTTCTGCACTTCATCCTCCTCATAGACCATGCTAAAAAATGGTTTAGTTTTTAGACTTGTGCCATATTGAGCTACCTTTTGTTTTTGGCTCTTTTTTATGTCAAGAGGGCATTGACCACGTCAGTCTGTGTGGCGGTGGGTTCAAATTAACCCTACTGATTAGTCGGCCAAAAGGTCGAAAATCATGGTTAACAGAAGAAAAAAAGAAATAATCGTTGTTCATTTAATCTTTCCACACCATTTAGCTAATTATGTCGCAACTAAACACAACATACGAAAATGATCTCTTTTTATGATATGTCGACAACACCCATACTAAATCATAATCATAATCATAACCATGTTTTTATGACATTGCTACTACGATATACAGTATAACTAAAAAAAAATTATTGGAACAAGAAAGTGTTATTTTGTGACCAAGCATATATGCCATTCCATGTAACATAAAAATACGTGGCAGCATGTCAAACTACGATTTCTTTTTTTCTTTTTTCCTTTTTTCTTTTTTTTTACTTGTGTCTTTTAGATTACATTCATCATTCATTTGTCACGTAATACGTCATAACTAGATAAATATGAATAGCATGAAAACTTTTTATTATTAAATTATTTTTATTTTTTTAAATGAGAAAGGTATGAATAAATTCTAGCCATCCATTTCAATTGAGGGGAAAAATTTAAAGAAAGGCTATTTTAATTTGTAAGTGTAGTAATTTCTTCTCCAACTTTCTCATTTTTATTTTATCTCTCATTTGAACCTAACTCATATTGTAACTACATAAACAAACAACAATAACTACAAACTATGGAAAAAAAAAAGGCGTACAGCTTTGGTTTTAATCGACAAAGTCAAAGAAAATTAGAAATTCGAATTCTGATTAGTAAATACCTTATAATATGATACTATTTGTCAAACCATAAATTAAAAAAAGATTGAATTACATTTATCTTGTTTGAAACCAAGTAACACATTTCAATAATTAGTTTTATTATTCTTGGCCAAAAATTAGCTAAGCCAGCTTATTATATAATGGGATCGTGATTGTGGTTGTCTGCATATAAACATAGATCCCAAACTAATTAATGGAAGCTAAAAAAGACGTCTTAGAACAAGAACAAGACAAAGTAAGTTATTTATTTGTTCATATGAAATGCATAAACTATTAAGCTTAAGTTTAACCAATATGCTAGAGTAGAACTACATAAATGAAAAAAAAGTTGAATAAACCGAAGAAGCAAAACGTTAAATTGAGACTACAAAATAATTAACAAGCAAAAGGTTAAATGCTTGTGTATTTTCAAAAAAAAAAAAAAAAAAAAAAAAAAAAAAAAAGAACTCAAACTCTTAAGTCTTTTTCCCGAAAAAATAAGTTCAGATCAAGTATCGGATAAGCCCAAAAAAAGAAGTTCGGAAGCATGTATCAGATAATTAACTCCGGATGAATTTATTGAGTAAATTTTTCGATAAAACGCTTTCAGACTTCTTAATTGATGCTTCTATAGTGTTAGTTATGTACTGCTTTAGAGTTTGTTCAACAATCCATGTGGTATAAAATAACAAAACCAAAACTCTTCTCAAAACTTTTGTTTCAAGTGACATAACCGCCGCATCTCTATCCTCACAGCCTTACATGCATGACACAAACACCTAATTTCACCCACAATTGACATAACCGCCACATCTATATCCTCACAGCCTCACCTGCATCACACAAACACGTGATTTCGCCCACAATATCATTATTCCTTCTCTCTACTACATCTCCAAGTTGTTAGTCTCTCGGCAACATCTCACCAAACACCATTAGTATGCTCACCCAGCTTCATATACTCTCAACACATTCCAACAAACTCATTCGTCACATTTCTTTGAACACATTAACAAAAACAACCATAAATCATGACATACATGATATCATGATTAGTGTTGTTTATGTCTCTATTTCTTGTTTCAACTCACAAACTCATTGCGAGATTGCCTCACATACACACAAAAACATCTCATTTCAGTGTGATCACAATCTCATTGTCCCACCAATCCACTTCAGTGTCCCCTTTATTCTGCACCGACTCACCACCGAGCCAACTTAATCCGGACAGCCACTCCTCGCATTCATTCATCTCGATCAACCCTCCTTCACTCTCCGCCTATCCAATGAACGACTCACTCAATTTGCACATGTCACATATAACTAAATTCTAATTATTGGAATAAGAGAGTTAAAATTTAAGTTACACTCATACAAAATTAGTAGCAGATATATTACTTAAAAATTGAGACTTTGGTGATAACAAATTGCATGCTTCTTAACAAAAATTCATCGTTTTCATGCATAAATATCTTAATAATCGTATACTATTACTTAGGCCATTAGATTCATCATCCACTTGCCGCTTGTTCATCATAGTTAGGTATCAAAAATGTTAATCATGGCATCCAATGACTTGCACGGAAATACTAATGGGCCGTTTAGTTGGAGAAAAATACTTCATTTTTTCAGAAAATTTTTCATATGAAAAGGGAAAAAATTAAAATCTGTTTAGTCGCACTTTTTTTACAATAATTTTCCAAAAATATAAAATTCTCAATTTCCAATTTGTAATAGAAAAAATGAAAATGCCATCACACACTTCTCACTTTTTTCATTTTCAAAATAATAACACCATTCCTTTCACCCTACACTTTTTTCACGCCTCTTCCATCCTCCACCTTCACCTTCCATCGTCGCCCACCTCTCCGCCCACCGTCAAGTTTTCAACTAAACAACTTTTCTTTCTAAAAAAAGGAAAAATATACCTCCAACTAAACGTATTTTCAGATTTCTCAACTCTTCTCTAGAGAAGAAAAACCATTCACTTTTCTAGAAATTTAGAAACGAAAAAATAAGAAAAATTTTCACCAACTAAACGGGCCCTAAGTCTTTTTAGAAAATAGTAAAACAAATAATACAAGTAGAAAAAAAGAAATGGCATATATCTACGTCGAAGATGCCAATAGCTAACTAAATTTGAGTTATTTACACACTTCTCTCCTTCTAAAAACTAATTCTTCTCCATTGTGAACCCCACTTTTACACCCAATATAAACTTGAATTTGCTAGAACCACACAAAATCATCCACAAAAGAAATTCACACGCTGAGATGGAAGCGGATGATTGGTTTTTTGTGAGAGTGGAACCCACAAAAAACCAATCATCCACTTCCACATCAGCGTGTGAATTTTTTTTGTGGATGGTTCTGTGTGGATGTATCACTCCTCATATAAACTCATACCTATTACTACGAAACCATTGCGAGCCCCACCTATTAAGAACCCTATCCTTCCTCCCAACTTCCTTTCTTCACCTTTCATCCTCCATTTTTAAACCCGCACTTCACACGCCTATTTCCTTTTTAAAAACCTACCTAATTCCACACAAATTTTCTTTTTTGCCTTCATTTTTCCGTTCATTTTGTCAACGATTTCATGTTCTTTATTAGCTCATAAGCCTACAAAATGTGCTTATTAGCTTATCAAAATTTTAACAAAAGCATAAGGCCAACAAGTAAGCTCTAACAATTAACAAACATGGGGTGATGAGGTTGGATATGGTTTTGTAGAGAATGATCAAATGCACAAGCCCAATATCTCCAATGGGGCCTCATGTGTTGATCCAAAATGTGTGGTGTTATAAGTTGTGCTATATATAGCAAGCTCACTCCAATTTGTTTTTCTATATTTAAGGTCTGAAAAATGCTACACATTCTACTAGATCTTCGTAATTTTCTTCCTACCTCATGTAAATCTTGGCAAGTGTATTTCATCCTTTATCTCTCTTGTTTTTATTTATAGATTTTACCACTTGTCTTGATCATGAAGTTCAAAAGACACGTAAAATCGTTCCCAAAAAAAAAAAGAAAAAAAAAAAGAGGATATTTTAGAATACAAGTTATGAAGATTTAGGGTGCGTTTAGTTGGAGGAAAACACCATTGTTTTTCACAAAATATTTTGTGGAAAACAAGGAAAATAGAGATCGCGTTCAAATCAACGTTTTCCAACAAAATGTTTTTTAAAACACAAACCCTCCTATTTCTTAACTTAACAAGGAAATTACAAAACAAATTTTAGTTGTTTTCCTTTCTAACCCATAACCCTCTCCTTTCTTCAAAATAAAAAATATAAACATCAACTAAACGCGTTTTCTATATTTTCAAGTGTTTTGTGGAGATAAATTTCCCTCCAAAATTTTTACAAAACTAGAGATAGAAAACACGATAATTTTTTCTCCAACTAAACGCACCCTTAGCATTTTTCTCAAGGTTTTGTGTGTTATAGCATCACGTCCTTGAATTCCCTGATACAAACGATAAACCACGTGATTTTATTTTCTTTATTTAACATTCGTTTTGGTTTAGTACTCGTATTTGTTTCCATTTTCCATGTTTTTTAGACTATATAACATAAATTGTAAGTACTTGTAGAGTTTAATAGTATGTGATAATTTTTATATCTGAACTAATATCTATAGGATTCAAGAATTAACATTATGCAATCGTACTTATATTTTGAGAGATAGATCTCCACTGAAAATATAGATTAGCATACGGCTTCTTAACAATCCAACTAAACTTTTGTTGTTTAAAAGATCTTCTTTATATTGCTGCCACATGTCTCGAAATTTATGGGGCGACCCTGAACAAGCACTCCCTAAGCTTATTCAAACATCCCCTTACTATTTCTTAACTTATACTCATCAAAGAAAATAAACATGAGCTTTATAGAAACACATAATTTTGTATAAAATAAGCTAGATCCGAATAAACTGATGGAAAACAGTAATATAATCCGTAGATGTTTAAAAGTAAGATTGAAGTAAATAAAAATGTAAAAATAGTCATTATAATAAGCTTAAGTTTATTTAACATGGTGAAAAGAAGAAATAATGATAGGCTTAAGTTTACAAATTTATGAAAAACAGTAAAATAATCCGTGAATGTTTAAAAGTAAGACTTTTTTTTGGGTAAAAGGATAATACCCAGTGAATATATAAAAATAAATAGAGTTTAAGAACACGAAGAGTAGCAATGAACTACTCTTAGAACAAAAACTACATGGACCAAACACCCTCGATCCATGACAACCAAGATAAAAACACCTAAAAGCTCATATGATTACATGAAGAATAAATCAGGAATTTGTATCTCTAACCGCAATTTTCCATGTCTGCTTGAGCTTGACCACTTGAGCACTTTCCTTGAACTTGATCGATGAAATCTTCAGTCTCACCGTGTCCAGAATGATATTTGATACCTCCTCTTATTTCTTCGCAGGTTTACTATGAATACGACCATTTCGTTCCTGCCAGATAAAATAAGAGGTAGCTGCAAGTAACAAATGCCCCACAATACTTGTTACCGAATTACATTTAGAAATAGGAAGAAGCCAGTCCATCACGTCATCCCATAAGGGAGAAATAATTGGAAGATCAGCCTTCTTTAAAACTATAGACCACACCTTAGTCGAGAAAGGGCATTCGAAAAACAAATGAACATGAGAATCGCGTTGCCCTCTACACAAAGGGCATTGGAGCAGGTTTAAGTCGACATGTATGCCGACATCCCATTGCTTCAATCTATCTTGGGTTTTAAGACGTCTCCTCATAACGAGCCATAAATGAATCGAGTGACGAGGGATACTGAATTTAGACCAAACCAAGTGATACCAACTGATGGGATCACCACGCTCTCTAATAAGGTGTGGTCTATAATAGTAAATAAAGAAATGATAATAATAGGCTTAAGTTTATTCAACATGGAAAAACTAGAAATTATTATAGGCTTAAGTTTATTTAACATGGTAAAAAAGAAAGAAATGATAATAATAGGCTTAAGTTTATTCGACATGGAAAAAATAATAATACTACTGATAATAATAATAACAATAATAATAATAGGCTTAAGTTTATTCTACATGCTAAAAGAGATGGTAAAAATAACAATAATAATAGGCTTAAGTTTATTCAACATGCTAAAAAAGATACATTGACCGAATACACGTATTTTATAAACGAATACATATATTTGGCATTAAATCCTAACAATAACCTCATAATCCTATTTATATATTGCTCCAATGTTTGCATATTCATCAATGTGGGACAGCAAAGAAACCAAAATTCATTCTACTTTCAAGCTTTTGTTTCAAAATGAGTTATGTCAATGTTAAATATCTGTACCTTTATATCGCTACATTAAATCACCTCCAGTGGTTAGTAGGTTGAATATGAGCCGATTTGTCTTGAATAGAGTTAATTTTATCAAGATGACAAGTAATGTGCTATACAATCTTCGTTTTCCAATTCTAAACTATTTAATGGTCGTAAAACTAATACAATATATCTCTTGAGTCCCGGTTTCAATTAGATTTTGTACATAGACATTGCATGCTAAAATGGTATATGCCTACTTAAGGCATGACCTTACACAATTTAGCTTCATTTGTACAAAGAATAAGTGTAGGCTCATTATGATTCAACACGACTAGAGTTTGGACAATATTTGGCGTACAAAACTGAAATGTCCTTCCTCCCAACTTCCTTTCTTAACCTTTCATCCTCCATTTTTTAACCCGCACTCCACACACCTATTTCTTTTTTAAAAACCTAACTAATTCCACACAAAATTTCTTTTTTGCCTGCATTTTCCATTCATTTTGTCATTTTTTCAGCAATTTCATGCTCTTTATTAGCTCATAAGCCTACGAAATGTGCTTATTAGCTTATCAAAACTTCAGCAAAAGCATAAGGCCAACAAGTAAGCTCTAACAATTAACAAGCATGGGGTGATGGGGTTGGATATGGTTTTGTACAGAATGATCAAATGCACAAGCCCAATATCTCAAGTGTTGATCCAACATGTGTGGTGTTATAACTTGTGAGTCTTGTGACTATATATAGCAAGCTGACTCCAATTTGTTTTCATTAATAGATTTTACTACTTGTCTTGATCACGAAGTTAAAAAGATACGTAAGATTACAAATTAGGAAGATTTAGCATTTTTCTCATGGTTTTGTGTGTTGTAACATCACGTCCTTGAATTGCCTGATATAGACGATAAACCACATGACTTTATTTTCTTTATCCGACATTCGTTTTGGTTTAGTACTCGCATTTTTTCCATCTTCCATGTTTTTTAGACATTATAATATAAATTGTAAGTACTCATAGAGTTTAATAATATGTGATATTTTTTATATCTAAACTAATATCTATAGGATTCAAGAATTAACATTATGCAATCGTACTGATATTTTGAGAGATAGATCTCCACTGAAAATTTAGATTAGCATTATGCAATCGTACTCATATTTTGAGAGACAGATTTTAACTGAAAATATGAATTAGCATATATAACGTTATATGCTTATTTTTATGCTTGTTTATAAAATAGTTGGTGTGCATAACATCTAATTGAGTGATTTCGGGGTCAAAATTTTGTGGGTTTTTGATATTTTATATGATTTGATCTTTGGGATACGAATTTGGTGATGAAATTAATGTTTGGAGATGGGATTAAAGAAAACAAAAATGGAGGTTTGGTTAGTTAGAAGGGAGTAGAATATTGAAAGGGAGAGCCTGGCATATTCTTAGAACTTGGAAAATCAAGACTTTACATTTATATATTAAGTCGCGGGTCTGGTTAGTTGGGTTCGGGTCAAATCAAGTCGGCTATAGTAAACCTAGAAAAATATTACCGAACTCGACTATATTATGATTTCGGGTTGGTAGGGTCTGGTGAACCCATATGAGTGATATAAGGAAAACATATGGTTGATATTGGGAGAAGTTATAAAATTTATGGGGGTGCTTGGTTGGGGGGTTAAGGGGGGTGGGGAATGGGTAAGGTAAACAAATGGGCCCACTTCACTCATTAGTAGGTGCTTGGTTGGGGGGTGCAAAGGTATTGATTACCCCGTAGTGGGTAATGAACCATTATAGAGTAAATTGGGGGGTAAGGTATTGATTACCCACCTCACTCATTCCTTTGCATTCCTTTCCCTTTCCCTTTCCCTTTTCCTTTCCCCACTTTGAACCAAGCGGACCCTATATCTGGAAGAATATATGGTCAATCGCGTTGACCGGGACTCAATTTAGCGTTACATATTTAGCATAACACCTGACCATATTTAGTACCACTTACATCTCATATTAATTGTTCATTTTGATTTTTTGAAGTTTTTCTTGTTTAACTTTGACCTTAAATTATATTATTTGTGTTATATAATATTTGATGCAAAATATATGAATGGATTGAGTTTTAAAATTTGCACTAGTATCTACTAACTCGTGTACCAAAAAAGGTAAAATACCCTAATTTGTATCCGGGTGAAAAAAAAAAAAAAAAAAAAAAAAAAACTGTTTATTTCAAATAAGGAAACGGTAAAATCTCCTTGTTGTTATCCTAATCTCCTAATTGTTATCGTAAAACAAACAAACATTTATATTACGTATTAAAGATATAGATTTAAGATCATTTGAGGACAAAAGATTCTTTACATACCAAGGGATCAATCTCCACCATCCATTTTTATTTGATCTAATGGATAAGATTAATCCCAACCATTTAAAAAACCCACTTTCATCATTTTTTTTTCAAATATTAATATCTTTCAAACCGTTAATCGTTAAGCGAAAAAAAATATATCATTGCAACGAGCATTTAATTATCTTTCTATAGATAGGCACTTTGGTATACTTTCGACAAATTTTTTTTCTTCGTGTTTTTCACATTTTTTTAAAGTTTTTTCGTTTTTTTACGTTACTGAAATTTGCATTAACAATCATATATGATAAAACACTAATTTGAATATCACATGTGATATTAGTGTTAAATCATATATGACATAGTGTAATATCATATATGATATGTAATATCACATGTGATATTAGTGTAATATCACATGTGATATTAGTGTAATATCACATATGATATTACATATCATATATGATTTAACACTAATATCACATGTGATATTCAACTTAGTATTTTATCATATATGATTTTTTTTCATGCAAATTTCAGTAACGTAAAAAAAACGAAAAAAATACGAAAAAACGTGAAAAAAACGTTTTTTTTTTTCTTTTTTCGAAAGTATATCAAAGTGCCCGTCTATAGAAAGATAATTAAATGCTCGTCGCGACGGTGTAAATATTTTCGCTTGACGATTAACGGTTTAAGAGATATTTAAATTATAAAAAATAAGTGAAATAATAAAATGCTTTTAATCTCAGCCATTGATTTCTTTTTAAATGGATGGTGGAGATGAGTCCCTTGGTATGTGAGAAAAGTTTGGTATGTAAAATAACTATCCTCAAAGATATAAATGACATAAATACTTTTGTTATTTATTATCATGTCATCTTAATTATATATTGCACTAGAGTTTATTTATCCATCTGTGGGACAAAGTTACAAAACCAAAACTCTTCTCCTTCTTCAAACTTTTGTTTACTACCATGCACATTTCTACACTCACGCCCTTGCCTATACACACACAAACACCTCATTTCACTCACAAGGCCATAATGTTGTTGTTCACTTGTATACTTGTGTTAGAATTAGTTGTTACAAAATTTGTACACCGATTTTAAAAAGTCATTGGCTTGTGAGCTTTATATTGTTTGATTAAACACTTGTTTTTTTGTTCTTTTATATTGGTGTTCACTGTTCCTTCCTAGTGGAAGCGAAAAACTAGGATTGATAACCGGCTTAGATAACTAGAGAGTCTAAACTCTAAAGTGTCCTATTTTATTATGATTAGAGTTGCAAGATCGACTTTCGCTTCATTGGTTATTTAGAAACTATAGATCCGGGGAAGACTAAAGATCATCGGGATCTTTTCCATCAATTGACTATTTAACGTCGATAACAACAAACTCAACTCACGTTCACATTTATAATTTTTATCACTATTTTTGTGGTTTAGTAATTAATTTATTATACAATAGTAACGAGCTGACTAGTGTTTCAAACATGTGGTACTTGGTTATCATTGCGGAAATCATTGGCAAGATGAATCACCTTTACATGGTCGATAAACACATGCTAATTCTCGTTTAGCATCTTTCAAATCTTCACGACTTTATTATCCTACTACTCTGGCTCGTACTAATTAATGGTAAGAACATGTGGATATCTTCATGGTTGTAACGGAAACATGAAGGAGAAAAGAGGATAATTTTAAGATTGCTAATTTGCTATACATATTATCCTTTCACTCGGCCATGCTAAAAAAATAACTTTCAAGGAGCAAATGAGTGCTATTGAGAGGAAGATTGATTATCTTATGGAAAGGCATAAAAGATCTCCCGTACAAATCCCTCGAGAAGCAGTCAATTCCGCCAATTCCACCAACCACCCAATACCTTTTTCGGGATCCCCAAGTCGTGAGCAAAACCCCAATTCCGAAAGGAGCTTCCGTTCTACTTCCCCAATACCACTCTCACCAAGCTTTAAGGAACAAATGAGGGAGTACATGGCAGCTCATACGGAGAGATTAGCCAAATTTGAAGAGGAGGTTTATAGGCAGAGAGAGGAAATGCAAGCAAAAATGACGGAAATGATGAACCTGGTAAAAGAATATACCAAAAAAAAAGTTCCCGAAAAGGTACTAGTAAGAAGCAACGATTGTCCTCCCACTTCATTTGTTAACGCCATTTCCATTATGCCTGAGGATGGAAAGGTTGAGGTGAAGAAAACTTAGGAAAGCAAGAGGGAGGATTCTAAACCTAATGATGAGCCCGAGACCATTGAGTACTACCTTAAGCACGAAATTAACAGAAAAACCATTGCAAACCAAGTAAACAACTTTAGGTACAATGAGGTTCTTAGGGAAGCCCTTGAAGAAAAAATAACAGAAGAAGAGTATGACGCCCTGCCTATGGGACCTATGTATGAGTTGGTTCTAAAAAAACCATTAACAAAAAAACGAGACACCACAGGGAATTTCGTGATACCATGTAGCATAGGTGATATTGATAATATAAATGCCTTAGCTGATCAGGGGACTGATGTGAACATAATGCCATTATCAATTTATAATAAGTTGACTAGGGAAAAGCCAGCCAAGACCGATCTTAGACTGTCCTTAGCTAATCACACCTATGTCTACCCCATAGGAATCGCGGTGGATGTTTTAATAGAGGTGGCTATTATCGTTTATCCGGTGGATTTCGTGATCATAGATGTTGAGGAAGATAGAAACATGCCACTCATTCTTGGGACACCATTTCTGGCCACCGCCAAGGCAACCATCAAATGCGGGGAGGGCATCATGATACTTAAAAGCGGAAAAGGGTACGCTAGGATACCCGTCGTTCCAAGATATCCTCTTAAGATCATGGAGAAGATTACGGGTGAAAGTCCACAGGTCCCTAGCAATATAGTTAAGAAGAAAATGAATGATTGGGAAAAAGGGCTTAGAGATTTTATGGTTCAAGGATTGCATGCAACATTGTGGAAGCCCGATAAGAAACTAGGAAATAATCCCACTTCGATACCAAAGGCACAAAGGAACCCTAAGGAATTTCTAAAGGGAGAAAAAGAACTTCTGTACAAATCACGGATAAGGGCATTACAAGGTAGAAACAAACCAAGATGGTTTGGGCCCTTTACAGTAAAGGAAACTAATCTAAAGGATAAAACCGTCACCATAATAGACGACGTTGGCAAGGAATCCACGGTAAGCATACAACGTCTACGCCCTATCGACGAAGGGAAAGCGAAGGAAGAAGATGACGGTAATGAAGTTACGTAGTGGCACGACTACGAGTCTAGCTACAAGACTCATAAATAAAGAAAAGCGCTTCGTGGGAGGCAACCCATGCTTAATTGTTTGCTTGTTAGTGTCATATATCTTTTATTGATTGCTTATTCTCATGTTTAAATTTATAAAAATGCTTTATTTTGTTTTTAACCTCGTCTTAATTGCATATAAAGGTATTTTAGATAAAGGATAAGTGTAGGGAGGATTACACACGTTTTCAAAAGAAACGTAAACATGAGAATAACAATTAATTAAAAGATATATATGTGTGTTTGTTCGAGTCAAATGCTTGTATCGAGTCATAATAGATGTTTTGCAGAAATTTTTCCAGATTCTAAAGATGTAAATTTTCCAGAATTTTTTCCAGAAAATCGCAGACCATTTTTTGTCAGGATAACCTGACGGCGTCAGGATCGCAACCTGACGGCGTAAGGAAGGAGTAAAAAAAACAGATTACTTTTTTCTCGTTTTCTGAGCTACTTATAAATTTTTGGAATTTTCCAGGTCTTAATTTTCCAGAAATTCTGTAAACATCCATTCCACAAGCATTATATCCTAGTTTAGTAGAGTCTTATATATATTATTACCGCCGATTTTACGCGAAGGTTTCGTTTGTTTTCTTCAAGTGTGCAGGTTTTATTTATCAAGAAGAAGAAACAAAAGATTGGAAGGAGCTTTTCACGCATACATTTTTCTTGGAAAGGATTTAACCACTACTTTACACGGATCCTACCGAGCAAATCAGGGGAGTATTAGTTTCTTTCGTTTTTAATTACCTTCTATTATCATTACTTTGATACTTTCGGGGAACATTGGGGACAATGTTCAGTTTAAGTGTAGGGAGGGAAAATAAAATGGGAACTTTGAAACTATGCTAATCCTTGATTATTTGCTTTGTCCAATTGTATTTGTGTAATAAACCATGAGAAAATGTCGGTTAGGGTAATTTTGGCACCAAATTTAAAATTTTTCATGACATATAGGAGTGGGCCATTAGTCTTAACAAAAGCGTCTCACGGATAGGAAGTTGCATGATTAGCACAAAAACCCTTTACCACCTAAATTCCACCCAAAATGTGAGGATCACCCTTAGATTAGTAGGAATTAAAGCATTCATCTTTAATGCTTAGAGTGTGAACCGGTAGTATAATAGATTCTAGAACTTGTTTTGTGATGCATCCCGAGATCGCTAGTAAGACTACACTTGTGTAGTTAGGAATAACTAAATGATAAGAGGCATTAGGATAACCCTTGTTTGATACCCGTAATATAATTACTTCTTCCACATCGGTTGAGTAATTCCCCCACACCTTTGCGTTGTACTCATCTTTAGTACACGATACCCCTAGTTAACCCCTCAGAGACTATCCTTTTCGCGGTTCTCGTGATGTTTCGGTTTTTCCGGAATATCAATGAAGAGCATTGTTTACACCCCACCCCCAAATGTACACCCAAATCGCCTTAGCCTACCTTGTATGCACTCACTTTTAGTGCATTATTGTTAATAACCTAAACCCTTAGTTCAATTATCTAGTTGCTTGCATGAGTTGCTAAGTCGAGTCACATCCTTTGTACACAGTTTTGGGACGATTGGGACTCATGGGAAAAGTTAAAGTTTATGAAATGACTGGAAGGGAACGTTAAATTCCCTTATTTGCGTAATAACATACTCCAAGTGTTTTTATCTTTTCAATTCGGGTCAAATTAGTGTTAGAGTAATAAAAACTCAAGTGTAGGGATGTGCCTATAAATCCCTATCATTTTGATGTTACCGTAGAGGATGGTAGAGTAAAAGTGTATGTGAAAAAAAAAGGGGCTACCATCCTACATATATCTTTCAATTTATGTTTGTTTGTTTCAGTTATCTAGAGTTTAGAGTGTCGAGTCTTGGCTTAGCAACGTCATTCTTCGTATGCTTGTAACATAGAGATTTTTGACTTGCCACCACTAAATAGTCTATCCCACCAAACCCTTTGTTTCCCTACCGTAAGCCTAACATTACAACCCTTTAAAGACCTCTTTGATAGTCTTTCCTAGGTGCTTACGCCAAAGCGATGGAGGTTTGATCTATTCTCAAGCCTATGGTAATCTATGTACTAGGACCGGTTAATGAGTGTTTATCTTCCATTTCCAACTTGTTATACTTCATATACACCCGAGAGATGTGAGTTCCCAAACAACCCATGTGAGGTGCTAGTATGTAATTTCCGTGCTTGTTATGACTTTTGCAGGGCTTATATGTGTTGTGGATTGTTCTAAACCAATGCTTCATGACCCCTAACTTATAAATTAATTGGCTAAAAGCACATTTGCTTGAGGACAAGCAAATACCAAGTGTAGGGATATTTGATAAGGTTTTAAAATGTACTTTTTTGAGGGGTCGTTTAAGCCCTTATTTGATCACTTTTGTATCCGTTATTACTTAATATCGTTCCTTTTCCCTTTTTAGGTCTCTTGAAGGCAAATTACTGGAATGGCACTTATTTGGACGAAAAGGCGCGGATATACGAAGAAAATGGCCAAAGTCAAGAATCGAGACACTCAAGTTGCTGAAATACAAGGGGACGGCGTCAGGTGTTAATTGCGACGCCGTCGGAGCACTTCTGCGACGGGACAGTAGCCAAATTGCTTATTTTCAAGTGACGGTGTCAGGCTTTAGAAGAGTAGGCCGTCGCAACTCAGACGTCCTAGATTTGATCCAGACGGCGTCAGACACTGAAGGGGACGGCGTCACAAGCATAAGGTGACGTCGTCGCAAGACTAACGTGGCCAAGACGAAACCCTAATGACGGCGACCCGACGGCGTCACAAATCATAAGGTGACGCCGTCGCGATTGTAATCTTATATATAGAATCCGAATTTTTCAGTTTTAGTGTGTAGTCTTTTGGAGTAAAAACCTAAACCGAACCAAGGCTGTCTTGTACAGTATTTTAGGGTTCCAAACCCTATCTTACCACAAGATAAGTGATTTACTTCATTAATTCAATTATGTCTTTAATTATTTGTGTGTATGCTTGCATGTTCTCCATGTCCGGCTAATTTACTTATGTGTTTGCTTAGGGAATATGAAACTTAATTATTGAATATTGATTGGTTGTCTCTTATCTTAATTGTTAATGATCTAGTAATGCGATAGGTCATTCGTTGTGTAGTTAATGCTTGATTAATCTTTGTGAACCTTGGACTATAACACCTAGAGTAGTTGTAGGCTAAACCATCCAAAGAGTACCTTAGAGTTAGAGTTTATAATTCCTAGAGATTTTGTAGACGAGACCCTTTGGTAGTTTCAAAGAGTTAGGGATAAACGCATACCCTACGACTTTAGACACACAACGCAATTAAGAATAAGGACGTGACAATTCAACCATCAATAGGAGATAATTAAGGAGTAATAAAACCTAAGTAAACACATCTTTAAACTATCATACGAGCACACAATAATTAGACATAGACTACATACACCTTACACTAGATAATTAGATAAGTAGAGTAATCGGTAGAAATACCAACCCCCAAATCCAAACCCCGAGATTCGTACATTTCCAATTCATAAAATATAAAAATACAAAAATAATCTTCCTTAACCCCAACCTTAGCGTAGTAACTTCTTACTAGCATTCCTATTTCCCCAGAGAACGATATCAATACCCGTGGCTTACCCTAATACTACACTACAACGATTAGGTTCACTGCCTAGGGTGTTATAAAACTTGCTCGAAGAAAAGGAAGTTTCTTTGACCCCGAACGCGCTGCGTAAGCGTATCAATAGGCCGATCGGTTGGGGTTCCCTAACCCAACCCACACATTAACTTGTTCTCCAAGATTGGTTACCTATATATACAAACCCCTTGTATTCATTGTAACCGAATCTTGGTGACTTGCGAACCTAATTTCTCCTCTCCTTTTCCTCTTTCTTGTGTGTGGTCGGTCGTATACCCCCTCCCACAGGGATTCGATTTGTCCAACTCAAGTTTAAGTATTTGGTTTGTTTGTGATCAAGAACCTAGTCTTTCACTTCAATTCGCTAATAGTACGTGTGTACAAGAACGAAGGACAAACGCACTTGTGTTTGTAGGATTTCTGGTGGTCGACTTCTTGGTGGGTCGAATTGGTTTAAACCCTAAGCTAGGGTTTTGGGTTTTGTTCCTCATTCACATTAACGTGTGTTTCTTGATTTGCTAAAAGGTACGCGTATTCTTATTCGGTTAATTAATATACATATATTATTCCTTATACTTTCGTTGCATGCTTTGATGATGTTTACATGTTTTTATAATTGTTATGATTAGTAAAACCCAACACTTATTCCGCTTTCAAGCGCTCTTCAAACTTTTGTTTCAAAATGGCTTAACCACCACGTCTCCACCCTCACAACCTCACTTACAACATACAAACAACACTTACCGAGCCACAACCGAATCAAGTGAATCACATCACACTCACTCTTTCACATGGATTGGCGTCACATGTGACGTCACCAACACCCTCGCTCTCTCCAACGCCATCCCGCCAAACACTATTAAAGTGATCACACTCACCGGTCACATTCCTCAAATATATAAACAAAAAGCAACCTTGAGTCGTGACGTATGTACCTGGTCATATGAAGTAAAGCCATATATTCAAATAAGGTGACCATCACGAAAACAACATATATATATGATTAGTGATACTTCAATTCTCTTGCTATATGTCGAGTCGACCATGTAATGCAAAAGGTAAAACACACATTTTATGAAATATTCAAGTGAGTTTGAGAGCGTATGTTTAATGTTGATAACAACAAAATCAAGTTCATGTTTATATATCTTATCACTATTTTCGTGGTCTTATAATTATCTAATTATACAATAGTCCATTCTATAAAAAGATAATATTAAAATAAAAATAAATTATACAACAGTAACAAATTGACTAATACTTCGACATTGTGAAAAAAAGGGAAATTCGTCAGCAAGATGGATCACCATTACTTGGTCCAATTGACTTTAGGCATAGAAAACTAGAGTTTCTTCTTAAGTGTGATTACAGTTTTGGACTTTTGGTGTAGCAAATTTTGAGTCACTATGGAGCGACTATCGGTCAGTAGTTAAGATCAGGGCGTGGTGTACAACGAAGCAGGTGATGTTCGGCTTGAACCATTATGAATTTTGGTATTATCTTTCGCATGGATTGACTCTTTGAACATGTATCTTGTAGAATTTATATGAACCGTTAAAAATGTTTTTAGGGTGATAGCGACTTCACGAAATTGAAACGTGCAAAGGTGCACGATACATATTGATGACAAGCTAACACATTCATACAATGTTACCAAAACATAATAAAAATTGATTAAGAACAAGAATCAATGTTAAAGCTTATTTGTGATAAAAGAAAAAAAAAAAGTTATTTGCCTATTTATAAGTTTGAAATGTTATGCCTAAATTTTTCCAAATACTACTCACATTTACAATCTGATAATTTAAATTCCTTACTCATTTAGAACTTTATTCAATATAGTTAGATACACATTAACTATAAATTGAATAGAAATGCCAAGTCTCTTCATTCAATAGATTTGATTAGAATGTGATAAAATAAAAACAGTCAAGTAAATAAAAGATAGAGTAACTCGAAAGAAAATGGAATTTAAGCCTCTTCTTTCATCCTACAAAATCAAAAAATATACAACCAAAGATGAACACACCCAAAGCAAATTATAATTACAGCTATTCAATATTATCATCGATGGATTGTGCAAGCTATGTTAAAATTTCTAGTTATATATATATATATGACCTTACTGTTTGTTCGTCCATCTATGTGGAAGCAAAATACAATCATGAATGATTATACTTTGAACTTAGGCTTATCCACCACATCTCAACTCTCATGGCCTCACCCATAATTTCACTATTCTAGTTCACCCTCCTCGTAAGTCACAGCCGAGCCAACTTTTATCCAACTTCATATCCACACTCCACACTCTCCGCGCATCAATTGGAACACCTCACTCTGAATGTGCACATGGAGTTATAGACCGACATTACTTGTGACCTCACTAGCCGCCGATCTCTCCCTGGTTGTTGACATCAGCTCAAAGCTCACATTATGCATTTTTTTGTTATTTTTCCTATCAATCGACTCTTTATGTTAGTGAGGTTGTATCTTGCAAAATTTATTAAAACTTTTGAAAAAGTTTTTGAGTTGTTTTTTTGACCCTCGTATAGGAACTAAGAAAACAAATACATATTATTTGCAGTGTTGTTTCATATAGGATATCGAAGAGTTCTTATTTCATATTTTTACCAATTTATAAAAGCATTGCAATATCTTTTTACATTTTATTTCTACTCATCTAATTACTACGCACACAAACTTATAACATTAGTTATTCACTCATCATCTGTGTTCATCTAAACCGTCATTTGGTTTGTCCTTAAATGATAAGGGTTAATGGCATGTAATAGCAACGTACTTTCTTATTTGTTCAAATATCAGACACGAACGCAAAAGAATACCACAATACGCATCCAACTCTTTGAACCGTTAGTCCGTAGGCATGTAATAGCAATGTACTTTTCCATTTATTTCATTATCATACGTTTTAGTTGCACCCTTAACCCTTTGACTAACGACCATTTGTAATTAACTCAGAAATATGTTTTTTTTACGTTTTATCCATTTTCTTACGTTTTCATACTTTTTATCCGTTTTTATACATTTTTGCCCGTTTTCTTACATTTTTATACGTTTTTGTTCGCTTTTAAACGTTTTATACGTTTTCAAGCGTTTTTACACGTTTTCGTCCGTTTTATACGTATTTATCCGTTTTTATATGTGTTAGTTTTCACACGTTTTTATACGTTTGCATCCGTTTTTATACGTTTTCGTCGGTTTTTATACATTGTTATCCATTTTTATATGTTTTCGTACGTTTTTTGTTCGTTTTTAAACGTTTTAGTTTGTCTTGATACGTTTTCAAGCATTTTTATATGTTTTCATCCACTTTATACGTTTTTCTAATGTTTTTATCCATTTTATACATATTCTTACAAACAAAAATATATTAAGACGTATAAAAACGGGCAAAAATATATGAAAACGTAAAAAACGTATAAAAACTGACGAAACATATAAAAACGAACAAAAACGTATGCAAACGTAAAAAAACGTATAAAATTGTAAAAATCATATAAAAACCAACGAAAATGTTTAAAAACGAACAAAAACGTATAGAAACGGGCAAAAACGTACGAAAACGTAAAAACCGTATAAAACCGATGAAAACGTATAAAAATGAACCAAAACGTATGAGAACTTATAAAAACGGGAAAAAACATGAAAATGTATAAAACGCATAAAAGCGAAAAACATATAAAAACGGATGAAAACGTATTAAAACAGACGCAAACGTATAAAAACGTAAGAATATCGTATAAAAACATATAAAAACGTATAAAAACTTAAAAAAAACGTATAAAATGCTTGAAAACGTATAAAAATAGACGAAGAAGTTTAAAAACGCACAAAATCGTAATAAAACGGGCGAAAACGTATAAAAAGGATAAAAACGTAAGAAAATGTATAAAAAGGACTAATGGTGCAAAGAGATGACTAACGGTGCAAAGAAATGACGCAAAAACGTATGAAAATGAAACAAAATTTGAAAGTTGGATGGGTATTGTGATATATTTTTTTGACTTGTATCTAATATTTGAATAAATGAGAAAGTATGTTACTATTACATGTCATTAACCCAAATGATAATTGTGAGTTTAAGAAGTTGAAACATTAAAAATTAAGAAGTTGAAACATTAACCCAAAAACTTCCTACTTTGGTTAACATGGATAGGAGGGGCATTGATGTTGATTTTTTGTTATGCCCCATTTGTAATGAGAATGTGGAATGTGTAGATCATCTGTTTTTCTTGTGTGGGATGGCGAAAGATCTTTGGGGCCTTTTAGCTAGGTGGTGTTCTTTGGATTTTCCGGAGTTATCTTCTACTCAAGACTGGTACACATGGTTAGATGCTTTTTCTATGTCCAAGAGAGCCAAGATTATTATTGAAAGTGTGGCTGCTACTTTGATGTGGTCAATCTGGAATTTTCGTAATGCTTGGATTTTCTCGACGTCTAAGCATAATAAGGCGACTATGTGGGATAATATTGTTCATCACTCGTTCTTGTGGATTTCATCTAGAAATCCCAAGCACGACTTAAGTTGGATAGATTGGTTAGGAAATCCTATTAATACTCATACTATGTAATTCTTGGTTTGCTAGTCTTTGCTAGCTTTTAATATATTGCCGCCGTTCAAAAAAAAAGATACTTTCAAACTAGGCATCATCAAACCACTTCATTGGAGTTAACATAAGGTGAAAAAAAGGCAATTTACAAATAAACAAGCAAAATCTTAAACTAGCAGTCTTAGGCGGATGCCTAATTATGCGACGATCAAATGTAACAAGTGAAAGTATGGTTCTCTTTATGTTGCATAAAGTAGCACCGCAAGATTTTCTTATGCAGCTTGTTGTTTTTATATAGACTTCCTCACTCTCAATTTATATTACTCGAGCGATGTGGTATTAACCCAACACCCCCTAAGCATCATATCTTGAGAATGTAAAAGCATGAGAAGTTTACATAGTGCACATGCCGGGATTTTGAGGTAAATAGCCTCCCCAACTCCCAATGTTAGACCCACTCCTAAGCCATAGAAACAAATAAGGTTGAACGTCTTGAAGAAGATACTTTCATAGTCTCACGTTGTTATAAATTGCATCATCCAACCTCTCAAAATAGCTCAACCAAGTTGACTGGAATGAGATTGTTTACGAAGAAGCTGTTGATACAAAGAATAATAATCTTGACTGGAAACGATGGAGTTATGTCAATGCTAAACATCTGTTACCTTTATATTGGTACGTTTAGTCACGAGTCTAGTGGTTAGTACGTGGAATATGAGCCGATTTGTCCTTGAATAGTGTTATTTCCATCATGATAACAATTAATCAATGTGCTATACAATCTTCGTTTGCGAGATCTCAACTATTAATCATATTAACTGAATGAAAAAAAGCAAAGATTAGTCGAACACGTAGAATTAGATAGAGAAGAACGTTAAAATTAATTTATAAAAAGGATAATTTAAGATTTACGTCTTTTTGCACATGCCAAACTATTTATTTTGTACGAAAATGTATGTAAACAAAAAGAAGCGGTATGGCTGTTCAAAGAATCTCTCCAAATTAAGTCCCAAGTAAAAAAAGTACTTTTTTTATTCACTAAGATAGATAAGAGTCACATAATCATGAAAATAGCGGGGTACCTACGCGTTGCAGCGACGGGTATTATATAATCAAAATTTTTGGCTGACAATATTATCCGATTATTTATTTTTCGTGATAATAACTTTAGACATGGCGAGAATTTTAGGGAATAATTTTATCGCACACTATCTCGTATAATTATGGTAGAGTACTTGTGCATCACGATGCAATGACTATACGAAAATGATAGTTAATAGTATTACAAAGTTGTGACAATTGACAGTGAAAGGTATTTGCTAGTCAATAAATGTTTGTAAAGATAGAGTAGTATACATTAGTTTGTGCAAGTATATATGATTAGTAAATCTATATATGACATTGCTTAACAAAATATGATTTACAGTATTCAAATTTTTTCATACTTTAACATGTACGATTCTTTTCAATCGAATTTAATTGTGTGGCTTATGAGTACCTTATTTAGTTTGTACCATGTGGTACATTTATTATATTTTTTAATGAGGGGTATTTTAAGACTAGCATTAATTATAGGTGTTGTACCTTGAGCTTTATTATTTGTATTTATTAAATTGTTATTTTTGTGTTTGAATGGTTTGTACAATATTTTTTTATTATTTGTATTGCTTAATTTAAGTTTAAGAGATGTGTTAGTGACATTTACGGAAAGAAAAGAGGTTCCTACATTATATGCAGTTAAGATAAGATTGATTAGAATAACGTTAATGTAAAAAAAGAAATAAGATTGATTAGAATAACGTAAATGTAAAAATAATGAGGTTTACGCATACCAAATTAATAATTAAGACAATTTGACATGTTTCAACATTGCTAGTTTAGTTCCTTTATCATTCAACGATGTGGGATAATGTAACAAAACCAACAAACTCATTTTCATCTTCAAACTTTTGTTTTAAGTGATTTAGCCTCATAAACACAAACATCTCATTAACTCATTTCACTAACAACAACATATATGTCATTGTTCCTCTTCACTTTTCTCATTATCCTCCTCCAAAAAATATGATTCGTATATATGGATTGTGGTTCCTCCAGTGCGATTTTCAATGTTCATCACTAGGTATCCATGTATTCAAATGATCACAAGACATCTTTCAAACTCATAGCTTCATATATAGTACAAGCTATCACATTCAAACAAAGAAGTCATGATGCTCTAAAAGTGAAGACCCCAAAGAATAGTATGAGCTGTTATATAACGTGTACACTGTGAGCATTCCATTATGTAAACACTCATTTGTTTTTATGTTCTCTTCTAGTGGTTAATTTGGAGGAAGTGAGACTAACTTTGAACTCAATTACAAAAGTATATTAATTTCATGTTTTGATAACTAGAGTGTCCACTTGAGTATGATTACAGGAGCAAGATTGACTTTAGCTTCAATAGAGTTATGGCGCAACAGATTCTCAGTCATCGGTTAAGCAACTATATGTTTGGTGAAGACTGAAGATATTTAGCACATGTTTAATTTTGATAATTAACTAATTATACAATAGTAATAGGCCGACTAATTCTTCAAACATGTGATAATCGGTTACTATCGTGGAATTCGTCAACAAGATAGATCACCAATATAACGTGGTCTACGAACACATGCTAGTTCTCATTTAGCATTTTTCAAATCTCTGCGACTTAGTTCAACTGCTGGTACTAATTAAATCAACACATCTGAAATAAGTTAAAGGTGCTTAAATAAACTTATCTATATAGCAATATGAATGAAATAATGAAAAAATACTAGCCGAACGCGTAGAATTAGATAGAGAAGAATCTTAAAATTAATTTATAAAAATTAGAATTTTAAGATTTACGTATTTTTAGTTACTAAACTATGTCTTTTGTACGAAAATATATGTAAACAAAAGTGTTAATACAAATATCGTCATTAAACGTTATTTATATTTTTGATCTTTGCCTAAGTTTTGTTAACGACAAAAGTAAATTTAATTTATAAAAGCTTAAAGTTTGTCAAGTTTATTAGATATTAAAACAAGCTTTCTCAAACAATATATTCATCATTCAAGCATTTACATTTGTGATTAGTAACATCTTAATATGACTCTAATCATTATGTATGATAATAGTTTGTAGAATGTGTTAGGTTCTTAAAACCAAACACTACTTAAGCATTTGCATATTTCTATAAATAGTAATACAACAATTGACATCATGTATTACATCATGGAAATCATTGGAAGATTCCATTAGATATTTTGTGAAGATTTGTACTCTTAATATCTTGCACAATCTCACTTAGATAGAGTTGACTTTGGCAAGATTTGATATCTTGGCTGTCAGACCGGCGGTACCAAAATGGTACACGGGCGGAACCCTTTTAAGGGGTCCGCCGTCCATGGACGCTCCTGTCCATTTTGGCTATAAATAGCAATGCCAAGCCAAGTAGTTTCTCATCCCTTTCTAACATACTTTCATACATATCTTCTCTCTAACCATTCTAACTCAGTTTCATATCATATTAGTGATCTCTTTTGTAGCAAAGAAGATCAAGTCATATTCAAGCTTCAACGAGAAGTTGGAAGTCTTGTTTGTTTAGTGTTGTATGATCTAGTGTTGATCCATACTTCATTGTTGTATCAAACCATCATAATCTTGTGAGTGTGAGTGGTTAGTATTTTAGTCCTCAAAATACATTGTGTGTGGGAGTAGTTGTACCCTTGGAAAGAACTCGACATCTAGCTTAGTGTCGGAAATAGTGTAAGCGAAGTGTAAAGGTTTTCTCCGCCGGTGAAAGGAGCTTGTTGACTAGTGAAGTTAAACTCTCGAGTGTGAGACTCGGGGAGTGGAGTAGAGCAAGGAAAAAGAGTCCTTGTAGGCCGAACCACTATAAACAACTTGTTGTGGTTTGATCATCTCTTTCCTTATTTACTTATTACACATTGCTTGCATATTTCATTAACATACTCAAGATCAATATCAATTGATCTTTCAATAAGTTTCAAAACAAAATTTTTAATTGGTAAACTATTCAACCCCCCTTCTAGTTTTCTACAAAAAGGAAAAGATTGTTCAAAGAATATCTTCAAATTTAGTCGCAAGTAAGAAAACAATGCATTAAGCTTATATTAGAGTCATATAAAAAATGTTGAGGCTTGCACACACCAAATTTATAGTTAGTTTCAAACCCCATCATGTTTTATTTATTTATAGTCTTAGTTATAAGTTGCTTTAGTATTTTCTCATTCACCGTGTGGGATACACTACAACAATCGAATGGACGAGCGATGACGCTTTCGCCGGGGACACAAAGTCCCCGGAGAAAGCCGCTAAACGACAAAATTGGATCTGAGGTGGCAAATGGATTCGCTGACTTGTTATGAAATTTTCAACGCGATCTTTCCGCGGGGACGCGTCCCCGGAGAAAGGTACTTCGATTTTTATTAAACTTTGACCGGATAGTCAAAATTCAATGATAAGTTTCTGCGGGGACGTGTCCCCGCAGAAAGTATTTTCAACGTTCACTAATAATTGGCCAAACCTTTTTGACTAATAATTCTTCGCAGGAAAATTCCCGCCAAACTTTTTCTTGGGGACATGTCCCCGGCAAAACCATTATCCAGATAAATTACATGATACGTATACCATAGCACCTATACTCGGTCGTTTAACATGATACGTATACCAATAGCACATATACTCGCTCGTTTAACATGATACGTATACCATAGCACCGATACTCGGTCGTTTAACATGATACGTATACTATAGCACCTATACTCGGTCGTTTAACATGATACGTATACAATTAGCACATATACTCGGTCGTTTAACATGATACGTATACCAATAGCACATATACTCGCTCGTTTAACATTATACGTATACCAATAGCACATATACTCGCTCGTTTAACATGATACGTATACCATAGCACCGATACTCGGTCGTTTAACATGATACGTATACTATAGCACCTATATTCGGTCGTTTAACATGATACGTATACCAATAGCACATATACTCGGTCGTTTAACATGATACGTATACCAATAGCACATATACTCGCTCGTTTAACATTATACGTATACCAATAGCACATATACTCGCTCGTTTAACATGATACGTATACCATAGCACCGATACTCGGTCGTTTAACATGATACGTATACCATAGCACCGATACTCGGTCGTTTAACATGATACGTATACCATAGCACCTATACTCGGTCGTTTAACATGATACGTATATCAATAGCACATATACTCGCTCATTTAACATGATACGTATACCATAGCACCGATACTCGGTCGTTTAACATGATACGTATACTATAGCACCTATACTCGGTCGTTTAACATGATACGTATACCAATAGCACATATACTCGGTCGTTTAACATGATACGTATACCAATAGCACATATACTCGCTCGTTTAACATTATACGTATACCAATAGCACATATACTCGCTCGTTTAACATGATACGTATACCATAGCACTGGTACTCGCTCGTTTAACATGGTGTAATAGCACTTTAACTAGACACACTAACATCATTCCTTTGTTTTCAGGAACCCTCAACTATATACACACTGTTCAAATAGTCGTACGCAAACACGATCAAATCTTTTGTATCACAAGCAGATCAACACAACATGATCTCATTAACCTAGTTAAAGTGTTATTACACATGAACGGGGGTGGACCCCCAACACCCTGCCAAGATCTTGGTTTAGGTCCCCAAATCCACCATCCTACCCTAATTGTTAAAATGACCAATTCAACCCTAATGGTTTAAAGGGTCTTTTTGATACCCGATGCTTGGATAGTTCTCATTACCTAAAACCCTAAACTATTTAAAATACGCAGGTTAAGCTTTGGACAAACCCGAAAAAGCAGAAGATATCGGAAGTCAACTGACAAAACCACCTGGCGAACACGAGTTCGAGCCTTATGTGTTAGGATATGTTTGTAGAGAATAACATGTTTATGATTCCCGTTAAATGGATTATACGTATAGTTTTGGACCATTTGCGTATAGGTAGCTTATGTATAGTTTTGGACCATTGGCGATTTTAGGTTATTGATTGTGTTGTAGCGAATTTGGACCATTTGGTTATATATGATATTATGTTTAGCGATTTTGTGTTGTTGTAGCATAAAATAGGTTGAAAACAGGTTCTTACATTGTAGATTTTTTCCGGAGAAATTCCAGAAAAAAATCTGGAAATTATCCATTTTGCAGCAATTTTCTGCAAAATGGGTCAAGGTCTTTCACCGGGGACATGTCCCCGACAAAAGTGACATAGATTTTAGGTAGTTTCCATTTCCCCCGAGGACATGTCACCGGAGAAGAGGTTACAGATAAACTTCAGTTGCCATTTTCCCCGGGAACGTGTCCTCGGCAAAACACCGTGCCACGTCAGACATGTTTGACCGGTGACAATCGGCTGCGGGAGCCACAACTCCCCGGTGAAAGTTGTGAACAGTCCCCGGGAAAAGTATCCCCGAGAAAGCATTGCCGGGGGCTTTTCGGCGGGGACATGTCCTCGGGAAATGGTATAACAGGGGACATGTCCCCGGCGAAAGGTCTGAAACGTCGCCTGCGAAAGCGACGAATGTTGTAGTGATAAAGTAAGAGATTAAAACCAATAAACTCATTTCCTTCTTCAAACTTTTGTTTCGTGATTTAGCCTCACATACGCAAACTCAGATTAAAGTTTTGGTTTAAGAGAGCCAATATGAAATGTGACATACATGGTCATATGAAAGACGTTTTAAAACATGTAAATGACAAAGTAAGTTGTTTATTTGTTCATATAAAACGCATAAACCATTAAAATACTGGTATAAAGCGAAGAGGTGGAACATCAAATTAGAGACTACAAAATCTTTTATACAATAAAATAATTACATCATTTTGGAGTATTTTTGCAAAACCATTCTCATTGAAAAAAAAGGAACCAATAGGAGAGCTTGATTTTGCCACGTAAGCGAAATCGTGTGATGTGATTGGTTAATAAAAGTCAAAATTAAATTGATTTTGGTCAACATTTAATTAAATTGGTGGAGAAATTTGGTTGAGAAGAAAAACACATAAAAACATAGGTGTCAAATTTGTGAAAATAAAAACTTAAAAAAAGATGGGGTAATTAATAAAACTTTAGTGGTTAAATTTTTTTAAAATTGTATAAAGTTAAGTGTAATATTATAAGTTTACATGTTTTTTAATAACTTTGAAAATTAAACAAAATACTCCCTTATATTTTATGCCCCCTATACTTTATAACTTAAAAATACAATATATATGTTGTTTTAAAACTCCAACATATAAATATACATAAGATTATAAATATCATTTTTTTACTATATATGTTTACTAAGAACTCATTTATTTCATATTAAAAGTATGACAAGTGTGGACATGAATTTGAATATTAAATACGACTAAATTATTGAAAACGGGAATATAATTATCAAATTGTAAGAACGAGCTACTGTAATATGAAGAAAAAAAAAACGTGATTGTACTTATAACAACTACTCATGTAATTTTTATTTATTCATATAAGAATATGTAGAAAAACATTTTTTTTTAAAGGCAACAATATGTAGAAAAACATTTTTAAAAAACTATAAGGAGTATATTTTAACTACTTCAACGTTTATTATGTGCAACAAAACTCGCATATTGTGTATATCATAATATAAATAGTGAAATTTAAATAGGAACATCAACATCTATATCAGCTAAATATAGTTGAATCTTGAGTTATCTAACAAATTTTTTTACAAAATTTGATTATACAAAATTGTAATGGATATTAATGGATAATGAAAAACTCGTACATAAGTATATAATTATATGTAATTATTTTTAAAGACACAATGTTCAACATTGATACAAAATAATTTTTTTTTGTCAAAACCCTGTGCGTACACAGGTATTATAACTAGTACATAACAAACAAAAATTTAAAGGCTTAATTCTTTTCCCGTAAAAAAAAATAAATAAAATAAAATAAAAATAAAAAATTGAGAACATGCAATATCACAAATATTCTTGCTTAGCGCTTGTTTATAAATCAGTTTGTTTACCAATTTATGTGGGAAAAAAACAAAACAAGAACTCTTCAACATTCTCAAACTTTTGTTTCAAACACATTATTTCATCCAATGAACAGATAGTAATTCCTATTTAGCATTTTTCAAATCTTCTTGACTTTAGTTGAACTACTCGTACTAAATTAACACATCACGTAGAAGTTAGAGGTGTTTGGACAAATTTATCTATAAAGGTTATGGTGTTGGCTTAATTATCTCCAAATTTAAAGTAGTTTTTCATAGACTTATATCTTTTTAGAGAAATGATATATCTCTTCCTACTAAAGATTCATACTTATTCTCATACTTTCAAGATTCTGACATGCGGAAAGACCAAGGGCTCGCTGGTTGGGGTGTATGGGTATAGGTCTATTACTTTGAAAGTCATTAATGCTATTTGTTTGGTTATAGGCCCCACTATAATGGAATGAGGATACCCAAATGTGAAGGTTTCCTCATATATTATGTGTGTGGGTGGTTTTTTCATACCCTCCATTATCATTCCACTTTATACTAACACCATACTCATTATGATTCATGACAAACCACACGCATCATAACACTTTAGATGAAGAGGAATAATAAATGGAATACACAGGTTATCTTATCTTACAATTTTATAATGGAGGAAGACATTTTCCTTTATTAAATATCTTAAAATTAAGCAATACAAGTATTCATGCAATGTTTACAATTCATTGATGCATAATTAATATACTGATTTAAAACACTAATTTAATGATCAAATATTAAAATACATAATACAAGTCATGCAAACTGTTGATTAATGACACTTCAAAAATCCTCTTTCAATGAAAGATACAACTTAAAGACCCATTATACAAATCAAATAATCTACTAAACACAAAAAACAAACAAATAAAATAATACAAACTAAGCAAAGTTTCACCAAACTTTTGTCATTACTTATGGTCCTTAAACAAACAAATTAATCAGTAAAATTATTGCCAAAAAACATACAAATGAAATAATTTATAGCCGACAAAATTAAATTAGATGGACCAATAGCCACATCGCGCGGGAACCCTGTTAGGGGGTGTTTGTCTTTGCTTATCAAAATTCACGTTTTTAAAAAAGTGAGTTTGGAAAACCACGTTTTTCAAATGCACCCCTTCTTTTACTTTTTCAAAACGTCATTTTAAGAGGAAAAAAAAAGCAAATAATCACGTTTTGAGATAAGTCATCCAAACACCTTTGAATAAATTATCACGTTTTCAAAACGTGATAATCTAATAATCCACTCCAAAAAGCAAAGACAAACACCCCCTTAGTATTTTCATATAGGTAGGAGAATGAGTAGAAATAATATGTAGGAGGATATGATAATATCCATCTTTTGATTAAGTATTCTATGTCTTTTCACTAAAATAGCAAGACTTAGATTAAGTGGTTAACACCCTTTTCTCTGAAAACAGAGGTTCAGGGTTCGATTCTTACTCTATGCATGGCCGGATGTCCTATTCTCTACCCTTGGTAGAACCGAAAGCAGCCTCTCTACCTTAGGTAGGGGTGAGGCTGTCTACATCTCAACCTTTCCCATGCATCGTGAAAGACACTATTGAGAGTTACTTTAAATTTCACCTTTTGCTATGTCTTTTCACTCTTTTGTACGAAAATGCAAGTAAAGAAAACGAAATGGTTGTTCCAATAATCTCTCCACATTAAGTCGCAAGTAAGAAAACGCTATGACCTCATTTACAGTAAGCTATTAGATAAGGTATATTAGATTCGCATAAACAAAAAACAATGAGCTTTGCTGGGACTATCAGTGTTGCAAAAATCGGCTAAGGCGGCTGATTAATTGGCGATTAATCACTAGGCGGGGATTTTAACCGCCCTGATTTTCACTAATCGGCCTTATTAATCGGTTTGTGATTCATTTGACATAGGAAAATATTCATAGATCTTTATAGTATAGCTATCATATGATATTACAAGTCTAGGCTACATGAATTCCCAGGTACTCACGTTTACTTAAAACGTTGACGTAATTTCATTTATGTGTGGTTTAAGCCCTTACGATAATTACCAAACTCACGGTATTGGTTTAGGTCTTTAAATTTATTTTAAAAGTCAAAATAATAATAATAATAATGTCTAACAATGATAATACAGAAATTATAGTTCTATACAAATATACTGAAAATTTGGAAGTTCATTTTCTTATTAATAACAAGTATTTAGCCTTTTATGATAAAGCGAAAAGCCTAGGGTGATAATGAATAAAAGTTGATTTTTGTAAAACACATAATTTGAGTAAATAATATAAAAATAAAAATATATATTGTAGATAGGTGGATCGGCCAAAACAAAACAAAAAAACCAAGTGTTTAAAGGGATAAATATCTTAAATACACATCCCGAGTCTAGGTTCGTGTTTGATAAATTTGAGGTTTACCGGTTATTGTTTTAATATTATATATATATATATATATATATATATATATATATATATATATATATATATATATGTATATATATATATAAAATCTAGATCAAATAAGATCAAACTTAAAGTTGTTAAAATGAGATCCAACTAAAATTTGACAAGCGACACTCTCCTTATAACAAAAATAAAATTTTTATTAACTACAACTAAAATTGTTAAAGTTTTGATAGATTTATTTTTAAAATTTACGAAACCTAGGTGATACACTTTGATTAGAAGTGTAATGTGTATCAGGTTTTTGTATGTGTATATATATAAATCTAGATCAAATTAAGATTCAAACTTTAAAGTTGTTAAAATGAGATCCAACTAAATTTTTGACAAGCGGACACTCTCCTTATAACAAAATAAAATTTTTTATTAACTACAACTAAAATTGTTAAAGTTTTGATAGATTTATTTTTAAAATTTACGAAACCTAGGTGATACACTTTGATTAGAAGTGTAATGTGTATCAGGTTTTTGTATGTGTATCAGGCTTTGGAATATTTATTAATGTAATGTGTATCAGGTGTATCACTAATTCAAACTCATGTATCAATTGGTTATTAGTTGCTAAAATATTAATTTGTATTAAAATATTATTTTTATGTGTATTATTGCTAAAATTGTTATTTATAAATATTTTAGTGGTTTTTTAGACTTGATCTTATTTTTACAACTTTAAGTTTGATCTCACGTTAACTCTCCCCTATATATATATATATATATATATATATATATATAAGTTTTATATTCCTTGTGAATAATAATGTAACTCATATGATGGAATTAGGGTATATAAAATTCATTATTATAATATGTAATTTAAGTTTTAGAGATGATTAGAACATTTAGTTTTGCCGTTTATACAATTTTATGCAAGAATAAACCCGTTAGGGTTTGTAGATATGCTTTTCTGAAATTGGCAGATTCATAACCTCGACTTGAGCAGACCAAAACTCGAGTTTTAGAAAAGCTTTTAAGGTGTTTATTGATTCTAAAATTAACTTTAAGGAGGCTAATTTCTATTCAAATTGATGTGGAGTCGATCCGAGTTGATTTGGTCATACAAATAATTTAAATAAAATTGGTTTTTCGAAGCTAAGTTTTTGGGATAGTTTCGGGTCAACTAGTGGAATTTTTATCATATAAACTATAATGAGTTAGGACATGTAGTTTAACCAGAGACATATTGTATATGTCTATTAAGTACAATGGTCTTTCCAAATTTTTTTGAATGGTGTAAGTATTTTTAAAAATTGCAAACTTTCTGTGTGTACAATCAGGTCATATTCTGACTAGTATTGATTAATGAATTTTTATGAAATAGTTGTACAATAAAATAATATCTAGAAAAATTAATGGAGATACTTAACGCATATAGGTACCCGTGATTTAAAATTGGGAACCTTAGTAGGTAAATAAGGGTGGTTTTAAAAATCATAAAAGTGAACCTCAAATTGTTAAAACTAGGTTTAAATTAATTAATAAGGGCTTATACCTAGACACCAATACCTAATATTTTAAGATATGGACTTTTGAGATTTCAAGCAGCCATTCATGATAAAATGAGTGGGTATTCATGTTCATTCCATCACATGTGAGTTGCAGTGAAAGGATTATAAGCCTTATTCACTTGTAGCTTATAAAGTCATATTGTTTGTAGATTTATAGCTTGTGTGTGTGCTTACTTTTAGTGGTGAATCGAGGGGGGTTTTCATGGCCCCTTTTCACATTTTCTCGGGGGAGAATAATACTCAAATTTTTGTTATAAATGTTTTCATGCCAGGCAATTTACTTGATTTACTTGGGACAATTATGTGTGACTATAATTGCAATAGGTGCGTATGTGGTATATGTATATTTTTTTTGGGTAAAAGGCCAAAGACCCAAAAATGTTTTCATGGCCCCTTTTCACATTTTCTCGGGGGAAAATGATACTCAAATTTTTGTTATAAATGTTTTCATGCCAGGCAATTTACTTGATTTACTTGGGACAATTATGTGTGACTATAATTGCAATAGGTGCATATGTGGTATATGTATATGTGGTATATGTATATCGTGTGATACGAATGGTTACATGGTAAATTCTTGTGGTACATTCCGTTGTGGTTCTTGTGGTGTGGTAGAATCCAACATAAGTACCAACGATTTAGCTCCAACTGGTAGTCTACGTGTTCATTTCACGTTGTTTACATGATCGTTATTTGTAGTTTGGTATACAACGTTGCTACATGCTCTTTGCCTTATTAATTACACATTGTCCCACTTATAAACCGTACACGGCAAAATGAATTTCCTTTGCTTTAAACCCACGAACTCACTAACGTATGTTGACATTTTCGAGTATCATTTCAGGTAACACTAAAGAGGCGTAAGGATATCAAGATTCCGTGGCTAGCGAAGCCTTAGGATTCTTTCAATTGAAGTCATACATGTCATATATAATTTCGTATTTTATACTTTATACTTATGATATTTTTGGTTGTGGCGTTTTGGATTTATTACTTTATTACTATGTATTGTTATGGTTACGATTAACCTTGATACAAGTTCCTTCTTGTGTCGGGTGTCGTCATGACATTTTAATTTTGATCTCATTTAGTGATTCTCTACTTATATATAAATGTATTATGACGATAGCTCTCTCGTTACGCCTCGCATTTCCGCCAAGACAGGGTGTGACAAAATAATACCAAGAAATAGACGTTAAATTCTTATTTATAAATGTAGCAATATAATGTTCATCATATACGTCAAAGTCTTAGTTATAAATGTACGATCACGAGGATCATTACGCCAATTTTCAATTTCAAAAACATTTATTTTATCTATGCTATTTATAAATCATTTACACAATTCTCTTAAATCACTAAGTTTAAAACTTAAAAATTATTTCAATTAATAAACTACCTTTGATTAAAAATTGTAACAATATTCACTATTAAATTAATATTTTTTTAATCCTCAAACTATTATTATTTTTCGTTTGTAACTCATAAATTTTTATTCTCGCAATTACTACCTATTAAACTCGTAAGTTGCATCAACGGTCACCAAAATACAAATTCACAAATATAATTATCAACCACTCTACATCGTCGTTTTGCGTGAGTACTCGTTAAATTTCCATAAAAAGAAAGAAAGAAACACAGGTATTAAAGAAATCGGTTTAGCACTTGTGATCCCATAAACACAGGTCACCAAAACACAAGTTCACATATATAATTATCAGCAACTATACATTGTCGTTTTGCGCGAATATTTGTTAAATTTCCGATAAAAAGAAAGAAGGAAAAACAGGTATTAAAGAAATTGGTTTAGTACTTGTGATCCCATAATCTTTCTAATAAGTATTTCCATAGTGTTAGTTATATAATCTTCTAAAGTTAGTGTATCCAATGATGTGGGATACTCACGTACTGAACAAGAACTCATTTCTTTCTACACATTTTTTGATTCAAGTGGCTCCGCACCTCACTTCCGCTCAATCTGGCATTGCCGATCTCTTCTAGTCGTTGTCATTAGCTTAAAGCTCACATACTAAATATCAGTGTTCCTTGACGTTGATGATCCCTTCTAGAGGTTGTCATTAGGATTAAGCTCACATACTAAATATATATATTCTTTTGATTGACTATAGGCATAACTAGAGTTTCGTCTTTTGTGTGATTAGAGTTTTGGACTTTTGATGTGTTGGTGTAGCAGATTTCGAGTCACTGTGGAGCAATTATCGATCGTGGGTTAACATCGGGGTGTGCAGTACTACGAATTGTTGATATTCGGCTTGAACCATTAGGCATTTTGATGTTATCTTTCTCATCGATCGACTCTGTATACGTTATTCTCTTATTGGGGATGCATCTTGCTTGAATTGAACATGTATCTTGTGGAATTTATTAGGGCCGTTAAAAACGTTTTTAAGGTGATCAGCGACTTCACGAAATTTAAACGTGCAAAGTTTCACGATACATATTCATGCACAACAATAAAGTATATTTGGTTTTAAGGGTTATATATTTTTATATGTAAATTAGTAGATAATTCTCTCAAGTAAAAATGAGCCAATATACTATACAACTTTATTTGTTACAATTTTGTGTAGCCAACCTTCTAGAATTTTTTGCTACAATTTGTGAGTCCTTGAGTGTTCTTGTAAGTCTCTAAGTCATTTTGGTGAGTCCCTAAATCATTTCACGTGTAATTTTAGTGGAGAATTGTAATCAATTACCTACAAAAATTATAAGCCAAGATATCCCCTAATCAACTTTCAAAGTTTTTTGCCATATACCAACTGTCAATGCTTTGTATTCAAAATATCAAACTCACTATTAAAGTCTTAGTTACTCCCTACATAGATATGATATGATAAGCTTATTTTATACAATATTACCAAAACATAATAAAAATTGATTAAGAACGAGATTCAATGTTAAAGCTTATTTTTTATGATAAAAAAAAAAGTTATTTTGTCTATTTATAATTTGAAATGTATTGCCCAACTTTCTCCAAATACAACTTACATTAATCTAGATAGAGATTGAATAGAAGCGCCAAGTCTCTTCATTTAATAAGTTAAATTAGAATGACATAAAACGAAAAACAGTAAAAATAAAATAAAAGAAAAAGTATTAAAGTAAGACTACAAAATAAATACTCGAAAGAAAATGGAATTTAAGCTTTTGGTTTCATCCAACAAGGTCAAAAAAAATATATATAAAAGGAACTAGGCATTCATGTGCCGAAAGCTATAATTATTCGATACGCTAATATCTAATTGTATAAGGTATGTTAAAATTTGAAGTTATATATATCATCTCCACGTATCCCACAAAACGTAAAAACTCGTTTTTGTTTTTTGGAAAAACAAAAATGTAAAAAATACTAAATTAAAACTGACGTAAAACAAAAGTGTAAAAAATACCAAATTGAAACCGATGTACTTATGACATAAGTAAATAACAAGTATTATCGCCTAACTACAAGGTATAACTGTATACCACTATCGTCTTACTTATATATTGTTGTAGAGTTTGTTTATCCATCTATGTGGGACAAAGTTACAAAACCAAAACTCTTATCCTTTTTCAAGCTTTTGTTTACTACAATATCTGCATCCTCCCTCCTTCGCCTACACACACTCAAACACCTTATTTCACACACAATGTCATAGTGTCGTTTAATTTCTCCCTTCTCAACATCACAACCAACGACTCAACCCAAACACCAATTCCTCATATTCAATTCATTTCATCCCTTTCACACTCTTCACGACGTACACTATAGTATGCATGCTCGCTCCGCTTTATGTACTCTTGTTATATTCTAACAAACTGACCAGTCACACTTCTTAAAAAAGAATTAAAAAAGAAACCATGAATCGTGGCATATATAACCAGGTCATATGAAGTACAAGCCAAAGGTTTCAAAAGGCATAAAAATTCAAACATATATACACTTTGCGGAATATCGGAAGTGAGTTTAAGGAAATGTGACGCCACAAAGACATTCTTTATAATTACCAAATCTATCCGCGGAAAATAGAAACTATGCTATATATGAGTCGTATATGGATTGTGGTTCCTCCTGTGAGATTTTCAATGTTCATCACTAGGTATCTATGTATTCAAATGATCATAAGACCTCTTTCAAACTCATATCTTCATAGTATGATTACGGGAACAAGATCGACTTTAGCTTCATTATAGTTACGGTGCAACAGATTTTCATCAGTCATCGGGTAAGCAACTATATGTTTGGTGAAGACCGAAGATATCTAACGCATGGTTAACGCCGATAATAACAAAATCAAATTCATGTTTAAATTTTTTAATCATTGTTTTGGTGATATTAATCAGTTATCGTTGCGGAACTCGTCAGCAAGATGGATCACCATTATATGGTAATCAACCTCATACTAATTCTCGTTATCATTTTCCAAATATCATCGACTTAGTTTAACTACTCGTACTAAACTAAAACACCACATATATACTAGAGGTGTTTAAAATAAATTTATGTTCAACAAAACACTTAATTAAGAGCATTTCAACTATAGGTGTTTTAATAAACTTATTAATAAAGGTGATGGTTTGAGCTTAAATCAAGAAATCATTTAACACAAAATAATAATAATAATAATAAAATAAAAAAATAAAAGAGCAATCCTGCGTAGAATTACAATTAGTTTGGAAAAAGGATAAATATAAGTTTGCTATGTCTTTTGTACTAAAATGTATGTAAACGAAAGGAAAGGGTTGTTCAAAGAATCTTTCCAATTTAAGTCGCAAGTAAAAAAAAATGATACAATTTTTATTCAGTGAGCTAGATTTGACTCACATAACCATACAAATAATAAGATTGATTATAATCACGTAACTGTATAAAAAGAAAAAAAAAACCATAAAAATAATAAGATTGATTATAATCACGTAACTGTAAAAAAAGAAAAAAGTGAAATTTGCACAAACCATATTATAGTTAAGACAATATGGTAAATAGTGACTTATCTAATTCCTTTGTAGTCTTAGTTTTAAAGTGCTTAGTTATTTGCTCATTAAATGATGTGGGATAAAGTAACAAAACGAACAAACTCATTTCCTTCTTCAAACCTTTGTTTCAAGTGGTTTAGCCCCCTAACTCAAACATCTCATTTCACTCACAATCTCACCAAATCACCCATAGCAAACTCAATCCAAACAACATTTTAGAGTTTTGGTGTAACAGATTTTGAGTTTAGCCAATATGGTCATATGAAACGTGACATACATGGTCATATGAAAAACGTTTTAGAACACGTAAAAGCCAAAGTAAATGTCTATTTGTTCATATGAAATGCATAAACTATTAAAATATGTGAATCAAACGAAGAAGTAGAACACTCAAATTGAGACTATAAAATAAATAACAAACAAAAACATGAAAGCTTAAGCCTTTTCCCGTAAAAAAACAAATTATCCAGTCCCGTACTACAGAAATTTACTAGCAAATTGTTTAGAAACAAAACCAAAAATTTGCTTATTTTGATACTTCCATAGTCTTACTTATATACTGATATAGAATTTGTTCATCAGTAATAAAGTCACAAAACCAAAACTCTTTCCTTCCTCAAACTTTTGTTTCAAGTGACAGTCTTATAAAAATTCTCTAGAAATTGCTCATTCATTAATGTAGGATATAGTCACAAAAACAACAAACTCGTTTCCTTCTTCAAACCATTGTTTCAAGTGACTCAACCACCATATCTCTAGCCTCACATCACAATGACATCGTTCCTCTTCACTCTTCTCACCACCCTCCACGTTCACCCCCCAGAGCAAACTCGATAAGAGTTTCGGTGTAACAGAATTTTGAGTCACCAGTGAAGCAACTTTAGTCCGGGTTGAAGATCGGGATGCGGAGTACAACGAATTGATGATATTCGGATTGAACCACCATGCATTTTGGTGTTATATCTTTCTTATCGTCATCTCTTTCCTACATTATTGATCGAGGTTGTAATATTGCTTGAATTGCACATATATCTTGTAGAATTAATTTGCTAACGCTCTTGGAAATTAGAGGTGTTTATTCACTCTCGTATAGTGGTATTAACTATAGTGGTATTTACTATAATTTGTTTATATCTTTGTGAGTCTTTGATCTGCTCGTGGAGCTTGTGTGTATTTGTCCTCTTAGAATTTAGCCCCCATAATGTTCATCATTTCCTTCCTATTTATAATCAATTTCCAGTGAAGAAAATGGGAGCTTGTTTTCATAAGCAAGTAAAGTAGTAAGAGCTAAGAGGTTTATTTATTCATACCGTGCACTTTTGCCACATTTAGATATCAAAGAAATTAAAAATGAGACTTAAAGAAATACATATTTTCTTATACAATGCCTTTTTTTACCCCCATATTTTCCAACTAGTATCCCATGAAAATAAAATGTAAACGTCTTCTAACTCGCGTCACACAAAAGTAAACGAAACCGAATTGAAACTCACGTAGTGGAAAAGAAAATGTAAAAATCTCACAACTCGTATATCCCACAAACGTAAAAACTAATTTTTGTTTTTCGAAAAGCAGAAAGGTAAAAACTTGTATTCCAAAAACGTGAGAAGAACAATGGTAAAAACTTGTATATCCCTAAAATGTCAAAAGCAGAATGGTAAAAACTTGTACTCCAAAAACGTAAAGGAAACCGACGTATTTATAATGTAAGTAAACTTAATCAATACGATCGGTTTTCAATCTACTTCTAATTTGTGTCCCTATCATCTTACTTATATATTGTTGTAGAGTTTGTTCATCCATCTATGCGGGACAAAGTCACAATACCAAAACTCTTCTCCTTCATCAAGCTTTGTTTACTACAACATCTCCATCGTAAACCCTGGCCTACACACACCCAAACACCTCATTTCACACACAAGTCATAACGTCAGTGTTCGACTCCACTCTCCTCGTCATCACAACCAACGACTCAACCTAAACACCCGTTCCTCACATTCATCTCGTCCCTTTCACACTCTCCTCGACATACATTATCATTCACCATGCTCACTCCACTATTTGTGCTCTCGTTACATTCCAATAAACTCGATCACCGGTCACATTCCTTTAAAAAAAATAACAAAAGCAACCGTGAATTATGACATATTACATATATACCCGGTCCTCTGAAGAACAAACCAAAGATTATAATAAGATGACAAACACAACATAAATGATAAGTCAGACAATGTCATTTTTTTTGAGCAAACAGACAATGTCATTCAAAAGGCATAAAAATTCAATCACATATACAATTTGCCAATATCGAAAGTGAGTTTAAGGAAATGTAACGCCACAACAACATTATTTACAATGACTAAATATGTCCGAAGAAAATAAAAACAGGAGTACATATGAGTTGTATACATGGATTGTGGTTCCGCTTGTGAGATTTTCAATGTATTCAAATCGTAATCCCTCTTTCAAACTCATATCTTCATAGCACAATTAAGTTATCACAGTCAAACAAAGAATGACTATGATGTTCTAAATGCTTCCAAATATATTAGCTCAAGACCCAAAAAACTGTATGTGTTGTTATATAAACTGTACACTCGCTTGTTAAAGCAGATATTAAGATGTGACCATTCCATTATGTAAACACTCATTTATTTTTATGCTCTCTTCTAGTGGAACTAATTAGGAGGAAGAGTGACTAACTAGAACTCAAATATTAAATTATACGAGGCATGATAACCCGTGCGCAAGACAGATTGCATCTAATTGTTGATTGTGCAATGTTTGAGTAAATTGTTGAGTTGTTACCGTGATGATGAGGCTAAAATATATGACAATATATAACTTGGGCTTCATTGGAAGCATTTAGTCTAATTTCAATCTTCCCATCTTTATTTAAATATTATAAGTTTTGACACGCAAATCTTATATAAGCATGATACACATATTTGAAACATGTCGGTTCAATTAATACATATCTTATGAGATGAACAAAAAAAATTGATATTTAATGTTTATACACTTAAGTGGACACCTAACAACTTAAAATATTGTTACACAAAAAATTAAATATATATTATATGGTACTAATTTATGAAACATACAAACTTATCACACTAATACATAAAATTACAACAATGAAAATAAATGAGAACCCGGCCCAATTTGCAACCCAAAATACATACCCAAAATATGCATATATGATAACTTTATCCATATCTCATATTTACACAACCCTAATCCGGTAACCTCCGCCTCCCTTTCTCTTTTGCTCTCTATTTGCAGAAGAAAAAAAAAATCGAACAATAAAATCCGAATAAAAAACAAACGCCAAATGCCACTGATACGCGTACAACGTGCGTTCGGGGTCAAAGGAACTTCCTTTTCGTCGAGCAAGTTTTTCAACACCCTAGGCAGTGAACCTAATCGTTGTAGTGTAGCATTAGGGTAAGCCTCGGGAATTGATATCGTTCTCTAGGGGAATAGGAATGCTAGTGAGAAATTACTACGCTAAGGTTGGGGTTGAGGAAGATTATTTTTTTATCTTTTTTATATTTTTATAGAAAATTGAAATGTACGAATCTCGGGGTATTGGATTTGGGGGGGTTGGTATTTCTACCGATTACTCTACTATTCTAATTATCTAATTAACTAAGCTAAGGTGAGTATAGTCTATGTCTATTGTTGTGTGCTCGTATGATAGTTAAAAATGTGTTTACTTCGATGCAATTACTCCCTAGTTATCTCCTATTGATGGTTGAATTGTCAAGTCCTTATTCTTAACGCGTTGTGTCTTCTAAGGTCGTAGGGTATGCGTTTTTCCCTAACTCTTTGAGACTACCTTAAGGTTATTGCCTACGAAATCTCTAGGATTCATAAACTAACTCTAAGGTTACCTTTGGATGTTTAGCCTACAAAAACTCTATGTGATTATAAACTAATGTTCACAAAGACTACTCAAGCATTAAAAACACAACGAATGACCTATCGCAATACTAGGTCAATCACAATTAAGATAAGAGACAACCAATCAATATTCAATACCTAGGTTTCATAGATCTAAGCAAACACACAAGTAAATTAGCCGGACATGGTAAACATGCAAGCATACACACAAACAATTGAAGACATAATTGAATTAATGAGGTAAACCACTTATCTTGTTGTAAAATAGGGTATAGAACCCTAAGATACTGCCCAAGATAGCTAAAGTTCGGTTTAGGTTTTACTCCACAAAACTACCTCTCTAAAATTCTGAAAATTTGAATTCTATATATAGAGTTACAATATGCGACGGCGTCACTCTTTATTTGTGACGCCGTCGGGTCGCCGCCATTAGGTTTTCGTCTTGGCCATGTTAACTTTGTGACGGCACCACCTTATGGTTGTAACGCCGTCGGTTTCATCTTCTGACGGCCTCGGGATCCAAATCTAGGCCGTCTGAGTTGTAATTCCCTACTCTTTAAAACCTGATGCCGTCAAGTGTAAAGTAGTAATTTGGCTACTGAGTCGTCACAAAGTGTGCTGCGACGGCGTCGCCATTTGGCTGTGACGCCGTCAGCTTCTGTTCCAGCAGCTTGAGTGTCTTGATTCTTGACTTTGGCCATTTTCTTCATATATTCGCGCCTTTTCGTCCGAATAAGTGTCATTCCAGCAATTTGCCTTCAAGAGACCTAAAAAGTAAAAAGGAACGAAATTAAGCAGTAACGGATATAAAAGTGATCGATTAAGGGCTTAAATGACCCCTCAAAAGTGTACCTTTTAAATCCTTATCTAATATCCCTACACTTGGTATTTGTTTGTCCTCAAGCAAATGTGCTTTTAGCCAATTAATTTATAAGTTTGGGGTCATGAAGCATTTGTTTAGAACAATTCACAACAAGTATAAGCCCCGCAAAAGTCATAACAAGCACGGAAATTACATACTAGCACCTCACAAGGGGTGTTTGGATACTCCATCTCTCGGATGTATATGAAATATATCAAGTTGGAAATGGCAGATAAACACTCATTAACCGGTCCTAGTACATAGATTACCATAGGCTTGAGACTAGATCAAACCTCCATTGCTTTAGCGTAAGCACCTAGGAAAAACTATCCAAGAGGCCTTTTAAAGGGTTGTAATGTTAGGCTTACGGTAGGAAAACAAAGGGTTTGGTGGGATAGGCGATTTAGTGGTGGCAAGTCAAAAATCTTTATGTTACAAGCATGAGAAGAATGGCGTTGCTAAGCCAAGACTCGACACTCTAAACTCTAGAAAACTTGAAACAAACAAACATAAATTTAAAGATAGATGTAGGATGGTAGCCCGTAGATTTTTTTTATTTTTTTCATACACTTTTACGCTACCATCCTCTACGATAACATCAAAATAATAGGGATTTATAGGCACATCTCTACACTTGAGTTTTTATTACTCTAACACTAATTTGACCCGAATTAAAAAGATCAAAACACTTGGAGTACATTATTACGTAAATAAAGAGAATTTTAATTTAACGTTCCTTCCCGTCACTTCATAAAATTTAAATTTTCCCATGAGTCTCAATCGTCCCAAAACTGTGTACAAAGTATATGACTCGACTTAGCAACTTATGCAATTAGCTAGATAATTGAACTAAGAGTTTAGTGTGATAACAATAAGTACTAAAAGTGAGCGCATAAAAGGTAGGCTAAGGCGATTTAGGTGTACATTTGGGGGTGTATTGTAAACAATGCTCTTTATTGACATTTTGGAAAACCGAAACATCAAGAGAACCGTGAAAAGGATAGGCTCAGAGGGGTTAAGTAGGGGTATCGTGTACTAAAGATGAGTACAACGCAAGGTTGTGGGGGAATTACTCAACCGATGTGGAAGAAGTAATTATTATATAGGTATCAAACAAGGGTTATCCAAATGCCTCTTATCATTTAGTTACTCCTAACTACACAAGTGTAGTCTCACTAGCGATCTCGAATTGCATCACAAAACAAGTTCTAGAATCTATTATACTACCGGTACACTCTCGAAGCATTAAAGTTGAATGCTTTAATTCCTACAAATCTAAGGGCGATCCTCACATTTTGGGTGAAATTTAAGTGGTAAAGAGTTTTGTGCTAGTCATATAACTTCCTATTCATGAGACGCTTTATTAAGACTAATGTCCCATTCCTACATGTCATGACAAATTTTAAATTTGGTACCAAAATTACCCTAACCGATATTTCTCATGGTTTATTACACAAATGAAATTGGACAAGGCAAATAGTCAAGGATAAGCATAGTTTCAAAGTTCCCGTTTTATTTTCCCTCCCTACAATTAAACTGAACATTGTCCCCAATGTTCCCCGAAAGTATCAAAGTTATGATAATGGAAGGTAATTAAAAACGAAAGAAACTAATACTCCCCTGATTAGCTTGGTAGGATCCGTGTGAAGTAGTGGTTAAATCCTTCTCTAAGAAGAATGTATGCGTGAAAAGCTCCTTTCAATCTTTTGTATCTTCTTCTTGATAAATAAAACCTGCACACCTGAAGAAAACAAACGAAACCTTCGCGTAAAATCGGCGGTAACACTATATATGACTCTACTAAACTAGGATATAATGTTTGTGGAATTGACGTTTACATATTTTCTGGAAAATTAAGACCTGAGAAATTCAAAAAATTTATAATTAGCACAGAAAACGAGAAAAAGTTAGAAGTTGTTTCTACTCCTCCTGACGCCGTCAGGTTGCGACCTTGACGCTGTCAGGTTATCCTGACAGAAACTGGTCTGCGATTTTCTGAAAAATATTATGGAAAATTTACATCTTTAGAATCTGGAAAAATTTCCAGCAAAACATCCATTATGACTCGATACAAGCATTTGACTCAAACAAACATACATGTATATCTTTTAATAATCGTAATTCTCATGTTCACGTTCTTTTTGAAAATGTGTGTAATCCTCCTTACACTTATCCTTTTTGTAAAAGGCAAATTGCATAAAAAGGTACTAAACATATACTCAATTTCAATTTAAGGTACTAAACTTTTTTTTTTCTCAATTTAGTACATCAATCTTTTTTCTTCTTGCAATGTTAGGCAATCAATAGGTATTCAAGTCATAAAAATCTGATGAACAGGTTACAATCCCAAACACCCCATATCACTTTGTTACATCTACATCCACACACACCCCTAATCTCTTTATTGCACCTATATACAAACACCACTCTTCTTCAACCTCCTTTCATCTTCAAACTCCCTTTTTTATCACAATCCATTTCAACCTCACAAATTCATAACACCACTCCTGGTTCCTGTTATAGTGAACATGACTATTTTTTGAGTCTTTTGGTTATGTTTGTGTGTTCGTATCATTTAATTTACATCTAGTCAGTTCATTTTAAATAAGAACAAAAATTATATGGCAAATAACAATACAAACAATGTTTTTGGAAATTAAAAAATCACATTTTAAATAGGAGGCCATTTCATCATTATTAACATAGCGATTTTTTTACATATTGAGAAACCTAGTGATTTTTTTTAGAAACTAAACTTTGTGATCGAACGTTTAAAATAACTTTAAGAAGTCTTGTATTTTTTTTTTAAATCACAAGGTTACTTAAAAACAACAGGGCCTCACGATTCTTTTGGTTACCTTTGTGAGTTTTTATCTTTCTAGAATATATATTGGAAATACATTGTTTGCAGACCTGTAATGGCGAGAACGATTCCGCCAAGAGAGATCCACTAAGAAGTTGGAGATTGATTGGTTGCTTTAAAATTTAAATAGTCAAAAGATTGTGAAATTTTCAGATTTAGTCATTGATTTGGCTTCATTAGTTGTGATAAAAAAAAATCTGATGGTTGTTGTGGTGATTGATGGTGGTGGATGGGATGTTGGAGAAAGGGGTTGTTTGGATTTTGGTTTAGTGACCGGTTACTTGACTAGCGGGTGAAAAAATCCTTAAGTTGCACAACAAAATAACTTTGGTACATTAAATTGAGAAAAAAATTGTCGAGTACCTTAAATTAAAATTGAACATAAGTTTAATACCTTTTTATGCTATTTGCCCTTTTGTAAAATACCTTTATATGTATTCAAGACGAAGTTAAAGACAAAATAAAGCATTTTTACAAATTCAAACATGAGAGTAAACAATCAATAAAAGATATACGACACACAAACAAGCAAACAATTAAGCATGAGTTGCCTCCCACGAAGCGCTTTTCTTTATTTATGAGTCTTGTAGCTAGACTCGAAGTCGTGCCCCTACGTGGTCTCGTGCACACTCGCTTGCACATACCTAAGCAATTCCAACATTCTCTCACTTTTCTTATAATCATCACCTAACTCTAGGCATTTTTTGTAATATCTCTTAGTTTTCTCATACGGGTACCTAAGTCCATTTTGCTTATCCCTTTTACTAAGTATCGGAACGGGAGCCATCCGATTGCATGCCTCAATATATTTGTGCTTAAACCTAGGATGTGTACGGGGCATTTGATAGACAAAATCTTCTACTCCATCGGAGAATGTGATTAGACCATCAATCATCCGTTCATTCAACCTAGTCATTCTCTTAAAGTTTGTTCCAAATATAACTTGAGTGAGGCTTCCATAAATGAATTCTCCTAAATCTTCTAGGACCATGAATTCAACCACATAGGCAAAACTTCCGACAAACACATGCAAGTAAGTGACCGCATTAACAACATTATCCCCTTGATAGGCTAATTCATCTACCTTTATTTTTATATATAGATTTATTGAGATTAAGTTTAAAGGTAAGAATGAGTGCAAGTTAGCATCAAAACTTTCAAATCGTATCTTACAAGGGAATTGCATGTAAAAGGGGGCATTAGCCTCAATTCTACACCTAGGGTCAAACTTTGAGGAAAAAAAGCTTACTTGATAGTAATCAAGCAAGGAAACCAAAACAAGGTGGAAATCTAACTAGCTATTCTATTCCCCGGCAGCGGCGCCAAAAACTTGATACGCGTACAACGCGCGTTCGGGGTCAAAGGAACTTCCTTTTCGTCGAGCAAGTTTTTTAACACCCTAGGCAGTGAACCTAATCGTTGTAGTGTAGTATTAGGGTAAGCCTCGGGAATTGATATTATTCTCTAGGGGAATAGGAATGCTAGTGAGAAATTACTACGCTAAGGTTGGGGTTGAGGAAGATTATTTTTTATCTTTTTTATATTTTTTAAGAAAATTGAAAGGTACGAATCTCGGGGTATTGGATTTGGGGGGGTTGGTATTTCTACCAGTTACTCTACTATTCTAATTATATAATTAACTAAGCTAAGGTGAGTGTAGTTTATGTCTATTGTTGTGTGCTCGTATGATAGTTAAAAATGTGTTTACTTCGATGCTATTACTCCCTAGTTATCTCCTATTGATGGTTGAATCGTCACGTCCTTATTCTTAACGCGTTGTGTCTTCTAAGGTCGTAGGGTATGTGTTTTTCCCTAACTCTTTGAGACTACCTTAAGGTTATTGCCTACGAAATCTCTAGGATTCATAAACTAAATCTAAGGTTACCTTTGGATGTTTAGCCTACAATAACTCTAGGTGACTATAAACTAATGTTCACAAAGACTACTCCAGCATTAAAAACACAACGAATGACCTATCGCAATACTAGGTCAATCACAATTAAGATAAGAGACAACCAATCAATATTCAATACCTAGGTTTCATAGATCTAAGCAAACACACAAGTAAATTAGCCGGATATGGAAAACATGCAAGCATACACACAAACAATTGAAGACATAATTGAATTTATGAAGTAAGCTACTTATCTTGTTATAAAATAGGGTATGGAACCCTAAGATACTGCCCAAGACAGCTAAAGTTCGGTTTAGGTTTTCTCCACAAAACTACCTCTCATTCTATATATAGAGTTACAATATGCGACGGCATCACTCTTTATTTGTGACGTCGTCGGCTCGCCGCCATTAGGTTTTCGTCTTGGCCACGTTAACTTTGTGACGACGTCACCTTATGGTTGTGACGCCATCGGCTTCATCTTCTGACGCCGTCGGCTTCATCTTCTGAAGCCGTCGGGATCCAAATCTAGGTCGTCAGAGTTGTGATTCCCTACTCTTTAAAACCTGATGCCGTCAAGTGTAAAGTAGCAATTTGGCTACTGAGTCGTCACAAAGTGTGCTGCGACGTCGTCGCCATTTGGCTGTGACGCTGTCAGCTTCTGTTCCAGCAGCTTTAGTGTCTTGATTCTTGACTTTGGCCATTTTCTTCATATATTCGCGCCTTTTCGTCCGAATAAGAGTCATTCCTTCAATTTTCCTTTAAGAGACCTAAAAAGTGAAAAGGAACAAAATTAAGCAGTAACGAATATAAAAGTGATCGATTAAGGGCTTAAATGACCCCTCAAAAGTGTACCTTTTAAATCCTTATCAGCCACGCAAACACAAAATCAACCAAATCCCTTACTATATCATCAATCGCTTCTCACTCCGAATCAAGAAAGCATGTTAAGGCTTCAAGATCCTTTGGAGGGTCTCAGGTAGGATCGACAAACGTTGATGTCTTTCTGGTTTGTTGTTGAACGAACCAAGAAAAAGAGGGTAACAAAATTGTTATCATTCTTATTCTTTAGTTTCGGAAATCAAATGAAGCATAGTTAACGAAGTATATGCTTCAAAAGTTTGATCGATGATGATTGTTATTTCGTGTGTTAGACCTTGAATGGTTTGATATTTCATCGAGAACAACGAAATAGATCTGAGATTCATTGGATTTGCTTTACGTTCAAGTCTTGAAATGATATTGAGAGTTGGGGAGTGACGGTGAGGGTTTGGTTGTGTCTAGATGTATGCGTTCATATGTCTTTGATTTGTAAAGGTCTTCGGGTTTATTGTACAACACGAAAGAAAGCTGAGTACTTCCTTTATGTATTTTCATTTTGTACGAAAATTGATCTTACTGTGAGTCGAAACTTGTGAGGAGGAAATCAGGAATTAAATTACATATTTATACTTGCTCATTAGCCAAATGTTTTATATAACAGATGAATATAAAAAGATTGAGTAAACTAAAAGACTAATTTAATTCGCTTGTTTTAATTACATTAAGTACACCTGGAAATCAGAAAGTTGGTATCATAACAGAACCATCACAACATTCAATTGAGACCTCTTTGTATTTTTCGAGCTTAGAAGAGATTGTAACGTACTTTCTTTTGTGCATATTCACTCTTTCACATTAAATTAAGCCGCTCAATCTTTAAGTAGTAGAGATAGATTAATTACAGGCTTAGATAACTAGAGTGTCCACTTCAGTATAGTTACAGGACCGGAAATATTTTACGCATGGTTAACATTGATGACAAGAAAATCAGGTTCATGTTTAAATCTTTTTATCATTATTTTGGTGGTTTGATGAGAATAGTAACAACTGACAAATATTTCAAACATGTGATAATTAGTTATCGTAGATATACATTTAATTTGGAAACAGGATATATTTAAGATTGTTGTCTTTAGTACGAAAATGTATGCAATGCGTTTGTCATCCAATATGATAAGTTATATTGAAATTAAGGTTTTCAAGATTGCGATCCTATCTAAAATCAATTTCGTTTTTTCAAGATCGAGATCGTAAGAACGGATTAATATCTTAAGAGCCTACTGTAGTGTTATTTTTTTTAATAATCTTTGTAATATTATACAAAGTTATAAATTATTATATATCACAAACACAAAATTATATAAATGTTTCGTAGAAATGTTATCCTAAATTATGACTAAGAAATATTTAAGAAGATTAACATGCGGTTTTTTAAATTCTACATAACAGAATCTATGAATTTGTAGTTTTTTTTAGTTTGTGGTTCGAGAAAATTAGGATCGGATCGGATTAGATTTTAAAATTATTACTATGAATTATTTAAGAAGATTAACATGCTGTTTTTTAAATTCTACATAACACAATCCATGAATTTGTAGTTTTTTTTTTTAGTTTGTGGTTAGAGAAAATTAAAATCGGATTGGATTAAATTTTAAGATCCTATGGTTAAGATCGGGATCTCTTAAGCTTTCAAAGATCCTATGTAAGATCCGGATCTTTTTACTTTGCAGTATCACAAAAACGTAAGACCCTAAAACCAGAATCAGGATCCTGACAACCATTATTAAAATGTTTGCAACACAACCCCATATTATTTAATATTTAGAGTCTTCCTTATAAATTGCTTTAGTATTTGCTCGTTCAGAGATGTGGGAAAAAGTAACAAAACCAACAAATTCATTTCCATCTTCATACTTTGGTTTCAAGTGATTTAGCCTCACCTACACAAACATCTCATTTCACTCGCAATGTCATTGTCCCTCTTCACTTTTCTCATCATCCTCCACCAAATCACCCGTTAACTAACTCAATTCAAACAACATATTAAGAGTCTTGGTGGATTTTGAGTTTAGCCAATATGGTCATATGAAAGACGTTAAGGAACAGGCAAAATGACAAAGTAAGCTCTTTATTTGTTCATATGAAATATGTAACTATTGAAATAATTGAACAAAATGAAGAAGTATAACATTAAAACTGAGACTACAAAATAGGTAACAAACAAAATTTGAAGGCTCAAAGTCTTTTCCCCTAAAAAAAGCAAATTATCTAGTCCCGTGCTAAAGAAATTTACTAGCAAATCGTTTTATACCCGAGACTAAAGGATTTGTTCATTAATACTTCTACATTGCTTGTCTATATAGTAATGTATAATTTGTTCATTTATCCATGTGGGACAAAGTAATTAAACCAAAACTTTTTTCCTTCCTCACAACCTCACCCGCATACACACAAACACACTACACTATTCCAAGCCGTTAAACGACCATGTTAACTTTTCTATATGGTCAACATCCTATATGACCATGTTTGATTATAAAGGGTGTTAACAAGTCAATTTAAAACGACCCTTTTATGGCTAATAGTAGTTACATGAAATGAAATGATAAAAAAAATGATATAAAAGTGTCTTGTATTATTAATAAATAGAATAAAAAGTGGGTCGGGGGAGGGGTAAAAGATGGCTCGGGGTATTCATAACAACACCCATTTGGTAGATGTGCAACTCCTTCGGACGTGAGATTTAACTACATTCATAATCAAGTATTTCTTTTGCTGCCTTTTTTTAATTTACACAAGTCTTTTAATCATTATTTTAGAAAACATTGTTTTGGAAACAGAATTTAGAGAGGTTATGATGCAGTAAAATAAAATATCTTTTGGCAGGTATGAGTTTAAAAAGTTGTGGTTGATTACATGGGTTGCGCTAGGCACAACTTTAATGTTACTAGTTTCTTCTTCAATAAGATAAATAAAGTCATTTTTGCCATATTATAAAAATTAGATTAATGTTTTGTAGAAATGCATAAGCTAGATCCAGAAAAAATTAATGGAAAACAGTTAAAAAAAAACAAAAGACATAGAGGTTTAAAAGTAAGACTATAAAGTAAATATAAATGTAAAGCAGTAAAATAAATCATAGATGTTCGAAAGTAAGACTATAAAGTAAATAAAAATATTTAACTAATTATAACAAGAAGCTCATGTTAATTTCATGGAAAATGATTGTCATGACTAAATGGCATGACTAATTTTATGCCTAATCCACTTAACATAAGACAAGTAGAGTATGATATTTCTCTCTCCTCATGATAGCCTTTGATTAGTACAAATGTTGAAATCTAATTGTTAGGCATAAAATTAGACATGCCGTTTAAACATGTCAATCATTACTCTAATTTCATATGGTAAAAAAGAAGCATTCATCAAATACACGTATTAAAGAATTTTATAAGTCAACACATGCATTTGACTCTAAGGCTAGTAGGCAAGGATGGTGAGTGAGTCACTTTAGCCTACTAGTTACATGTGAGTTCCTTGCCATTCATACCGAGTCATGCGTGAGTTTGGCTTCCCAAAAAGAGTTAAGGTGAGTCGTTCACCTTAAATGTTTTATAATTATTTATTTGGTTTGTAAGTGTATGTGGGGTATTTAGTGAGATATATTTTTATAAAATGAGTATTTTAATGAAAGGTGATGATAATATAACCTTGTCCACAGAAAGATGAATGAGAGTGAAAGAAGAGAGAAAAATGATAAAGCGCTAAGATGTAAAGAGAGTCACTCACCACTTTGCCATCCAGCCTAATATCTTTTGGAGAACTTTTGATGCGGTGAAATAAGATATCTTTTAGTAAGTATGAGTTTGAAAAAGTTGTGGTTGTTACACGTGTTGTGCATAGGCACAACTTCAATGTTACTAGTTTTCTTATTCAATAAGCTAGATCGGATTATCACTTTTGTCATATAAAAAAAAATAAATTAACATGAGTTTTTGTTAAATACATAAGCTAGATCCGAATAAATTTATTGAAAAACTGTAAGTGTGTGTTTGGTATCACACTGTGGGAATGAGACTATAACTATCAAAGTGATTAAAGGTGTTTGTTTAAGATGAGGGGGCTACCAATATGGTAATGAATGATAGATATAATCCATACTCCATATACATCAAGTGAGCTAGGTATAGATCTTTCATAGGTGAAGAACCTACCACCACTATCAAACTCATACCCATTATTATTTATGGCATCATACCAAACGCACCCTAAAATAAACCATAATGTTAAAAATGTAAACTTTAGATAAACAAAAATGTAAAACAATAAATAAACTAAAAATGTTTAAAATTAAGACTATAAAGTAAATAAAAATAAAACTAAAACTAATAATAATAACAAGCTCATGTTAATTTCAAATGGTAAAAAAAAAACACACACCAAACGCGCATATTTTATTAATCTATATGCGTGTTTTGCGGCATTAATTGACTATAGCGTCATAATCCTATTCATATACTACTCAAAAGTTTGCATATTCAGCGATGTGGGATAATTACCAAACCAAAATTTATTCCATTTTCATGCCTTCTTCAAGCTTATGTTTCATCACTCTCTTCATCATCCTTACATTGTACCGAGCCACAACCGAATGAACTAAAATACATCAAACTCATTCTTTCGCATGGATTGGCTTCACATGTGAAGTCACCAACACCGCCACTATTTCCGACACCATACCAACAAACACCATCAAACTCACCGGTCATATTCCTCTAAGTATATTTATAAAAAAAAAAGCAACCATAAATCGTGACGTACCTGATCATATGAAGAACCAGCCAAATATTCAATAAAGTGATAATCATGAAAACAACATACTGGTACTTCCCTTGCTATATGTTGAGTCAATATTGTCTTTCAAAAAGCAAAATATACATTCTAAGAAATATGGATTGTGGCTCTTCTAACGGGTTTTTCAATGTCCATAACATTTAAAAAAATATGAATTTATAGTCTAAACGCTTCCGTATAAATTAGTTCTATACGCACAAAAACTAGCATGAGAAATATATTGAGTACACTCTATTATATGTTATTGCAAGCTTAATCTGCGCTCAAATACTAAAGTGTTGATGTTCATTGTTCCTTAGTAATGGAAGTGAGAGTCCATTTTAGTTGATTAGAGCTGCCAAATCGACTTTAGCTTCATCGCATGTTAAGCAACTATAGGTTGGGTGAAAGACTAGAGATTGAGGAGTGGTGTTATCATTTTCATTAACTTAATTAAGGTATGTTTAACGTTGATAAAAACAAAATGAAGTTCTTCTTTATGTTTATTAACACCATTTTTGGGTCTTGTAATTAACTAATTATACAATAGTAACAAATTGATTAATATTTCGATCAGGTGATGATCGGGGAATACGTCAGCAAGATGGATCACCATTACGTGGCATGTGTACGTGGTCATATGAAGAACAAGCCAAATATTCAAATAAGGTGATCATCATGAAGACAACATATATAAATTATTAGTGGTACTATCCTTGCTATACGTTGAGTCGACCATGTCTTTCAAAAGGTAAAACATACATTTTACTAAATATTCGAGTTTAAAATATGCATTGCCACAACATTTTCTAACATGACTAGTTCCATTCAAGGCAAATAGAAACACTCCTGACCAGTCGTATATATGGATTGTGGTTAGGAGTATTTGCATAATACAAGCTATCACATTCAAACAAAAAATGGCTTTGCTACTCTAAACGATTCCACATACAGTAGTTAGATAAAAAATAAATAAATAAAGAAAAATAAATAAATAAACATAGCATGGGAAATATATAGTTGTTACAACATATTCATATCAACTCATGTTTAACATACCCATAGTTTAGATTATATAATACTCAAGTCTTTATTCGTTCGTCCATGAAAGTATCTGCAACACGCCTTTCATAATCTGTTGAAATAGTAAGGAAATTTATGTGCATTTTAGCTTCAAATCCAGTGTGACAAGCTTGTTCTATATTTTCAGACCCAGCCATGTCGACGCCATTAGGTGTCCATCCACAGTTAAAACATCAAGAATAATTTGCACCAATTTGTCCCGCACTCTCCAAGAAAAACTCACACTCGACATGTGTGTAATGATTTTTTTTCTATGACATTGCTATTTTGTGACCAAGCATATTACATTCCATGTAACATTAAAATACGTGGCAACATGTCAAACTACCATTTTATATCTACCTTTAGGTTACATTCATCATTCATTTACCACGTAATACGTCATAACTGCTTGATATCAAGAGATATAATATGAGTCGTATGAAAACGTTATGTTTTTCAATTCATTAAGCTATATTGGAACTACGTAAACAAAAAACAATAAGTTCAACTACGGTAAAAAAAAAAAAAAAAAAAAAAAAAAAAAACTTAAAGCAAATTAAAAATCCGCTATGTCCTTGTTGGAGAGATTTATAGAGAAGACTTTCCAACATATTCAAACTATAAAATGCTGAAGTCTTTGTTCAATCATCTATGTGGGATAAACTCATGTGGTTCTTCAGACTTTTGTTTCATGTGACTTGAACACCTCATCTCACCACATTGTCATTGCTCCGCTTCATTCTCCTTATCATCCTTCACCGAGTCATTACCGTGCCAACTCAACCCAAACACGCACTCCTCACGTTCATCTCACCACTATGTCATTGTCATCTCGCACAAGAAAATTATGATAGATTTATTTTGTGACCAAAGATATGTAAATGACATTCCATGTAACACGGAATTACGTGGCAACATGTCAAATTGAGATTAACATTTTATTTGTAAATTAATATCTAATTATGTAAGTGATACTCGTACAAGAAAATTATGCATATATTAGTAGTAGCCTAGTAGGTTACTTGGATATTATGATTAGGTTGATTAAAAAATCGCATGTTAATAAATATACCTTAAAGTCTTATACTATTTGACTGTTTGTTAAACTCTAAAACAAAATAGATTCGATGACATTTATATTGTTTAAAACCAAGTAACACATTTCACTTTACATTTTTAATTTTGGCCAAAGAATTAGCTAACCCAGCTTCTTGTATAATGGGATTCGTTGTGGCTTTTGCATATAAAAATATAAACCATTGCTAAAGACGTCTTAGAACACCAAAAAGACAAAGTAAGTTGTTTATCATGCATAAATTCTTAAGCTTAAGTTTAGTCAATATGCTAAATTGGAGTGATATGAATGGAAAATAGTTGAAAAAACCGAAGAAAGTATAACACAAAAGTAATAAATAACAAACAAAAAGATGAAGCTTTTGTACGTTATAACATCATGTTCTTGCCTGGTAAAGCACGTGAATCTATTTTTTTTATTCAATGTTGGTTTTGGTTTAGTACTCGCATTTGTTTCCATCTTCAATGTCTTTTAGACTTTATAATATAAATTGTGACTACTCATAGAGTTTAATAAGATGTGATAATTTTTATATTTGAATTAAACCTCAGAGACTATTTTTGCCATTTTGCCAAACTTACAAAGGACTTAGCTTGCAACGACACTTAAACCTCAGGGGCTATTTTCGCCATTTTGCTAAACATTGCAATTAATGCACCTACTTTGGAGGAATTGATGTACGCCTTTTAGTATATTATACAAACTAGATCCGAATAAAATTAATGGAAAACAGTAAAATAAGCCGTAATTGTTTGAAAGTAAGACTATAATAAAAGTAAATAAAAGTGTAAAGCTAGTAATAATAATAGGCTAAGTTTATTTCACATGCTAAAATTTACACCTATTAATTAAAGAATTTTATAAGTAAATAGATACTCGTGTATGACAAGACGCGACTACAAAATAAATAACAAGGATAGCTCAGTTCATTTCACATAAAAAAGAAAATTATCTCGCCCCCGCTCTAAAGAAATTAACTAGCAAATCGTTTAAAACGAGAACAGAAAACCTTCTTATTTTAACATTTCCATAATGTTACTTATATACTGCATGAGAGTTTATTCTGCCATCCATATGGGATAAAGTCATAAAACCATAACTCTATCTTCACTACCCTTCCACTCTTCCAACGCATCAGCTGGAACACATCACTCACTTTGTGTATGGACCGGCATTACATGTGACGTCTCCAACACCATTGGAAACTTAACTCAGCTAACGGAACTGTCTTTACTTCCCAATAAGCTAACCGGGAATATTCCTAATGATTTTAGAAACTTAGTTTTTTACTAAAAAGTTTACTTGCAGAATAATTTGTTGGGTAGTGAGTTTCTTGTTACCAAACATTCTGATGATCGAGTTCTAAAAGCTAGGATACTGTCATTACACATTTCCTAATTTCTTTAACACAAGAGCTATGCTAAAAGTTCCTAGAATCAACAACAATGGTTAGAATTTGAAATAAAACAATAATGTCATGTCATTTGCTCAAAATTTTACGTGTGAAAACAAGGATGCACATTTGGATTTAGATGTTAGAGCTAGAAATTATATAGCTAGGGGCATTTGGCTTAAAGCAGGCGGCCACTGCCATGGACGTGGACGATGGCGGAGCTGTAACAACGGTGATAGCAATCGAAAAAGAAGTAAACAACCAGGCAATTGCTTTTCTTGCAGTCCATTTTGTGCATCTCCAAAGTTAGTGCCAAACTCAAACGGTGGTTTAATTCTACTCATAAGAGCACTTTCAATAATAACGGTATAACGCCGTTTTTGCGCAAAATAACGGCGTTATGCCGTTATTACCCTTGGAAGTGCGGCGTTATTTCGGTGTTAGTCCTTCCCCGTTAACCCCTTAACGGGCGTTATTTGCCTTTTTTTTTTTTTTTTTTTTTTTTTTTTTTTTTTTTTTTCATTTATGCCCCTAAATGAGGGGTTGTTTTTGTAAATTGTTGGGAATGTTATTGATGTTATTGGGATGTTATTGTTGTGGGTGTTTTTTGGAGATGTTAATGTTAAATGTTAAAGCTGATGTGGCGCTGACGTGGACGGTGTTATTGGTGTTATGGTGTTATTGTTGGGAGCTGCTCTAAGAACTAATTGTAACTTGTCCATAATATATATTTACAAATTTTTAACATTGACATGTCGAAGTTTTATAGCCTCAACATTTACAAATTTAGCAAACTACTCTTACATAAACTTATAAAGATCAATAAATAACTTTTATTAATATTTTTTTATTTCATAAAAAATAGGTGTAAATTACGTGGGTGGTACATTTTTTTTAGGGTCATTTGCATATATATTCCTCTAAAGATGCAAAATTGCATATATATCCTTTGCATGCATAAAAATCATTATACTATGTGCATCAAAAACTTGTAAGAAGGATATATATGAAATTATTCACCTTTGGAGGGATATATATGCAATTCCCCCTTTTTATTATTACCACAAACACATATAAAAAAGCATTGAACAAAGATGCTCTAAAAGCTAAATAAGATGCTCTAAAAGCTAAATAAGTTTACTACTGTTTTTTATTTTTAACGACTAGTTCTTTCTAGTACTCTTCAACCAATAAGATTTTATCTTTATATATATATTTTATACATATATATATATATATATATATATATATATTTTAAGTATTTTGATTGGTTGAAAGTAAAGTTGAGACAATTATCTTAAATGCAAATGAGCAGGGAGGAATTTTTATTAGGGGGGCTTGGATACTTTGGGATAGTGATAACGTTTAATGTTTTTTTCCAACCAACGATCGAATTGATAAACCTTGCACTAAGATGATGAACTTGCACAATTAAAAATATATCTTTATCTTTATGGAAATTAACAAAACTTTAACCATTTATCAACTTGTTTTCCATAAAAGATGCTAACTTTTTAGTCCACCTAGCTAAAATTTTCGTTTAGAAAAAACAAGAAAAGAAAAGAAAAGAAAAAAAACAACGTGTAAATCAAAATGAAGAATGAACAACCTCACATTTGCTAGTATTTGACTTTCAATACTCCCTAGTACTTTCACAAAAAGCTCTCCTCTCTCCAATACACTCACCGACTCACGTGATCAAATCACCATGATCTACTTATAATCAATATAAAGGTTAGTATTTCTTGTTTTTATTTTTTCTACCAGCATATGTATTTGTTTTCATACTTTCGGGACCAGGAAAGAAGAAAAATCACAAAAACAATTTATAAAACATAACTGGTTCTTCGGCAGCGACGCCGTTGCAACAAAGTGTTAATTTTCCGTCGAGCACAATCGGGATATGGAATTAGGGAGATTTGATCATCGTTGCTAACAGACTTGAACCTTAGCAGGTGCCAAATTTAGAACTCGATGAAACATGGGCTAAAATTCAAGCGATAAGTTAAACAAGCTAGGCCAGTTGGGGGTGGCTGAGCACCCGCCAGCCACCCTACTGGCTCCGCCTCTGCGAATAGTATTTTAGATGTGTATTCGCCTACTATTTGCTAATGCTTAACTTCATGGTTATCAACTTTTGAAAAACCGTATTGGTACATTGTGTCCGAAAAACTTATACGTCAAAACATAAACATTTCTTGTATCGGACTTCATTTAAAATGATAATCCTTCCCTCTCAAAATTTTATTCTCTTATTCGTTTTGAGATGTCTCAAGATAAATTTCTCAACTTTACTTCAATTAATCAAAATACTTAAAAAAACATAAGGATAAAATCTTATTGGTTGAAGAGTACCGGTAGAAAGAACTAGTCGCTAAAACTAAAAAGTAGTATTATTGACTGGTCACTCAAGTTTAGTTCGTCTAGCGTCGTTATGTTTATCAAACTCACTTTGTACATTGACTGGTCACTCAAATAAAGTCACGAGTCACGTTCCTTGAAGTTATATTAACAAAAGCAACCATGAATCTCACAACTACAAGTAAAATGAAGCCAGGATTTCATCAGAAATACGGATCCATCACAGGTGAATAATGAGATATATACCTCGTCATATGAAAAACGATCCAAAGATTCCAATAAATGACTAGTCGTACTTCCCCTGGTATATATGTTGGAATTATATAACATGACTATCATATGTAAACACACAAAACATCAAAGATACATGCGGAAGCGTAAAGAACATATAATGAATAATTAATTAACATAAACATAAAGTATGCGTACCTTTTTTATTCTAGCCGAACAAGAATCAATTCCACGAAACTAGCAATTGAGATGAACCCTAATTAGGGTTTATACGATTATGTGAATTACCCCTTACCGACTTTGTAATTCAATCCAAGATACTAACAAAAGTATGTTAGTACCACGTTCTTGTACATATAATGAATCCTTGGTTTTGTATTTATAGGATTAGAAAACTTAGGGAACAAGTTAGGTTGGGTTTGGGCTTCCCCTAACCCATGGCCGGTCGATCCTTAACCCACAAGGGGTTCTAGATCCTTCTTGTTCTCTTAAATAATCCATATACAATACTTTCCTTTTATTTGTCTAACAATCGTTAGTCATTATTCCGTTAAATACTAACAGTCGTTATGTTTTATGTTTATTAAATAATTAAATAACATTTTATATTAATTATCAATATTTAATTATCATACGTAAAGTGTGAAATCTCGTGATCTCGAGTTCACTCCAACCCTACACTCATCACGTTCCTCGATCAATACCCTCCCACTCTCCCAATGCTTCAACTGGAACACATCTGTAACGCCCGACTCTAGTTATTATTATTATTATTATTTAAACATTGGATACGTTGTATAGGTTCTGTCCTATACGCCGTATCGATCTGCACTCCTGAAAACTGGCTAAACTAAAAATCTGTATTAAACACATTAATTATATAATACATAAACGTGGTACTTAAATTTGGTATGCGGAAGCGTAAAACTATGAGTGCGGGCGTTAACCCAAACACCTCTATTTTGACCCATTTTCAAATACATGTTATATATTTACACATTAATATCAAAAAATGACTTATATGATTCTGACACTTAATAATAAAGTTTTAGGGGCTTTTACAAGATGAATAACAAAGTATGGTTGAGATGCTCGTCACCTATATGCACGAGCATTGTCGATCTCCTAACTCGTCTTCTTAATCTACAAGCCCCAACATCCTTAAGACTTAACATGCAAAACATGGAAACTGAGAATGGTAAGTCCTGATGACTTAGTGAGTAAACGGGCCTGAGTCTATATCTAAATCTGAATCTCAAACATGAGCTATATTATATTTAATCTTCTGCAAGGGTGTATAATCTAGAGCTATATCTGAATTGACACTTTCTATTCTGAACATAAACGTGTTTCAAATTCTATAAATGGTACGTCTTATAATCGTCTTACTACTTGTACAAGAGTCTGAGACTATTTCTATTTCTGAATTCTTAATCATGATGATATCCGAGCACGTGCATTCCGACAAGACGATGCTTAGACGTCCTGCTATGAGTGAGAACTTCCCTAGCCTATGAGTACTCTTCTAACGGCTTCTAAATTTATTATACGTGCTTTTTTGACATGGGTCGTCCACTTAGGACGTAAGTGCTTTTCAAGCACGGGTCATCCACATAGGATGCTTGGTCATCCACTTAGGATGCTACTATAAAAGCACGTGTCATCCACTTAGGATACTACTATATGAGTTCTACATCGTGCGCTTCTTAGGCACGCTACTTGACTTTTGGTGCGTTTCTTGGGCACTCTAAACTTGTCAAATCATGCTTCTTGTGTGCATATTATTCATGGTTTGGTTCGGCTATCTCTGAAACCTTGCACAAGTTCCATCGACATGTTCAATCTAGTAACATGAATCTAATGAACCGTTACTCACATTTAAATCTTGTTTAGTGATCGACAAGCTTCCCATGAGCACCTAATCACATAATAACCATTCTAATGCTTTTAGAACTTGCTAACACATTCATCTAACATGTATTGGGTCCAAACAACTTAAACATGATCACCTAAGGTGCTATTTCATCATTAAACACACTTTTTCAAAAACACTTTAAGTGCAGAATTTCCTGGGTTGCTATTGTATTTCGCACTTTACACCAATTTAACTTTCAAATGAGAAAAAACTTAAAGAATACCAATTAAAGTAGACTCAAAGGGCTACAACTTTCGTTCAGATTTCATCTTAATCCGACAAACGGTTTATTCTCAGCATCCCTTTCAAGTCTGCGCATTTTCTGAAAAACATTGCTGTCCCAAATTTAAATATCACTAAAACGACCCAGAACTCATGATAAGCTATTCTATTATACATCAAACTTATTTTACAGCTTATTTGACATATTCAAATCATATTTCATCAGCCCCATAAGCTATCTTGCTAAATAAGCACTTAATAAGCTTGTTTCAAACACTCTTTAACTAGACATACTTTATCATCAACGACAACTAGCATCATGAATCTTTCTATATCATTAACCATAACTTGGGTACATGATTCCTAACATATTTATATCATAAAAATAATACTTCAAATTCTAATTACATCATGATTCATCATAATCAAAACTAGGTTTTCATAAGCTTTACTTAATATAACCTTATAACATGAATTCATTCTTATACACTAGTTTATCATCATACCTTGAATTGAAGGAAAAACCATATAAACAAGTTGAAGCTTCTTGATAATATCTTCCTTAAGCTCTCCTTAATTCTTGTAACCCTTTAGTATAAAAAGTCAAACTTACTAAAACATTTTTTTATACCTTTAGCTCCTTCCCAATGCTGAGCGATTTAAGCGAAAAAATATTAGCGTCTTTTTTTACTTTATACTTCTGTACCTTTATGTATCTTTTTTACATAACTTTTACACTTTTTTTGAATTTTACCCTTTTTTTATAATTTTACCCACACACAAAAACACACACACCAACACTCTACTACCACAAAAAACACAATTCAAAATTGTGAAATCAACTCGTTCTCTAACTGAAACCTAAATCAACCCTAATTAGGTCATTCAATTAAACTCCCAAATGGCTTTCATTCCGCAATATTTTGATGCTAAGGTAACTGTTCGTTCCCATGTTAAGTTGCTTTCTGATATTAAGTCTAAATTGTTAAGCAATCCAGATCGAATGAGGTTGTTTAGAGCAACTGTTTTTGGGCCATGGTTAGATATTCCTAAACAAGGTAAAGGCAATCATATGGCGAATTTCGTTTTACAACACCAGGTATATATCGACAAACTTCTTGATTCTTGTCTCCCATTTATACAAAATTGGGAATAATGTATTGAAATTCGGTCGTGGAGAGTTTCTATTGATGACCGGATTTTGTTTCGGTCGTTTGCCTTCCACTGTAGAAATAGATCGCAGTCCTTTTGGTTTGCGTGTCTTTCCTGAAAAAAATTTCTAGGAAAGGTAACTATAAAAGGGAATGAGCTTTTAGATTTGTTTTGGAACTACACACAATTTTCAAGGTTATCAGATGAGGATGCGGTAAGGGTATGTCTGTTGATAGTTGCTGAGGTCGTGTTCATAGGTCGTAGACCTTGGTACATAGTTGACAATCATTTGTTGCAATTAGTTGAGGATTTTGGGGCATGGAATGCATATCTATGGGGAGAGTTCTTGTGGTGCCGTTTTTACAAAAGTTTAGCCAATGTGGTACCCCGACATTACAACGCTCACTACAAAGAGAAATTGCAAGAAAACCCTTTTAAAATTGCAACATATAATATTTGTGGCTTTCTCTTGGCTTTTAAGGTTAGATTTGTAGACATTTATGAACATATCAGTTTTTGTTTACTATTTTTGGATACAAATTTGTATACTGCTCTTCATTGTTCATTACTTTTATTGTTTTCGTTCATTTTAGACATGGATTCTTGAGAGTTATCCCAGAAGTAGTTCATGGTGGACCAAAGATCCGTCAAAGATACCACGTTGTCTTTGTTGGTCAAAGGGTAAAACATTTGCCGAACGCGATTATGGCAAACTTTTTGGTCCATGTAAGCATTTCAATTCGTTTGTAATTGTCAAATAACTAACAACTTCGTTATATTTGTTTTTGACTTTTTAATTGTTTGTTTAGTAGGCTTCGAATCCAATATTGGATCTTGTTCCAACAAATTCAGAAATGTTGCAACCATGGTTTGCACCTAGTAATGCTTATTTTTGCGAGTTGGATAATCTAGAAAAACAATTACCCGCCGATGATCCCACTAATGAGGTAAGCTGCACATTTTGTATCATTTATTTTTCATTCGTATCAACTACGTCGTTTATGCGACTATTCACGTTGACAATTGACCAATGCACATTCTGTTTCGATCTTGCTTTTTAGGAACATGAAGTTGCAGTTCATAAAGAGGTCTTGGTAACTGTTAAAGAGGTGGCCTTAGCTGATAAAGAGGTGGACTTAGCTGATATATATGTGCCAATAACTGATAAAGATCCAAGTTCTCTAGACATACATGCCGAGGTTGAGGCATTGAACGCACTTGTATTTATGATCGATAAACCCAGAGCCAATGTGGAGGTCCTTAATGATATTAAAAATAGACTTGCCGTTGTTGAGGAAGCTCTAAAGATACAACGTCCAATGGTGAACATGCTCTTTACATAATCAACATCATTTAGATAGCAATATTTTTTGGGTTTTCACCAACTAATGGATTATATATATTTATGTACAGACATCAGTGGTTATTCCCGAACAATTGCAAATAAGGCAATGTGTTGATGAAAATATGGCTTCCAAAGATGCCATGGTAATTTCCTTTAATATTTGTTAATCATTTAGGTCTCGTTTCTTTAGTAGTATAATTGATTTTATATTTAAAATTTTCAGACTTCAACTCATATGCACGAAAAATCTGATGAGGATTGTATTGGCCAAAATGCCATGGAAATTCAGACGTCAAGTCCAATTCATAATGAAACCTGGAATGTTAGTCCTACTTTGTTCAATCTTCATTCTCATGATGTTCATTCGGCTGATTATAAAAGGGTTATGTTCCTTTGAATAATACATTTTTATTTTATCGTTATTTTGTTACATACCTAAATCAGTTTTGTTAACTACAGACCTTAAGCCGATCAATCTTGCGAGAAATTGAGTTGTGTTAATGCTGAAAATAAACAAGCTGGGCATAGTTATATAGAAAATGCCGCTTATCCATCAACTATGTCGCAGCTTGAGGATTTTTGTCTTCAAGACGAACCATTGCCATTAGTTGATCACATTCCAGATGATGATCCCAGTCATCTGAATTTACCTAATTTGAATCAAAAAATTTCTCAATCAGCTGTTGAAGTACGTATTAATTTCACCTGCACTATCTATAGATGTTTGCTACATTTGGTCATCTATTATAGTTGTGTTTTTCTTGTATAGTTACAGGGCAAAAACTTTGATGATGATTTCTCTGTGTATGGATCTTCGAATTTCCAGGATGAACAGGCGAAGCAAGATGAACAAAAGGCTGCTGAAAACAAGGAAGATGGTGAAACACCAAGTGAGGTAGTGGTAAATGTTGATGATAAACCCGGAGAGGCGGTTCAAGATACTGAGATAAATGCTCATGATTCAAATGTTACTGAGAAAGTAAGTGAATGTGGGTCTAACGTTGATGATAAATCTGTTGATGATAAACCCGGAGAGGCGGTTCAAGCTAATGAGTTACATGCTCATGATTCCAATGTTACTGAGAAAGTAAGTGAATGTGGGTCTAACGTTGATGATAAATCTGGTGACCATAAACCCGGAGAGGCGGATCAAGCTAATGAGATACATGCTCATGATTCCAATGTTACTGAGAAAGTAAGTGAAGGTGTGTATAACGTTGATGATAAATCTGGTGATGATGAACCCGGAGAGGCGGTTCAAGCTAATGAGATACATGCTCATGAAGATGTGTTTAATGTTGACGATAAATCTGGAGGGGCGGTTGAAGGTAATGAAAATAACATTTTTGATTGCAATGCTACTGTTATAGATTATCATGATCGTGAGAAAGTAAGTGAAGTAGTTTTAAATGTGGATGATAAATCTGTAGAGGGCGTTCAAGTTAATGAAAAACACATTCTCATGATCATGAGACAGTAAGTGAGGCAGTGTTAAATGTTGTTGAGAAATCTGTAGAGGGGGTTTAAGGTAATCAAAATAACATTATAGATTCTCATGATGGTCAGAAAGTAAGTGAAGCAGTGTCACAAATGGCAGAGACGGGGGATGATCATATGAATCATGTTGGAGAGAATAAGGATAGTGATGGGAATGTTAACGAGAAATTACGTGAGTTGGTTATTCATAATGAAGCATACAATGTTCATGGCCACGTTAATGAGAAAGTAAGCGGGTGTGAGTTAGTGGTTGCAAATGAGACCTGAACCAAGGCGGTATTAGAAAAAATTGATATTGATGCTGAGAAAGCAAGAAAGGCCATGTTTCATAATTCTGAGAAAAACACGCAAGCTGTTTCACAAACTGAAGGACAAGCCAATAAGCCTTTGACTATAGCTTCTGAGGTACAACTACATTATTTATTAAAGTTACCATATGTACTTCAAAAGTCGATGTTATTTCAATGATGAACTTTTTATGTATAGGATGTTTTCATGCGTGCTAAAAGGAAGAGAAATGCAAGTAAGGCTCTACTGTCACCTTATAATGGCCCTAGCAATAAAGAAAACTAGAAAGCCCAAAGTTACCAAAGAGAGTAAGGCCAAAGTTACCCAAGAGAGTACTCTTGTTTTGAAAGAAGATGTTGACTCAAAAAGGTCAAAGCAGGTAGGCAAGTGTTTGCAGGACCCATACGTGAACCTCCCTCCCACGACTCCACAATTGCCGAAACGGCGTTCCAAAAGACTGTGAAAACATATTAATTCCCCATGTAGTGAAGATAATAAGTTGGAAGCATGGGTAGAGGTATAGCAGAACTATTTTTACAAACAGACAACACATTAATCTGGTTTTTAAAATTTTTCAGGATCTGTCACGTCCTAAAGGTTGCGATATCAACAAGATTACTAGACAAGCGTGTATGGATATCTTTATAAAAAAATTTGAAGTCATCGCATAACTTTCCTTGGGGTCACAGCGACATCGTTGTTCATCGAAAATTTTGGTTGGCTTTGTTGGGGTTTGGAAGGGGCAATAAAAAAGGATTTCTTGGAGATGAGGTACTTAACATCTATTTAATTTCCATAAAAAAATAATTTTTATTTCAATTAGTTTAACGGTATGTATTTTATATCAAAATTTGCAGCATCTGGATCTTTGGATCTTTGGGTTGATCTAATGCTGATTTACCACGCCACTCGGTAAACGCTATCCATTGCCATGTTCTAGTGTCGAGAAGGTTCGTATATAAAGACCATACTTTCTTTTAGATACTTGGGTGATATACATGCTCAAAATGTTTTGAATTACGACAAAGTTTATTTGTTTACATTTAGGTATACATTCCTGTGAACGTACCCGACTGCCACTGGTTTCTCGCTGAGTTACAAATTCGTACAGGAGTTATAACTATTTATGACTCACTTGGTACGCCAGAACCTGAGACAAGATAAGAGAATTTAAAAATAAGGGCCACTTTTGAGAGATTGCTACCACAGTGTCTAAAGTTTTGTAAAGTTCTTCAAGACAAATAAATATATGTTTCTGATTATAAGATCACATTTCGAGTTGCGGATGATGTCCCTAAACAAGCCAATTCATACGGCGATTGTGGAGTTTGGGTATTTATTTTTTTGCACAGGTTGGGTAACAACTTAACCATGAAGGTTGATGATCCTCTTCAAGTTGATTTGGCGTATCGAGAGCCTATGGTGGAGTACTTTTGGAAGTATAAAGTGGTTGTTCATACAACTGATGAATAAAGAAGCATTTCATCTCTTTGGGTATGGCTTGTATGTGGGTTTAGACTTTTGTTGTTCAACCAAATGTAACCACAAACTGTATGTCTGTGTAGGACATCAAAAGACAGCTTCTTAGGCAACTTGGTATATTCCTAACAGCCATATAGGCTTTCTTTAAGCACTTGTTTTTGTATACACGTGTTGTGATACTGATGATTTGCAACAAGCATTTTCTGTAAATTGCTAAAATGTTTGTTTTTTACAAACAAACATTTGATTTGAAAAAACGAATACAAAAAATCTTATTGCTAAAAGACCAAAATCTACGTAGTACATAACACTTATTGTTAAACAGATTACCATAACCAAACTACAGCACTGTATAGAACAATAAAACCGAAAACCAACACAACTTTGTCATGAACTTGCACTCTTGACTTGATAAAAGTCAACTCATCCAACATTTTCATGATATCATTCTTTGAAACCTCAATAACTTCATCCGAGACTGAACGCTTTCCCGTCTTCATTAAATGTTTCTTCTCCTCATGTTCCTTGTAAAACAAATCTTTGTAATACTGACTTGGTAGTTCCGGGTCTAGGAACCCATAGAAGTTACATTTTGTCTCTTTGTCCTAAAAAGAAGTTTTGTTAAATTCACATATTCAACCTAACAAGTAAAATAAGTATAATGGATAATAATATTACATAAATTGGACAGGCCTTGAATCTTCTACCATGATGATTCAAGGTCCAAGAGGTTTGTACTTCCACCGGTAACGGTTTTGGACATTCGCAATGCGTAGCATTGATGTAGTATTCCAAGGGCTTTTGATTGGATCTGGAAGTAGAGGCAGAGGTGGGAGCCATTTTTTTATTTCACCCAATTGTTACCGGGTATTCACAGATGCAAATGAGTACAGTTGACGCATTTCTAGTAGAGCGATCGAAATTTGGTGGGAAATATACTTTGTGAATGAGCGGGTAATGAATATTGTGGAGGGAAAATTTTAAGCAAATTTTGTATTCAGCGACTAAAAGATTCTCTTTTCAGCGAATTTTTATTGATTTTGTTGCTTTGCACAATCCCATAACAAAAATTAGTCAAACAAACAATAATTACATAACCCAATAAAAATGACTTCGACTAATTCCCAAAAATTCAAAGTTTATTTGGATTTTGAGAGATCAATTCGTGGAGTTTGACTTCCAGTTGACATCACCAAAATTGATGTAAGTGACGATGATGATGTTTCTTTCTTCGTTCATGAAATATGCTGTAAGCAGAACGTGATTCAGACACTATACATCAAACTTATCGAGAAATCTTCCGAGGTAAAGCCGTCTAATTCTTCTAAGCCTCTTGATATTGATCTTAATGTTCCTTTGTTGCCTCAAGAATCTGATTTTCAAACACCAAAAGTTGAAGATCATAATAATGAGGGTGCAGGCACAAACGTTAATGTAGATGTGCAGCCTAGTTGGCAGAAAACCACATTTAAAAATATCCCTGATCTACCCAGTTCACCTGATCCCATAATTAAAAATTTAAGTAACCATGTAGTATCTAAATTAAAGGTGGGTAGTCTGTTTGATGATAAGCAAGGATGCATTTATGCAATAGGAATAAAAGCGTTGGTTGATTTGTTTGAGTATAAAGTTACTAAGTCATGTAAGAAAAGGTACAATGTAGCTTGTTTTGAAGAAGGTTGCAACTGGTACATTAACGCATGAAAAAGTGTTGTTAACCGATACTTCTATGTTACTAGCATTAACGACTGTCATACATGTTCCAGAACAAAAATTCATCCTAATCATCGAAATGCTAACCAAAAATTACTGGGTCACATACTTGTTGATAAATTGAGGAATTGCAAAAGGGTCTATACGGGTGAGGACATAAAAAAAGATTTTAATATTGATTGGAAAGTAGACATTTCTTACCACCGAGCTTGGGGTGGGAAAAACATTGCATTAAAGTTGTTGAACGGTTGTCCTACGGATTCTTTTGAGCAGTTGCCGTATTACTGCTATAACTTAAAGTTGGAAAATGATGGGACAGTAACACACATTGAGACAGATGCACATATCGGTTTAAAATGGTATTCATTGGTTTCGGTGTTGCTGTAAGTTTTTCATAAATTCTATTATATTTAAAATAGATTTTAATTATTACCTTCATTATTATGTAAATAGTATTAATTAAGCAATTTCTGATCGATTTAAAATAGATACGGAGCTTCTTACGTTTTATGCGACCATTGCTAATCATTGCTGCCGCACATCTTAAAGGGAGATACCTTGGTACAAATCTGGTTGTTGTTGGGATGGACGGAAACAACCAGATTATACCTATTGTAACAGGTGTTTCTCAAGGTGAGACCAATGAATCATGGACCTGGTTTTTGAGCAAACTTAAAGAATGCATTGGTGAAGTAAAAGATTTGGCCATCATCTCTGACAAACATCCGGCAATTGCACATACATGTAGTACCGTTTTTCCTAACGCCTTTCATGGTTTTTGTTGTCGTCATTTAATGATGATCTGCAATTTGAAAACTAGAAAGTGGAAGGCTATATATTGGAGGACATGCAAAGCTTACACAGAGCAGGAAGTTTGATGCTTCAATTTTAGAGATTCAATCATTAAAACTTGATGTTTATAAAAAACAAAAAGATGAAGCTGGATTTGATAAATGGTCACGTGCTTACTGCCCTACAAACAGGTACACTTACATGACCTCAAATAGTGCAGAATCAAGAAACTCTATAACCAAAGATGTTAGGAAAGTTCCAATAACCCAGCTAATGGAGTACTACAGAAGGCTTTTACAAAAATGGTATTTTGAACGTCGAGCAAAATACAAAGGTAACTTAAAAAAATTGTCTATTATAATTGGTTTATCACATATTTGGCACATCGCTCGAAAATGTATTAATTTGTTTATTTCAGATGCTCCAACGGATGAACTTACCGAATGGGCAACTGCAAAAGTGAACAATAGAATGACAAAGAGTGCTAATTGGGATGTTAACGGAATTGAGATGCACAAGATTTACCAAGTTACTGATCCGAAACATGTTCATATTGTTGACTTTGACAACAGAGAATGCAGTTGTCGCAAATGGCAGCTATCGGGTCTACCTTGTGGTCATGTTTGTGCTGTGTCTAGAGTTGAAGGCTTGACTGACACTAGCAGTTGGGCGATGGATTGGTTTAAGAAAACATCACTAAAAAATACATACGAAGCAAGGGTTTATCCTTTAAAAGATGTATCCTTGTGGCGTACTCCTGATGACGTGCAAACCGTAAAACCACCTGCTATGGATAAGCAGCCACCTGGAAGACCCAAAGAAAAAACATGTATCCGATCACAAGGGGAAGAGCCAAAAAGCAAAAACTGTAGGTAGGTGTGGAAAGGCGGGACACACAAGACAGTCATGTACTGAACCATTGATGACAAGCAAGGCAAGTGTCTTTCTATATTTTATTTCAATGTATATAATTTTGTATGTAATTACTGACATAGTTGTTTGCACTAATGTCACATCTCAGAAACGTAAAAGAAACTCACAATCGTGCACCCCTACTAACGAAGAAGCAGTGGAACAAGAACGACACGGAGGACAGAGGACGCGTGTAGAGGTCGAACAGGATGAAGCAAGTGGTCAGTCAAACAACGATTTCGTATGGAAATGTGAATCATCTACTCCTGAAAACAACCTTCCTAACAACATTCAGTCACTACCTGTGACGTTTAGTACTGCAAGTGTTGTTCATTTGGATGATTTATAGTTCTTATTTCAATTTGAACTTTAACACAATGGAAGCACAACTTATCAATCATCTAGGATTTTCAATGTTTTACTTTTATTTTATGGATGTTACTTGAATAATAATAGCTACAGGAGTGGCTTGATTTTATTTGTATTTTTTTGGATGTTACTTTGTGATATTGTTATTCATTATTGAGGCACCATTTTTTTTCTTCTTTTTTGGATGTTACTTTGTGACAATTTTATACAATCAACTGTTGAACATGTGCATATTTTTTTGTTTTTTTCTATAAAAACATATGAGAGTCAGGCATATAGTGTAACATCAATGGTATGCATGTGTCTATTACTTTACCTATAATTTTGTGTATTTAAGAGCAAACTTGCAAGTATATTTTCACACAACATCATTCCATAAATATGTAAGCAAAAACAATGCCAGGGCTGCCTAAATGTGATGAGGTAAGAGCTGCTGCTAAGAGTAACAACTGGACAGACATGATGATTTACTACTGCCGTAACGCTGTAATTGAAGATGTTCAATTGGCAAGAAAGATGAATATCCTAACTCAAGAATTGGCTAGACTTAATCGTGAATGGGTTGCCGTTATTCAAGATATGGCAACTGTGCGAAAGAAGGTGCCTGATAAGGTTTTAAAAGGTACCATTTTGAGGGGTCGTTTAAGTCCTTATTTGATCACTTTTGTATCCGTTATTGCTTAATATCGTTCCTTTTCACTTTTTAGGTCTCGTGAAGGCAAAATGCTGGAATGGCACTTATTTGGACGAAAAGGCGCGAATATATGAAGAAAATGGCCAAAGTCAAAATCGAGACACTCACAGTTGCTGAAACTAGAAGGCGACGGCGTCAGGTGCTAATGGCGACGCCGTCCCAAGATTTTTGTGACGATCCAGAACCCAAAACTCGTATTTTCAAGCGACGACGTCCAGTTGTAAAAGAGTAGGCCGTCGCTACTCAGACCGCCTAGATGCAATCCAGACGACGTCAGAAGCTGAAGAGGACGGCGTCACGGACATAAGGTGAAGCCGTCGCAAGGTTAACGTGGCCAAGACGAAACCCTAATGACGGCGACACGACGGCGTCACTAAACATAAGGTGACGCCGTCGCAATTGTAATCTTATATATAGAATCCGAATTTTTCAGTCTTTTGGGGGGAGAGTCTTTGGAGTAAAAACCTAAAACCGAACTTAAGGTGTCTTGTACAGTATTTTAGGGTTTTAAACCCTATCTTACATCAAGATAAGTCTTTACTTCATTAATTCAATTATGTCTTTGATTATTTGTGTGTATGCTTGCATGTTCTCCATGTCCGGGTAATTTATTTGTGTTTTTGCTTAGAAAGTATGAAACTTAATTATTGAATATTGATTGGTTGTTTCTTATCTTAGTTGATTAATGATCTAGTAATGCGATAGGTCATTCGTTGTGTACTTAATGCTTGATTCATCTTTGTGAACCTTAGAATATAATTACCTGAGTAGTTGTAGGCTAAACCATCCAAAGAGCGCCTTAGAGTAGGAGTTTATCATCCCTAGTGGATTTGTAGACGAGACCCTTTGGTAAGTTCAAAGAGTTAGGGAGAAACGCATACCCTACAACTTTAGACACACAACGCAACTAGGAATAAGGACGTGACAACTCAACCATCAATAGGAGATAATTAAGGAGTAGTACAACCTAAGTAAACACATCTTTAAACTATCATACGAGCACACATTAATTAGACATAGACTCCCACAACCTTAGTTTAGATAATTAGATAATAGTAGAGTAATCGGTAGAAATACCAACCCCCCAAATCCAATACCCGAGATTCGTACCTTTCCATTTTATAAAACATAAAAAGATAAAAAATAATCTTCCTCGACCTTAACCTTAGCGTAGTAACTCCTTACTAGCATTCCTATTCCCCTAGAGAACGATATCAATACCCGGGGCTTACCCTAATTACTACACTACAACGATTAGGTTCACTGCCTAGGGTGTTATAAAACTTGCTCGAAGAAAAGGAAGTTTCCTTGACCCCGAACGACGCGTGTAGCGTTATCAGTGCCACAAAAAACTGTTGAGTTTCTGAAGCAGGAGCAAGCCCTTAGTGAACACAAAGTGATGCAAATGAATATCTTGGCAGGCGAACTGGAGCTAAGTGCTCGAAACAAGAATTTCTATATTAATAAGCTTGAGGGTACGTTGCCGCTATAGGCACTGTGAGATATGCCAAGTACTAAGTTATATATCGTATGTGATTTCCTAGTAACTAAGAGTACTATATGCTCCTAGTAAGTACTTAGTGTTATAATGTATCTGATTTCCATGTACTTCGTGTTATATCATATGTGCTTTTCTAATAAGATTATTTATTCAGTAAAGTTTCCTAGTAAGTAGGAGTTAAATACAGTTTTTTACTTACCTTTTTTATTGTCTTCAATAACACATTAACATAACATTGTGGCCCTTACTTGTAAAGTATCGTCTGACCTTTTTGCATCCATTTCTTGGTTTCCTAATTTTTGCGCCCAACTATTATACAACAATACAACATTGACGTTCTACATAATATGACATCAAAACTACACAATCACGGAGTAGACTATAATTTAGATGCCAATTATAATCAACAACTTAAGACAATGACATACAAAACACTATTGAAAACATCATACAAAATCCACACACAACAAAAACAAACAACATTTCATAGGTTATCATAATTAGGTCATCATAATTACATTGTTTCATAGCGAAAACAACCCAAATCTGCAACCCATAAACAGACTACCAATCTACATACCCATATCAACACTAATAAACCTTCAAAAGACTATCAATCAACATACCCATACCAACTTCATAACGACCTACCCAAAAGACCCAAAAGACTCTGAACAACGTTACACTTGAGACAGCTTTTCATCGATCTCCATCAACGTAACATGATCCTCCTTATCATCAATCCCTATACGTGTTGCTGCAAGCACTGCATACATTGCATCGAGTACACGATGCTCCATACGCTCCATCTTCATAAGACACCCCAATGCATCCACAGCCTTTTCATCGTTTGCCCCAATCATACGCGTCTCCCTTATAGTTTCTTGAAGCTTTTGATTCTTCTGACGCAATTTCATCGTCTCATCCTCCATTCGACGCATAAAACAAAGATCCTCGCTGATGTCACTTCTAAAGAGGAACTTAAAATCCCCAACGAGATCGTTGGTACCACTTGCTTGTTTCAGTTCTTCAATATTGGGCACCGCCACCATGGTTGTTTTTGGTGGACGCACACAGGGAGAAGATAATAAGACGCGCTAATACCCAAAAACTAATACCCCCAAGTATATAAATACCCAATCTACCCAAATATTATTTAAAACAAAACTACTAAAAAGGTTAGATATTACGCGAAATTAATACTTGCAAAACATAACGGAAACGTATTGTTCTTTTTTTTAAAAAAAAAAACCATTTTAATATCACAAAACAAAAATGTATATAAAAAATGTAACAAAAAAAACCCTTAATGTTTATCCTTTGTCACAAATATGTCATCCAAATCCAACCATATATATGAACACCTTTTCCCATATATATGAACACCTTCCTAACAAAATTCAGTCACAATAATAGCTACAATGTTTACAATCTTTTCCATATGCATCTAATACAAAATATTAAACAGACTATACACAAGTAGCAGTGTTTACAATACAAAAGCAGTGGTTAAACTTTACTACTAGCCGCGGTTCAACATCAGGAGTGGATTCAATCTTCTAGAAATAGTTTAATTAACTCTAGCAGTGGTTCCAATACTTATAATAATTCCTGAGGTTTAGCCTTAATTGCTAAAGGCCCTTGTATGTCTGCAATCTTCTCAATCTTTTGAAAAAGTGGATCATTATAGGATGTGTCTCCTTTGTTCCTCTTGAAGTGAGTTTAGCTTCCAACATTTGTCTTGCCACATTCTCTGATAAAGAATAATCCCTATCAACAAACAAGAAAAACCTTTCCTTTGTAGTTTGTACAGCATGAACCTTGCAGTATGAGAACAACAGCCATTCAACCACCTGACAATTATCCCAATATTCAGCATCAAGATCAGGTTGAAACATGTTCTTTATAACAGTCCATACAAACTTAGCTAACTCTCCATTTGGACCAAACTTCCCATATCTGAACTCCATTACTTTCCACAATTGTTCCAAATCACTCTTAGTCAAACAATCCAGTAAGATCCCAAAGTTGAAATAAGTAGATTTGTATCCATCACCTCTTGTTATCTCAACTACTTGTCAACCCCTTTCTATAACAATCTGCCAATCCACAATAAGATGAACTGCATTTAAAGGAATAGGATTAATAGGTTCAGGATTAGGATTATCAGACACCTTAAAATACTTTTCTGTTCTTTCTTTATTTTTCACCTCTTCATCCACCTTTTGTCTTTTAGAACTGAATTCCTTCTTTAACTCAGTTGTTCTCTTTAACCATTCTGCTTCTTTCTCAGAATCCATAGGATTAAAATCCTCATTAATTCTCATACACCTAAGTAAAATCTCTTGAACCCTCTCAAATGAACATTTACTTAGATTTTCAGTAATATGTATGCCTGAATTCTTGATAGTCTTCATCACAGTATTTCTCATCTCACTCTTTGTAGGGGGTTTCTTTCTTTTGACTTGCTTCTTCTCTTTTCTGATCCTTCTTGCCCATTCACCCAATATTCTAGCTCTTTCATCAATAGACAACAGTGCCCACTCTTGAGTAGTGTACTCATTCTTTATCTCATTAGAAGCTTGAAGATATGATTGCTGATTTTCCCATTCAGCTAACAATGTCTGAGTTCCTTCCTCTTCTTCTAGCTTCTGCTTTTCTATGGCTGCCTTTTCTTCAGCTACCAATCTTTCACCAAACTCCTTATCATGAGCAATCTGCTCTTCTCTATTCTCAAACTTTATCTCAGGTTCAGCAATACCTTTTCCCTTTCCAATATATGGTAGAGCCACCTTCTTTTCCAAAGGGTCACCAATAGTCAAACTTTACTCAATGGTTTGGGTCCAGTTGGTTTAAGAAATATAGGAGCAGGTGCAATGGTAGGTGTAGGGTTTGATGAAGTTTTGCTTAAATTTATCAGTGTACTGGTAGCTTCCTTCTCAACTTCTTTTGATTTAGGTGGTGAAACAGAGGTAGTTGTGACAATTGTAGATGTGGTAGTAATAGCAGTGGGTAGGACTAAGATAACAGTTGGTGTGTTTACCTCAGTTGAAGTTGTAGCAGTGGGTTCTGAAAAACTAGGGTGGTTACAGAAACACTAGAAGTGGATGTGTCCTGCACCACCTCCTTCTCTGTATCTTCTACTACAGTCTTCAAGGTTTCAACTACAGCTTCATTCCCATCTTTATCAGACACCACATACTGCTCTCCATGATCTCCACTATCCACATCCTCATCAATATGCACACCAGCAGCCTCCCCTAAATCAAAGCCTTCACTCCTCCCCTGTTTGGTTACATCCTCCAAAACCACAGCTGGAGAGGAGCTCACCTTCTTATTCTGCTTCCTAACTCTTTTAACAATACATCCTGTGCTTCAATTGTCTGATCTCTCTTCCCTGAAACACACATAACTCCCGAAGACTTGAGATCGTATCCTCCATTTTTGTACATTTAACAGTCAATTCATTTCATCGTTCAATAATATCCTCCCCACTTCGACCTGTGTTAACTGGTCCGAGAGGTGGTTCATTGAAAAAGTCATCATGTACCTGATCATTATTCGTCAATTCATGTTCATGTTCCAAACGACCCTCATCACTTCTACCCTCATCTCCACTCCTTGATTCAGCAGAGGGTTCAAGGTTGGTTGCAGTGGTTACAGTTGTACTAGGAGTGGGTGCAACTAAGGTGGAAGTGGGTTCAGGGTTGGTTGCAGTGGTTACAGTTGTACTAGCAGTGGGTGCAACTAAGTTGGCAGTGGGTTCAGGTTCAGTGAATTAGGGTTTAGGTACATCATCAAAATCATTAATGACAGGTAAATTAATCATATGAGAGAACAATGGAACAACTCTGATTGGGAAATTAGGATTTTGGTGTCTCATATGAGCAAAAACCTTAGGAAGCATAAAATGCACCTCATACTTTGTATTATGTTGAACAGGTTCTGCTATTTGACTATCCACAATAAGTTGAACAAACCTAGGATATAAGTAATATTTACCATTCTTCCTAATATTCTGCACAAACCCTTCAAAAATCATTCCAGACCAATTGAATTCCCTCCCTTCAGATAGACAAATTAAAGCAGTTGCAATCTAGGAGGGAAATTCATCAAACCCAGTGGTTTTATTACTCACATACATCAGCAAGGTGTGAATTAAAAACTTTCATTCGGAAGAAAACATACCTTTCAAAAAATTTATCTTGTCTCCCCTTCTTGTATAACCTAACCTTTCTAAACCTTCAAATATATCATCATCAGAAAGGCTAACTATTCCATTAGCATCATCAAACCTCAAAATACCTCTAATGACTTCCTCATCCACCAAAATCTCATTATCATCCACCACAATCCTAAACACCTCTTAAGTAAAAGTATTTAACAGTTCTGTAAAAAAAAGGATAAAGGTGCAAAAGTACAAATTTTAAAAAGGTGCTTAAATTAATTCGCTTAAGTCGCTCAGCATTTGGAAGGAGCTAAAGGAATAAAATATTAGTTTCCAAAGTTTGACTTTTTCCTCGAAAATAACAAAAAAAAAGTCGCTTGAATCTTAACAAATCGCTAGATCGAAGTCGATTCAAAATCATAGGTACGAAAAGCAACTTTCAATGATTGGGTTCTGAAAAGTGGAAGGACACTTGGCGATCCTTGATTGGAAGAAAAAAGTCGCAAGTCTCAAGGTCTATTTTTTAAATACCGGAATTTTTTTTCTACAAAGTCTTGGCACCTTGAGCAAAAGGTGTGTTGTCACAATTTGCCCTTAAAAAAACATTAGATATTTAAAATTTGAGGTCTTCTTCTTTAATAGAAATGCAGACTTCAGACTACCATTAAAGACACTCTCAACTTTGCTTCCAAATTTTCCTTTCTTAGTCAGCTTTTTGTCTCCCTTCTTTCTTAGTTTGGATCCAATTTCCTTTATTACTGATGAACAAACTCTACATCATTATATAAGTAAGACTATGGTTTTTTGTCTCCCTTCTTTCTTCCAAATTTTCCTTTCATCGTTTATTTGTTCACATAAAATACATAAGCTATTAATTAAGCACAAGTTTAGCCAATACGCTAAATCAAAAATAAACAAAAAAAGTTAAATAAACAGAAGAAGTAGAACACAAAAACTGAGACGAAAAATTTAATAACAAACAAAAAGCTAAAGGCTTTAGTACTTTCTCGTTAAAAAAGGAAATTTTCCATTCATGTATTAAAGAAATTTACTAGCAAATCATTTAGTACATAAAATAGATAAATTCTTTAATTTAACACTTTCATAGTCTTATTTATATAGTAATGTACGGTTTGTTCATCAATCCATATGGGACAAAGTCACAAAACAAAATCCCTTTTCCTTCCTCAAACTTTTGTTTCAAGTGACATAACCACCGCTTCTCTATCCTCATATCACCCACAATATCATTATTCCTCTTCACTCTACTCCATCTCCAAGCCGACTTATAATCTCTCGACAACATCCCGCCAACAACCATCGGTATGCTTACTCAGCTTCACATACTCTCAACACGTCCCAACACACTAGGTCGTCACATTCTTTTGAAAACATTAACCTTAACATTAGCCCTAGAAAAACAAATTTTGACCAAAAACCTAATCGATAACAAATTCTTTTTATTTTATTTTACACTTTTGACAACCAATAAATCACGATACAAATTAATCGTCAACGTACCATTACTATTTATAAGTAACAAATATGTATATACTCGATATAATGAGATCATATTAATATTATTGATTTCTGTAAAGAGAACCGATCGCGACTACCTCAAATTGTTTGGTGATGTTTACTTAATAGTTAAAGTATAGATATAACTAAAATTGTATGTTCACGAATGGTAAACCATTAGGCTTGTATACGATTGAGATACGATTCAATATATATATAAATCTCTAATTTTGAGCAACTTTATAGCTTGCCATATTGATGGCTTTGTACCTACATGTGTTGTGTATCGCAAGTTATTACTTAAAAAATAGTGAAGTGGTTAGCTCGCATATGCCACATGCTGTGATGAATCATGTTCCTGAGAATTACATTTGTTTATACACTAGAAAATGCATAACTATGAAGCCTAAGTTTACTGAAACATTCCTTATATTTTTCATACCCCTTTAGTTATATTTATCAACCTTTTGTCACTTTTGCCACAGTCAGATATCAAAGAAATTAAACATAAGTTTTATAGAATTGCTTGTTTGCTTAATTAATAAGCTAGACTCAAATAACATAAACGGAGTGCACTAAAATAAATGGTAGACATGTAAAAGTAAGACAATTAAGTAAATAAAAATATAACAATTTCTCACAACAAAAAAGAATTATTTCAAACATATACGTATTAAAGATTTTATAAATCATTGAATACGTACATGATGATATATAAGACTTGTTGATAACCTCATAATCTTAGTGATATATTGATCCAAAGTCTGCTTATTCATCGATGTGGGACAATTACAAAACCAAAATGCATTCCACGTTCGAGCCTTCTCCACGCTCATAGCCTCACAAACACACTTATACATACAATCAACAATGTCATTACCCTCATGATTCTCATCCTCATCCGGTCCTTACACTGCACCGAGTCACAACCAAGTCATTTCACTCCTACTTCCCTCCCATTCTCCCAACGCATCAATAGGAACACATCTGCGAATGGACCCTGCGTCACTTGTGACATCACCAACACCATTGGAAACTTAGTTTTTTCTATAGGAAAGTTTACTTCTAGCAAATAATTTGTTGAGTAGTGAGTTTCTTGTTACCAAACATTATGATCAAGTTCTAAAATTTAGGGTACTGTCATTATACATTTCTTAATTTCTTAAATCAAGAGCAATGTTAAAAGTTCCGGGTCAAAATGATATTAACTTTTATCATACGCAATTTAACATGTATGTTAGTTAAGTATTAGTTTTTAACGGGTGTAAACAGGGATGCGCATTTGGCTTTAGATGTTAGAGATAGAAATTATATATCAATTTAATCCTGTAACTTTTTTTACGTGTGAAGTTTGGACCATTTGGATTATTGCATGCGGGCACTCCCATAGTGCCATGGACGTGGGAGTTGGCGGAGCTATAACAACAGTGATATTAATCGATAAAGAAGTAAGCACTTGCTTTCCTTGCAGTCCATTTTGTGCATCGCCAAAGTTAGTGCCAAATTCAAAAGATAGTTTAATTCTACTCATAATATATATTTACAAATGTATAACATTGACATGTCGAAGTTTTATAGCCTGAATATTTACAAATCTAGCAAACTACTCTTATATAAACATATAAAGATCAATAAATAACTTTTATTAGATTTTTATTTTCATAAAAAAAAGGTGTAAATTATGTGGGTGGTACCTTTTTTTTCATATATATGTTTGAATCCACCTGACATCCATATCTCCATGAACATTCATATAAAAAAGCATTGAACGAAGCTAATAAAGAAATCACAACCAATGTAGGTTTTGGAAGAAATTAAACGCGAATGGGTATAGTACATTGTGTGTGAGAAACTTATACATCAAAACGTAAACGTTTCTTGTATTGGACTTTATTTAAAATGATAATCCTTACATCTCAAAATTTTTATTCTCTTATTCGTTTTGAGATGTCTCAAGCTAATTGTCTAAACTTTACTTACAAACATTTAAAAGACTTAAAAAATATAAGGTTAAAATCTTATTGGTTGAAGAGTACCGGTAGAAAGAACTAGTCGTTAAAAATAAAAAGTAGTAGTAAACTTTAGGCAAACAAGCTTAGCTGGTCTTAACGTCGTTATGTTTATCAAACTCACTATGTACATGGACTGGTCACTCCAATAAAGTCACGAGCAACGTTCTTGAAGTTATATTAACAAACTCACAACTACATGTAAAATGAAGCCACAATTTCATCAAAAATACAAATCCATCACGGTTGAATCGTGAGATACATGGTCATATGAAAAATAAGCCAAAGATTCCAATAAATGAATGTCGTAGCTCCCGTGGTATCACTGTTATTCAAAAGGCATAAGAATCCAAAATATATTTACGAAATATCCAAGTGAATTTAAAAGAATGCACTACAATCTGACCAAGTAACAAGGAGATGTTTATTCGAATAATCGCCCCAAGTAAGTAATTACAACGTTTTATCAATTTAATAAGCTATAGTCAAATAAACATAAAAATCAAACTTTAGTAAGTAATTACAACGTTTTATCAATTTAATAAGCTATAGTCAAATAAACATAATAAATCAAACTTTACAACCACCAAATTTACGTTATTATTAAAGCTATTTGGTGAGTATAAACTTGACTTAATATTTTGATCACAGTTTTAGTTATATTTGCTCATCCACCAATGTGGGATAAAGTCACAAAACCAACATACTCATTTTCTTCTTTAACCTTTTGTTTTTAGCCTCACATACACAAACACCTCAGTTAAGACACAATATCAAGGTTCCTCTTTTTGACTCTTTGTTATGCTCCTGTACAAATAATCAAACAAATAGAATAGGAGTAAAAGGAATGAAGGTCATCCGTAGACAATTTCAACTTATATACATTAGTAAGCTTATCGAGATTTGCAAATGCTTGCTCGCTCCCATGTTAGCTCGCCATTTTTCAAATGAATGTTGGTAGGTATATCTACCGAGCATTGCTTTATTTTGAAAATGGCTTAATGACCATGTCTCCAACCTCACAACCTCACTTACAAAATTACAAAAAAAAGATGAACCAAGCCACAACTGAATCAACTTGAACACATCACACTCACTCTGCAAATGTATTGGTGTCACATGTGACATTACATAAAAACACCATTCTTCACGACACCATCCCACCAAACACCATCAAACTCACCGGTCACATTCCCCTAACTATATTAACAAAAGCAATCATGAATCGTGATATACTTGGGCATATGAAGAAGAAGCCAAGTTTTCAAATAAGGTGATCATCATGAAACAGCGTACATAAATGATTAGTGGTACTTGCCTTGCTATATTTCAAGTCGACCATGTCTTTCAAAAGGTAGAACATACATTTTACGAAATATGCAAGTGAGTTTAAAGATTTGCACTGCCATAAATCTTTTTAACACGTCTAATTACGTTAAAGGCAAATAGAAACACTACTTACCAGTCGTAAATATGGATTTTTAGCTCTTCTATGAGTTTTTCAATGCCCATCACTACTTACGACTCATAAATATATAGCTGCTCCGTAATGTGTACACTCATATTTTGAGTCACTTGTTGATGTTCGGTTTGAACCATTATGCAGTTTGGTGTTATACTTCTTATCGATCGACTCTTTATAAATTACCTTAATATTTGTTCATCCATCCATATGTGGGACAAAAATCGTGAATGGTTATACTTTGAAGTTAGGCTTAACCACCACATCCCAACTCTCATGGTCTCACCCACGATTTCATTATTCCACTTCACCCTTGCGTAAGTCACATGAATTTGCACATGGAGTCATAGACCGATATTACTTGTGACCTTACCAGCCGACGCTCTTTCCCTGGTGGTTGACATCGACTCGAAGCTCACATTATGAATTTTGGTGTTATTCTTCCTATCGATGGACTCTTTACATTTTTGAGGTTGTATCTTGCAAACTTGGTTAAAACTGTTGAAAAAAATTTTGAGGTGTTTTTGACTCTTGTAAAAGAACTAAGAAAAGCAAATACATATTATTTGTAGTGTTGTTTCTTATTGGTTATCATCTCACTACCCACATAAAATTATAAAATGAGCCGATTTGTCTTGAATAGAGTTGATTCCATCAAGATAACAGATGATGTGTTATACAATCTTCATTTTTCCAATTCTAAACTATTTAATGGTCGTAAAACTAATACTGAGTACTATATATATCACGAGTCCCGGTATGAATTAGATTATGTACATAGGCCTTTTTTTTTTTTTTTTTTTTTTTTTTTTTTGGGTAAAAGGGACAACAATCCCCGGTTAAAAATATTAATCACCCAAGTCAAATAAGTACAATGGAATGTGGCTGAAGTACCACATTAACCTCAAGCCTAGCTTGAACAACCACTAAATCCGAGTGACACACCACACGGAAACAAGGCATGACCTTACACAATTTCATGTATACAAAGAATAAGTGTAGGCTCGTTATGATACAACGTGACATTAGTTTGGACAATACTTAGGCGTACAAAACTGAAATATAACTTTTGAAACTACAAAACAAACATGGAGCTTAAAAAGAGAAAGGCTTCCATTAGTTAAACCATTAAATTGGTAAAAAGACTCGATTGCATCTATCTTGTTTGAAACCAAGTAACTAATTTCACCATATGATTTCTATTTTTTTTTCTTCAAAAAACTAGCTATATAATAGTGCGGTTTATAGTTACCCTAATCCAGTTCAGCATCATCGCATCAAGCATATTGAAAATCGACATTCATTTTGTTCGTGATTTTGTAAATATCTTTACAAAAGGTATTTCGTGAGTTTCGAGCCGGCTTGAACATCCGGAATCCTCCCATTCCAATTACAACAGTGTATTGGCAATATGCTAGAGTTCCCGTTTGGATTAAATTGCATAATGTGCCATTACTTGCATATTCGGAAGATGGGTTGAGCTTAATTGCTACTCAAGTGGGTAAGCCGATTATGTTAGATGCTTTTACTTGTTCCATGTGTGTTGATTCATGGGGTCGCATTATTTTTGCACGTGCTCTTGTGGAATTATCATCTGAATTTGAGCTTAAACATGTGGTGACTATGGCGATCCCTAATAAGGATGATAGTGGTTTTACTACGGCAAGTATAAAAGTGGAATATGAATGGAAGCCGCCACACTGTGCGTTATGTAAAGTGTTTGGGCATGATACTGCTTGTTGTCCTAAGAGTATTAAGGAGAATAATGATGTTCCCCCCACCTCTAATGAGGATGAACCTGATGATGGCTTTAAGGTGGTGCAGAATCGGAAAGCCAAACCTAAAGGTACGAAGATGACTGGTGGTATTAATATGGGTAAGGGTCCTAGATTTGCACCTAGGAAGCAGGTATATGTTGCAAAGACGAAGACACCGGCAGCTGCTAGTGGTAATGCTAAAGATACACCGATTACTACGTCTAACTCTTTTGGGACTCTTGAGGTGGAAGATGATTTGGGCATCCCAAGTACTGTGGCTGATTCTTCTACTAACAAGGTCAAGACTGGGAAGTCTTCTGGTACTACTAAGGAAGCAGGTATTGATGGATCTCGGGGGACGGACTCTCGTATTGATATTGGTGAGGCGTCTAAGCCTCCGGAGACTGGGACTTCTTCTGCTGCCAAGCTTGTGAGTGATTCAATGGGAACAATGGATGTTGGTTCTACTCTCATAGCTGAGAAAATTAGTAAGCTTGAAAAGCTAATTATTGATGGGAAAGCTACTCTTGTGGATGATGATGGTCAACCTATTCCGTCTACCTCTTCTACTAAGAGAGTTAACCCTTTTTCTAAAGTGGGAGAGATTGAGGTGTCTGATTCTGAAGATGAGGTTGTTGCTAACCCATTTGATGAGTCTGCTAATATTTTTGGTGGTGGCCAAGAGTTTGAAGATGAGTATGATGACTATGACTTCGATGACTATGCGAAACAGGTTCGTGATCTTCCAGGGAATTTGGATTCCTTTAATGCCATGTATGGCACAAAGTTTCAAGGTCCTAGGAAGTAATTTTATTTTGTTGTGTCATATGTTATCATTTGAGTAGTGGTTTGTTTTCTTGTTTAGAGAATTGGAAGTATCTTGTTATGTAAGCTTTATGCCTATGTAACGGGCTGAGATATGGGATTTCACTCATATTCATTGTACTTAAACGTTTATTTGGTTAATATATTTACCAGGGTGCAGGATTACTCCCCTTTACCCAAAAAAAACAGTGTATTGGCAAGGTTATTAATAGTCCAATTGTATTGCAAACTTAGCCCATTCACATTAGCTTCATTGATGTGATCACTTAGGGGAATTACTAATTTTGGCCGGTATGTTTTTGTACGAAGATGGAAGTGAACAAAAGGATATAGGTTGTTCGAATAATCTTTCTGAATTTTTTTCTAAAATAAATATCGAATTCCGTCACTTCAAGAATGAAGAAAGGGATTTCATCAATCATTAAGTTGCAAATAATAATATCTACTTCTTTTATTCAATACATCAAAAAGATTAAATATGAATAGTATGAAAACGTTATTCTTTTATTCTATAAGCTATATTGTTAGTACGCAAACAAACAACCATATAGACAACTACTACGCGAAGCGAGAAAAAAAAATTAAAGCGAATAAAAATTTTGATGTAAGCGTGTTGGAGAGATATATAATAAAGACTTTCCAACATACTCATATGTGGGTGAAAGTCACAAAACCGGAACTCATAAACCTTTTGTTTCAAGTGACATAAGCACCACTTCTCCACCACTCACGACCTTACCTAATCTCACTACAATGTCATTGCTCCACATCACTCTTTTCACGATCCTCCACCGAGTCAACTCAACCCAAACACATACTTGTCACGTTCATCTCAACCCTCCCACACTCCCTTGTCCACGAAACACCTTACACTCATTATATTGTCATCTCGTATGATTGTTATCTCATATAAGTGAATATGTTTAATGAAATTAGAAAGATTTATTTTTTGATCAAACATATGTAAGTGACATTCCATGTAACGCAGAATTGTGTGACGACCTGTCAATTTGAGATTAACACTTTATTTGTAAATTAAAATCTAATTATGTAAGTGATACTGGTACACAAAAGTTATGCAAAGTCTATTTATTTATTAGTAGCAGGTTACTCGGATATTATCCTAAAAAAATTACATGTTACGTTCACGTGGTTTACTCAAAATTACTCGTAATCCTTATCAGATTTTAAATATGCTAAATCAAAATTACATAAATGGAAAAAGTTGAATAAACGGAAGAAGTAGAACACAAAAATTAAACAAAAAGTTGATGGCTTCAGTCTTTTCTCGTAAAAAAGTAAATTATCCAGCCATGTACTCGAGAAATTTTCTAACAAATCGTTGAGTACATGTACTCGTGAATATGTTTAATGAAATTAGAAAGATTTATTTTTTGATCAAACATATGTAAGTGACATTCCATGCAACGCAGAATTGTGTGACGACCTGTCAATTTGAGATTAACACTTTATTTGTAAATTAAAATCTAATTATGTAAGTGATACTGGTACACAAAAGTTATGCAAAGTCTATTTATTTATTAGTAGCAGGTTACTCGGATATTATCCTAAAAAAATTACATGTTACGTTCACGTGGTTTACTCAAAATTACTCGTAATCCTTATCAGCTTTTAAATATGCTAAATCAAAATTACATAAATGGAAAAAGTTGAATAAACGGAAGAAGTAGAAACACAAAATTAAACAAAAAAGTTGATGGCTTCAGTCTTGTCTCGTAAAAAGTAAATTATCCAGCCATGTACTCGAGAAATTTTCTAACAAATCGTTGAGTACATGTACTCGTGAATATGTTTAATGAAATTAGAAAGATTTATTTTTTGATCAAACATATGTAAGTGACATTCCATGTAACGCAGAATTGTGTGACGACCTGTCAATTGAGATTAACACTTTATTTGTAAATAAAATCTAATTATGAAGGATACTGGTACACAAAAGTTATGCAAAGTCTATTATTTATTAGTAGCAGGTTACTCGGATATTATCCTAAAAAAAATTACATGTTACGTTCACGTGGTTTACTCAAAATTACTCGTAATCCTTATCATATTTTAAATATGCTAAATCAAAATTACATAAATGGAAAAAGTTGAATAAACGGAAGAAGTAGAACACAAAAATTAAACAAAAAGTTGATGGCTTCAGTCTTTTCTCGTAAAAAAGTAAATTATCCAGCCATGTACTCGAGAAATTTTCTAACAAATCGTTGAGTACATGTTCAAAACAATCAGACTTAATTTAATAATTCCATAGTCTTATATGTATAGTGATTTATAGTTTGTTCATCAATCCATGTGGGACAAAGTCACAACACCAAAACTCTTTCCTTCCCCAAACTTTTATTTCAACTGACATAATCACCAAACCCCTATCCTCGTAACCTCACATGCATACTCCGAACACTCATTTCACCCATAATATCATCATTCGTCTTCACTTACTCCATCTCCAAGCATACTCAGAAACACCTCATTTCACCCATAATATCATCATTCGTCTTCACTTTACTCCATCTCCAAGCCGACGTACAATCTCTCGGAAACATTCCGCCAACAACCATCAGTATACTCACTCAGCTTCACATACTCTCAACACATCTCAACAAACTCACTCTTCACATTCTTATGAAAACATTAACATATATTAACACTAAATCTAGGGGTCTACGTATTCAAATGTATATCTTCATGAAACAAGCTATGATACTTTACTACTCTCATCCATCGAGTCACAACCTATCATTTTATATTTAAAAACCCACTCAATCACATTTATATCCACCTTCCCGCAGCAATTTACATTATTTGAGCAAAAACTTAAATGATAACAAATTATTTTATTTTATTTTTACGCATGTGCCAACCCAATAAATCATGATACACATTAATCGTCAACGTACCCTTATTTTTTATATGTAACTAAAATGTGTATACTCGGTGTAATGAGAGCACATTCATATTATTGATTTCCCTAATGAGAACCGATCACGACTACCTCATAACTGCTTATTGATGTTTACTTAATAGTTAAAGTATAGATTTAACTAACATTGTATGTGAACAAATGGTAAACCATTAGGCTTGTATACCATTGAGATACGCTTCAATGTAAAGATCTCTAATTTTGCGTGACTTTATAGCTTGTCATATTGATGGCTTTGTAAACTACATGTGTTTTGTATCACAAAGTTACCTTTCAAGTAATCACATTTCAAAGTATCACTTATATTTAAAATGATAATGAAGTGGTTAGCTCGCATATGCCACATGCTCTAATGAATAATGTTCATCAGAATTACATTTTCAAACTAAAGCCGGAAATGAATCTGATTTAGAACAGAAATTAGTGTTGAAGCTTTATTGTGAGGATAGAAACCAACAAATGTAAGTTGTTTCTTTAAACACCAGAAAATGCATAACTATGAAGCCCAAGTTTACTGAAACATCCCTTAGATTTTTACTGTCTCCTAAGTTATATTTATCATCCATTTGCAACTTTTGTCACAGTCAGATATCAATGAAATTAAACATAAGTTTTATAGAAAATTAGAAATGTATGTTTTCTTAATCAATAAGCTAGATTCGAATAACATAAACGGAAAGTAGGTAGATGTTTAAAAGTAGGACTATAAAATAAATAAAAAATATACCGTAACAATTTATCACAATAGAAAAGAACTATTCACGAATGTACGTATTAAAGATTGTTCAAGTCACTTAATACACTCACTTAGAAAAGTTCTGATTATTAACCTCATAATCTTAGTGATATATTGATCCAAAGTCTGCTTATTCATCGATGTGGGAAAATTACAAAACCAAAATCAATCCACCTTCGAGCCTTCTCCACCCATCCTCAGAGCCTCACTTACACACAAAAACAACAATGTCATTACCCTCATGACTCTCCTCATCATCCGATCCTCACACTACACTGAGTCACAATTTCACAACCGATCGAGCCATCTCACTCCATAACTCCACTCCTCACTACCCCTCCATTCTCCCAACGCTTCAACAGGACCACATCATGGGCATGGACCGCGTCACATATGACGTCACCAACACCACCGGAAACTTTTTTTTTTCTAACAAATTAAAAGTTTACTCGCGGCAGAATAACTTGTTGGGTAGCGAGTTTCTTGTTACCAAACATTCCGAATTTCCGATGATCGAGTTCTAAAATTTAGGGTACTGTCATTATACATGTGTTAATTTCTTTAAATAAGAGCGATGTTTAAAGTTCCTTAAATCAACAATAACGTTTAGTATCTGAAATGTCATTTGCTCAAAACTACATGGACTTTTACCGTACGCATTTTAACATGTTAAGAACTAATTGTAACTTGTGCATAATATATATTTACGAATTTATAACATTGACATGTCCAAGTTTTATAGCCTCAGCATTTATAAATTTAGCAACTCTTGTATAAACTTATAAAGGTCAATAATTGAACTTTTATTAGATTTTTTTCACAAAAAAATAGGTGTAAATTACGTGGGTGGTACCTTTTCTTTTTTTGTTCTTTTATTTTTTCCATATATATGTTTAAAGCCACCTCACATCCATATAGAAAAGCATTGAACGAAGATGCTATAGAAGCTAAATAAGTTACACGACGTTTGGTTACTAAGAAATCACAACCAATGTAGGTTTTGGAAGAAAGTAAACGCGAACAGGTATAAAAATTTAGATGTACATTCACCTAAAATTTGGTAATTCTTAACTTCACGGGTATCAACCTTTAAACAAGCATATTGAAACACTATTTCTGTGAAACTTATATGTCAAATCCGAAAACATCAACGGAGCAAGACAACTTATTCCGCTTTAGGGTATATCACTATGTCATAAGGTTCATCTTCACCATTATTATATACAAAGGCCCAACACTAAATATATGTCGCACATCAAGCCCAAAAATATAAACATTTCTCTTATTGGACTCCATTAAAATTGATAATCCCTCAATTTTCATTCTCTTTTCATTTTGGAATATGTCAAAATAATTGTTTCAGTTTCACTTTCAACCAATCAAAATGCTGAAACTATAAGAATAATATCTTATTGGTTGAAGAGTACTAGTAGAAAGAACTCGTCATTAAAAATAAAAAGTAGTAGTAAACTGTAGGCATACAAGCTTAGTTGGTCTTAGCATCGTTATGTTTATCAAACTCACTCCAACAAAGCCACCAGTCATGTTCCTTTAAATTCCATGTAATGCAGAATTACATGACGACTTGCCAAATTGAGATTAACATTTTGTTTGTGAATTAAAATCTAATTATGTAAGTCATACATGTACAAAAAAGTTATGCAAAGTCTACTTATTAATTAGTAGCAGGTTACTTGGATATTATGACTAAAAAAACTTACATGTTACGATCATGTGGTTTACTCAAAGTCACACTCGTAATTCCTATTCAATTTTAATTATACATTTATATGAGTGATAGCTAATTTTTAAACTAGTTGCATCGATGGTCCATATTTAAAAATAATATGGATTATCTGGGCAACAATTTATAGTTTTTTATTACACGGTGGTCACTATCGTTATGACACTAATAGTCCCTATTATTTGAAATAAAAACTATCAAGGCATATAGTTTGTTAATTAAGGATTATTTATGTAACTAAAATCGAAAGACGCCGAATGTGATTTACGGTAAACAAAAAGAACGAAACATGAAATATTTTTCCTATGACTGTTGATTAAAAAATTGAATGTTGATTAATAAATACCTTATAATTTGATACTATTTGTTGAAAAAAAAAGATTTGATTACATTTATCTTGTTTGAAACCAAGCAACACATTTTACTTTAGGGGCACTTTATATATTTTTATCTCAAAAAATTAGCTAACCCATGCCACCTTATTATATAATGAGATTTGTGGTTGTTGTTGCCTGCATATAAAAATAGATCCCTAACTAACTAAATGGATGCTAAAAAAGGACCTCTTAGAACACGATTTTTTTTTTTTTTTTTTGTTTATATAAAATGCATAAACTCTTAATTAAGCTTAAGTTTAGCCAACACGCTTAATCAGAAATGAACGGAAAAAGTTGAATAAACCAAAGAAGTAGAACACAAAAATTGAGACGACGAAATTAATAGGAAACAAAAAGTAGAACGCTTTAGTACTTTCTCGTAAAAAAAGGAATTTTTCCGGTCATGTACCAAAAAATTTACTAGCAAATCATTTAGTACAGGACCGCAAACACTTTTTCATTTTAATACCATCATAGTCTTATTTATATAGTGATGTACGGTTTTTTCATCAATCCATGTGGGACAAACTCAAAAAACAAAAACTCTTTTCATTCCTCAAACTTTTATTTAAAGTGACATAACCACCACATCTCTATCATCATATAACCCACAATATCATTATTCTTCTTCACTCTACTCCATCTCCCGGCCAACGTACAATCTCTCGGAAAAATCTCGCCAACAACCATCGGTATGCTCACTCAGCTTCACATACTCTCAACACGTCCCAACACACTCACTCGTCACATTCTTGTGAAAACATTAACATTAAATTAGCCCTAAAAAATCAAGTTTTGAGCAAAAACCTAATCGATAACAAATTCTTTCTATTTTATTTTACACTTTTGACAACCCAATAATTCACGATACACATTAATCGTCAACGTACCATTATTATTTATAAGTAACTAATATGTATATACTCGATGCAATGAGATCGTATTCATAATATTGATTTCTGTAAAGAGAACCGATCGCGACTACGACAAATTGTTTGTTGATGTTTACTTAATAGTTAAAGTACAGATACAAATAAAATTGTATGTTAACGAATGGTAAACCATTAGGCTTGTATACGATTGAGATACGATTCAATATATAAATCTCTAATTTTGAGCAACTTTATAGCTTGCCATATTGATGGCATTTTACCTACATGTGTTGTGTACTCTGTTGTAAAAATCGGTCCAGGCGGTCGATTAATTTTCGCATAATCGCTGATCGCTCACTAAGCGCCTTGATTTATTATAATCGGCCTATTTAATCGGTTTGGTCAAATATCACTTAATAATCGGTCAACAAACCGATTAATCGGACAAAATCGGTCTAATCAGATTAACCGGATAAAAACACTTAAAAACTGGTCAACAAAATTACTTAAAAATCAGACAAAATCGCTTAAAAATTGATTATCAAACCGATTAATAGGGCAAAATTGGTTAAAGATCGCTTAAAAATTGTCAACAAAGCGAATAATATATATGTTTGACTTTAAACTTTGAAGAATTATGTATTATGTTTATATTTGAACACTTGAAATATTTGAATTTGATGCACTATACTTATCTCATACATATAATATAATATAATATCTAATATTACAATTTTGTGTATAAAAATTCCAATCCGATTAATTCTCGATTAATCCCCGCCTAACTGATTAATTGCTAGGCCCTACCCAACCGCCTCACTAACGCCTAGCGTTTTTTACAACCTTTGTTGTGTATCACAAGTTATCTTTCAAGTAATCATATTGAAATATCACTTATACTTAAAATGATATTGAAGTGGTTAGCTCGCATATGCCACATAATATTCCTGAGAATTACATTTGTTTATACACTGGAAAATGCATAACTATGAAGCCTAAGTTTACTAAAACATTCTTTAGATTTTTACTGTCCTTTAAGTTATATTTAGAGCAATTTTTTTAAATGAACTATTTTCACTAGTGCTTTACGAATATAAATTTCGTCTATATTTTTTTTTTTTACCAAAATGAACTTTTCGACGTTGGCGAAACTCTAGGCGAAATTCTGAGTGAGGGGAAACTCTGGGCGAGGTGAAATTCTGGGCGATGGTAGAAGCGAAATTGTAGGCGAAATATTGGCGGTCAACTATAGATCTTGATCCAAAACAAAAATTACACTTTTATTGATAGCCATTGATTTACAAATCTAATGGTGGAAAATGATCATGTGGGAATATGGAGTATGATCACTATCATGTACCACATCGTATGTGATAGAAAATACACTTTTAGTTTTATTTTTTACTCCACATTTGTCAGTGTAACGGTAATTTTGGTTTATTTTGGTAAAATGAATAAATATAGTTTGTTCTTGTAAAGAGAGTATTAATATGGTTCACGTTGATAATTGGCTTTTATATTTACCTACCTTTTGTTACTTTTGCCACAGTCAGATATCAAAGAAATTAAACATAAGTTTATAAAATGCTTGTTTGCTTAATTAATATGCTAGACTCAAATAACATAAACGGAGAGCACTAAAATAAATGGTAGATGTTTAAAAGTAAGACTATTAAGTAAATAAAAAAATAACAATTTCTCACAGCAAAAAAGAATCATTTGGAATATATACGTATTAAAGATTTTATAAGTTATTTAATACATATGTGTGTTATGATTTTAGTGTATGAACCTCATAATCTTATTGATCCAATGCCTGCTTATTCATCGATGTGGGACAATTACAAAACCAAAAAATTCATTCCACGTTCGAGCCTTCTCCACCCTCATAGCCTCACAAAGTTATACATACAATCAACAATGTCAGTACCCTCATGACTCTCCTCCTCATCTGATTCTTACACTGCACCAAGTCACAACCAAGTCATTTCACTCCAAACCCCCACTCCTCACTTCCCTCCCATTCTCCCAACGCATCAACAGGAACACATCTGCGAATGGACCAGGCGTCATTTGTGAGGTCACCAACACCATTGGAAACTTAGGTTTTCTAAAAAAAGGTTTACTTCCAGCCGAATAATTTGTTGAGTAGTGAGTTTCTTGTTACCAAGCATTCCGATGATCGAGTTCTAAAATTTAGGGTACTGTCATTATACATTTCTTAATTTCTTTAATCAAGAGCAATGTTAAAAGTTCCTTGCTCAAAATTACATGGACTTTGATCATACACGTTTTAACATGCATGTTAGTTAAGGATTAATTTTTAACGGGTCTAAACAGGGATGCGCATTTGGCTTTGGATGTTAGAGAGAGAAATTATGTATCAATTCGATCCTGTAACTTTTTTTACGTGTGAAGTTTCGGACATTTGGATTATCGCACGCGGCCACTGCCATGGACGTGGGAGTTGGCGGAGCTATAACAACTGTGATAGTAATCGATAAAGAAGTAAACACTTGCTTTCCTTGCAGTCCATTTTGTGTATCGCCAAAGTTAGTGCCAAACTCAAAAGGTGGTTTAATTCTACTCATAATATATATTTACAAATGTATAACATTGACATGTCGAAGTTTTATAGCCTGAAACATTTACAAATCTAGCAAACTACTCTTATATAAACATATAAAGATCAATAAATAACTTTTATTAGATTTTTTTTTTCATAAAAAATAGGTGTGAATTATGTGGGTGGTACCTTTTTTTTTCATATATATGTTTGAAGCCACCTCACATCCATATCACCATGAACATTCATATAAAAAAGCATTGAACGAAGCTCAAAAAGAAATCACAACCAATGTAGGTTTTGGATGAAATTAAACGCGAATGGGTATAATACATTGTGTGTGAGAAACTTATACATCAAAACGTAAACATTTCTTGTATTGGACTTCATTTAAAATGATAATCCTTACATCTCAAAATTTTTATTCTCTTATTCGTTTTGAGATGTCTCAAGCTAATTGTCTCAACTTTACTGACAAACATTTAAAAGACTTAAAAAATCTAAGGATAAAATCTTATTGGTTGAAGAGGACCGGTAGAAAGAACTAGTCGTTAAAAATAAAAAGTAGTAGTAAACTTTAGGCAAACAAGCTTAGCTAGTCTTAGCGTCGTTATGTTTATCAAACTCACTATGTACATGGACTGGTCACTCCAATAAAGTCACGAGCCACGTTTCTTGAAGTTATATTAACAAACTCACAACTACATGTAAAATGAAGCCACAATTCCATCAAAAATACAAATCCATCACGGGTGAATCGTGAGATACATGGTCATATGAAAAATAAGCCAAAGATTCCAATAAATGAATGTCGTAGCTCCCGTGGTATCAGTGCACTACAATCTGACCAAGTAACAAGGAGATGTTTATTCGAATAATCGCCCCAAGTAAGTAATTACAACGTTTTATCAATTTAATAAGCTATAGTCAGATAAACATAAAAAATCAAACTTTACAACCACCAAATTTACGTTCTTATTAAAGCTGCTTGGTGAGTATAAACTTGACTTAATATTTTGATCACAGTTTTAGTTATAAACTCCTACAATATTTGCTCATCCACCAATGTGGGATAAAGTCACAAAATCAACATACTCATTTTCTTCTTTAACCTTTTGTTTCTAGCCTCACATACACAAACACCTCAGTTAAGACACAATATCAAGGTTCCTCTTTACTCTTCTCATTATCGTCCTCCGAATCATTCTTGAGCCAACTCAATCCAAGCACTAGATTAGAGTTTTGGTGTAACGGAGTTTGAGTCACCAGTGAAGCAACTATGACTCTTTAACACTGCTAAAACATTTTTAAGCTGCTGTTTTTATTCACTCTCGGTGTGAAAATAAATACAAATATGATATTAGTGGTGTTTACTCTTATTTGTTTATATCTTTTTGACTCTTTGTTATGCTCCTATACAAATAATCAAACAAATAGAATAGGAATAAAAGGAATGAAGGTCATCCGTAGACAATTTCAACTTATATACATTAGTAAGCTTATCGAGATTTGAAAATGCTTGCTCGCTCCCATGTTTGCTCGCCATTTTTCAAATGAATGTTGGTAGGTATATCTACCGAGCATTGCTGTGTTTCATCATCTAGGAGGGACGAGCAAGTGAACCGGAGAGCAAAGCCAGTTTGCTCGCTTCGTCGATTTTTGTATAACGGAATTCGATGGTTCATTTTGGTAATGCTTGATGAAATGTGTTCTTTTAAAAAATGACACTTCAGAAAATGTGACGATGCATGACATAATAAACCTGGTGAAGAAAATGGAAGCTTGTTTTCTAGTGAAGCAAACAGAAGCTTGTTCTCCACTTAAGTAAGCGGGAGCTTGTTTTGCAGTGGAATATGACTGGAATTTAGTTTCTTTGATGGACTTACGTAGACAAGCAAGGCATATCCTAGCCCATACACTCAGTTGCATCAGATGCTGCGAAAGTATTAATATCGATGCTGAAAGCAGAAGTTGGATTCTCAACTGAATACAATCTTTTCCTCAATAACTTCTATGTGCACTTCCATCCTCCTCATACACCGTGCTAAAAAAATGGCGTAGTTGTTAAACTTGGGACATAAACATCCCCCTCATTTTTCTCATTCCTTAAATTTTCCATGAAAGGATACCCCAATATAGCTTGTATACTGCTGGAACTATTATCCATTTTATGTTTACCACCTACGTCCAAATCCATGGATTTTTCAGCTTCTTAGCGAAACTACTTCCTTCCTGAAATGATGTCACATTATATTTCTTTTTTCATTTTCCTTTCCATTTCTGGAACGAGTCAATTCAGACTCAATTTCATCCTAACGACGCCTAAGCATTTCAACTTCCTCCTGCTGTTCGAAACTTCAAATATCTTCTCTTCTATTTTCTGACATTCTTTTATATTTTTCTCCAATTCTGTATTCAACATATTTGTTCCCTCATTTACTTTCATGTTAATCTCTTCCTCACTCTTCTTCTCTTCCACTTCTTTTTTACAAAAGTTGTATATGAGCTTCATTATCTTCTTCTCTCTTATTATCTTCATAGCTGCAATCTTTGATCCCAAAAACACATCTGCTGAAGACGAATCACCTGCCTTGATTGGTGTATGAGGTCCACGCACAACGCATTTGGCTCTCTCACTCCATACTCCAATGTTGATATGGTCTTAGGCATTTCCTTGGGATCTGGGCTCACATACAAAATCATAAGAATCTTTGAATTGTCATCTTCAATTGAATTTTGTTCTCAAAATATAGACATATAAAGAATTTAGCCACACCAAATCTATCACAATAGGATGTTAACATTTAACATCGAGAGATGAAAGTATCTGCAACACGCCTTTCATAATCTGTAGAAATAATAAGGAAATTTATGTGCATTCTAGCTAAATCCAGTGTGACCAGCTTGTTCTATATTTTCAGACCCAGCAATTGTTGGGATTTTATATTCATAACAATTATATATAAAACAAATAACATCATCAAAGAATGCAGGGGAAGACAATAGGAATAATATATGTAAGTAATTAACCGAATAAGAAAACGCGTACCTTTTAGCAATTCAAGAATCAAACGTTGATTGAACAAGAACTAAAACCCAAAACCCCAACTTTAGGGTTTATATAAATCGACCCAACCAAGAAATCAACCACCAAGGATTACAAGCTCAAGTGTGCTTGTTCTTCGTTCTTGTACACACGTATTAATAGCGATTTGATGTGGAAAAGCTAGTTCCTTGAATCACAAATAAAACCCAATACTTGTTTCTTTGGTTAAGCAAAATCAAAACCCTTATGGTGACGGGTGTTCGACCGGCCACAAAAGAAAGAGGGGAGAAGAGGAGAAATTAGGTTATTGGTGATCCAAGATTAAGTTGTGAATGAATACAATGAATTGTATTTATAGCTAACTTAACTTGGTGACCAAGTTTATGTGGGATTGGGTTTGGAATACCCAACCGATCGGCCTAGTCAATCCCAAGGGGATTCTAGAACTTTCCCGACTTCTAATTTCATCTGTAGTCCTTCTAGTTAATATTTAACGACCGTTAACCAAACCTCGTTAATTATTTAACTATCGTTATGTTTTATTTCACGACTAATAATTAATAATAATAACGTTTTATTTATATTAATTATATACATCAATTCTCATACGTAATGTGTGCAATCCCGAAGTCTCGAGTTCGAATCCGGACATACTATTGATTAAATATCCATAAAACCTTTCAACTCCCACTTGGATATTACTAAATATAGTAATGACATTGGTTAGTCTAGCTTTCACACGCCAACGCCCCCAGATCAAATCGAGTATGGTCTCCTGGAAAAAACCATTTAATGATTCATCATTTTTACTTATCCTTTTGTTACTAATACTACATTAACTATGAATATGGATCAAGTCATTTCATAAGTTAACATTCTGTTTCTCGTTGTATATGATTGAACAAGATTACCAAATCTTCTGAACGTATTCCAGATAGATCTTGGGTATGGCCATACAAACATCTTGTCAACCCTACGAGGGGCCCAAATATAGTATTATGCTTTGAAACAAATTCAAAGGAACAAATTCTCTTGACTACGAACATAACTCATGAACTTTGCAACACTTCCGAAAATAGCCCTTATAACTACTAGTTACGGATAGCGTTAGACTATCTTACACAAATGCACTACATTCATATCAGTTATCTGGTATCTCAAGTCTGAGGATAAACACTTCATGATATACTTAATGACAAAGATCCATAAAGTATCATCATGTAAAGTTGGGATGAGTCCTATATTCAATTCATTGAATATCATGTGAATCTGGTATGTCCCACGCATCATTATACTTTAAAAGTATATTCTACCAAAACTCAGATTTGTCTTAATTCAATGACATTCCCACATCATTGATCAACAACGGACTATTTAGAATAACATAAGTTATTCATGGATTAAACATGCAAATATAGGATATAATATTATGAAAATGAAAAATAAACATAAACAACTATTTTATTTCATTAAAGTAATATTTGTTCGTAACATCCTTTATCCAAATACTAATCACAGATCTGCATGAAACTACTAGCTAAACGAAGTCCTATCCCATCAGCATGGTCAGTAAGTTTTTCCTTTGGCAAAGGCTTTGTAAAGGGATCAGCTAGATTATCATCTGTATGAACTTTGAGTAGATTGATTTCACCTATGTCGACTTGTTCTCGAACATAGTGATATCGACGAGGAAAATGTCTGGCGCCCTTCATGACTCCAGGCTCATTGGCAAATGTTATTGCAGCAGAGTTGTCACAATACACATTTAAAGGTAATTCGATTGAGGGCATTACTCCGAGTCCCGAAATGAATTTCCTAGTCCAAACAGCTTCCATCGCAGCTTCTGAAGCAGCTATGTACTCAGCTTCTGTAATAGACATCGCAACCGTTGTTTGCTTCTTGCTCTTCCAGTCAACTGCTCCTCCATTAATGACAAAGACATAACCAGTTTGAGACTTCGTATCATCTTTATCAGTTTGGAATGACGCATCGCAAAAACCTGTAACATCAAGTTCTGCATTTGGATTTCCTCCATACACTAGAAACATTTCTTTAGTAGCCCTTAGATACTTAAGAATGTTCTTAACAGCTTGCCAGTGTTTCACACCTGGGTTCTATTGATATCGACTGGTGATATTCTGTGCAAACGCCACATCAGGCCTTGTACATCTCACAGCATACATGATAGATCCTACAGCCGAAGCATAAGGAACTTTCTTCATGTAATCCACCTCAGCAGGTGTTGACGCGCATAGTTTATTACTTAAGCCATGTTCAACTTGCATCGGCAAATATCCCTTCTTGGAATTTTGCATACTGAATCTCTTCAATATTTTATCAATGTAAGGACTTTGGCTTAGTCCAATTAACCGCCTTGATCTATCTCGGTAGATCTTGATTCTCAGAATAAATGTTGCTTCCCCTAAGTCCTTCATAGAAAAGCAATTTCCAATATAAGACTTTACATCTTGCATACTTGGAATGTCTTTTCCCATGATCAATATGTCATCGACATATAAGACAAGGAAAATAATATTACTCCCACTAGCTTTGTGATACACACATGGCTCATCAAGATTTTGAGTGAAACCAAATTTCTTGATCTCTTCATCAAACTTCTTGTTCCATTGCCTTGATGCTTGCTTCAATCCATAAATGGATCTTTGAAGTTTACATACACGCTTCGGAAACTTTGGATTCACAAACCCTTCAGGCTGCGCCATATAGATGTCCTCATATAGGCGACCGTTTAAGAAGGCAGTTTTGACATCCATTTGCCATATCTCATAGTCATAGTACGCAGCTATGGCTATAAGAATCCTAATAGCTCTAATGTCTGCTACAGGAGAAAATGTCTCCTCGTTGTCTACCCCATAGGTTTGAGTATAACCTTGAGCTACAAGACGAGCTTTATAGGTGTGTGCATTGCCATCCATGTCAGTCTTTATCTTAAAGAGCCACTTACTTCTAACTACCTTAGCATTTGGAGGTAAGTCAACCTCTATCCAGACTTCGTTATCTTTCATGGATTGCATTTCCCCATTCATTGCAACTCGCCATTTTTCCTTTTCAGAACTCATCATGGCAGCTTTATAGTTAGCAGGTTCACCAAGATCCCCTAACATATTTTTCTCAGCTTCTACGTTGAGACATAGACGCTCAGGTGCACGCGTAGCCCTTGCGGATCTACGAATGGGAACCACTTCAATCTCAGGTGGAACTTGCAGACTTTCAGGTTCTACTTGAGGTTGGCTAGTGTTCTCAGAAGGTGTTGTATCTTCTTAATCATCTTCCAGATCATAAACTCTCCCACTGAATTCATGAGATATGAGATCTTTTTCAAGAAAGTCTCCATACCTAGCAACAATTACTTTGTTTTCAGGTGGAAAGTTAAAGTAGTAACCCATTGTTTCCTTTGGGTATCCTACGAAGACACACTCAACAGATCTTTGTTGCAGCTTATCAGCAGAGTCACGTTTAACAAACGCCTCACAACCCCAGACCTTTAAGTAAGACAAGTTGGGAGGTTTCCCATACCACACTTCATAAGGAGTCTTATCAACCTTCTTAGTTGGAACCATATTCAATATGCGAACAACAGTTTCCAAAGCATAATCCCAAAAGGATAAGGGAAGAGTCGTAAGATTAAACATCGATCGCACCATGTCTAGCAATGTACGATTCCTTCTCTCAGATACACCATTTTGTTGTGGGGTATATGGAGATGTGAGTTGCTGGACAATACCACACTCAGCTAGATAATCTTTAAACTCTTGGCTTAAATATTCACCACCTCTATCGGATCGAAGAGCTTTAATCTTCTTTCCTAGTTGCAGTTCTACTTCACTCTTAAAAACCTTAAATGTTTCAAAGACTTCATGTTTATGTTTAAGTAAATAAACATAACCATAACGACTGAAATCATCAGTAAAGGTTAAGAAGTAGCTAGCACCCTTTCTTGACACATGTCTTAGTGGTCCACATACGTCAGTATGTATCACACCAACAAGATCAGAAGCCCTTTCTAAACTATTTGTAAAAGGTTTCTTGGTCATCTTCCCAGATATGCAAGATTCGCATTTATCAAATGATTCATCATTGATGTCTTGCAATAGCCCATCATGTTGCAGCTGTTGCATGCGTTTCTTGCCTATATGAGCAAGTCTACAATGCCAAAGAAATGAAGAATCCAAATCACTTTTGATTCTTTTATTATTGATGCTAAAGACAGAATTATTTTTATCAACAACATTATCATGCAAATCAATTTCAAACACACCATTTACTGGAATAACATTAAAGTAAAAACACCATTTAAAGAAACCGAAATTCCATAATTAGTAAATGTATGAACGAAACCAATATCTTTTAACAAGGAAACAGAAACGACACCCCTAACAATGGAAGGTGCGTAATGACAATCGTTTAATTACAGTACTAAACCCGAAGGTAAAACTAAATCAAACGTGCCTATAGCTTCAACGACTGCATGTGCTCCATTACCCACTTGCAGGTATTGCTGTCCATAGGCAAGCTTCCTTGCTCCTCTAAGTCCCTGCAGTGTATTACATATGTGAATACCACATCCAGTATCATATACCCAGGAATTTATTTTATGAGGAAAAGCAAATAATTCTATCATCAAAAGAGTACCTGAAGTACTGGCCACAGTGCCAGTATTTTTATACCTCTTATTGCGCAACTCATCAAGGTAGAGTGGACAATTCCTCTTCCAGTGTCCAACCTCGGTGCAGTGATGACAAGCCATATCCTTCTTCGGATTCTCACGCTTTTTGGGAGGGTACTTCTTGGGTTCTTGTTGATAAGTCATAACTTGTTTTCCCTTATCAACTTTACCCTTACCTTTCCCTTTCTTGTTCGCTAGCGGCTTATTAGGCTTAGAAATCCTACCCTTCTGGATGGTCAAAACCGCAGGTGTAGGGGCCTTCTTGGGCAAACCTTTCTCGTAATCAATGAGCATTGCATGTACCTCACTGACTGTCTTTCCCGTGCAATGCATATTATAATTGCGCACGAAACCATCAAACTCCTTGTTAAGGGATCTGTTGATAAGGCCAATTTGTATGTCATTGGGGTAGACATAGTTAAGACGCCCTAGCTGGTCCATGTAACTCATCATTTCCAGGCAGTGGGCGCTTACAGGTTTCCCTTCTCCTTGCTTGCAACTATGAAGAGCATCTATCAAATCATATAGCTCTACAGTCACAGGCTTTTCAAACAACCTTTGCAATTCTTCAAGCATGAGATTAGGGAAGTAATTTTCAAACTGCTTTTGCAAGTTTGGATTCATACTCCCGAGCATAATGCAGGAGACCTCATTATACTTGTCATACTCAGATTGCCATGCAGCTCGTGCTTCAGCAGTAGCCTCAGCTGCAGGTTCAGGAGGACAAGGCGTAGTCAAGTAATTGAGTCTTTTGGCAACCCTCAAGACAATTCTTAGTTGTCGATACCAATCATTGAAATTCGCGCTACCAGTCAATTTCTCTCGATCAAACATAGATTTGAACGACGAGGCTAGTGTAGTAGATTCAGCTTGAGCCATTTCTACAGAAATAAAAGTTCAAAAGTTAGTACTTTCGATAAGTAAACATTTAAGAAAATAAAATACCCTTTGGTCAATATTCATATTAACCATAGTATTTTCCTTGAATTTTGGATCCTCATTATCATAGTTCCACCACATCAGTTGATCTGCTAGTGGTGAAAGTATAGAATAGGTAATTGTTGAAAAACAATAATTGACAAACAAGTTTTCAATTCCAAAAGTTATGGGATTTACAATTTTGCCAAAACAATTAATGCAAAACGTAAGCATGTTTCATCCCATCTTATGCCTTAAGTCATAGGTCTCACTAACTAACTTAATTAAGTTGTCTAACTTAGAAACTGCAAATCATAAAGCTGACGTCTCACACAACATAATAATTCACCTAGTCATTGTAATCTAGATCAAGGTCTCACATAACTAAATTACAACTTCAAGTGTTTCATATCATTAGATGTCATAAACTTAAATTTAAAGGGTACAATTTTTGATGTGTAATCAAAACTTATGTATAAAGAAGCATGCATACAACTTTATGACATAAAATTTTTCGAAAAAACTTACAATAGATTTTAATTGCTAAGATTGAATTTTACAAAGTTTTAATCGATGCGTTGAGAAACTTACAACTTTGCACTAAGATGCTTCGTACATAGAATTGTTATACTAGGTAGCTCCAATCGAACTCACAGGGGGCAGAGGACCAGGTAAGCGCAAAAGCATAACCTAAGACATCCATTCAGTGCGACTATGCGCACTTCTTAATTAACCCCTTTATAGTTTGTTCTCGTGGGTGAGCCGTTCTAACCATTTAGTACAGTCGCATCAATCGATTAAAAGTTCAAGAATTATTCTTAGATAACAAATCAGTTTCGCCATTATTTAGTCCATTTAATTTTCTATTCCAAAAAACCCTTTTTGCTTACTAACATGTCAAACAATTTATAAACAAAAAAGCACTTTAATAAAAAATTAAACACACTCAAATAATATAAACATATAACTAAACAATTTTAACATATGTAAAAAAAACAATTAGCCACATGCATAATTATTTCAATAAACCCTAATAACAATTCTAGTCGTAATTAAATGCATACATTAACTAGGACTTTCATCTCGCTAGAAGATGAGCCACATACATCGACAAGTCGATTGCGTAAGCCAAAGTTAATAGTATACCAATTAGCACATAACGAATTTTATTAGTTATAATTGAGGTCTTCCCCAATTTGATAATTATTAAATAAATAAAACATGTGTGTATCACTTAACAATTAATCAATAACCAATAAACAATACTCCATGGCAAAACATGCATGTTTCACCATGGATTCCGCATAACAATTATCACCCAAGATACGCATATTACATGACACATAACAATTATTCATTAATTAACCACATAAAATTAGCATGCAATCCTAGGGTTTCTACAAGTATTACAAAATTAAAACCTAATTTAAATAAATAAAGGGTAATCGACCCTATATATAAAAAATTAGGGTTTCGAATTCAAAACCCTAGAAACCATAAAAAGCATGCAAATAATCATAAAGATCCAATTTTTATGTGTTTCGGTAATTAATTACATCATATTAACCTGGCTCTGAAACCACTGATGGGATTTTATATTCATAACAATTATATATAAAACAAATAACATCATCAAAGCATGCAGCGGAAGACAATAGGAATAATATATGTAAGTAATTAACCGAATAAGAAAACGCGTACCTTTTAGCAATTCAAGAATCAAACGTTGATTGAACAAGAAATAAAACCCAAAACCCTAACTTTAGGGTTTATATAAATCGACCCAACCAAGAAATCGACCACCAAGGATTACAAGCTCAAGTGTGCTTGTTCTTCATTCTTGTACACACGTACTAATAGCGATTTGATGTGGAAAAGTTAGTTCCTTGAATCACAAATAAAACCCAATACTTGTTTCTTTGGTTAAGCAAAATCGAAACCCTTATGGTGACGGGTGTTCGACCGGCCACAAAAGAAAGAGGGGAGAAGATGAGAAATTAGGTTATTAGTGATCCAAGATTAAGTTGGAATGAATACAATGAATTATATTTATAGCTAACTTAACTTGGTGACCAAGTTTGTGTGGGATTGGGTTTGGAATACCCAACCGATCGGCCTAGTCAATCCCAAGGGGATTCTAGAACTTTCCCGACTTCTAATTTCATCTCTAGTCCTTCTAGTTAATATTTAACGACCGTTAACCAAACCTCGTTAATTATTTAACTATCGTTATGTTTTATTTCACGACTAATAATTAATAATAATAACGTTTTATTTATATTAATTATATACATCAATTCTCATACGTAATGTGTGCAATTCCGAAGTCTCGAGTTCGAATCCGGACATACTATTATTTAAATATCCATAAAACCTTTCAGCAATGTCGAAAACCATCAGGCGTCCACCCACAGTTGAAACATCAAGAACAATTTTCACCAATTTGTCCCTCACTCTCCCGTATCCAAGAAAAACTCACACTCGACATGTGTGTAATGATTTTTTTTTCAATGACATTGCTTTTAATTATTCGGACAAGAAAGTGTTATTTTGTGACCAAGCATATGACATTCCATGTAACATTAAAATACGTGGCAACATGTCAAACTACCGTTTTATTTGTAGTTGTGTCTTTTAGACTCCATTCATCATTCATTTGCCACGTAATACGTCATAACTGGATATCAAGAGATTCAATATGAATCGTATGAACATGTTATGTTCTTCAATTCATTAAGCTATATCGGAACTACATAAACAAAAAACAATAAGTTCAACTACGGTATAAATGAAAAAAAAAACAATAAAACTTAAAGCAAACTAAAAATACGATATGACCTTGTTGGAGAGTTATATAGAGAAGACTTTCCAACATAATCATATCGAATTATGTTTAACATGTCCTTAATACAAATTATAAAATGCTAAAGTCTTTGTTCGATCATCTATGTGGGATAAACTCATGTGGTACTTCAGAGTTTTGTTTCATGTGACTTGAAAACCTCATCTCACCACATTGTCATTGCTCCGCTTCATTCTCCTTATCATCCTTCACCGAGTCATTACCGTGACAACTCAACCCAAATACGCACTCCTCACGTTCATCTCACGACAATGTCATTGTTATCTTGCACATGACTCCTCACGTTCATCTCACGACAATGTCATTGTTATCTCGCACAAGAAAATTATGATAGATTTATTTTTGTGACCAAAGATATGTAAATGAAATTCCATGTAACACGGAATTACGTGTTAACATGTCAAATTGAGATTAACATTTTATTTGTAAATTAATATCTAATTATGTAAGTGATACTCGTACAAGAAAATTATGCATATATTAGTAGCAGGTTACTTGGATATTATGATTAGGTTGATAAAAAAATCGCATGTTGGTTAATAAATATACCTTAAAGTCTTGTACATTTGACTGTTTGTTAAAATCTAAAACAAAATAGATTCGATGACATTTATCTTGTTTAAAACCAACTAACACATTTCACTTTACATTTTTAATTTTGGCCGAAGAATTAGCTAACCCAGCTTATTGTATAATGGGATTCGTTGTGGCTTTTGCATATAAAAATATAAACCATTGCTAAAGACGTCTTAGAACACCTAAAAGACAAAGTAAGTTGTTTATCATGCATAAATTCTTAAGCTTAAGTTTAGTCAATATACTAAATTGGAGTGACATAAATGGAAAATAGTTGAATAAACCGAAGAAGTAAAACACAAAAATTGAGACCACAAAATAAATAACAAACAAAAAGTTGAAGGCTTAGGTCTTTTGCCATAAAAAAACAAATTATCCAATCCCCGTACTATAGAAATTTACTAGCAAATTGTTTAATACGAGGCATCAGGAGTTTTGTTTAGTTTAATTTATCCGGTCTTAGTTATACAGTGATGCAGAGTTTGTTCATCAATCCATGTGGGATAAAGTCAGAAAACCAAAACACTTCTTTTTCCTCAAACTCTCCACCCTCACAGCCTCACCAGCACACACAAACACTCTACTCCGCTCCAATCCGTCAGTCATCCCGTCAAACACCATTCGTATGCTCACTCAACTTCACATACTCTCAACACATTCCAAGAAACTCACTCGTCACATTCTTTTGAAAACATCTAAACAACCATAATTCATGGCATACCATGTCATATGAAGAAGAAACCAAAGATTCCAATAAGAGGATGAAATGAAAACAACACATAAGTAATTATTAGTATAAAATATTAAACATACAATTTACTAAATATCCAAAGTGAGTTTAAGGAAATGCACTGCGACAACACTCTTTACAGTGACTAAATCAATAGGTCATCTATTGAAAACCTAACACCTATTTCAAACGCATATCTTCGTACTAAATCTATAGGTCTATATACAAGCTATCATATTCAAACAAAACTGACTTGGATACTTCAAAAGATAAGATTGAGTTGTAGTGTTGTTTTCTAGTAGTTGATTAGGAGGTGATGTTCCTTCCCAATGGAAGGTAATAACTAGGGTTGATTACTGGCTTAGATAACTAGAGTTTCCACTTTAGTATGATTAGAGTTGCAAGTATCGACTTTAGCTTCATTAGAGTTATGGTCATGTTAGAGATTCTCGGTCACTGGTTAAGCAGCTATAGGTTGGGCGAAGACTGAAGATCAGATAGTGGTGTTTTCTGATTCATCAGTTGACTATTTAACGTATGTTTATCGTCGATAACAACCAAATCAGGTTCATGTTTACATTTCTTATCACTAGTTTGGTGGTTTGGTAAAGTAAGTAGGTGACTAATACATATTATATTTTCCCTTTAGCATTTTTACAAATCTCCGAGATTTTATTAAACTACTATTCATACCCGATTAACACATCACACAGATTTCAGAGGTTCTTATGTTCTTATCAATAAAGCCATGGTTTTAGCATAAATCCGTATTCAAGGGATTTTATCCCGAGGTTCTTTTGTTATTTAATCTTGATTACCTTACAAGAAGTTCTTATACAAATTTATTATACTTTGGTTATTATATTATCTAAAATACAAAAATGATATATGTTTTGTATGAAAATACAAGTAAACAAAAGGAAATGATTATTTTAATGATCTCCCCTCATAAAGCCCCAAGTAAGAAAATGAGACGTTTAATATATTTAATAAGCTATAGTCAAATAAACGTTAAAAAATCAAATAAAGTAATACACATAAAAAGTTCTAACTTTACAATCACCAGATTTACTTTATAATTAATATCATCTGGTAATTCAAAGTTCGAATTAATTATATATTCATAGCCTTACTTATAAACTCTTACAATATTTCCTCATCCACCAATGTGGGATAAACTTACAAAACCAACATATTCATTACATTTCAACCTTTTGTTTCAAGTGACTTAACCACCATATATATAGCCACATATACACAAACACGTCAGTTCACACATTTTGTCATTGTTCCTCTTCACTCTTCTCGTTATCGTTCTCCGAATCACCCACGAGCCAACTCAATCCAAGCACTAGATTAGAGTTTTGATGTAGCAAATTTGAGTCACCAGTGAAGCAACTGTGACTCTTTATACGTTATTGAGTTTGTATTGTGCTTGAATTGCACATATATTGTTAACAATGTTAAAAAAAATTTAAGCAGTTTTTATTCACCCTCGATAAGAAACTAAATACATATTTGTTCGCTCATTCACTTTCATGTTAATCTCCTCGTCACCCTTCTACTATTCCGCTTCTGCAAGTTAAGCCCTCACACCTGCAATTTCTTCTTTTATTATATAGTGGTTATGAGCTTCATTATTCTCCTTCTCTCTTATTATCTTATTCTCCAATATCTTGCAAATGAACTGATTCATTGCTGCAATTCATGATCCCAAATTCACATTTGATGAAGAAGAATCACCTGCCTTGATTAGTGTATGAGGTCCACGCAGAATGCATTTGGCTTTTGCACCATACTCCTATGTTGATATGGATCTTGGCTCGCACACAAAATCATGAGAATCTTTGATTGTCATCTTCAAATGAATCATGTTCTCAACATAAAGGCATATACAGAATTTAGCCATACTAAATCTAATAATATATATTACCATTGGATGTTATGTAAACAGTTAACATTGAGAGATAAAATTATGCACCAGCAAAAGCATGGTTAATTTGCTGTCTGTGAATCTCCATTTCTCTCCAATGCATATCACCGTGATTGATCTTTAATGTCTGCAAGTTCAGTTCAAAAATTAATATAAAAAAAGTTACTAAACTTTCAAAAAAATTTATCCTAAGTCACTAATGTTTATCTTCTGTCATCTAGGTTACTATACTTCACGTAACCAGTTATCTTCGATACCAATAGTGAGACAACCTATTGTTACCGGTTAAGAAGCTGACGTGTATACACACCGAGTTGTGGCACATGTTATCTAAGGTACTAAACTTTGCGAAAAATTTGTCCTAAGTCACTAATGTTTCATTCCTGTCATCTAAGGTATTAAACTTCACGAGTTGTGGCACATATTACTGAACCTTTAAAATGATGACATTGCACATTTTTTTAGTACGTTTTTGTCCGTTCTTATACGTTTTTATACGTTTTATACAAATTTTATAAGTTTTTATTCGTTTTCATCCGTTTTATACATTTTCATACGTTTTTATCCATTTTTATACGTTTTTATACGTTTTCGTTCGTTTTTGTCCCATTTTTTACGTCCGTTTTTATACGTTTTTATGTTTTCATCCGTTTTTATACGTTTTTGTCCGTTTTTATATGGTTTTATACATTTTTTATACGTTTTTATTCGTTTTCATCCGTTTCTATTCGTTTTCATCCATTTTTATACATTTTCGTCCGTTTTTCTTACGTTTTCGTCCAATTTTCTTACGTTGTCGCCTATTTTCTTATGTTTTCAAACATAAAATAGGGACGAAAACGAATGAAACATATAAAAAACGGGCAAAAACGTAAGAAAAATTGACGAAAACGTAAAAAAACCGACGAAAACGTATAAAAACGTATGAAAACGAATAAAAACATATAAAAAACGTACAAAACAATATAAAAACGGACAAAAACGTATAAAAACGGATGAAAACATAAAAACGAACGTAAAAATGGGACAAAAACGGACGAAAACGTATAAAAACGTAAAAAAACGGATAAAACGTATGAAAATGTATAATACGGATGAAAACGAATAAAAACTTATAAAAGTTGTATAAAACGTATAAGAACGGAAAAAAACGTATAATAACGGGCGAAAACGTATAAAAAAGATGAAAACGTAAAAAAACGGATGAAAACGTAAAAAACGGTTGAAAACGAATAAAAACGTAAAAAGGGATGAAAACGGACGAAACCATAAAAAAAACGGACGAAAACATATTTTAAAGGTTCAATAACATATTTAACAACTCGTGTAGTTGAATACCTTAGATGACAGAAATGAAACGTTAGTGACTTAGGATAAATTTTTCGCAAAGTTTAGTGACTTGTTTGTATAGGTTTAGTAACATATGTGCCACAACCGGTTGCCCTTCCATGTAGTGACTAGGATGGCACATATAAAAAGGTTTAGTAACATATGTGAAGTATAGTAACCTAGATGACAAAAGATAAACATTAGTGACTTAGGACAATTTTTTTTAAAAGTTTAATAACTTTTTTGTATATTAACCTTGATTTTATTGAAAAGCTACTTTATAAAATAATCTGTAACACGCCTTTTATAATCTGTAGAAATAATAAGGAAATTTACCTGTATTTTAGCTTCAAATCAAGTTTGACCAGCTTGTTTTTGTTAATAGATAGTATTTTGTGTATATTGGGACAAGCCCGTGTATTGCTTAATGTTGTATATATAATGTATTTGTTAACTGTGCTTCTAGTATGCTTTTATTAAAACGTTTTTCAGAAAAAGACGAATTCTTACTCTTCATGGAACAATAAAAATTTATTCACCCATTGGGTTTTTTTGGTGGATAAAAACTAAAATTATGCATATTTATAGTTGGAATATTTGTGTTTATACAAAACTATATTTCATTTCACACTGACGTCGTTAGTTAATATATGTTTGCAAGATGATAGATAATACTTGTTTTGTTGTTATATTTTGACGTCATAGCTAATTTTCGAATAACATCCGTCACAATTAAATTAAAACGAAAGTGAACTTTAATGTTCTTTAATTAAACGACAAAGGTGCTTTCGAAGACTATGCATATAATCTCGCCAAAACTACATAGACAATTTTCAATTCTGTAACTTATTGTTAGAGAAGTGGTTAATGGTGTGATAATCCATTTAGTGTTTGTGTTCACTTTCCATAAAAAGTTTAGAATAATTCTAAAGATATAAATATACGAGTCTGATTTTGATTGAATAACTAGTAACTTATTTGAAGTAACAGCAAGGTTGGCTCCCTTTTGATCTTCGTGTCTTGTCATGCTCGAAGTGATATTAGCTCAACCTAGTTTGCGTTAGTATCTACTAACTCGTTTCTCACAAAAAAATAGGTAAAAGTACCTTAATTCATATCCCACATAGGTGAATGAAAGACAATCGTATCTCACAGAACGAAAACGTAAAAGTCTCCTGGTTATTATTCTAAAAGTAAAAGAAAAAAAAAAACAAACCACCAACTCACGTATTAGAGTTACATAAGTCTACAGTTTGTTTTCAACTCTATTATCCTATCTTTTTTATATATATATTGTATTAGAGTTCATTTATCCATCTATGTGGGATAAAGTAACAACACAAAACCTCTTCTCCTTTTTCAAGCTTTTGTTTACAACCATGCACATCCACACCCTCGACTATACACACACAAATACCTCATTTCACCCACAAGGCTATAATGTCATTGTTCGATTTCACCCTCCTCGTCATCACAACGAACGACTCAAACCAAACACCCATTCCTAACATTCATCTGATTCCTTTCACATTCTCTACGACATACACTATCACTAGGCTCACTCTGCTTTATGTACTCTCGTTATATTCCAACAAACTAACCGGTCACATTTCTTAAAAAGTTTTTAACAAAAGCAACCATGAATCATGACATATATACCAGGTCATATGAAGTACAAGCCAAAGGTTTCATAAGGCATAAAAATTCACACATATATACATTTTGTGGAATATCGAAAGTGAGTTTAAGGAAATGTGACACCACAACGACATTCTTTACAATTACAAAATCTATCTGAGGAAAATAGAAACAATACTAGATATGAGTCGTATATATGGATTGTGGTTCAATTCCTCCCGTGAGATTTTCAATTTTCATCACTAGGTATCTATGTATTCAACTTTTAAGACCTCTTTCAAACTCATATCTTCATAGTACAAGCTATCACATTCAAACAAAGAATGACTATGATGTTCTAAACGCTTCCGAATACATTGAGCTGTGAGCATTCCATTGTGTAAAACTGTAAATACTCATTTGTTTTTATGTTCTCTTCTAGTGGTTAATTATGAGACTAACTTTGAACTCAAATACTAAAGTATATTAATTACAGGCTTAGATATCTAGAGTGTCCACTTCAGTATTATTATGGGAAAAAGATCGACTTTAGCTTCATTAGAGTTATGGTGCAACATATTCTCACCAGCCATCGGTTAAGCAACTGTTGCAGAATGATAATGTTCATGTGTAATTCCATAATGTCGAACCATGCAAATAGAGTGTAAACCCTAACAAGTGACTCGGGCTTTAGCCACTACAAAATACATCGGGTCATAATACAATGGACCAATAATAACGTATAACTAACAACTGTATGTTTGGTGAAGATTGAAAATATTTAACGCATGATTAACGTTGTTAACAACAAAATCAGGTTCACGTTTAAATATTTTCTTCATTGTTTTGGTGGTCTGATGATTAACTAACTGACTAATGTTTCAAACATGTGATAGCTGATTATTATTGTGGAATTCATCAACAAGCTAGATAGATGACCATTATACGGTCATCGAACTCATACTAATTCTCGTTATCATTTTCCAAATATCCTTGACATAGTTTAACTACTCGTATTAAATTTAAACATCACATATAAATTAAATGTGTGTAAAATAAATTTGTGATCAACAAAACACTCAATTAAGAGCATTTCAACTAAAGCTGTTTTAATAAACTTAACAATAAAGCAGATGGTTTGAGCTTAAATCAAGAAATCATTTAATACAAAAAGAAAAAAAAAAAAAAAACAGTCCTGCATAGAATTACAGTTAGTTTGGAAAGAGGATAAATTTAAGATTGCTATGTCTTTTGCACTAAAATGTAGGTAAACGAAAGGAAACGGTTGTTCAAAGAATCTCACCAATTTAAGTCGCAAGTTAAAAAAACATCACATTTTTATTCAGTGAGCTAGATTTGAGTCACATAACCATAAAAATAATAAGATTGATTATAATCACGTAACTGTAAAAAAATAAAAAAAACCATAAAAATAATAAGACTAATTATAATCACGTAACTGTACAAAAAGAAAAAAGTGAGATTTGCACAAACCATATTATAGTTAAGATAATCTGTCAAATACACACTTGCCTAATTCCTTTGTAGTCTTACTTATAAAGTGCTTAGTTATTTACTCATTCACTGATGTGGGATAAACAAACTCATTTCCTTCTTCAAACTTTTGTTTCAAGTGATTTAGACCTCTAACTCAAACATCTCATTTCACTCACAATGTCACCAAAGCACCCAGAGCAAACTCAATCCAAACAACATATTAGAGTTTTCGTGTAACAGATTTTGAGTTTAGCCAATATGGTCATATGAAACGTGACATGCATGGTCGTATGAAAGACGCTTTAGAACAGGTAAAAGACAAAAGTATGTTGTTTATTTGTTCATATGAAATGCATAAACTATTAAAATAGTTGAGTTAAACGAAGAAGTAGAACATTGAAATTGAGACTTAAAAAAAATAAATAACAAAAACTTGAAGGCTTAAGCCTTTTCCCGTAAAAAAAGCAATTTACCCAGTCCCTTACTAATAAAATACGGGATAGAGTCAAAACGAAAACCATATGGGATAGAGTCACAAAACCAAAACTCATTTTCTTGTTCAAACCTTTGTTTCAAATGACTCAACCACCATATCTCTAGCCTCAAATCACAATGTCACCGTTCCTCTCTTGGCTGTAAATTTTTAAAAATATTTGGCATTTTTTTTTTAAATTTGCCTCCCCTAAAAATCAATTTCTAGTGTAGTTTCTAAAATTTATCAAAGCGTGCCCCCTCAAGGAAAACTTTCTGGCTCCGCCCTTGGTTCCTCTTCACTCTTCTCACCACCCTCGACGATCACCCCCGAGCGAACTCAATTAGAGTTTTGGTGTCACAGAATTTTGAGTCGCCAGTAAAGCAACTATCGGTCCGAGTGAAGATCCGGGTGCGGAGTACAACAAATTGCTGATATTCGGCTTGAACCACTACGCATTTTGGTGTTATATATTGCTTATCATCGACTCTTTACTATGTTATTGAGATTGTAATTTGCTTGAATTGCAAATATATCTTGTAGGATTATTCTCCTAACATTCTTAGAAATTAAAGGTGTTTATTCACTCTCGTATAGTGTAGTGGTATTTACTGTAATTTCTTTATATAAACTAAAGTCTGAATGTGGATTTTTTTGATAATTACATTTATAAACTAGTCTGAATAGAATGTGATTTGGAACCAAAATTAGTGAAATACAAAAACATGAAGGATAGAAAAGGATATTTTAAGATTGATATAACGAGAGGGCATCGACCACTTGGGCTACTGACAAAAGTAAGTTGCAAGTAAACGAAAGGAAATAAGCCTTAAAAAATGTATGATATGTCTTTCTATTAAGTATATCTTGAATATGATTTGTACAAAAGTGCTATGTGTTATTATTCAACGCACTAAGGGGGTGTTTGGGATTGCTTATTGAAAATAGATTATTCGTTTTGAAAACGTATAATTAGATAATTAGCGGTTACAAAACGTGATTTTGAAAAATAGTATTTGGATTTGATTATGTTGTTTGAAATCACAATAATCAAATAATCAGTTTTTTTAGTATTTAGCAAATCACATTATTTTTTTAATTAACAGGTAAAACGACTGAAATAGACATTTACATATTTGTTGAATTAAATATACATCACAACATTAATGGGTAAAGTAGACTTTTTGTAAAATGGCCCTACATATGCAAAATTGCCACCACCCACTTTTTCAGAAGTGGGTTTTGTACTATTGTAAATGCAAATAATCATTTTTTTTCATCTTTTATGCAAACACTCATTTTAGCTCATCTCCATTTTATAAATGAAATAATCAGATAATTCACTTTATAACGCAATCCCAAACACCCACTAAATTAGAATCACATAAGAGATCTAATTATTCAGCATACTGTACGTTTCATTTGCCACAATAGATTCTTAATCTCACTTATATATTACTCTAGTATTTGTTCATTCACCGATGTGGGACAAAGTCACAAAACCACCACATACCACACACAATGTCACTGTTCCTCATCATCCTTCAGCAAATCACCCCCGAGCCAATTCAACCCAAGCACTCGCTCCTCACATTCATCTCAGCACTCTTACACTCTCCTCGTATCCGTTGAACACTTCACACTCAATTTGCACATGTAACGTTTTTTGTTGTTCATAACATTGTACGTTATAACTTTTAGTTAGATCTTATAGCTTGAAATAGAAAAAGTTTTATTTTGTGACGTTCCATTTAACATTAATTTCGTGGCGGTTTGTCAAATTACCATTTTATTATATCTGAATTCCGTTCATGTAAAGTGATACTCTTAATAAGAAATTATACATTGTTTACTTAGATTTGAAGACTCCATTAACTAATGAATTGCATGCTTGTCAACAAAAAATTGGACGTTTTCATGCCAAAATTAGCTTAAAATTAGATACTTAAGTTAATCGTAAAATGAATAAATTTTGTTTGGATTTATAAACCTCTGATTTTACGTAGCAAAAAAATTTGGATTTATAAACCTCCGATTTTAAGTCGCAAAAAAATCGATATGAGCACTATGAAGAGGTTTATACTAAAGACACTTAAACATGCTCATATAGAATTACATTAATCACATTAATAATAGCCTTACTTATAAATTGTTTAAGGGTTCGTGCTTTCATCATTTAAGTGGAACCAAGTCATGAAACCAAAACTCATTTTATTCTTCAAGCTTGTGTTTCAAGTGACTTAACCACCACATCTCCACCCTTCGTATCCTCTTCTATACACACATAAACACCTCATCTCAACAACACCTCACTTTTCTCATCATCCTCCACCAACTCACAACCGAGCCAACCCACTCCAACAACCCATTCCCGCACTCTCCACGCATCAAAGGGAATGTACACCTAGCACACAATATTTCCTTTCACAGTGATGTTTGTTATTTTCGTATGTTTGTAAGATGACATAGAATACTTATTTTACTGTTATATTTTTACATCATAACTAATTTTCGAAAAACATTGGTTGCAAATAAATTAAAAACGAAATTGACCTTTAATGTTCTAAAAATAAATGATAAAGATGCCTTCGAAGACTGTGTGATAAGGTTCGTTTGAAGCTCTCTACATTACGATTCAAGAGGTCTTCAAGTAAATGACTATAGAGATGGTTCGTTTGAAGCTCTCTACATTACGGTTCAAGAAGTCTTCAAGGGTGATGAGGATGTTAGATGCTTGGCATTTACCTCATAATGAGACGTAAGTTAATGTTGGTCACAAACACCTCTTTTCACCCACAAGGCCATAATGTCGTTGTTTGATTTCACCCTCGATTATATGTACTCTCGTTACATTCCAACAAACTCGATCACCAGTCTCATTTCTTCATAAATACTAACAATAGAAACCATGAATCGTGACATATATACCTGGTTGTATGAAGAACAAGCCAAATATTCGAATAAGGTGATGATAACAACATATATAAATGATTAGTGGTACTTCCCCTCATAAGTTAGTTTAAGAAAATGCACGGCCACAAGAGTCATTGCAATGACTAAGTCCGTTCGACGCAAAGAGAAACACTACATCTGTGTGGTATCGTTACAGAATCGATTTCAACGTTGAAGAAGTGGTAGATTCATGATTTGCATGCGCTCTAATTCTAACGACTAAATACACCAGGTGGCCGAGCCGTGACACGTACTGCTAGGAAAGCCATTGCGCGGGAGTTCAAAAATCCTACTAAGAAACTTTCCGCATGGGATCGATGTCTATTTTGCTGTGAAGTGGGAGGCAAACAGGGATTCGATTGCCTGCAAGCAAAGTTTTTACATTTACGACTCTTTATCTAGATAGTATTAGTATGGAGTGCCATAGAGCTAGCTTTTGTTTTTGGTTCGTTTTATGTAGTATAGTAGGTCTATGCATTCAAAACATATTGGATATTGCCTCTTTCAAACTCATATATCTTGGATCGTAATACAAGCGATCACATTCAAACAAAAAAGACGACATTGATATATACAAAGAAACAATGAGATGTATTGCATGATCAGTTGTATACTGGTGTGAGAATTGGTTGTTATACAATGTGTACACACGACTATAAAACAAGTCATTGACTTGTGAACTTTGTATTGTCTAAAGTCTAAGATTTAAGATCATTTGAGGACAAAAGATTATTTACATACCAAGGGATCAATCTCCACCCTCCATTTTTATTTGATCTAATGGATGAGATTAATCCCAACAATTTAAAAAACCCACTTTCATCATTTTTTTTCAAATATTAATATCTTTCAAACCGTTAATCATTAAGCCAAAAAAAAAATATCATTGCGACGAGCATTTAATTATCTTTCTATAGATAGGCACTTTGATATACTTTCGACAAAAATATTTTTTTCGTATTTTTCATGTTTTTTTTTTTAAGTTTTTTAGTTTTTTTTCGTTACTGAATTATGCATTAAAAAATCATATATGATAAAACACTAATTTGAATATCACATGTGATATTAGTGTAATATCAGATATGATATTACATATCATATATGATTTAACACTAATATGACATGTGATATTCAATTTAGTGTTTTATCATATATGATTTTCTTCATGCAAATTTCAGTAACGTAAAAAAGGAAAAAAATAACGAAAAAACGTGAAAAAAACGATTTTTTTTTCTTTTTTCGAAAGTATATCAAAGTGCCTGTCTATAGAAAGATAATTAAATGCTCGTCGTGATGGTATAAATATTTTCACTTAACGATTAACGGTTTAAGAGATATTTAAATTATAAAAAATAAATGAAAAATAAAATGCTTTTAATCTCAGCCATTGATTTCTTTTTAGATGGATGGTGGATATGAGTCCCTTGGTATGTGAGAAAAGTTTGGTATGTAAAATAACTCTACTCAAAGTCTAAACACACATTTGTTTTTGTTTTCTTTTATACTGTTCCTTCCTAGTGGAAGGGACAAATTAAGATAAATAACTGGCTTAGATAAGTCTAAAGTTAGTATGATCAGAGTGTTACAGAAATATGTATTTTCTTATTGTGTTCAATTAAGTGTCACTTTTGCCGTTGTTAGATGTCAAAGCAATTAAATTAACACGATTTTTTTTTCTTTTTATTATTGAAATACATATTTTCCTATGCAATAAACCATAGATGTTTAAAAGTAAAACTATTAAGTAAATAAAATTGTAAAACAAGTTATAATAATAGGCTTAAGTTTATACACATCACACTCTCTCAGCACATGAGTTGGCGTCACATGTGAAGTCACCAACACCGCTGCTCTTTTCGACAGCATCCCGACAAACTCACCATCCTACCAAACACTATCTAAATCAACGGTAACATTCTTCTAAATATATTAACAAAAGCAACCATGAATCGTGACGTACCTGGTCATATGAAGAACCAACCAAATATTCAAATAAGTGATCATCATAAAAACAAACATATATAAACGATGATCAATAGTACTTCCTTTGCCATATGTCGAGTCACCACCGACTCACAACCGAGCCAACTCACACCGGACACGCACTCCCCACATTCATTCATCTCAACCCTTCTGCACTCTCCGCGTATCCAACGAACAATTCACACTCGATTTGCACATGTCATGAGTTTTTATTACATTGTTACCACATATAACTAAAATTTATTTATTTATAATTAGAAAACGATAGTTTTATTTTGTGATCAAGCATATGTGACATTCCACGAACATAAAATTTTTAAACTCATAAAAAATTGGTAGCACATATAGTACTAAAAATTTATAGTTTCGTGCCACTTGTTCATCATAGTTAGATATCAAAAATGTTAATCATGGCATCCAATGACTTGTATCGAAATACTATGTCTTTTATTCATTAATCAAGATAAGAATTACTTTAAAAAGAATAGTAAAACAAATAATATAACTAGAATAAAAAGGAATGGCATATATTTATCACGAAAATGCCAGCAACTAATATTTGTTCATTTGGTACTCGTTCACATAAACTAAAATTAGTAGACTATTTTTCAAAATATTGCTCATATAATCACGTATAAATATTGCTTAAATGAAACCAATGTATTTATGATAGTAACTAAACTTAACAATACAATTGTTTCCTAACCGTTTTTGGTTTGTAGCCCTATCGTCTTAGTTATATAGCATTACATTTTGTTTATCCATCTATGTAGGACAAAGTCACATAACGAAAACTCTTCTCCACTTATACTGTCCGACCGATGAGGGACTAACCCAACACCCCCTAGGCATCATATCTTGAGAATGTAACAACACGAGAATCTTACATAGACTACATGCCAGGTTTTCGAGGTAAATATCATCTCCATGTCCCATGTTAGCCCCCTCCTAAGCCATAAAAACAACGAAGGTTGAGTGTGGCGTAACATTTTAAGCTAAGAAGATGCTTTCATAGTCTCATGTTGTTATAAATTTGCATCATTCCAAGCTTTCAACTTAGCTCAAACAACTTATCCAACATAACCTATGATATTATACTAACAATTGCAAACTAAAAACGGGTTTTATTTCAAGTGAGATTTTATCATATTGATGTTGATAGAAAACAAATGCTAACTTATTTGAAAGTAACAAGGAGCGCAACCATTTGTTCTTCGCGTCTTATCATGCTCGAAACGTTATTAGCTCAACCTAGTTTGCATAGTATTTACTAACTCGTGTCCCGCAAAACAAAATAGGTATAAATACCTTAATTCGTAACTGGCAAAGGTAAAAGAAATGACAAGTGTAATAAGTGAGCTCATGGTAGTTCTTAACTATTATGTCCAATTGCCTAATTATATATTGCAGTATAGTTTATTCATCAATTCATATGTGGGACAAGTCATAAAACCAAAACTACTCTTCTTCAAGCTTTTGTTTACTACCATGCACATACATCTCCACCCTCAAACCATCGCCACAATGCCGTTGTTCGATTTCACCCTCCTCATCATCACAATCAACGACTCTACCCAAACACCCATTCCTCACATTCATCTCATCCCTTTCACACTCTCCACGACATACACTATCACTATGCTCACTCCGTTTTATATATGTACTCTCGTTAGTCGTTACATTCCAAAAAACTAACCGGTCACATTTCCTAGAAAAATTAACAAAAGCAAGCATGAATAGACATACGTCCGGTACCTGGTCGTATGAAGAAAAAGCCAAATATTACAATAAGGTGATGAAACAACATTTCTAAATTCCTAGTGGTACTAGTTCCTATGGTATCTGTGGATCATCTCTTTCAAAAGGCATACTGTACATTTTTTATTATATTTTTTTGGTAAAGGGATTATACCCGGTGAATATATTAAAATAAACTATACATTTTACGAAGAATATCCAAGTTAGTTTAAGGAAATGCACAACAGTCTTTGCTTTGACTAAATCCGATTAATTTGAGGCAAATATTGTATATATGAATTGTGGCTCCTCTATGATTAGCGAGATTTTCATTGTTAAAGAAGTGGAATATAAATGATGAAATGCTCGTGTTTTGGTATGTTACTAAGAGTTTACATTTACGAGTTGCAACTCTTTAGATAGTGTTAGTATGGAGTGCCAGATTGAGCTACCTTTTGGTTTTGGCTCGTTTTATGTAGTACTGTAGTAGGTTCGCTGAAGATTGAAGATCTTATCTTTTTCATCATTTGACTATACCTGATGCCTGATGGTAAGACATGTGTATATTTTCATGGTGGTAACAAAAACATGAAGCACAGAAAAACTCATATATCTTCGATCGTAGTACAAGCGATCACAATTAAACAAAAGAGACGACATATTATGTAAATAATACTCGTACACAAAAGTTATGCATAGTCTACTTATTAAAATAGTGGCAGTTACTTGTATATTATGGACTATGTTGATTATAAAATCGCATGTTGGTTAATAAAATACCTTATAGCCTGATACATTTGTTAAACCATAAAACAAAAAAGTTAGATTACAATTATCTAGTTTGAAACCAAGTAACATATTTCACTTTATAGTTTTGATTTTACCAAAAAAATATTTGCTAATCTAGTTAATTATATAATATAATGAGATTCGTGGTTGTGGCTGGCCACATATAAAAGTAGATCCCAAAGTAATTAAATGGAAGCTAAAAAGGACATCTTAGAACACGAAAAAGACAACCAAAAAAAAAAACAAAACAAAACAAAAAAAACAAAAAAATAAGTAGCTTATTTGTTCATATGAAATGCATAAACTATTAGCTAAGCTTAAGTTTAGCAGATATGCTAAATCAGAATTTCATAAACGGAGAAAGTTGAATAAATAGAAGATGTAGAAAACAAAATTTGAGACGACAAAATTAATAACAAAGAATAAACCGGAGAAATAGAACACAAAAATTGAGACGAAAAATAACAAACAAAAAGTTGAAGGCTTTATTACTTCTCGTAAAAAAAGAAAATTTTACGCCTCTGTACTCAAGATATTTACTAGCAAATTGTTTAGTACAAAGACATAACACTTTTTCTTTATTTGATATTTCCATAGTTTTATTTATATAGTGATTTATGGTTTGTTCGTCATTCAATGTGGGATAATGTCACAAAATAAAAACTCTTTTCTTTCCTCAAACCTTCGTTTCAAGTGACATAACCACCACATCTTTAACCCCATATCACCCACAACATCACTATTCCTCTTCACTCTACTCCATCTCCAAGCCAACGTACAATCTCTCGCAAACATCCCACCAAACTCACTCATCGCATAACATATATTAACACTAAATCTAGAGGTCTATGTATTCAACACCACTTTCAAACGCATAATTTCATGATACAAGCAATCACAATCAAACTAAAGTGACTATGATACTCTACTATCATCATCCATCAAGTCACAACCAGCCAAATTATATCAATAAATCATGATACACATTAATCGTCAACGTACCCTTATTATTTATATGTAACTAATATGTAAATTCTCGATCTAATGAGAGCATATTCATATTAATGATTTATGTAATGAGAACCTATCGCAACTACCTCATAGCTGCTTATTAATGTTTACTTAATAGTTAAATCTTAGATTTAACTAAAATTCAAAAATTGTATGTGAACGAATGGTAAATCATTAGGCTCGTATACGATGGAGATATGATTCGTTGTATTAATCTCAAATTTTGCGCCACTTTTAGCTTGTCATATTGATGGCTTTGTACCTACATGTGTTATGTATCACAAAGTATCTTTCAAGTAATCATATAGAAGTATCATTTATACTTAAAATGATAACAAAGTGGTTAGATCGCATATGCCACAGGCTCTGATGAATAATGTTCCTGAGAATTACATTTGTTTATACATTGGAAAATGCATAACTATGAAGCCTAAGTTTTCTGAAACATTCCTTAGATTTTTACTGTCCCTTAAGTTTTTTTATCAAGCTTTTGTCACTTTTGCCACCGTCAGATATCAAAGAAATTAAACATAAATTTTATAGAATTGCTTGTTTGCTTAATTAATAAGCTAGACTCAAATAACATAAACGTAGAGCACTAAAATAAATGGTAGACTTTTAAAAGTAAGACCATTAAGTAAATAAAAATATAACAATTTCTCACAACAAAAAAGAATCATTTCAAACATATACGTATTAAAGATTTTATAAGTCATTGAATACGCACATGATGATATGAGACTTATGGATAACCTCATAATATTAGTCATATATTGATCCAAAGTCTGCTTATTCATCGATGTGGGGTAGTTACAAAACCAAAATTCATTCCACGTTCGAGCCTTCTCCACCCTCATAGCCTCACAAACTCAGTTATACATACAATCAACAATGTCATTACCCTCATGACTCTCCTCCTCAAGGACGGACCTTCATAGAGTCCTGGGGGCCACGCCCCCCCCCCCCCCCCAAATTTGCAGCACTTAGTGTAAATATTATAGGTTTTAGGGTAACTTAATTGAGGTTACAAACAAATCCCCGATTCGGCCCTCCCAAAATAAATTCGGCCCCCCCAAAAAAAATGTTCAAGTTCCGTCTATGCTCCTCCTCATCTGATCCTTACACTGCACCAAGTCACAACCAAGTCATTTCACTCCAAACCCCCACTCCTCACTTCCCTCCCATTCTCCAAACGCATCAATAGGAACACATCTGCGAATGGACCAGGCGTCATTTGTGACGTCACCAACACCATTGGAAACTTTCTAAAAAAAGTTTACTTTCAGCCGAATAATTTGTTGAGTAGTGAGTTTCTTGTTACCAAACATTCCGATGATCGAGTTCTAAAATTTAGGGTACTGTCATTATACATTTCTTAATTTCTTTAATCAAGAGCAATGTTAAAAGTTCCTTGCTCAAAATTACATGGACTTTTATCACACACGTTTTAACATGCATGTTAGTTAAGGATGAGCTTTTAATGGTGTAAACAGGGATGCGCATTTGGCTTTAGATGTTAGAAATAGAAATTATGTATCAATTCGATCCTGTAACCTTTTTTACGTGTGAAGTTTGGACCATTTGGATTATTGCATGCGGGCACTACCATGGACGTGGGAGTTGGCGGAGCTATAACAACAGTGATATGAATCGATAAAGAAGTAAGCCAGAATATATATTTACAAATGTATAACATTGACATGTCGAAGTTTTATAGCCAGAATATTTACAAATCTAGCAAACTACTCTTATATAAACATCTAAAGATCAATAAATAATTTTTATTAGATTTTTTTTTTCATAAAAAAATAGGTGTAAATTACGTGGGTGGTACCTTTTTTTGATATATATGTTTGAAGCCGCCACCTCACATCCATATCACTATGAACATTCATATAAAAAAGCATTGAACGAAGCTCAAAAAGAAATCACAACCAATGTAGGTTTTGGAAGAAATTAAACGCGAATGGGTATAGTACATTGTGTCTGAGAAACTTATACGTCAAAACATATACGTTTCTTGTATTGGACTTCATTTAAAACGATAATCCTTACATCTCAAAATTTTTATTCTCTTATTCGTTTTAAGATGTCTCAAGATAATTGTCTCAACTTTACTGACAACCATTTAAAAGACTTAAAAAATCTAAGGATAAAATCTTATTGGTTGAAGAGTACTGGTAGAAAGAACTAGTCGTTAAAAATAAAAAGTAGTAGTAAACTTTAGGCAAACAAGCTTAGTTGGTCTTAGCGTCGATATATTTATCAAACTCACTTTGTAAATGGACTGGGGAGTGACCAGTCACATTCCTTGAAGTTATATTAAGAAAAGCAACCATGAATCTCACAACTACAAGTAAAATTAAGCCAGGATTTTATCAAAAATACGGATCCATCACGGGTAAATCATGAGATATATGCCTGGTAATATGAAAAAAAAGCCAAAGATTCCAATATATGACTAGTCGTACTTCCTCCGGTATATATCAACCATGTCATTCAAAAGGCATAAAAACTGACTTTAGTTCTCTCCGTTGTCCTTTATGCAAAATACAACAAGATACCCATGATCATTTGTTTTTTGCTTGTAATTATTCATCTCAGGTGTGGAATCGTGTGGTGTTAAAAGCTGATATTCCGATCTCCTCGCATGTTTGGAGTGATATTATGGGTTGGATATTACCTATTGCTACGAAGAACAATGCTATAAGTATTGTAGGTTGTTTGATTGTGGCGGCTTCGTCCTACTATATCTGACAAGAGCGTGATAACAGGTTGCATGCTAATGGCATTCGGAATGTGGAAGAGTTGGTGAATGTCATTCTCGAAATTGTTAGACTTAAACTTGCATCAATCAAGTTCAATAAGAATGCTCGAGTGGCTAAGCTCAAAACCACATGGAATCTTGTGGCTGTTTGATTTTCTTGGTGTTGAATGGCGTTCTCATTAGAAGTATAAGTGAGCTTGATGTATATTGTTTTGGTTATACTTTTCTAATTACTTGGTTGTCGTTAAGTGGCATGTCACAAACAGTTTAGTGGTCGTTCAAGCGTCTTCTTGAGGTTAATGTGGTATTTCAGCCACATTCCATTGAACTTAACTTTTCTGTGATTAATATATTTTACCGGGGTAACCCTTTACCCAAAAAAAGGCATAAAAATTGAAAGTATATTTTACGAAATATCCAAGTGAGTTTAAGGAAATGCACCATCACCACAACACTTTTTACAAGTTACGAATTCATGAATTTTATCCCCAAGGTTATTATGTTATTTAATCCTGATTACATTTTAAGAAGTTGTTTGAAAAAATTATTATATTTAGTTATTATATGTTATCCTAAAATACAAAAATGCAAGTAAACAAAAGGAAATGATTATTCTAATGATCTCCCCTCATAAAGCCCCTCAATAACCTATAGTCAAATAAACATAAAAAGTCCAAACTATACAACCACCGGATTTACGTTATAGTGAAAACTATCCGATAATTGTTATACTCGGGACTAACAATTTGTTCATAGTCTTACTTATAAACTTCTACATTATTTGCTCATCCACAAATGTGGGATAAAGTCATAAAACCAACATACTCATTTCCTTCTTAACTTTTTGTTTCAAGTGACTTAACCACCTTATATGTAGCCTCACATACACAAATACCTAAGTTCAAACACAATGGCATTGTTCCTCTTCACTCTTCTCATTATCGTCCTCCAAATCACCCCCGAGCCTAATCAATCCAAGCACTAGATTAGAGTTTTGGTGAAACAGATTTTGAGTCACCACCGGATTTACGTTATAGTGAAAACTACACGATAATTATTATACTCGGGACTAACAATTTGTTCATAGTCTTACTTATAAACTTCTACATTATTTGCTCATCCACAAATGTGGGATAAAGTCATAAAACCAACATACTCATTTCCTTCTTGAACTTTTTGTTTCAAGTGACTTAACCACCTTATATGTAGCCTCACATACACAAATACCTAAGTCCAAACACAATGGCATTGTTCCTTTTCACTCTTCTCATTATCATCCTCCGAATCACCCCCGAGCCTAATCAATCCAAGCACTAGATTAGAGTTTTGGTGAAATAGATTTTGAGTCACTGGTGAAGAAACTATATGACTCTTTATGGTTCTCATTTTGTTTTCCGAAACACACATTTAATTTATGGCTTATTATGGCTCGTAAACTTAAGACACAAGACAAGTTGAGGCAATGGGATGTCGGCGAATTCATCGACTTAAACATGCTTCGGTGTCCTTTGTGTAAGACGACTCAGGATTCGGATGAGCACTTGTTTTTTGAATGCCCATATTCTTTGAAGGTATGGATTCTTGTTAATGTTAAGTCTGGGATGCATAATACTCCTTCAAAATTAGAAGACATCATGTCATGGCTGATCTCCATCTCTTCCAAGCATTCTTTGGTTAGTGTGGTCTCTCAGCTTATGTTTTCGGCTGTAACTTACTTCATTTGGCAAGAGAGAAATAATCGCTTATTCTCTACAGACACGAGGAAGGAGGAGCGAGTGTATGAAGTCATTTTCGAGAATGTTAGAATGAAGCTCGTATCTTTTCGGTTCAAAAGAAGTTCCAATGTCATGAAGACCTTGCAATATTGGAACATACCTTCTGATGTCACGTAGCTTTCTTTTTTGTCATAGATGGCTTGGTGTTTTTATTTTGGCTTTCCCAATTTTAAGTCCAAGTGATCTAGGCTTTAGTTATGTTTAGTGGCTGCTTGTTTCGAGTGTGTTCGAAGCAATGATGTTTTGCTCAGGCAAAGTGGTCTAGAGTGGTGCAAGTACACTCTCTCATGTAATTAACTCTTTATTCATTTATTCTATTCATCGGGTATCAAAAAACCTTTACCAAAAAAAATATATCCATTCTTTTAGAAATTAATAAAACAAAGGACACATAGGCTTAAATATGAAATTGGTCTTATATGAATCATAGAATAGAGTTGGAATGGTATTGTTCTTGGAAATAATTGTGCTACAAGTTAAACACGAAAATTTTTACTATAAAATCAATAACTTCAATTTTATAATAAACTTGAGTACATTAAAAGTTAATTTACGCAGTGGGATACTTTTGGTCTGATAAAAAATAAAATTATGTATATTCATAGTTGGAATATTTGTGTTTATACTTTAATATATTTCATTTCACAATTACGTTTGATATTTAGTATATGTTTGTAAGATTAATGATAATCCAGAACTATTCTTCAGGTAACATTGCTCTCAATTAGATTAATACGAAAATGCCTCTAATATTCTTCAAATAAATGACAAAGGCGTCTTCGAAGACTATGTATAAAATCTCGCCAAACTACATTGACAATTTTCAATTATGTAACTTATTGGTAGAAAAGTGGTTAATGGTGTGACGATAACATTAGATAATCCATTTAAGTTGTGTTTATGTTTACTTTTTAAATAAAGATATAGATATATCAGTTTGATTTTGATAGAAAAATAGGTAACTTAAAGCGGGGGCTACATTTTGATCTTCGCGTCTTGTCATGTTTGAAATGATATTAGCTCAACCTAGCATGCATTAATATATACTAACTCCGTGTCCAATAAAAAATAAGTAAATATACCTACTGTAATTCGTATCCAAAAAAAAAACTCACTGTGGATAAGGTAAAAATTTTCAAGTTGTTATCCTACAAAGTAAAACAAATAAACCACCAACTCACATAAGTGATATGTAAAGTGATGTTTATTTATATTTTGAGCTATCATCCTGATTATATATTGCATTAGAGTTTGTTAATGCATCTATGTGGGACAATGTCACAAAACCAAAACTCTTCTTCTTCAAGCTTTATTTTACAACCTTGCATGCACATCTCCACCCAGACCCTTGCCTATACACACGCAAACACCTCATTTCACCCACGACGCCATATTGTCGTTGTTCGATTTCACCCTTGCCTATATGTACTCTCGTTACATTCCAACAAACTCGATCACAAGTCTCATTTCTTTATAAATACTAACAATAGCAACCATATATGAATCATGACATATATATCGGCCGGTCATATGACGAACAAGCCAAGTTAAGATTCGAATAAGGTGATGATAACAGCATATATAAATGATTAGCGGTACTTCCCCTCGTAAGTTAATTTAAGAAAATGCACGGCCACAAGACTCTTTGCAATGACTAAATCCGTTCGATGCAAATAGAAACACTACATCTGTGTGGTATTGTTACATGATCGATTTCAATGTTGAAGAAGTGGTAGATACATGATCAGCACGCGCTTTAATTCTAACGACTAAAAACACGAGGTGGCCGAACCGTGACACAGCTAAGAATGCCATGGCAAGGGAGTTCAAAATCCAACTAAGAAACTTTCCGCATGGGATCGATGTCTATTTTGCTGCGAAGTGTGAGGCTAACAGGGACTCGATTGCCTGCAAGCAAAGTTTTTACATTTACAACTCTTTAGCTAGATAGTATTAGTATGGTGTGCCATAGAGCTAGCTTTTGTTTTTGGTTCGTTTTATATATACTACCTTATAATGCATTTAGGCCTTCTAAAATTAGAAGGCTTAAAATTCAGATTTTTAAAGTTACTTGTTATGGATAGATATATGTGTATTGCTAGAAAATTAAATGTATTCAATTAAAATTAAACGTATTCAATAAAAATTAAATGTCTTTTAAGTATATATACTTGTAACAGTCCTATACTTGTAACAACCCAATTTAACTCATCACCATAGTAGTAACAGCCAATACTGGTACCGAATAAAAAGCAACACCCACGCACAAAAAAGAAGGCCTCCACATATTTGCTTTTCTTTCATCCGTCTTCATGTTTTTATTTCTAACCTAAAACAAGCACATCTCTCTCACTAACCAAACAGTAGCAGCCGCTGCCGCCACCGCCATCGTAACCTGATCAGCGCCACCATCATAATCTTCTCATTATTGTAACCAAAACAAGATGATTATCACCAGAATGCAAAGACACAATCAAGACCCTAACCAATCACTCTTCAACTCCCATCCTAAATTTTAACTCAAAAGAGAAAGAAACACAGATAGATCTCAGCCTTCTCTTTTTATACCAACAAAGTTGTTATTAGAACAAAAGTATAAGAGAAATCACATCATAGATCATTTAGAAGATTAACTTCTTTTTTCTTATATCCAAAAATATTAAAGAAAGAACAAAACAACTCGTGTTTTATTCCTCTTTTCATTCGGTTTAGATTAAAGAAAAAAAAAATCAATCACAACCTACCCGAAACCTTGTTATACAAGATCTTGAAGTCGAGCTCCTTTCAACATATTCGTGAAAAATAAAGAAGTAAATGTGTTGCGGTTCGTTTGGAACAAGAAGAAAATGAAAGAAAGATATTAGTTTGTCATGCTCGATTTGTATAAAGAAAGATAGAGTATTAACGTTTGATGTTCGGTTTGCTAAAAAAAGTGTTTTTTTTGGGTTAGATCTAGAACACAAAGGACGATTTTTTGTTCTTGTGGTGGCTGGGTTGGTGTGATATAATTTTATGTGTGAGAAATTTTTAGGGTAACATAATTTTATGGTGGTGTTATATGGTGGGTATGTGTTAGGTTTAGCCTTTCACTTGGGCTTATTAGACCATCCGAAAAATTGGACTTACTTAATTTTGTGATTGGGCCAAAAATTCGTTACAAGTATGGTATGTTGGTTTTTGTTTAATTCGTTTGGACGGTTGGGTGATATAATTTGATATTAGATTGAAATATTGGTATAATTTTGAACACGATTTTTTTCGGGTTTCTTTTATCCGAATTTGATTATACAAGGTCTATAAAGTAGCATCATCGGTTGTCGCTAGGCCTTTCGCATTTAACCACACACAAAGATATTGTGTCTATTATGTTTTAAGATTTATTTATCTCGATCAATATTCCCTTATAAAAAATAAATCGCACACGCAAATATTTTAGACTGGGGTTCAAGATAAAATGGCCCATAACAAAAATCATCGCAAGCAGAAAATTTTAAACACCATAAACGACTGCCACTAGGTACATGTACTCGGCTATCTTACTCTTTTATAATGCATGAATAAAAAAGTTTTTTAAATTTTGAGATGTACAATTATACATGCTAATTGTACAATAATGTTAAGCTAATATTAAAATTGTACTTATTTCTTAGAAAGTGTATAAGAAAAACGTCAATAAATTAATGTTAATTGTTTCTATCTCTTAAGTTATTTAATAAAAGATTACAATAAGTAGCATCACAATAAGTAACTATGTTTACAAACTTTTCTTAAATCTTATTATCCCTTAGGTTCGTGGTTGTTGATTTAGGCTCGAGTTTCTATTAGGGTGTCTGAATCTTAAAAGCTATAAGCTTGGTTTCGATTATTATTGATTGTTTTTTGTGGTTTCATATTGAGCAGGCCGGCAAGGTTTTTCGATTTTACGGATATTTTAAACACCCCTATCCATAAAGCTTAACTTTATAGAAATCATGTAGCCATTTTGAACAACCAAAAAAACATTGTTTACTAAAATTATTGTTAATAAAAATCATATAAATGAAAAATATTGTCTCGCCACAAAATTTAGTCACAGGGTACCCGGTAGTGTAGTATAGTAGGTCTATGCATTCAAAACATAACGCCTCTTTCAAACTAGATGTATAGCATGATCAGTTTGTATACTTGTGTGAGAATGATTTGTTATACAATGTGTACACAATTGACTATTTAATGTACGTTTAAAAGATGTTATTGACTTTTATCAAAAAAAAAAAAAAAAAAAAATTATTGACTGGTCATGAGCTTTGTCTTCTTTTACATCAATTGACTATTTAATGTACGTTTAACGTCGATAACAACAAAATCAAGTTGATGTGTGTAACCATTTTTTTCTATGACATTGCTACCACATACAACTAAATTTTGTACCTGTGTCTTCTAGATTACATTCATGATACATTTGCCACGTAATACGTCATATCTAGTTATATCTAAGAGATTAAATATGAATCGTATGAAAATGTTATGTTTTTCAATTCATTAAGCTATATTGTAACTAAATAAACAGATACAATAAGTTCAACTACGGTATAAATGAAAAAAAAAACAATTAAACTTTAAGCAAATTAAAATAAAAAATTCAACATGACAACGTAGGAGAGATTAATAATAAAGAGTTTCCAACATACTCATAAAAATTGAGTTTAACACATCCATAATCAAAATTATAAAATGCTCAATTATTCGTTCATCTATGTCCGATAAATTCACAAAACCAGAACTGATGTGGTTATTCAACCTTTTGTTTCATGTGATTTGAACACCTCATCTCACCACAATTTTATTGCTCCACTTCACTCTTATCATCTTCCTTCACCAAGTCATTAGCGAGCCAACTCAGCCCAAACACGCACTCCTCACATTCATCTCACAATAATGTCATTGATATCTCGTATTAGATTGTTATCTGGTATAAATTAAATTAAATCTCTTTTATGTAATTATGGTATATTTATTTTGTGATTGAACATATGTAAATGGCATTCCATGTAACACAGAATTATGTGGCAACATGTCAAATTGAAATTAACATTTTATTTGTAAATTAATATCTAATCATGTAAGTGATACTCGTACAAGAAAATTATGCATATATTAGTAGCAGGTTGAGATAATTCCATATTTATCCAACCTGAAAATTAAAATACCATATTTCCTCAAAACATAAGTTTTTAGTGCATAAATACAATGCTTTTAAAGCATATGTTGGGAAAATATGGAATTATGATGTTTACGTTGGGGAAATATGGAATTGCACCCAGGTTACTTGGATATTATGATTAGGTTGATTAAAAAATCGCATGTTGGTTAATAAATACCTTAAAGTTTGATACTATTTGTTAAACCATAAAAACAAAATAGATTCGATGACATTCTTGTTTGAAACCAGGTAACACATTTCGCTTTACAGTTTTAATTTTGGCCAAAAAATCAGCTAACCAAGCTTACTATATAATGGGATTCGTTGTGGCTCGCATATAAACAGAGGCAGATCTATGTGTTACGAAGCGGTGTCAGGGAACCACCTTGCATGGCGAAATCTTTTAAAAGCGATGTTAAAAAAAATTAGGAACCACCTTAAAAATTATTTGGAAACTACCTTATAATTTTTTTTGAAAAATACTTTACTTTTAATATAAAGTATTCTTAGCCCAAATATCAAATAACCCCAAATAATTAGCCCATCCATTAAATAATAATTAACTTAAACAAAAAGCATGCAAAGTTAAATAGGGCTGTGATCGTGTGGACTGTGGAGCAGCGAAGAGACGATAAGGATATTTGATCGATTCATTGCATTCACAAATCAAAGTTATTTGTTATTTAGTTTATTTATTATTTCTAGTTTCTATGAGTAATTAAATAAGTAATTGTACTATTAACTATTTAACATACTGTATTACTATTTATTTTTTAGGGTTAGTTGTTTAGAATTTTAATTAATCTTTAGATTAAGGTGTTATGTATCATATGATTACTAATTAAAAGATTGAATGTTGGTATTTGTTTTAGTTAAAATGTTGAAGTTTTTAATCAAAAAAGGAGCATCTAGTTCAACATCTAAAGATGGAGATAAGGAGCAAAGAAAGTATATGAAAATTGATTTAAAGATCTACCTGTTGATCCGAAAGATCGAAAAAGTATAGACGAGTACCATGTAAATCAACGAGATGAGATTAGACAATTATATTTGAATAATGGGCCTTTCCAACCTAAAAATCATAATTTCAAAGTTAGGGATATCGGAGGTAAACCTTGTCGATTTGTTGCTTCATGGTTTGCTGATTATAAATATTGGTTGGAATATAGTATAAAAGAGGAAGTTGCTTTTTGCTTATGTTGTTATCTATTCAAATCCGAGATAAAGAATCAAGGGGGTCGGATAGTTTTGTAAAAGGTGGATTTAGAGCTTGGAATAGGAAAACAGGCTAGCTGAACACGATGAAGGAAAGCCACACATTCTTGCAGTAGAAAAATGTCAAAGCTTGATGAACCAAAAACAATCCATCACAACTGCCTTTGATAATCAAACTTCATTAGAAAAAGATGAATACTATATCCGTTTATGTTGTTCAATTGATGTTGTTAGATTCTTATTAATACAAGCATTATCTTTTTGTGGTCATGATGAAACAGAAGAGTCACATAACAAAGGTAACTTTATTGAACTTTTAAGATGGTTAGGCAATCAATGTGATCTAGCGTGGCGTGCAGCATTGAAGAAAGCTCCAAAAAATGCAAAAATGACATGTGGTAGTATCCAAAAAGATATTGCAACCGCGTGTGCGGATGAAATAGTCAATGCTATTAAAGTAGAGCTTGGAGATGATTTGTTTGCAATTTTAGTAGACGACTCACGTGATGTGTCTTGTAAAGAGCAAATGGCATTGGTTTTACGGTTCGTAAATAGAGAAGGGGAAGTTGTGGAAAGGCTTGTTGGTGTTAAGAAAGTTGAGGATACTTCAGGCTTGGCACTAAAGAATTATGTTTATGAAATGCTAGGGAAGTTGAAGTTGAGTCATACTAGAATCCGAGGACAAGGTTATGATGGAGCTAGTAACATGAGTGGTGCATTCAATGGCTTAAGGACCTTAATTCAAAACGATGCACCATCCGCATACTTTGTTCATTGTTTTGCTCATCAATTACAATTAGCACTTGTATTTGTTGCAAAGAATCATGGTAAAATTAATGATTTTTTTTTTTTACCATCACTCGTTTGTTGAATCTTATTGGATCTTCCTATAAGCGAAGGGATAAAATAAGGGAGAAACAAGCAACCAACATTGTAGCATCATTGGCACAAGGTTTGTTTCAACTATATACTATTTAATTATAGGGGTTGATTTTTTTTCTTTCTATTTTGTATTATAGAAATTATGTACTTGAGCTATCACTAAATAATACTATTGTACTATTGTTTGTTTAGGTGACATTGAAAGCGGTAAAGGGATGAATCAACAATATGGTGTAAAAAGGCCATGTGACACTAGATGGGGCTCTCATTATGGTTCACTATTAAATATGAAGAAAATATATTCTTCAATCTGTGAAGTACTTCAAGACCTTGGCTTCAATAGTAGTGATCAAGACAATAGAGCCGAAGCACTTCGTGTCTTAAGAAAAATCAAAACATTTGATTTTGTGTTTTGTTTACACTTAATGGTTGACATCTTATGGGAAACAGATAGTTTAAATAAAACACTACAAAAGAAAGACCAACAAATTGTTAATGCAATGCATCAAGTGAGGACTTCTAAAGAAAGATTACAAGACATGAGGAATGGAGGATGGGAAGCTCTTATACAAAAGGTTACTTTGTTTTCTGAAAAATATGATTGTGAACTTATTGATATGAATGATGCATATTTTGATGGAATAAGTCGTCGTATTGGTTCAAAGGTTAGCAATTTCCACTATAATATAGCTAATGTATTTGTTTGACTAGTTTACACTTAACAGATTAACCACTAACAATATGATTTTGACTATTTTTTTAGGTTAACAACTTGCACCATTACCAAGTTGATGTACTTTACTAGGTTATTGATATGCAACTTCAAGAGATCAATCATCGTTTTAACGAAGTGAACACGAGACTACTTATTTGTATGTCTTCTTTGTGCCCAAGTAGGTCCTTTGAAGCATTTAAATTCGATGATCTAATAGAATTGGCTACTTTTTATCCGGAAGAGTTTCCAACACCTTATGATTCACTTGAATTAGAACTTAGACGTTATATTGTGGATGTAAGTGGAGATAAAGAGTTTGCTACCTTGAAAGATATTAAAGATCTATGCAAGAAGATGGTTGAAACAAAGAAAAATAAAATATACCTAAATGTATATCTTCTCATCAAATTAGTATTGATTTTACCGGTTGCAACTTCTATCGTGGAACGTGCGTTTTCGGCAATGAAGCTCATTAAGAGTGATCTAAGCAATAAAATGGGGGATGACTTTATGCATGATTGTTTAGTCTCATATGTTGAAAAGGATATATTACAAGGCATTAGTAATGATACAATCATTGCTCATTTTCAAGCTATGAAACCTAGAAAGATGCAAGTGAAAGTGAAATTATAAACGCATTAACTATTATGTTACAATTCTATGTTTAATCTTTTTTCTTATTATTGCATTTTGTAACATTTGACCCGATCCGACCCGAAAATTGATCAGTTGGTTGGTTGACCTATTGAATTTTTCAACTTGACCAAATCAAGGAACCACCTTAGATTTCCGGCTAGATCCACCATTGCATATAAAAATATAGAAATTGCTAAAGACTTCTTAGAACACGTAAAAAGAAAAAGTAAGTTGTTTATCATGCATAAATTCTTAAGCTTAAACGTACATTACATATACACATTTCGAGAAATATCGCAAGTGAGTTAGGAAATGTAACGCCACAACGACATTCTTTACAATGACTATATTTGTCATAGGAAAATAGAAACAGTACTACACGAGTCGTATATGTGGATTGTGGTTCCTCTAACGAGATTTTCAATGTTCATCACTAGGTATCTATGCATTTAAATTTTAAGACCTCTTTCAAACTCGTTTGTTTTTATGTTCTCTTCTAGTGGTTAATCATGAGACTAACTTTGAACTCAAATACTTACAGGCTCAGATATCTAGAGTGTCCACTTCAGTTATTATTATGGGAAAAAGATCGACTTTAGCTTCATTAGAGTTATGGTGCAACATATTCTCATCAGTCATCGGTTAAAGTGCGGCTACTCGAGCAAAATTTTGTGGCTCCACCTCTAGTTTACATTTGGGGAAGACAAAAGATATTTAATGCATGGACAACGTCGATAACAACAAAATCAGGTTCACGGTTGTTCAGAGAATCTCTCCGAATTTAGTGACAAGTAAAAAAAACAATAACGTTTTTCATTCAATAAGCTAGATTAGAGTCACATAAAAATTACTCCCTCCGTCTCAAAATTATTATCAGGAGACAAAAATTACAAAGTTTAATAAAAGTGAGACTAGTATATCTCTCAATCACTCAAATATAATAATCCTCCTCAAAATTCTCTTTTTCTTACTTAAAAAAAATGTAGACTATGATTTAAAAAAAAATGTAGACTATGATTTCGAAACAGAGGAGTATTAAAGTTTGCACACACCAGATTTAAAGTAAAGAATATATGGTACCATGCACAACCTAGCTTCACTTTATCCATTTATAGTCTTAGTTATAAATTGCTTTAGTATTTGCTCATCGGCGGATGTGGAATAGAGTAACAAAACCAACAAGAGAAAAGTTCAATGTAAATTTAAAATTTATTAAAGACTCAATAAACCAATTATAGTTATTCATTTTTTTTTCAAATTAAAAAAAAAAAAAAAAAAAAACTTACTTTATCTCTTTTTTTGAAATTAAATATCTCACAAATCGGCAGTCGTTACGCAAAACGAATCATATCATCGCGACGAGAATTAAATTATCTTTTTATAGAGGGGCACTTTTATATAAATTATCATATCATCGTTACGCAAAACAAACCTTCGTTTCAAGATACGCGTAAGAATCTCCATCAATATGGTAAACAAATATGGGGACATTGGGTCTCCTTGACGCAACCCACGTTTCCCTTTGAAGTACCCATGCAACTCACCATTCACATTGATAGAGAATAACGTACTAGAAACGCACGCCATAATCCACTTATTCATTCTATCATGAAACCCGAATCCATGTAAAATTTTCTTCAAAAACGTCCAACTAACCGTATCATACGCTTTTTGGATATCAATTTTAAAAGCACATCTCGGCAGGCCTCTATTCAAGTGGTAATTGTGCATTAACTCTTGAGTTAGAAGAATGTTATCTGAGATACTACGACTCGGAATAAACGCCGACTCATTATTACTAACAATGTCATCTAGGCCATCTTTGATTCGATTCGTAATGATTTTGCTCATGCATTTATAATGGCATTGCAACACGAGATTGGACGATAGTCGTTAACTCGAGAAGCAGAAGATACCTTAGGCAGCAAGGCTAAGATTGCATGGTTAATTTCTTATAGAATACACCCATTAGAGAAGTAAAACCATATGGGCCAGGGCTCTATCATTACCTATAGAAAACATAGCATCTTTAATTTCATTATTAGAGACCTTACGTATCATATGACAAGGTCTTTCAGCACTTAACTGTTACGAAAATAGCCCATGCACATTGTTGGCGTATGTCACTTCCCGGCAGTTTAGTCAAATGCCGGAGAACCTAACCCCCCGGCTATAAGCCAAAACCGCTCGGCACAGCATGAAATCTCCCGGATAAGGCACACTAGCCCAGTTGGACCAAGCATATATGCAATCATGTACCGGAGGGTTAAAATAACCCCCCGGCATAACGGACACCTGACATCATCGTGTATAAAAGGAAAGGAATCTTGGTCAGAACCACTGACCCTTTCCAGGCGGAATCTAAACAGAGTAAAGTCAACTCCCGCCCAAAAGAGTCACTATCGCCCACGTGATCTCCGGGTGAGGACAAAAGCTCCGCATCTATAAAAGGAATCAAGCAACAGCATTCGAGGTTAATCAATTCTCACCCATTTTTCATAACATTTTACTCTGACACATACACATACTCATTCTCACGCCTGAGCTTGGTCTAGGGATAAAACCCTAGGCGAGGCTAACGCGTGTTGTCTTTGTGATTATAGATCCGAAGGTATCTAATCCGGAGGGCTCGACCGAAGGATTACCGAAGGATTAGCTTGTTAGGGTAATTACAACTTTTTACCTCAACAAATTGGCGCCATCCGTGGGATCCGCTATTCTAACTACCAACACTAGAAAATGGCAGGTCCTACCACCGAAACACCCCCGGGTACCTCCACGGAAACACCGTCCGGAAGCAACCCACCTAACCTCGAAGAGCAAATACTAAACCACATATCATCGTTGAAGGCATTGATACAGCAACACAACACCCAAGGAAAAAGCCCGCTACAACCCATACGGATAGATTTTGGAGATGAAGTCGAAGGACCCACCATAGTGGAAAAGGAGAAAGACCCGAAAGGAAAGCAGGTCATGGAAGATCTACACAAGCCATACAGAGATGCCCCCAGGTCCCCGTTCACGCGACGGATAGTAGAATTCGCCGGAACGAGATATGAGTTGCCTAAGAACATAAAACTCTACAACGGATCTTCAGACCCGGATGACCATGTAACTCGTTTCTCCGGGGCGGCTAACCACGGCGGTTGGCCAATGCCGGTATGGTGCTGGATGTTCCAGCAAACTCTGGACGGTCCAGCAAGCGGGTGGTTCGAGCGATTGCCCAACGGCAGCATTGACAGCTGGGAGGAGCTCAGAGATAACTTCCTAGAGAGATTCGCGCTCAGGAGGAAGTGTCTAAAAGACCCGATGGAGCTCACGAAGATCGTGCGGAAGGCTCATGAAACCCTGCTAGAGTTTAAGGAAAGATGGACCGACGAAGCTAGCTACATCCCCGGGGTGCCAGAAATAATGCAAATATCCTCATTCACCAATGGAAGCAAATGCCCGGAGTTGGTAAAACGATTCTCAGACAAAGTCCCCAAAACAGTCACGGAAATGATGAAAAGGGTAGAAGATTTTGTACGTTCGGAGGAAGCCTACAACACTACAGAACTCCCTAAAGGGGAATGGAACCGCAGGTTATGCACAGGAAGCCAGCCAGATCGAACCCCCCGAGTCACAAACCTCCCCGACAGACGAAGAGGAGACAGGAGGACGGAGCAAAAATCCCGAAGCCAGTACAATCCCTACTACCCGACAAAGACTGATAACTACAAGTACGACCACCGAAGTGATTACAGGAGGAACCAGTACAGGAACGAGGCCAGACCCATAGATTTGAACCTTCTCTCAAAAGCCCCTAAAGAAATTTTGGCTACGGAACTTCAACTAAACCTACCACCACCCCCGCCTCTGAGGGGAGCACCAAGAAGAGAAAACTTAGACAAGTTCTGTGACTACCACGGAGAGAAGGGCCATCTCACCAATGACTGCTACCAACTCAAGGAACACCTCAGAAAAGCTTTGGAAACAGGCAAGTTAGATCATTTATTAAAAGAAGTAAGGCAGATGGGAAGAAACCCACCCAGAGAAAATCAGCCAGGCAGAGGAAGGGTGATAAACATGGTATACGGAGGAAGAATGGACAGAAAACGAAAGAGCAACGGCCGAGAGGAAGACTGGATGAACGTTCCTATAGCTTTCCCCCCCGTTCTGCCGGGGGACGTTTCCGAAGAGCCACTAATAATCGAAGCAGATGTTGAAGGATACACCGTAAGGAGAGTTTATGTCGATCCAGGGGCAGCCGTGGAAGTAATGTACGAACACTGTTTTCAAAACCTATGTCCGGAAATCAAAGGGAAGCTAAGAGAAACGAACACACCTCTAGTAGGATTTTCAGGCGAGACGATAAAGCCCCTAGGGAAAATAGACCTAAACGTGTGTTTCGGAAACGATGGCCTCTATCGCCGAGCCGTAATGACGTTTGCAGTGATAAGATCCCCCTCCCCGTATAACATTATCCTGGGACGATCAGGTATTAGGGAATTAAGGGCGATCCCCTCGACCATCCACTCCATGATAAAATTCCCAATGCCAAGGGGGGTGGCAACCCTGGTTACCAGATCAATAGTCATCTCTGAATGTAGGAGGTTGGAAAGACATTTCATAACAAAGGAGTTAGAAAGTAAGGGGAGAGAAGACTCTCCGAACGAAGAAGGGTCTAATGACAAAACAGAAGAAGTAATGGTAAACCCCCAATTCCCAGAGCAAATGGTCACTATCGGGAGCAATTTTTCCCAAGAATGCAAGAGGCGATTGATAGAACTACTGAAAAACAACAAGGACATATTCGCTTGGCAACCGGCAGACATGACAGGGGTTCCCCGTCGAGTCATAGAACACTAGCTAAATGTCAATGTGAATGACAGACCAATAGCTCAGAAGAAGAGAACTTTCTCGGCTGAAAAGAATCAGGCGATCAACACCGAAGTAGAGGAATGGCTGAAAGCAGGAATAGTCCGGGCAGTGAAATATCCTACATGGATTTCCAATCCTGTGTTGGTAAAGAAACCGGACGGATCATGGAGAATGTGCATGGATTTCAAGAGCATCAATGCTTCGTGCCCAAAGGATTACTACCCACTCCCAGAAATCGATTGGAAAATTGAATCTGTAATGGGTTACAAGTACAAGTGTTTTCTCGATGCATACAAGGGGTACCACCAAGTCCAAATGGCCAAAGAAGACGAAGAGAAAACAGCCTTCTACACAAAGCATGGAACCTTTTGCTACACCAAAATGCCGTTCAGTCTAAGGAATGCCGAGGCGACGTACCAAAGACTGGTGGATTCAAGTTTTAAGGAGCAAATTGGCCGGAATTTGGAAGTATACGTCGACGATATGGTGATCAAAAGCAGAAGTGAAGTAGAACTGCTAGCAGACATGGCAGAAACATTCGACAACCTCCGAAGGATCAACATGAAGCTCAACCCTAAAAAGTGCTCTTTTGGAGTGGAAGAAGGAAAATTCCTCGGTTATGTCGTAACATCTGAAGGAATAAGAGCTAATCCGAAGAAAACAAAGGCGATAGCCGACATGCAAGCGCCCAGAACACTCAAGGAGATGCAGAGCCTCAGCGGGAAGCTGGCAGCTATGAACAGGTTCCTGTCTCGATCGGCTGAGAAAGCGTTGCCCTTCTTCAACACTTTGAAAAATATCACGAAAGATAACCACAAGGAGTACCGGTGGAGCAAGGAGGCCGAAGAGGCGTTCCAAAAGATGAAGGGTGTGATTTTAGAGTTACCCAATCTAACGGCCCCGGTGGCAGGAGAAGATCTCTTCATATACCTAGCGGCAGCCGAAGAAGCCATAAGCGCTGTTCTAATGGTAGAAAGGAAAGGGAAACAAATGCCGGTACACTATGTTAGCAGAACGCTCCACGACGCCGAGCGAAATTATGCTCCTCTGGAAAAATTAGCTTTAGCACTACGGCACTGCTCTAGAAGACTCCGGAGGTATTTTGAAGCACATCACATCAAGGTGATCACAGACCAACCCATCCGGGATGTATTAAGCAAACCTGAGTCTTCGGGGAAACTGATGAAATATGCGGTAGAGTTGGGAGCATACAAGATCACTTACATTCCCAGAAACGCCGTCAAGGGCCAGGTCCTGGCAGATTTTATAAACGAGGTACCGGTCAACAAAACAGGGAGAAAAGAGAAAAGCAAAGAAGTATGCAACGTCTCTACAACAAAGGAGGAGTGGACGCTGTTCATGGACGGAGCATCTAACAAAAAAGGCTCCGGAGCAGGTTTGGTGTTGATAAGTCCCGACCAAACAGAGTACACATATGCTCTTCGGCTCAACTTCCCCAGCACAATTAACGAGGCGGAATACGAGGCGTTGCTGGCCGGACTGAGGATAGCAAAGGACATGAAGATCCAGGTGCTAAGTGCTAAGGTAGACTCCAACCTGGTGTCAAGTCAAATTAACGGAGAGTTCACCACCTACAAAGAAAGCATGACCAAGTATTTGGCTAAGGCAAAGGAATATATCGGATGTTTCAGGCAGTTCAGAATACAAAATATTCCCAGAGCACAGAATCAAAAGGCCGATGTACTGAGCAAACTGGCCTCTGTTGCATTCGATCACTTGACAAAAGAGATACTCGTCGAAGTATTGGAAACACCATCAACCGAAGAGAAGGTCGTTGGAGCGATAGTTGAAGAAGAGGAAGAAAACTGGATGTCTCCCATCATCCGGTGCATTACTGAAGGAAAATGGCCTAGCGACGAAAACGAAGCAAGAACCTTGCGGATGAAGATACCTCATTACATCATGGAAGACGGGGTACTGTTCAAGAAGTCATATTTAGGCCCAATGATGAGGTGTGTGGGTCCACTGCAGGCCAATTACGTGGTCAGGGAGGTACACGAAGGGGCATGTGGCATGCACTCCGGCCCAAGATCCGTGGTAGCGAAGCTGATCAGACAAGGATACTACTGGCCGACAATGCACAGGGACACCCGAGAGGTCATTCAAAAATGCGAATCCTGCCAAATACACTCCCCGGTTCCAAAACTGCCGAAGACTCTCATGACTTCTATCATGTCACCTTGGCCTTTCTTCCAATGGGGAATGGATGTATTGGGCCCTCTCCCTGAAGCACCCGGGAAGGTCAAGTATGTAATTGTGGCCATCGATTACTTCACAAAGTGGATGGAAGCCAAACCTCTAGCAAAAACCACAGGCAAAGAAGTCATAAAATTCGTGTGGAATAACATCGTGTGTCGTTTCGGCCTGCCACATATAATTGTAACAGATAATGGTAGCAACTTCATTCATGACCCCTTCAAACGTTGGTGTGAAAAACTAAACATCAAACAGATAAATACTGCCGTGGCACACCCCCAAGCAAACGGTCTGGTAGAACGAGCAAACAAGAGTTTGATGCATGGCTTCAAGACAAGACTGGGGAAAAGTAGATCTGGATGGGTCGACGAGCTACCGAACGTTTTGTGGGCTCACCGCACATCCTTAAAGACTAGCAACGGTGAAACACCATTCAGTTTGACATACGGGAGTGAAGCTGTGATCCCCGCGGAAATTGGCATGCCCACCTTCCGAACAATGAAGATTACCGAAGAGGGAAACGAAGAGGAAAGGCGCTTAAACCTGGATCTCTTAGAAGAAAGAAGAGACTCAGCAGCCGTTGAGGAAGCCAGGTACAAAAAGAAGGTAGAGCAGTATTACAATCGAAGGGTCAAAGGCGAAAAACTCAGAGTAGGAGACTTCGTCTACAGGAAAAATGAAGCCAGCAGACAAGAAAACCTAGGGAAGTTGGGACCCAACTGGGAGGGCCCATACCAAATAACGGAGGCATACGACAATGGCTCCTACAAGTTACAGACAGCCGAAGGAAAAGATGTCCCCCGCACTTGGAACGCGGTGAACCTAAGAAAATGCTTCTTGTAGAATAGAAGAAAGCTATGTAACCGTTAAGCCCTAGAGGCAATATGTTTAAGCAAGTTCTTAATGAAAATCACAGCTCCCCGTGTTTCGGAGGGGCAATTTTCCATATGAGTAGTTTCTGAACATAATTAGTAAATGATCCCCCCGACAGGCTCGCGACCTCCGGGGAAAAATGGTCAATGTTCAAAGATGGTTCATATCCAAAAAGGATTGCCATAAAATGCCGAACGGTTTATACCCAAAAAGGGTTGCCCAGGCGATAAAAAGATGGTTTATATCCAAAAAGGATTGCCATAAAATGCCGAACGGTTTATACCCAAAAAGGGTTTCCCAGGCGATAAAAAGATGGTTTATATCCAAAAAGGATTGCCATAATATGCCGAACGGTTTATACCCAAAAAGGGTTGCCCAGGCGATAAAAAGATGGTTTATATCCAAAAAGGATTGCCATAATATGCCGAACGGTTTATACCCAAAAAGGGTTGCCCAGGCGATAAAAAGATGGTTTATATCCAAAAAGGATTGCCATAATATGCCGAACGGTTTATACCCAAAAAGGGTTGCCCAGGCGATAAAAAGATGGTTTATATCCAAAAAGGATTGCCATAAAATGCCGAACGGTTTATACCCAAAAAGGGTTACCCAGGCAACAAAAAGATTGTTTATGCCCAAGAAGAACAAACGCAACACCGAACAATCCATGCCTAGAGGAGATCGCCGAAGTAAACACAATAATCCATACGTAAACGGGCAAATAAAATACAAAGATGTAAAAAAAAGGAGCGGCTATAGATTTCATTCAACAAACAAAAATTCCCCAAACAAGTTCATTCAAGGTTACAAAACACGTCATTACAAAAATAACATCGTTCGGCAATATCACCGTCACAAAAGAGTTATCTAAAAATAAAAACATAAGGATAACAAACTTCAGACGGGAGGAGCGCTGGTCCCCTCATCCTTATCCTTATTCTCGACCTCTTCTTCAACGGCATGATCCGGGGCTGGGTCAGGCATCAAAGCCGAGACAAAACTGTAAGGACGATGACAAGCACTTCGAACCTTGGCAACGTAAGGATACTCCTTCACAAAGAGTTCATCGTACAGAGCTAAATACTTGGTAGGAGCATCCATATCCAAACCCTCAGTATCAGCCAATATCCCCTGCACTTCCTCCTCCGAACGACCAATAGACACATCGTCCAACCACCCTGCCATACCACTCAAACTGAAAGGAACAGCCATCGAAGCCTTATACTCGTGGCTGCCATGAAGACGAGCGACGAACGCCGGGATGAAGTCCCTAACAAGATTCGCCCGTTCGATCTCCAGATTCCCTGCGGCTATAGCCACTTCTTGGCGTTGTTTCAGCAGAGCGGCATTCTCTTCCTCTTCATTCTTCAGAGCCCCCTTCGTCTCCATCAGCTCTTTCTCCAAACTTGATATTTTTTCACTCTGAGCAAGGGACAATTTCAACCACTCAGCTTTCTCACCCTCCAGTGTGCGAACCTGTTTTTTCAAACCCTCCTCCCGAGCAGAAGTCTCGCCGAGCGTATCCTTCGCCACTTTCAATTCCGCCAGAGTCCTATCCAAAAAGCCGAAGTTGTCTTTAGCAGCTTTCTCACACTCACTGTGCTCATCGACCAACTCGCGGTGATCAAGGTCAAGACTCTCGAAGCGAACAAGCAAATCCACAAAGGCAAGCGAAACCCTAGCCAGGATAGCCCACGACCGCTGGGCTGACTCAGTATCCGACAGTGTCTGCATATATTCCTCTTCGGCGGGAGGAGGCAGATGAACCATGAGATCCCGATACTTTTCGTACCCCTTCACCCTTTCATCTTTTTTGATCGACCACCCCGGCACATAGGTGGCGCTAGACGAGGTACCTTCTTCATCAGCGGTACCCTTGCCCTCGCGACGCATGGGAGGAGGAGAATTAGCTGCAAGAAGTGCAAAATAAAAATTAAGTATACATAGGAAATAACCAAAAGATAGCAACGAAAAGATAAGTCGGAGCAGAAAGAAACCGACTCACCATCCTCCTGAGGAGCGGGCTGCTCGACAAATTGGGAAGCCTCAGCATCATGATCCTTCGGCCCAGCCTCCACATCAACACCAGCATTAGCATCATTAGCACCCCCTAACTTGTTGCTGGAGTGACCCTCCAAATCTCCCTTTTCAACAACCGGCGGATCATTCGGTGGTTGGCCCTCCGGCTGAAGGGTGTTCCCCGGCGTCGGATTCGTATGAGAATCCAAATTGATCACAGGAGTAGGACTTTTCTTCCGTCTCTTCGGCAGGCCGGAGCCACCTTCCCCGACCTGACGCTTACAGGGTTTATAACCCTGGGCTTTCGCCTCCGCGGCCTTCTTTTTCTTCTCTTTGGCCTCCAAAACTTTGGGGTCGGCCACCTCGACCCTCTTCATAGCATTAGTCTTCGGCAGAACCGTCGTGCCAGGGGGACTCGGAAGACTAACATGCATTATATGGGCTTGCCCCTCTTGATACTTATCCCCTCGAGTCATTGCAGCCCCCTTGCGATAGCTCGGCTTAGTAAGATAGTCAGACATGGTCAAAGCTGCAAGATACATGGAAAATGTTAAACAAGAAAACACAAAATGTTAAACAAAGAAAGAAAATATACAGGCCAAGTACCATTCCCCTCGGCATCCTGCAGAGTCGCCCGATAACCCGGATATTTCCATTTGGCCGACAACCCCACGGCATACAAAAAATCCGGCGGAATTTTGATCAAGTCTATGACATTCGCCGACAATAAATCCGCATGAGGCATAGAAAACTCCCCGGTGGGAAACGGATCGGACACATCTGAGTCCGGATGCCTCCACGGCATAGCAAAGGGTACTGCCCGACGGTCAATCAAAAAGAACTGTCTCTTCCAACCCTTTAACGAAGACAAAATTTCTTGAAAACACACTTTACGTTGCTTACCATCTCGCTTAGCAAACGTGAACCAGTGCCCTTGTTTATGTAATTTGTAAAAGGCTCGGAACAAAGAAGTCGTGGGAGTAATATGAAGGCTACGGCTATATACCTCAAAAAGTGTAACCCTATGTAAACCTATCGGTACTAATTGGGAAATGTGAACTTTATAATAATGGAGAACGTCTAAGAGGAAGCTAGAAAAAGGAACAGAAATCCCCCCTTCAATAAAATATTCTAAGTATAATCCTATAGCATCATCCCCAAGTTGCCCCATGGTAAAGTCATCTGGTGGCAGCCTCGGATGAAGGTCGGAAGGTATCCCAAATTCCCTCACGGCCCATTGCAACGACTTATCAGTCATAATAGAAGTATACTTATCCAAATAAAATTTGGGACGGGGTAGGGACGGACCCTCGGAAACCGGCCCAGATCCCCGAGCAGATGACGAGCCGGACGGTTCAGACATGTTTGCCGGAAGGGAATGGTCGCACCTATAAAACTAAAGAGGAAAAACTAGAGTAGTACCTGGACAGAAGACGGAGAGCAAATGAAACCGTTCGGCCAAATAACGCAGAGGAGACGTGTGAGTAAAAATTTTTACGGTGGTAAAAATGAGGAGAAACAAGCTATTTATAAGCAAAAGATGAGGGTAGATGAGGCGTCACGTCGTGTCAGAGGCAACGTGGCAAAATCCTCACCACGCAACACACGCCCACTGCCACGTGCCCCAGCGTCGTATAATCACAATGCCACACAACCTCCTGACGTGTCACACCCTACACAGTAAAAAAAAAAAAAAAAAAAAAAAAAAAAAAAAAAAAAAAAAAAAAAAAAGGGGAAGAGTTATTAAGAAGAAAGAAGGAACGACCGGCAAAACACCCGCCGAAGCACGCTACAGACTTCCAATATCATATAATGAACATGTCCATTAACATGATACTGGGGGGGGGACATGTTGGCGTATGTCACTTCCCGGCAGTTTAGTCAAATGCCGGAGAACCTAACCCCCCGGCTATAAGCTAAAACCGCTCGGCACAGCAAGAAATCTCCCGGATAAGGCACACTAGCCCAGTTGGACCAAGCATATATGCAATCATGTACCGGAGGGTTAAAATAACCCCCCGGCATAACGGACACCTGACATCATCGTGTATAAAAGGAAAGGAATCTTGGTCAGAACCACTGACCCTTTCCAGGCGGAATCTAAACAGAGTAAAGTCAACTCCCCCCCAAAAGAGTCACTATCGCCCACGTAATCTCCGGGTGAGGACAAAAGCTCCGGATCTATAAAAGGAATCAAGCAACAGCATTCGAGGTTAATCAATTCTCACCCATTTTTCATAACATTTTACTCTGACACATACACATACTCATTCTCACGCCTGAGCTTGGTCTAGGGATAAAACCCTAGGCGAGGCTAACGCGTGTTGTCTTTGTGATTACAGATCCGAAGGTATCTAATCCGGAGGGCTCGACCGAAGGATTACCGAAGGATTAGCTTGTTAGGGTAATTACAACTTTTTACCTCAACACACATTAAGAGGCATAACAATGCTCTCAACACCAAGGAATTCCATATAATGATCAACAAATACTTTAGGAAAATTACTTCCTTCATAGATGATATTATCGTGGCCCATGACACAATCAATTCAACTTCTACTTATTTTAGCCTTAACAGATCGGTGGAAATAGCATGTATTAGAATCCCCCTCACGAAGCCAATCTATCTTTGCCCTTTGTTTCAAAAACCACTCTTCATCTAGCACAACTTGTGTATAGGCAGTAAGTTAAGACGCTTCTTCATCACCAAGGACTGTTGAAGGCGGGTTTCTATCTAGCTCTTTTTAAACCTCGTCAAGTTCATGACGAAGTCTAACTAAACGATCATGAATATTTCCTTGATCACTTAGGAGTTTTCAAAGACGCTTTTTCAAGTAGCGCATTTTCTTGACAAGCCTAAACATATTATGACCTTGAACATTCAAACAACAATTTTCCACAAGCAAGTTCATAAAAGCAGGTTTATAAACAAGAAATTTGCCGAATTTAAATTTTATAGGTTTGTCTTTGGTCACCTTCCTGATTTTCAATACTGCCGGGGAATGATCGGATATACGATATGGTTGAAAGATAGCATAAGACCCTGGATACTCTGTTGTGAAGCTCGTGTTGCACATTACGCGATCAATCTTTTTTAAAGTTCCAACTTCCGCACTTGGTTTTTTATTCCAAGCAAAATGCATACCGATACTATTAACATCGTTTACCTCGATGTTATTAACACAGTCCTTAAACTCTCTCATGGTTATGTTGACATCATATGATCCATAATACGTATCTTCAATGAAAAGGGCTGAGTTGAAATTACCCATAATGATCCACGGACTATCCTGCATAAATTGCTTGTGCTCACATAAGCTTTGCCAAAGATCTCTATGAGTAACATACGAATTAGCAGCTGATCGCTTCCAAACTGTCAAGTTTATTACACAAGTCAACCACTTGTGAATGGTCAACCGTAATAAAATTCAAACAGTCTAAAACCAATGCAATTAAGTCCAGAGGAGTATAGTGTTTCCCCAGGTCGTTAAGTCCCACGGAGGATTAATGGTGTTTGAAAACGTTCAGACGTCGAATGATCACTAAGGATAATGATCTATAAGGGTTTTGGTTTATAATTACACTACTGATTGATTGAAATTGTATTTGGATACAGAATTATAAAGCACAACAATCAGATTAAACAAACGTAAACGCGTACGTATACTAAATTTTACGTAAACGTACAAAATAAAACGTAAATTTAAAAGAATAAAACACCTACGGATATGAAAATGATATTTTTACAATCCTAATAATAAAAGAAAATTATTGGAAAATTAAAATTATTTTTATGACTATTTATTTAATTATTATTAATTAAAAACTATTTTTAACTATTTAATAATAATCTAAAATGTAAGAAAATATGAAATAAAGCTAGAAAAGTGAAATTATGACTTAGAAAAATCTAAAATATTATAAAACTTATTTTAAAACTGAAAATATATTTTTTTACACTTTTTATCTATTTATTATTATTTAATTACTATTTATTAATTATTTAAAATACTCTTAAATACAAGAAAATATAAAATTAACCTAGAAAAATGAAATTTTAACTTAGAAAAATCTAAAATATTAGAAAACTAATTTTAAAACTGAAAATATATTTTTTATGCTTTTTATTTATTTATTATTAATTATTTAATACTTTTTAACTATTTTAAATTCAAATAAATACTAAACAAGCTAAGAAAATTCTGAAATTTTTTCTATAATTAACCTATGATGACAGAAAGCTAAGAAAATTATAAAAACAGGAAGTGCTTAATAATAAGCTGAAAAAGAAAATTAAAAAGCTAATTTATATTAAATAAACGCTATCACTATTTTTAAAATGATGTTTTTGTGTTTTTTCTTTTATAAACCTATTATACTACTAATTATAAGCAACTTTTATGAAAACAAAAATTTCAAAACTTAAAAATAAGCAGAAAATTAGCTTATGAGCTCAACAGTTTGGCTTTTAAGCTTATTTTGATGTTTAAGCTCAACTAAGCTATCAAATAAGCTAACAAGCTAGAAACAAAGGTAAATTAAGATTCAAACAAGCTTAAGTTACTTAAATGAAGCTAAAAAGCACAAAGAACTACACTGATAAGCTTAAAATAAGCAAATAAGCACTTCTACTAAACCAAGAAAACAAACAGGCCTGCACAGTTTTTGTAGGCTAGATTAAGCTAGGGGCAAAAGCTCCAAAGCTCAAAATGAGCACTGAGGTAACAAGCTTGTTAGGTGAGCTTCTCAAAAAACCAAAGTATACAAGGTTGGGCCCACTATTAAGCTCTGTGTGAGCTTGTGAAAGTAGCTTAAGTACACTGAGTATGCAGTTTACACAAGAAATGGGACAACTTAAAAGCTAGTTGCAGCCCTACCAAATAAGCTGAAAAGTTAAAAATAAGCACTGGAATAAAGAGATGGGTGGGTAAGCTACACAAAAAGCTAAAATACACAAGCTAGACCTCTCTAATGAACAAGAAACAAGCTTATGAAGTAGGCTTGCTCAACTGTGCACAGGGGAGGTTTTTGAAAAAGTACTTAAAACAAGCTAATAATTAAGCAGTTTAACTAGCAAACTAAAAATTATAAAAATTACTCTGATAAAGATGAGCAACTAAATTTTATAAACCTAAAAGCTCAGATTTTGAAAGCTAATATTAAGTCCTATAGAAAATTATTTAGTTTATTCAAAAACTGTTTAAGTAAAAATTTGACTTTTTAAGTTAAACACTAAGGTTGACTTATATGAAATTTGATTGATCTAAATTAACTTAAACTGTTATTATAAACTATTATAAGTCTAAAATAAGCTAGGTTATCTACTTATAAGCTAATGAGCATGATCATAGGTTCTTAAATTCAAGACAGTGCACTAAAATGAAGGATCAAAGAAATTTTGACTTTCTTGTAAACAAGGTCTGGTTTTAAGTACTTCTCTGAGTTATTAGATCATATTGTGTGATACATCAAACAAGAATAACCACTCAAACATCCTAGAACACAGATCAAACATTAATACCAAACATCCCTTTACTTGACTGTTTTGAAGATTTGAACATGCAAATGAGACATTGAGACCATAAAACTGAAGTATAAGAACATTTAATGATATAAAAAAACTGATTTAAGCACATAAACACTAATAATAATAACAAAGACCTTTAAATCACTATTTTGCAAAATTACTAGTGAAAAAGTGAAAACTGAGTAGCTAAGGAAATTGATGAACAAGCTTGTAATATTAAGCAATAACTTATCTTAACAACACTAAATAAGCATAAAAATTCAAAGATAAGCAGAGATAAGAACTTCTACAGTGAATGTCCAAAATTAAGAAATAAGCTTACAACTTGATTCCAAGCTCACAACTGAGAACCAAAGACTGAAAACACTTCCTATAGCTTCCCATAAAGCTTCTAAACCCAAGGGTAGTCCAAAGATTACCCTGCTTCAGCTTCTTTCACCATCTTCACTGATTTTTGATTTTTATCTATTTTATGTGAATTTTTTTTTGATATTTTTGAATTATAACTCTAAACTGATTTTTAAGGTATCTAATAGCTTACATAAGCTATATAAGGAGCTTATATGAGCTTATGAGTCCAAAATAACAGCTACAAACAACTTTAGACTAATATGAGAATTTTGGATATGAAAATTGCACAAACTGAAAATGAAGCTGAAATTTGAAATTGATTACTGAAAATAGATTCACATACACTTGAAAAACTTAAACAAAGTACTTTAAAGCTTAAACATACACTGGAATTTTAAATTATTCTAAAATGACATAAACTAAGTTAAATTACACTAGATAGATTTCTACATTGCTCCTTTTTTGCTTATAAAGATCTTTTTGAGCTTTGTGTCGACCTCTGAGACTTTCCCACTTCATTCCAGCCATTGGATCCTTCAAACTCATCAAATTCGTCCATTTGGCATTTTGGCGCCAAAATTCGTTGAGCAGGTTTTTTTGCATTTAAAGAATTTTGGTGTTTGTGGAGGTGTTAGGGGAGTGGTTAGATAGGTGGAAAGGTGGTGGTGAGGTGGAAAGGTGGTGAAAACCACCCTGGTTTTGGTTTGCAGGTTTGGGAGAGGGAGATGAACAGGGGAAATGGTTTTGGCGCGTTTGACTGGGTTTGACCCGTTTTTAATAATAAAGCTGGGGGTTCAAAATGAGTTTTTGACTGGTTCAAAAAGGATTTGGACTGGCTCAAGGTTCATGGCTCATGGGTCAAGGTTCAAGTGATTGGGTTGGGCTTGTGACTGGGCCAGATTTGGGATTGGGTTTGGGTTTGGGTTTTATATTAAATAAGGTCCGGTTTGGTTTGTTGTTAATACACAAGGACCAATTTTGTAATTTCTGCAAACTTGAGGGACCAAAACTGTACTTTTTCCAAAGTTATTCCAAGGACCAATCCTGCCAAATATGAATAGTACAAGGACCACATTTGATTATTTTCACTTTTTAAATTTACCAAGGACTATTTTTGACAATTTTCAAACTTTAGGGACTAAAGTTGTCATTTTATAATTTTTAAACTTTGAAGGGTTTGTTTTGACAACTTTTGAATACCATGGACCTTAAATGATATTTTGCTTTATTTTGATTTACCAGGGACTATTTTTGACAACTTTTGAAACTTGGGAGACTAAAACTGCCAATTATGCAAACTTGATAAGTTTTTCACCTATTTTTGGTATTTTTGCATTTAAAACACATAAAACACTTATTTATGATATTTTTATCATTTTGATGCATTTCTGAGTGTTTTCAGATGTTTTTGCAGTCTAAAAAGTACAAAAATGATGAGTATTTGCACACTCATCAGCAGCATACACGAACGTTTAGTAGAGCGCCTTTTGATAAGCTTTTAGCATTATTTGGGCATGAACAACTTGGCTGGTACATGACAAGCTCATGACATCAACATAATCATCATTCCATCCTAGTATAATTCGAGTACCTTTCAAACAAACACTACGAGTAGATAGCCACTTCCATCCAGCACATACTTTAGAACATACTTTCTCTAGTTTTCCAGTATCTACATGAGACTCAAGAATAGCACACATATTAAGATTATTATCAATATCTACATGAGACTCAAGAATAGTGCACATATTAAGATTATTATCACTAATAACTTGACATTTTGTTTAGGGGTGCGGTTCAATCCCCTTATGTTCCATGCAGCGATACAATACATTGGGAACTTTCTCAACGGGAGTGCTTGCCCCCGATGCTTTTGGTGCCGGATTATCAACCACCTCAATAACATTTGTCTCATCATAGACGTTCTCTATGTCATCATCGTTTGATTTATCTTGTTTACCCACTTTAGACTGTTGTATACTACCTACTGTTCTAGCATTATTTTCATCATGCACGCCCCTAGGACCTTCATTTCCCAACATTGAGAATGGATTAGATGTGGAATTTTTTGCATCATTCTTACATTTCCAAGTTCCCTGATTGTATGGTACTTGCCTAAATGCAATATTAGGCTTTTGTTTCACCGCGAAATACCTGTCATTCGGCTTCTTCCCTTTGTTTCTATTCTTGACCAGTTGGTACCATCATCTTGAACCTCCACATTTTTCTTATGAATCTCTTTCACGATCGAAGGACAAGCTTCTGATGCATGACAAAATGTCTTGCAAGTAATACAATGAGGTGGTTTCCATTCGCACTCAACATTTATTTTTCTCACAACTATACCCTTCTCCTTCAAGGTCTGGAACAGCCACTGTTATAGATTCTTTGATTTGACTTGTAGCATATATTTCGATCATGGCTCGAGCATACGAGCTTCTACCCCAAGAATCTTTACACATGGTACTTGAATACGAGTCAAACATAAATGGATTACCTATTTTTGACGCAATTATACTTAAGCCATCAACAGTGAACGCTGCCAACGGCACGTCATGCATTTTCGCCCATACCGGTACTCTAGTTTGATTTTCCTTTGTTAAGCTCGTCGAAGGAGACCACTTGTTCAATATGACGAGGACTGATCGAATCATCCATGGGCCATTCTCCAACACATATTCAACCCCTTTCTTAGAGGAAATTTTGAAAAAGTAAAATCCTTTCGCATTCATCATCACTTTCTGTATGCCAAACTTTCCCCAAGTGTTAAATAAGTAGTTCTCCACAACCGGAAATGCGATACATTTTCCAATAAAATACCCATATACCGAATTTCTTAGCCTTTCATTCACTTGCATGACCGAAGATACTGGTATCTTAGCCTCAAATTCGCCATTCAAAGCACCAACAGCTTCAACTTTCCTGAAGTTGACCTTCGTTTCCATGCTTTCTGTTGTAACGACATTCGCAAAGCTATGTTGAACCACATTCCCAACCCTTGTCGATTCATGTGTCATAGTAAGATCATCCCCTGCTGTCGTTACAGATGGGATATCACCCGTTGCAGTATGATCTCCTCCTCCTTCCAGTTTTTTTTATCTTTGCAGCAAGCCTATTTAAGAACAAATTTATATCCTCCTCCCCTCCCAAACCCTTATCCATCAACCGAGAAAACACGAACAAACAATCACTGGATTCTCAAAAAAGAGAACCACCACTAAAGAGTGGGTTAATTTAGTAACTCAATCCATTATTTTCAAATTTGGACCTAAAAACAAAGATTTTTTTTTAATAAATTGGGTTAATTTAGTGAAATTGAATCGGGGGAAATGATGAATTGGTATTTTTGAAAATGGGATTTGAAGGAATTTAAGTTTAGTGGACTGAAAGTGGGATAATTTTGATTTGGGTTTAGGTGATTTTGTGCCCTAGAAGCAGGGGATTTGGGTTTGGGAGCTTACCTGAAGGTAGAGAGAGTTAAAAAAAAAGCACTATATGTTCAAAAAGGTATCACTCATTTGTTTTTATGTTCTCTTCTAAAGGTTAATTGGGACTAACTTTGAACTCAAATACTAAAGTATATTAATCACAGGTTTAGATAACTAGAGTGTCCACTTTAGTAGGATTATAGTAGCAAGATCGACTTTAGCTTCATTAAGGTTATGGTGCAACAGATTCTCAGTCATCGGTTCAGCAATTATATGTTTGGGGAAGACTGAAGATATCTAACACATGGTTAACGTCGATAACAACAAAATGAGGTTCAAGTTTAACCCTTTTAATCATTGTTTTGGTGGTCTGACGATTAACTAATTATACAGTAGTAACAGGCTGATTAATTTTTCAAACATGTGATGATCGGTTATTATTGTGGGATTCATCAACAAGGTAGGTCACCATTATAACGTGGTCTACGAACACATACTAAATCTTGTTTAGCATTTCTCAAATTTCCCCAACTTAGTTCAACTATTAGTAATAATTAAATTAACACGTCATATATAAATTAGAGTGTTCAAAATAAATTTATCAACAAAAACACTCAATTAAGAGCATTTGAACCGGAGATGTTTTAAGCAAGTTATCAACAAAGCTGATGGTTTGAGCTTAAAGAAAAATCATTTAGTACAACAGAAAAAACAAATTTAAGATTGCTATGTCTTTTGTACGAAAATGTATGTAAACAAAAGGAAACGGTTGTTCAAAAAATCTTTCCAAATTAAATCGCAAGTAACAAAACGATACGCTTTTCATTCAATATGCTAGATTAGAGTCACATGAAAAATTAAGGATTGCATGCACCAGATTTACAACAGAAAAAACAAATTTAAGATTGCTATGTCTTTTTTACGAAAATGCATGTAAACAAAAGGAAACGGTTGTTCAAAAAATCTTTCCAAATTAAATCGCAAGTAACAAAACAATACGCTTTTCATTCAATATGCTAGATTAGAGTCACATGAAAAATTAAGGATTGCATGCACCAGACTTATAATTAAAAGCAATATAGTACCAAAATCGCAAGTAACAAAACAATACGCTTTTCATTCAATATGCTAGATTAGAGTCACATGAAAAATTAAGGATTGCATGCACCAGACTTATAATTAAAAGCAATATAGTACCAAAATCGCAAGTAACAAAACAATACGCTTTTCATTCAATATGCTAGATTAGAGTCACATGAAAAATTAAGGATTGCATGCACCAGATTTATAATTAAAAGCAATATAGTACCAAACAACCCTTTAATTATATAATATATTTATAGTCTTACTTATAAATTGCTTTATTGTTTGCTCATTCATCAATGTGGGATAAAGTAACAAAATTTAAGATTGCTATGTCTTTTGTACGAAAATGTATGTAAACAAAAGGAAACGGTTGTTCAAAAAATCTTTCCAAATTAAATCGCAAGTAACAAAACAATACGCTTTTCATTCAATATGATAGATTAGAGTCACAAGAAAAATTAAGGATTGCATGCACCAGATTTATAATTAAAAGCAATATAGTACCAAAATCGCAAGTAACAAAACAATACGCTTTTCATTCAATATGCTAGATTAGAGTCACATGAAAAATTAAGGATTGCATGCACCAGATTTATAATTAAAAGCAATATAGTACAAAACAATACGCTTTTCATTCAATATGATAGATTAGAGTCACAAGAAAAATTAAGGATTGCATGCACCAGATTTATAATTAAAAGCAATATAGTACCAAAATCGCAAGTAACAAAACAATACGCTTTTCATTCAATATGCTAGATTAGAGTCACATGAAAAATTAAGGATTGCATGCACCAGATTTATAATTAAAAGCAATATAGTACCAAACAACCCTTTAATTATCTAATATATTTATAGTCTTACTTATAAATTGCTTTATTGTTTGCTCATTCATCAATGTGGGATAAAGTAACAAAATCACCAAACTCTTTTCCTTCTTTATACTTTTGTTTCAAGTGATTCAACCTCACATACACAAACATCTCATTTCACTCACATTGTCATCATTGGCGGAGCCATAAAATCTAACTAAATGGGGCAACGCTAAATAAGAATGATCTGATAATGGGTTTAAAAAAATCTTTGTATTTCGGGTCGGGTCGGGTTTAACTAAGCATAAAAACCACTTTTACACTGGTGAATGAGTTGTGTCGATTTTGGTAAAATGAGACCCAATTGGTAATGTCATTTCATCAATTCAAACTTTAAGATTAATTATCTTGGTGTTTATTCTTAATGTAAATTAGATCAACCAAAACTAAAATAAGGTGAAAGTGGTTAAACATGTATAAAACCTTACTAAATCACAAATATTATTAAGAATTTGAGTTTCATCTCTGAAAATCTTACTGTAAATTTGTTTAGAAAATAAAAATGAAACTAAAGATCTTAAACTACATTTTATAATTACAAAGTAGACACCAAATGTACATATAAATTTCAGTTCCTAGTATTAAAATAAAAGCACTATAGAGCCTATTAAAATAGATGAATATTTTATTGTTACCCAGTGTACCATTTTCCAATCTTCACTTTTCACCTTCCCTATCCCTTTCCCATCTTCACTTTCCACCATTTCTTTTTCAGCTAATTCGATTTTCGATCATTGATTTCTGTTAAAAAAATTTGGAGATACAAATTGCTGATCTTGGTTTCTTGTAGAGGGCACTTTATCTTTTAAGCTGGGGGCACTGTGATTTTTCAGAACAATTTTAACCATTTGTCTACTAATTTTAACTACTCCGCAAGAACTTGGTTGGGGGCATGTCCCTCCACTACTAGTAAGGTGGCTCCGCCCTTGATTGTCATCGTTCCTTTTCACTTTTCTCATCATCTCCCACCACATCACCCCTAACTAACTCGATCCAAACAACATATTAGAGTTTTGGTGTTACAGAGCCAATATGGTCATATGAAAGACGTTTTAGAATAGGTAAAAGACCAAGTAAGCTGTTTATTTTATATGAAATGCATAAACTATTAAAATAGTGGAATAAAACAAAGAAGTAGAACATTAAATTGGGACTACAAAATAGAAAACAAAAAGAAGATTCAGAGCATGTAATGGATAATTTTACAAGTAAATCATCCGATACAAGATCACATTTCACAACTATCTTCATTTACATTAGAGTTTGTTTATCAATCCATGTGGGCCGAGACAAAAACAAAACCAAAACTCTTTTATTTCTCTCAAACTTTTGTTTCATGTGAGTCATGTGACATAATCACCACATCTCCTACCTCACTTGCATACACACAAACCACCTCATTTCAACCAATGAACAAATAATAATTATTTTTTAGCATTATTTCGAATCTCCTCGACTTAGTTAAAGTACTCGTATTAAATTAGCAAATCACATAGAAGTTAGAGGTGTTTGGATAAATTTATCAATAAATCTTAAGGTGTTAGCATACATCCATCTATAAGGGATTTCATCCCAAAGTTATCACGTTATTAATTCTCTCCACATTTTAGGAAGTTCTTTACAGATTAAAAATGATATATATATTTATACTAAATATTCTTAGTTCAACTATTAGTACTAATTAAATTAACACGTCATATATAAATTAGAGTGTTTAAAATAAATCTATCAACAAAAACACTCAATTAAGAGCATTTGAACGGAGGTGTTTTAATCAAGTTATCAACAAAGCTGATGGTTTGAGCTTAAAGAAAAATCATTTAATACAACAGAAAAAACAAATTTGTGATTTCTATGTCTTTTGTACGAAAATTTATGTAAATAAAAGGAAACGGTTGTTCAAAAAATCTTTCCAAATTAAATCGCAAGTAACAAAACAAAACGCTTTTCATTCAATATGCTAGATTAGAGTCACATGAAAAATTAAGGATTGCATGCACCAGATTTATAATTAAAAGCAATATAGTACCAAACAACCCTTTAATTATATAGTAGTAACAGGCTGATTAATTTTTCAAAAACACTCAATTAAGAGCATTTGAACCGGAGGTGTTTTAATCAAGTTATCAACAAAGCTGATGGTTTGAGCTTAAAGAAAAATCATTTAATACAGCAGAAAAAACAAATTTAAGATTGCTATGTCTTTTGTACGAAAATGTATGTAAACAATAGGAAACGGTTGTTCAAAAAATCTTTCCAAATTAAATCGCAAGTAACAAAACAATACGCTTTTCATTCAATATGCTAGATTAGAGTCACATGAAAAATTAAGGATTGCATGCACCAGATTTATAATTAAAAGCAATATAGTACCAAACAACCCTTTAATTATTTAATACAAAGTTATCAACAAAGCTGATGGTTTGAGCTTAAAGAAAAATCATTTAATACAACAGAAAAAACAAATTTAAGATTGCTATGTCTTTTGTACGAAAATGTATGTAAACAAAAGGAAACGGTTGTTCAAAAAATCTTTCCAAATTAAATCGCAAGTAACAAAACAATACGCTTTTCATTCAATATGCTAGATTAGAGTCACATGAAAAATTAAGGATTGCATGCACCAGATTTATAATTAAAAGCAATATAGTACCAAACAACCCTTTAATTATCTAATATATTTATAGTCACATGCTAGATTAGAGTCACATGAAAAATTAAGGATTGCATGCACCAGATTTATAATTAAAAGCAATATAGTACCAAACAACCCTTTAATTATCTAATATATTTATAGTCACATGCTAGATTAGAGTCACATGAAAAATTAAGGATTGCATGCACCAGATTTATAATTAAAAGCAATATAGTACAAAACAACCCTTTAATTATCTAATATATTTATAGTCTTACTTATAAATTGCTTTATTGTTTGCTCATTCATCAATGTGGGATAAAGTAACAAAATCACCAAACTCTTTTCCTTCTTTATACTTTTGTTTCAAGTGATTCAACCTCACATACACAAACATCTCATTTTGTCATCAGTGGCGGAGCCATAAAATCTAACTAAATGGGGTAACGCTAAATAAGAATGATCTGATAATGGGTTTAAAAAAATCTTTGTGATTCGGGTCAGGTCGGGTTTAACTAAGCATAAAAACCACTTGTACACTGGTGAATGAGTTGTGTCGATTTTGGTAAAACGAGACCCAATTAGTAATGTCATTTCATCAATTCAAACTTTAAGATTAATTATCTTGGTGTCTATTCTTAATGTAAATTAGATCAACCAAAACTAAAATAAGGTGAAAGTGGTTAAACATGTATAAAACCTTACTAAATCACAAATATTATTAAGAATTTGAGTTTCATCTTTGAAAATCTTACTGTAAATTTGTTTAGAAAATAAAAATGAAACTAAAGATCTTAAACTACATTTTATAATTACAAAGTAGACACCAAATGTACATATAAATTTCAGTTCCTAGTATTAAAATAAAAGCACTATAGAGCCTACTAAAATAGATGAATATTTTATTGTCACCTAGTGTACCATTTTCCAATCTTCACTTTTCACCTTCTCTATCCCTTTCACATCTTCACTTTCCACCATTTCTTTTTCAGCTAATTCGATTTTCGATCAATGATTTCTGTTAAAAAATTTTGAAGATACAAATTGTTGATCTTGGTTTCTTGTAGAGGGCACTTTATCTTTTAAGCTGGGGGCACTGTGATTTTTCAGAACAATTTTAACCATTTGTCTAGTAATTTTAACTACTCCGCAAGAACTTGGTTGGGGGCATGTCCCTCCACTACTAGTAAGGTGGCTCCGCCCTTGATTGTCATCGTTCCTTTTCACTTTTCTCATCATCTCCCACCACATCACCCCTAACTAACTCGATCCAAACAACATATTAGAGTTTTGTGTTACAGAGCCAATATGGTCATATGAAAGACGTTTTAGAATAGGTAAAAGACCAAGTAAACTGTTTATTTTATATGAAATGCATAAACTATTAAAGTAGTGGAATAAAACAAAGAAGTAGAACATTAAATTGGGACTACAAAATAAAAAACAAAAAGAAGATTCAGATCATGTAATGGATAATTTTACAAGTAAATCATCCGATACAAGATCACATTTCACAACTATCTTCATATACATTAGAGTTTGTTTATCAATCCATGTGGGCAAAACCAAAACTCTTTTATTTCTCTCAAACTTTTGTTTCATGTGAGTCATGTGACATAATCACCACATCTCCTACCTCACTTGCATACACACAAACCATAGAAGTTAGAGGTGTTTGGATAAATTTCACCCAATGAACAAATAATAATTCTTTCTTAGCATTTTTTCGAATCTCCTCGACTTAGTTAAAGTACTCGTATTAAATTAGCAAATCACATAGAAGTTAGAGGTGTTTGGATAAATTTATCAATAAATCTTAAGGTGTTAGCATACATCCATCTATAAGGGATTTCATCCCAAAGTTATCACGTTATTAATTCTCTCCACATTTTAGGAAGTTCTTTACAGATTAAAAATGATATAAATATTTATACTAAATATTCTTAGTTATCCTCGTACTTTCAGGATTCGGACATATGGGATGACTAATGGTTCTTACTTTAGAAACAATAAAACCTCTGTATAGTTGGGACCGAGATATTTTATTAATTTAGCGAAATATTATTATATCGATAAATTAATAATTTATTAATTTAAAGAGGTGTTATGCATGAACTTTAAATTTCCAAGTCCAATATACTAGTTACAATGTATACTAGTTAGAGATGATAAATAAATTAGAAAAACAAGTTCCATTTAACATTTTATAAATTCACATTCACAAATTAATTGAATTTGTCAAGTTCATTATTTTTGAATAGGTAAAAAGTTAGTTTCGTTGGAACAAATTTCAATTACGTATGGCCTTAAGTGAATTAGTTCTAATTACGTATGACATTTATTACTTTATATATATGTGATTTTTTAAGTAATTACTAATTGATTTAAGATCATTTGAGGACAAAAGATTATTTACTTACCAAGGGATCAATCTCCACCCTTCATTTTTATTTGATCTAATGGATGAGATTAATCCCAACAATTTAAAAAACCCACTTTCATCATTTTTTTTTCAAATATTAATATCTTTCAAACCGTTAATCGTTAAGCGAAAAAAAATATATCATTGCGACGAGCATTTAATTATCTTTATAAAGATAGACACTTTGATATACTTTCGACAAAAATATTTTTTTCGTATTTTTCACGTTTTTTTTGTAAGTTTTTTCATTTTTTTACGTTACTGAAATTTGCATTAAAAAATCATAGATGATAAAACACTAATTCGAATATCACATGTGATATTAGTGTAATATCATATATGATATTTAATATCACATGTGATATTAGTGTAATATCACATATGATATTACATATCATATATGATTTAACACTAATATCACATGTGATATTCAATTTAGTGTTTTATCATATATGATTTTTTTCATGCAAATTTCAGTAACGTAAAAAAACGAAAAAAATAACGAATATATACACTGGGGTTTCCAAAAAAGTATTATCTTATTATTTTATCGATTAAGGTTTAAATTTGTAATGGTCCCAAGTTGATACTGGACAAATTATTAATTTTATCGAGTATTAATTTATATAGGTTTTACTGTAGTTGAATAATGAGTAGAATGTACATGTAATATATATATATATATATATATATATATATATATATATAGTGAAACTTTATTTTCAGAACCTACTTTAAATGCGAGAACTACTTTTTAGCCATTAGATTAGTTGATCAATGGTCAAAAATAAATGTGCCATTTATGTAAATAACCAAAAGATAAAGTTGGTTGTTGTAATTAATGTAAAAGTAATTAAGGGATATCACACTTAAATTTTTTAAAACCGTTTTAATAGGGATTTTAAGATTTTTCTTTAACCTAAAAAAAACCTTTACCTCAATTCCTCAAAAAATGTGCCGCCCCCTTCATAAAAAATCTCTGCATTTTTTTGGCTACCCAATATCATCTCCTTCGTATGTTCATAGCAGATACCATCATTATTATATACATCTAATATTTTATTTTAGATAATATATAAATGGGTTTACTTTTATCAATTGTATTTTGAGTGGTCATTCTCAGTTGATCAAATTCGATCTCGCACCGTGATAATTGTATGGATCTAAAAAAAAGGTTTGATTGAGAAACCAAAGTGTGGAGATAAAAGCTAATCATCACGAGGTAAACGCGTTTTTATGTCCCGTTCAATAATTGTAACCATGCCTAAGATATATCGTTTCTTTATAAACAATCAACTGAGTGGTTATAAAAACTAAGAATTTTGTTTAAACATTATGGTTTAATTTTAGAATATTACAATTATATATTTTTAAACCGTCCAATATATATATATATTTTTATTATCTCATATAAAAAAAGGTAGTTGAATTTTGATATTTTGACTTTTTTATGTTTTTTATTTTGTATACTTTAGTCATGTTTTGGTCATTAATTGATGATTTGTATACATGTATAATTAATCCATCAATAATAATTAAAAAAAATCAATTAAGATAATGGTTTTAAATGAGAATTTGATTGGCACCTGTTTTTTTGTTGTGGTTGTTTAAAGGATGAATCATTATTTGTACGTTTGTGTTTTTTGTAATAAGATGTTACTTTTTATAACAAATATTGAAATATGGTTTGTGCATATGTGTTTTCGTTATTATTTTTACATGGCTATACTACGAAGACTAGTGCACATGTGTTCTAATTACTATTTTCATAACAAATATTGAAATATGGTTTGTGCATATATGTGTAACTGTGTAGTGATCATGTGTGATAAATGTTTTATAAGATATATAAATTGGCTCGAGTTTATCAGATAACTAAATGTGTTTCGTGACAAACATATAGGCCTGTTATCCGACTAATAAATGACATAAAAAATAATAGTAGATGGGGGTATGCATATAAGTTTTGGGAAGAGTGCACATGTGTTTTACAGTTGGTATAAACCAACGGTATATGCATTTATGTTAAAAACATACGTGTTCAAAACATATAGGTTTTAATTAGTGTGATCTAACTAATGAAAACCATATATGTTTGAGAACATGATGTTTTAAACATGTATGTTTTAATAAATGCTTGCTTATAAACGGAATGCTTAAAACATGTTTGTTTTAAAAACAATTATGTTTTTTATATAGTAAGTGTAATTTTTTTATTTTTCGAAGACTTCGTATTTGCCAAACAAGTCTGTTTCCTAAAACATACATGTACTATTTCAACAAGTGTGCATACATGTTTTAGTAGTTGTGTATATGTATTTAAACACAATTCTATTTTAATAATATTATTGTTGCTAATCTTTGTACTTTTCTTTATATCAGGTGTAATTACAAGAATGTTCACGGCTACAAGTGTGCATATATGTCCGAATTTTGAAAAATTGTTGACGGCTACGCGTGTACATATATGTTTGACTTCTAAAAATGATGATAACAATGAGTGTACACATATATCCATTTGTGTTGAATATTATTAGTGCTCACGTGTATAGATCGATTAGAGTCATTTATTTATGCTTTTTAGAAATTTGAATTTTAATTGTATTTCAATTGATATCGAAGTTTGTGTATAACATTTATGTTCTTGGTTTGTTATAGATTTTATTATATTAAAAAACCCATATGCACCTAACTATTTCTGGAAACAAATATTGTAGAACTAAATCTAGAAATATGTTCTTAAAAAAAACATACATGCACTAAACATGTTAGCTTAAAAACATATATGCACTAAATCTGAAAAATACTAAAAAAAAATAATAATAAAAAAATAAAAATAAAAATCCGGATTTTAGTAAAAAAAAATAAAATAAAAAAAATTGTCTTTTACTATTATACCCTTTCGAATTAAATAAAAAACTTTAATATTTAAAAATAATATATATATTTTCAAAAATGTCATTTTGCATTGGTATGTTGCACACCATGCATTATTAAGAGTACATAAGTGGTTCTCGCAGTTCTCGCAGATAAGGTGGGTTCTGAAAATAAAGGGACTCTATATATATATATATATATATATATATATATATATATATATATATATATATATATATATATACATACATACATATCTATACTACATTATAAAGCATTTGGGACTTTCTATTAAAGGAAGTCTTAAAATTTTAAGACAAAAAACATTACTATAAAAGGAAAAGTAGAAAATGAATCTACAATCTGAAAATTTAAGTCTCATTAAAACTATATGTAACCGCCCTCCAATAATGATACATTTTAATTGAATTATTTATAAGAAAAGCTCACTATAGTAAACCATCAATTTAATGCTAAAATTTTAAAAATAAAAATGTTTACCATTTACACTATTAATAATTTAAACTATTTACTTTTGAAAAACATCTATCTACTACTTTATAATAAGGAAGTTTAAAATAAAAAACATTTGCTCGCCAAAAAAATAGTCACCGGGTACCCGTCGCCGCATTGCGCGGGTACCCTTCTAGTATATATATATATATATTTGGGTACTCTTCTGTACGAAAATGCAAGTAAAGAAAAGGAAATGCAAAATTTTAGAAAGAAAGATTTTGCAACTAACTAAACGTCTTATCTTTAGAAAGATAAGATTTTGCAAAATATATATAGTTGGAGAGAAATACTCCATTTTTCCAGAAAATTTTTCATATGAAAAGGGAAAAACTGAAAACCCGTTTAGTCGCACTTTTTTCCAATAATTTTCCAAAAATATGAATTTCTCATTTTCCAATTCTTAATAGAAAAAAGGAAAATACCATTACACCCTTCTCACTTTTTTCATTTCTAAAATAATAACCCCATTTCCTCTCACCCCACTCTTATCACGCCCACCTCCGTCCACCTTCCATCGCCGCCCACCTTCCATCGCATTCACCTTCCATCGCGGCCCACCTCTCCGTCCACCGTCTCCGTTTTAAGAAAAGGAAAAATATAACTCCAACTAAACGGATTTTCAAACTTCTCAACTCTTCTCTAGAGAAGAAAAACCATTCTCTTCTCTAGGAATTTAGAAACGGAAAAACAGGAAAAATTTTCACCAACTAAACGGCCCCTTAAGACATTTATTTTACTTCCGACAATGAAAAAACAGAAAAAGAAAAGGAACGAGAAACATATGTATTAAAAAGGTTGAATTTTTATATGTGATCACACAAATACATTAACAGTTTTATTTATATACTCCTCTATAGTTAGTTTCTCCAACGATGTGGGATACTTACGTACTAAAACTTTCCTAGCAAATCGTTTAGTACACGAATTATTTGGTTTGATTGATCCATCCATAGTTTGTTCTTCAATCCATGTGAGACAATGTGAAAAAATCAAACTTCTTTTCCTTCCTAAAACTTTTGTTTCAAATGACGTAACCACCACATCTCTATTGCACCCTCGGAGCCTCACCTCACACAAACACCTCATTTCACACTATCATTATTCCTCTTCACTCTACTACATCTCTAAGCCGTCAGTCTCTCGGTAACATCCCGCCAAACTAGGTATGCTCACTGAGCATCACATATTCTCGACGTATTCTAACAAACTCGCTCGTCACATTCTTCTATAAACATTAACTAAGCAGCCATAAATCATGACAAACCTGGTCATATGTTAGTGTTACTTCCCCACATATTAGACCAAAGGCATAAAAAATTCAAACATATATTTTTACTAAATAACCAAAGTGAGTTAATACATCGCATTCATCAATCAATTGTTACGTCATTTGTATATATCAAATTACGACTTTCTGTTTAAGAAACAAAACTGGAATTAAATCAGAAACCATAAAATTATAAGTTTAGGTTTTATCTTACAAACATTGACAAAAGAGTAATAGTGAGATCTACAACTTGAAGGGTTTAACAAATTTACAAATTATCTATAAGTTGTTAGTTGTTATATAACAAATTATAAATCTACTGTTACTTTTATTTAATAACTTCATAATTAGAGTTATAAACTGCTCTACTAGTTCTACCTTCATCCATGTGGGACAAACTAACAAAATCAATCTCAACCTTCTTAGCCTCGTCCACAATGTCATTCTTCCACTCTCCTTATCATCCTGTATCGAGTCACAATCGAGTTGTTATATAACGTGTACACTTGTAATAGAATAAGTAATTGGAGTTGTGAGCTTTGTATCACAACATTAGCACTAGAAAAACATACGTTAGCTGGAACTTATACAATGGTAACTTTCTTTTTTCCATCCATTTCACATTTTTGCCAAATGACCCCATTCCTCAAAGGATAAAAACATGCTAAGCTATGAACAGTAAAGTTGATGGTCGTTCATTAAATGTAAAATAAAATTGAGAAGATAGCATGAAGAAAGAAACAAGCGCAACTATTGAATGTATCAAACTCGGTATCAGTGGTAAGGATGGTCCACACCTTCTAAATGCTAAGGAAATATGCATGCAGATGTTTCTTAAATGAGAGATCTTGTTTGTCGAAAAAGTGTAACGTTGTAAAGTTTCGTTGTTTTAACCAAAGAGGTTTATGATAACTTGTTAATGTCGAAAACTGCGTGCATCTTTTGGATGGTGTAGTCGTCAAGTCCACACAAATGACTCGACCCTAACAGAAATCCAATGACCCGTACACTGAAAAAGGGGCCATTCATCATCTTGGGTGGGTACCACTACAACAATTGTGAGGACGGGCAACTAGACTTTTGGCGTAGACACCTTTGTTCCTGACAAAAGTCGCTAAAAGACAAAATCACAGCTGACCTGGCACAAAAATAGTCTACCCGAGCAGGAAAATTCAATGCACACTTTTGGCGGAGACATGTCCCGCCAAAAGTCAAGAAATTTTTGACCGGAATATTAAGACTCCCTCGCTGGCTAATTGTTCTCGCTTTTTTTCCAGCCATGGTTTTTGGCTGGGACATGTCCCCGCCGAAAGGTTTTTTACACAAAATTGGTCACACTTGACTTCCCGTCCACTCTATTTGGTTTGTTCGAGTCGTAAGAAACGTGTATGAAATGTGTTTGAGAACCCTTGCGTGTTTGAGAACCCTTGGTTCGTTCGAGTCCGTAAGAAAGTATTTTTACATGTCATAGGTGTTACACTTATCCCGTCATTTGGTTCGTTCGAGTTCGTAAGAAACGTTTATGAAATGTGTTTGAGAACCCTTGCGTGTTTTAAATAATAGAAACTGGTTTCGTGTTTTAAATAACAGAAACAAGCAAATCGATAAACTTTCAACAATAAAGCGTACGAGTTACATTACAGATCGATAAAAGTTCAAACATTAAAAGCGCACGAATTACATTGCAAATCGATAAACGTCCAACATTAAAGCGTACGAATTACATTACAGATTGATAAAAGTTTAAACATTAAAGCATACGAATTACTCCAAATCAAGTTTTTCATGTCATGATAAAGGTCGTGAAATAAGGCTGCTGAATCAACTGCGATACATGTACATTTCTAGCATTTTCTCGAGTACCTTTAGCTTTCTACTCAATTTGATGCAGTTTGAGCACTCTGCATTTTCAGGACTCAAAAGACCTCCCAATTTAAGAAGCCACTCGACTTACGGGGAGAGGTGCTAGAAGACGATTTCTCTTTACTCAAAATCCTGTGAAAACTTTCTTGCGTCCAACCTTTTGTTTGTTCTATATTTTGTAGTGTCAATTTTAGTGTTTTAATTCTTGAGTTTATTCAGTTATATATTTTCCGTTTATGTAAAAATCCATATATATACAAATTTATTAGTAAATCTGTCCTGATATATTAATCCAAAGTCTCCTTATTCATCGATGTGGGACAATTGCTAGACAATTACAAAACCAAAATTCATTCCACCTTGGAGCCTTCTCCTAGCCTAGCCTCACTTACACACACAAACAACATAGTCATTACCCTCATGACTCTGCTCATCATCCGATCCTCACACCGCACTGAGTCACAAGCAAGCCATCTTACTCCAAACCTCCACTCGTCACTTCCCTCCCATTCTCCCAACGCATCAACACTTCAACAGGAACACATCTGCGTATGGAGCGGTGTCACATGTGACGCACCAACACCATTGGAAACTTAGTTTTTTCTAAAAAAAGTTTACTTCCAGCAGAATAATTTGTTGAGTAGCGAGTTTCTTGTTACCAAACATTCTGATGACCGAGTTCTAAAAATTAGGGTACTGTCATTATACATTTCTTAATTTCTTTAAACAAGAGCTATGTTAAAAGTTCCTAGCTAGAATCAACAATAACGGTTAGAATCTGAAATGTCATTTGCTCAAAATTACATGGACATTTGCGTACGCATTTTAACATGTATGTTAGTTAAGAACTAATTGTGACTTGTGCATAATATATATTTACGGATTTATAACATTGACATGCCGAAGTTTTATAGCCTCGAGTCCTTGACATTTACAAATCTAGGAAACTACTCTTATATAAAGATCAATAATTAACTTTTATTATATTTTTTTCATAAAAAATAGGTGTAAATTACGTGGGTGGTACCTTTTTTTTCTTTTTCTTTTTTTTCCCTTCATATATATATGTTTGAAGCCATCTGACATCCATATCACTATGAACATTCATATACAAAAGCATTGAACAAAGTTGCTCAAAAGCTAAATAAGTTGCAAGACGTTTGGTTTGCACTACGAAATCACAACCGATGTAGGTTTGGAAGAAATTAAACGCGAACGGCTATAGATATTTTGGATGTGTAACAGATTTCTTAGGCGTCAAATTTAGTATGATTAGAGTTGCAAGATCGACTTTAGCATCATTAACTAGAGTTATGGTGTAAAAGATGTCTTAGTCATCTGTTAAGCAACTATAGGTGGGGTGAAAGACTGAAGATCGGGGAGTGGTGTTATCTATTGTTAGTGTTCCTTGACTGACTATAGGCATAGAAAACTAGAGTTTCCTCTTTAGTGTGAATATAGTTTTGGACTTTTGTTGTAGCAGATTGTGAGTCACCATGGAGCAACAATCATTCAGGGTTGGGGGTTAAGATTGGGATGTGGAGTACTACGAATTTGTTGATATTCGGCTTGAACCTTTATGCATTTTGGTGTTATAGTTCTCATAGATTGACTCTTTATACGTTATTTTATTCGCCTATTCGGGATGTATCTTGCTTGAACTTGTAAAAAAATTTAGAACCTGTAAAAACAAAATGGGATTTAATCCTTTACTTTCATCCCGCAATGTGGCATAGTATAAAAACAACCAGAGACGAAGACAGCAATGTGGCATAATATTAAAACAAATAGAGACAAAGACACCGAAATTGAATTATAGATATCTGGATATCTTAAGTCCACTTGTAAAAATTAAGTTAAAATTTCAAGTTATATATTACCTTAGAGTTATTTCATCCTTCTATGTGGGACAAAATACAATCGTGTATGGTTATACATTGAAGTTGAAGTTAGGCTTAACTACCACACCTCAACTCTCATGGCCTCACACACGATTTCATTATTCCACTTCGCCCTCCTCGTAAGTCACATTCAAGCCAACTATTATCCAAACATCCACTCCTCACATTCATACCGATCCTCCACCTCTGAATGTGCACATGGAGTCATAGACCGACATTGCTTGTGACGTCACCAACCTCCAATCTCTCCCTGGTAGTGACATCAGCTCGAAGCTCACATTATGCATTTTGGTTATCAATTGACACTTCATGTTATTTAGGTGTTTTTTCGACTCTCATATAGGAACTAAGAAAACAAACGCATATTATTTTCATTGTTGTTTCTTATTGGTTACCGGAGTGTCTTTTATTTATATTTTTCCCGGTTTATAAAAGCATTAAGATATTCTCCGACATTTTATTTCTACTCGTCTAACAACCACACAAAATTATAAAATGTGTTTTCCACTCATTATCGGTCTTCATCTAACATTAGTTATATATACAAAATTCTGTTTACGCAGAAATTTTTTTTGACAAAGCTTGGTGTTTATATACAGACTTCCTCGCTCTCAACTTATACTGATCGAGCGATGTCTAGGCATTATATCTTGAGAATGTCAAAGTATGGGGAAGCTTACAATGTATATGCTGAGATTTGGGAGTAAATATCATCCCCAACTCCGATGCCATAGAAACAACTAAGGTTGAGCGTCTTGAAACATTTTCAAGCTAAGAAGTTGCTTTCATAGTCTCATGTTGTTATAAATTTGCAAAATAGCTTAGCAAACTTGACTGGAATGAGAATGTTAAAGAAGTGATGGCTATTTATAATACATTCTGACATGAGCTTGGGAGATTAGATCTTAGAGAATGTATCAACAGTTTATTATCTAAAACCAGAAGTTAATACGTGGAATATAAGCCGATTTGCCTTGAATAGAGTTAATAATTAATTCCATCAATATACATAATCATTACCTTTATAATAAACTAAAGGGATTTGGTCGAAAACTAGCAATGTATTTTTTCAATTGTACCGATCTAGTGCGTGAAATATTTTTTAAGTTGTAGAAATGTAACAAACTTTCATAAGTCTTTCAATTTGGTACGTAATGATAACGTGTCACGTTATAAATGGTGATATGTGTCAGACTGAAATATGACACGTATCAAATTAAAACACTTATAAAAGTTCGTTACATTTCTACAAGGTATCTATGTATTCAAATGATCATAAGACCTCTTTCAAACTCATAGCTTCATAGTACAAGCTATCACATTCAAACAAAGAATGACTATGATGTTCTAAAAGCTTCCAAATACATTAACTGATGACCCCAAAAAACAGTGTGAGTTGTTATATAATGTGTACACGCTTTTTTAAAGCAGATACTGAGTTGTGAGCATTCCATAGTGAAAACACTCATTTGTTAATTAGGAGGAAGTAAGACTAACTTTGAACTCAAATACTAGAGTATATTAATATTGAGTACTGGCTTAGATAACTAGAGTGTCCACTTTAGTATGATTAGAGTATCAAGATCGACTTTAGCCTTATTAGAGTTATGGTGCAACAAATTCTTAGTCATCGGATAAGCAACTATATGGGTGGTGAAGACCGAAGATATTTAATGCATGGTTAACGTCGATAACAAAAAAATCATGTTCACGTTTAATTTTTTGTATCATTATTTTGGTGGTCTGATGAGTAATTGATTATACAACAGTAACAGGCCGACTAATTTTTCAACCATGTGATAATCGGTTATTATTGTGAAATTTGTCAACAAGATAGATCACCATTATAACGTGGTCATAAAAAACATACTAATTCTCGTTTAGCATATTTCAAATCTCCGCGACTTGGTTCAAGTAGGGGTAGAAGAATCTTAAAATAATGTATAACAAGGATAATATTAAGATTTATATCATTTTAGTCACTAAAACTATGTTTTTTGTACGAAAATCTCCAAATTAAGTCGCAAGTAAGAAAACAGTATGTTTTTTATTCAATAAGTTAGATCAGAGTCACGTAACAAAAAATTGTAAGGTTTGCACATACAAGATTAAAGTTAAGGCAATATGGTATTATTAAACCTTACAACATTTAAACCATTCTTAGTCGTAGTTATAAACTGCTTTAGTATTTCCTCATTCACCGATGTGGGTAAAATTAAGAAATGAACAAACTCATTTCCCACACAAACATCTCATTTCACTCACAATGTAATGCTACTTTTAGCCTCCATAACGTTCATCATTCCCTTCCTATTTATAATCAATTTCCAGCGAAGAAAATGGGAGCTTGTTTTAGTAAATATTTTCATATTATAAACTGTAGACGCTTAAAAGTTAGACTATAAAGTACGGAGTAAATAAAAATATAGAGTGAATTACATAAATCGTCATTGTGGTTTGGTTAAAATAACGGATTTTATCCATATATTTTTTTTTCAGTGCGTTTCGTCCCTGTGGGTTACAAATCTTACGGATTTTGTCCCTCGTCCAAAAATGTCCGTTAAGTGTTTTGCGCTGCTAGTCCTTCGTTAGTGCAGTCCGTTAAGTGTTTTGCACCGTTAGTCCTTATTTTTTAAAATGTAGTTTTTCTCAATTAGTCCCTCCGTTAATAATAGTTATCGCCCGATTTTTTACGTTTTTGTCCGTTTTATCCGTTTTCATTCGTTTTTATCCGTTTTCCCCCGTTTTTTTTCATTTTTCGTCCGTTTTTTACGTTTTTATCCATTTTCGTCTGTTTTACGTTTTTATCCATTTTCGTCTGTTTTATATGCTTTAGTCTGTTTTTTACGCTTTTGTCTGTTTTTATCCGTTTTCGACCGTTTTTTTACATTTTCATTCGTTTTCGCCAGTTTTTTTTACATTTTTGTCCGTTTTTTTCCGTTTTCGCCCGTTGTTTTACGTTTTTGTCTGTTTTTCTTACATTTTGTCCGTTTTTCTTACATTCTTCTTAAATTTTTGTCCGTTTTTCTTATGTTTTGTCTGTTGTTCTTACGTTTTGTCCGTTTTTCGTACGTTTTTATCGGTTTTTGGTATGTTTTTGTCCGTTTCAAAAAAAAAATTTTGAATAAAAAATTTCAAAAAAAAAAATTTGGATAAAAAAAATATTTTTTCCAAATATTTTTTTTTTTTTTAAATATGTCCGTTTTTTTCAAAATATTTGAAAAAAAATATTTTTGTTCAAATTTTTTTTTGAAATTTTTTATTCAATTTTTTTTTAAATTTGATTTTTTCAATTTTTTTTTCGGAAATATTTTTTTTTCAATTTTTTTTCGGATTTTTTTTTTCCATTTTTTTTTTGAAAAAATTTTAAATATGTTGAAATAGTACAAAAACGAAAGAAAACGGACAAAATGTAAGAAAAACAGACAAAAACGTAAAACAACGAGCGAAAACGGAAAAAAACGGACAAAAACGTAAAAATAACTGGCGAAAACGAATGAAAATGTAAAAAAAACGGTCGAAATTGGATAAAAAACAGAAAAAAACGGATAAATACGGACAAAAGCGTAAAAAACAGACGAAAGCGTATAAAAACCGACGAAAAGGGATAAAAACGTAAAAAACGGACGAAAAACGAAAAAAAACGGGGGGAAAACGGATAAAAACGTAAAAAAATCGAACGATAACTATTGTTAACGGAGGGACTAATTGGGAAAAACTACATTTTAAAAAATAAGGACTAACGGTGCAAAACACTTAACGGACTGCACTAACGAAGGACTAACAGCGCAAAACACTTAACGGACATTTTTGGATGAGGGACAAAATCCGTAAGATTTGTAAACCACAGGGACGAAACGCACTGAAAAAAAAGTATAGGGACAAAATCAGTTATTTTGACCAAACCACAAGGACGATTTATGTAATTCACTCAAAAATATAATACTAGTAAGAGTAAATTACATAAATGGTCCTTGTGGTTTGGGAAAAATTGCATTTATCATCCCTGATAGTTTAAAGTTGCATTCTTGGTCCTTATCTTTGCAAAGAATAACACCGATAGTCCTTCACCTTAAACTATCAGGGATGGTAGATGCAATTTTTGCCAACCAAAAGGACTATCGGTGTTACGGCGAAGGAGTATTAGTGTTATTCTTTGCAAAGATAAGGACCAAGAATGCAACTTTAAACTATCAGGGACGGTAGATGCAATTTTCGCCAAACCACAAGGACCATTTGTGTAATTTACTCTACTAGTAATAATAAATAATAACAGGCATAAGTTTATTTCATAAAAAATGCATTCACAAGTACATCTATTAAAGAATTTATAAGTAAATAAGTGTATATCATATACGCTATTTTCACAAATATGTGTAGATTAGCGGGAACACCCTGACCCTAGGTGCCTTTGGCACCAGCCATTGTCCACCCCACAAGGAATAGCTTTGGCAACTCTCCTCCTCTCCAGTGTGCCTATAAGTTTTGCAGAGGTAGGTACCTATATGAAGCAAATGCCAAGGATGAGACTTGAACCTGGGTCAATTGACTCAAGCACAAGTGCTCCAACCATTGGACTAATGCTTCATTGGTTATCATATATGCTATTTAATATAGCCTCCTAATCCTATTCATATATTGCTCCCAAGTTTGGATGTCACCGACCGCCGATCTTTACATGGTGGTTGACATCAGCTTGAAGCTCACTTTATGCATTTTGGTATTCTGATTTCCTATCGATTGACTCTTTACATTTTTTATGTTGTGTCTTGCAAAACATTAAAAAAACTGTTGAAAATATTTTTGAGGTGCTTTTGACTCTTGTATAGGAACTAAGAAAACAAATACATATTATTTGCAACGTTGTTTCTTATTGATTATCACGAGGATTCTTTATTTATATTTCTACCGGTTTACAAAAGCATTAGATATTGACTCGCATGTTGTTTCTACTCATCTCACTACCCACACAAATATATGAAATGTGTTTTTCACTCATTATCGGTTATCATCTAAACCGTCAGTTTTATCCATATATCAGAATCTTATGAGTAAGATAAATGTAAGATTATTAAGCAAGAGGAAATATCATCTCTCTATTTATAAACCACTAACATAATTTTTATGATATACTGTCAGTTGGATTGTACTTAAAAATGGTAATTGGGAATTTAAGAAGTTAAAACTTGAGACATTCATTTGGGCGTTATCAAACCTTATTATCAGCTTACCAATTCGTAGGAGTTAACACAGGAGGAAAAACGCAAAATCTTAAACTAGCAATTGAAGATGTATGCTACGAGCAAATGTAACCGGTGAAGGTATAGTTCTCTTTATGTTGTATACCAAGGTCCACCTAGTTATAAGTGTGCTAATATTGTTAGGCATTTTCAAATATAATGTTCATCATATACGTAATTGTCTTACTTATAATGTACAATCTCGAGGGATAAAAAGAAAGACCAAGAAATGCATGTATTAAAGAAACTCACTGTTTAATACTTGTAGACTTAATCTTGCTAATATATATATATATATTCATAATATTTGTTATATACACCTCTAAAGTTAGTGTATCCATCAATGTGGGATACTTACGTACTAAATAAGAACTCAATTCTTTCTTCACACTTTTTGATTGGCTTAACGCCCACTTTGCACCTCACTCCATATTCATTTAGAACTAGGAGTATTCATAACCAAATCATCATCACTATTGTGATGGAATTAACCTTACTATCAAATTACCACTTTGTACGAGTTAACATAAAGGGAAAATGCAAGTTACGAAGAAACATGCAAAATCTTAAACTAGCAATTGAAGATGTGTGCCAAATTATGCAACGAGCAACTGTAACCTGTGAAGGTATAATTCTCTTTATGTTGCATAACGTGTGACCACAAATTTTCCTTATGGAGCTTGGTGTTTATATACAGACTTTCTCGCTTTCAACTTATATTGTTCGTGCGATGTGGGATTAAACCAACACCCCTATCCCTAAAGCTTACATATTGTCTACTTGCCGAGATTTCGAGGTAAATACCCTCCCCAACTCCCAAGTTAGACCCACTCTTAAGCCGTGGAAAGAACTGATTCTTAAAACATTTTCAAGTTAAGAAATTGCGTTCATAGTCTCATGTTATAAATTGCATTGTCCAAGCTTCCAAAATAGCTCACAAACTTGACTGGAGTGAGATTATTAAAGAAGAAGCTTTTGATGCAAATAATAATGGTCTTGAGTGTGTATCAACAATTTATCATCTAAAAACAACGATCTAGTTATGTAAATGTTAAACATCCATTAGCTTTATATTGCTACGTTTAATCACGAGTCTAGTGTTACTAGGTCGGATATGAGCCAATTTGTCTTGAAAAGAGTTAATTCCATCAAGATAACAAGTCATGTTCTATACAATTTTCATTTTTCCAATTCTAAACTATTTAATGGTTGTAAAACTAAAACAGAGTACGATATATATAACGAGTCCCGGTATGAATTAGATTCTGTACATAGACATTGTATGCTAAAATGGTATAGGGCTACTTAAGGCATGACCTTACACAATTTAGCTTTATGTATACAAAGAATAAGTGTAGGCTCGTTATGATACAACGTGACATGATACTTAGGTGTACAAAACTGAAACATAAACTACTGAAACTACAAAACAAACATGAAACATGGAGCTTAAAAAGAGAAAAGGCTTCCATTAGCTAAACAATAAAATGTGGGAAAAAGACTTGATTGCATTTATCTTGTTTTTTCTTCAAACGACTAGCTATACAATAGTGCGGTTTATCGTTACCCTAATCTAGTTCAGCATCAGCACATCAAGCATATTGAAAATCGACATTCATTTTGTTCGTGATTTTATAGATATCTTTATAAAAGGTATTTCGTGAGTTTCGAGCCGGCTTGAACATCCGGAATCCTCCCATTCCAATTACGACAGTGTATTAGCAAGGTTATTAATAGTCCAATTGTATTGCAAACTTAGCCCATTCACATTAGCTTCATTGATGTGATCACTTAGGGGAATTACTAATTTTGGTAGGTATGTTTTTGTACGAAGATGCAAGTGAACAAAAGGATATAGGTTGTGTTGGGATTTAATACTCATAACAATTATATAAAATCAAATAACATCATCAAAGCATGCAGCGGAAGTAAATAGGAATAATATATGTAAGTAATTAACCGAACAAGAAAGTGCGTACCTTTTAGCAATTCAAGTAAACCAAACGGAGTTTGAACAAGAACAAAACCCAAAACCCTAACATTAGGGTTTATGTAATTCGACCCAAAAGAGATCGACCACCAAGGAATACACAAGCTCAAGCGTGCTTGTTCTTCGTTCTTGTACACACGTACTATTAGCGATTTGATGTGAAAAGCTAGTTTCTTGAATCACAAATAAACCAAACACTTGTTTCTTTGACTTGAAAAAAATCGATCCCAAGGGGATGGGGGTACACCGATCGGCCAAGCAAAGAGGGAGGAAAAGAGAGGAGAAATTAGGTTATCGGTGATCCAAGATTAGGAGAATAATGAATACAAGGGATTGTATTTATAGTTTCTCAAAACTTGGTGACCAAGAAAAGCCTCCCTTGGGCTTTTGAGAAGCCACGACCGGCCACCCAACCCAAGAGGGATTCCGGATCCTTCTTGTCCACTAATTTCATCTCTAGTCCTTGTAGTTTACATTTAACGACCGTTAGTCAAAACCCCGTTAAATATTAACTATCGTTATGTTTTATTTCGTGACTAATAATTAATAATAACATTTTATATATTAATTATTAACATCAACTCTCATATGTAATGTGTGCAATCCCGAAGTCTCGAGTTCGAATCCGGTCATACTAATATTAATAATTATCCATAAACCTTTCAGCTCCCACTTGGATATTACTTAATATAGTAATGACATTGGTTAGTCTAGCTTTCACACGCCAATGCCCCCAGATCGAATCGAGTATGGTCTCCTGGAAAAAACCATTTAATGATTCATCATTTTTACTTATCCTTTTGTTACCAATACTACATTAACTATGAATATGGATCAAGTCATTTCATAAGTTAATATTCTGTTTCTCGTTGTATTCGATTGAACAAGATTACCAAATCATCTGAACGTATTCCAGATAGATCTTGGGTAAGGCCTTACAAACATCTTGCCAATCCTACGAGGGGCCCAAATATAATATTATACTTTGAAACAAATTCAAAGGAACAAATTCTCTTGACTACAAACATAACTCATGAACTTTGCAACACTTCTGAAAATAGCCCTTATAACTACCAGTTACGGATAGCGTTAGACTATCTTACACAAATGCACTACATTCATATCAGTTATCTGGTATCTCAAGTCTGAGGATAAACACTTCATGATATACTTAATGACAAAGATCCATAAAGTATCATCATGTAAAGTTGTTATGAGTCCTATATTCAATTCATTGAATATCATGTGAATCTGGTATGTCCCACGCATCAATATACTTTAAAAGTGTATTCTACCAAAACTCAGATTTGTCTTAATTCAATGATATTCCCACATCATTGATCGACAACGGACTATTTAGAATAACATAAGTTATTCACGGATTAAACATGTAAATATAGGATATAATATTAAGAAAATGAAAAATAAACATAACCAATATTTTATTTCATTTAAATAATATTTGTTCAAAACATCCCTTATCCAAACACTAAATAGATCAATGCATGATAATACTTTTTAATGAATTTTGCCTCAAGTAATGACACTCATACTTGTTGACAAGGCATAATTTCAACTAACTTTGATCTATTGGAATTTTGAGAATAGTTATTTCAAGAATTCAACTAGTGAAGTTCTTGTATGTGTGCATTCAAAATATTTTGATATTGCCACATAATATTTCATAAAGTGTGTGACATCCTCAACCACCAATTTATGACAATCAAACTTTCAAACAATTTTAAAGTTTAAAGCATTCTAATTCTTTATTGTATAATGCAACTATGCTCTTGGTTGAGCACAACTAGTTCACATGGCCATCCACAAGGATGAAATCCTCCCATGACTAGTATTGAGTGTCATCTCAATTAAACCAGCATCATTGTATACAAACAACAATATGCTCTTTAAAAATTTCGTAAACTTAAATATCTACAGTGTAATGTTTGATACCTTCCAAACTTTCAAGTTTGTTGGCTATGACAATTACGCAACAATTGCTGTACTGCTCATCTATAGAATTTTGAGAGCAATTCCAGGCTGAAGAATGTAATTCTAGATTCAAACATATTCTATTAGAATATTCATTCTAATAACTTTATTAGATATCAATGTTGTCAAATCATCTTGCCTTCAAGCATGATACAACAATCACATGATGTTCATGAAAAATCCTTGTGTCAAACTAAGATTTTATTCATGTTCTACATATCCATTTTACAAATGATATATCATGTTCTTTTAGACTCATTTATTTACCGCACATGTTTATAAACATGTTTTCCAAGGTTGTATGTCTTATTTTCTAAATCTTTCAAGTGAAGTTCCATTCCAAACCAGAACTTAACATTTTATCTTAGATGGAATGTCACTACCCACATCATATAAGATTTTAAAGAAAATAAACATAATACTCCCACTAGCTTTCAGGAATACTTAGAAATTATCTTATTTTAATTTTTAAACCAAAACTTGGATTTAATAGTTAAACATAAGAATCATCTCCTAGATGCATGCATATATCCATTTATGGATTCTTGCCGTTTGTACATTTCCAAAGATTATGTGAATTCATAAAACTCCTTTGTATTACTTATCATCCTCGCAAAAGTAATCACACAACAAAGAGTTTTTTTTTAATATTCATTGTCAGATTTCATATAAATGAAATTAAGTATGACAATCATAATCATTATATATTTAATGTGCCAAGGAAAGAATATTCAATCACAGTTAATTGCTTAAGTGTGATTAATAATCTTGTCACAAGCCATACATTAAACACATGTACAATTTTGTCCATATGATTTCTACACAAAGAATTTAAACCGCTAGGGTTTTCCTTCCTTTGAAGAAACTCATCTTTATTAAGATAAACCAAGTTTACAAAGTTGATTATCTCTTTGGACAGCATCTTAACATTCATAGTATGAATAATTTACCACAATTCAATATTAGGCAATGTATCATTATGATTAACAGGTTTACAATGATCCTGTAATTCATATTTCTCATCATATCAAATATCTGAGATATCCTTGTGGATCTATGAATGAGAATTCCATCATTTTGAGGTATATCATATTTGACCTCATCATGATATTCACTAGTGTATTTTAGAAGATTATGTGTTCTGTAATTGTAATTTAATCTCTTCAAGATCTAAACAAAACTCCCACTTGCTTTTGTAATTTAAAAACTATCTATAAATACTTTAGCAATTAGAACAACACTAAACTGTTTTCTTTTGGGATATTACAAAACACATTGACAGTTCGTAAATCTTGTTCGTTAATAACCTACTCCATAAGTAGTTTTAACAATTCAAAACTTCAATATAAGACTCAATGTGATTCATCACATTCCATACTAAAATGGTGTCTTATTAATCTTCTAGGTTTGACTTTATTAACTATATCCAATCAATACTCAATTTTCTAACCTTGATAAATTTTGGAAGAAATGAAGATATGGTTATCTTGAATCAAACAATGTAACCAATGTTTGATTCTTCTAACTGAACATTCCACATACATACAGTATTTCATTAGAATTAATATTGTAAGACAATCTAACAATATGTAAGATAAACATATTCCTTTTGGCTTACCTATTTACCAATTAAATCATCTTAATGGTAAAATAAAATTCCAAGCCAATTGCATGCTTTATAACTCAAGTACTTTTGATCAAGTCACATCATGTCCATGTCTCAACTAGAAAACATAAACAGTTATAATCTCATTATACGTTATAAGTCATTTACCAATGACTTTATGTCTTAATAAGAAGACATAACAAGTTAACGTATTACTTTATATTATATGTCTTGTAATAATGAAAAGACTTCATGTTTGTGACTTTACAAAGAAACACATAAATATTTATAATTTAAAGTAATTATGAACATCACATCATGGTTTCAATTAATTTATTTTCAAGTTAATATACTACTCTATCTATTTATGTCATTCTAAAAATACATAAATATTTAAGATAGTATTACTTTATTTAATTATGTCATTCCATGAAGTGTCCAACTTAAGAAACTGTAAAAGCATCCACGCCTGATCCCACGACAAATGGAGATTTACCTTGAGATTACAATCTAGCCAAGATCTCACTTAAACTAAAATGTAACTTCAAGTGTTTCTATGATTTGAATGACATAAGACATAAAAGTAGTCTATGTTATAATCTTGACACATGTTCTAAACAAGTCAATCTTATTAGAACGTTAATCTCTTACCTCAAGAGAATCCATTAATCATATTTATATGTGTTGTTCCTTTGCACACAATAAATACTTCTCCCACTTGTGCATAGAACAACATCATAGAGATAAACACCATGACATTCGTTTGTTTATGTGAGCAATATGATAGTGTCATAGATATTTAAGCATTACAAGTAGATGTAGGACCACTTAATTATCAAGGAAACGTTCATAACTATCCTTGAGAATATGAATGTCTACATTTTTGAACGTAATGTATTATTTCAAGAAAATCTAGAAATAATCTGAGATACTACCAAGATAATAAATCTTGTAACTCCCACTGAATTAGACAACGTTACGATAATGTCTTATTCAGTAATACACCACAATACTCCCACTGGATTTGACAACATTGTAAGTGTTTCATTAACCAGTGAAAATAGCGTGCTATTACGTTACTTCCCCTTTGTAAGACCATTCGTAACAATTACTTAGGTACTAAAAGAGTGTATTCTACTCAGTAGATGATGGATTATCCATCAATGCTATTAACTTGAAAAATTGAGCATGCAATTTCTTCCATAATAGGTCTACTATCTCCACAATGGTGTGTAGCACCTTTAATTGGTCAAAGCAAAACAACTAGATAAACTATATTAGTTTGTCCTTTACCAATTTTGCGGTAATCAGTCTAGCTTCTAATTTAATAACTCATAAAATGTCAAACATGTTTTCTAGTTGACTAAAATGTCATATAAGAATTCAATCACCAACAGAGGGTAATGAAATCTCTTAAGGAAAACATGGTGTGCAATTTTCTTAACTATTAAAGTTGCTACGAGTTATATATTAGAATTTAGACAATTCTAATGTTCCTAACATTCCTTTCTCAATCATGAAAAGGAATAGGATTGAGTCTCACTCTTCTTCCATGGAAAAGAGTTTATGTTTGTCTTTTAGTAAATTTTTCTTGATCAAACATTCGTTTGAAAACAGAACTAGATCAATTTACCAAAGCCCAAACTACGTTTACGGTTTAATGTTGCATTAATACAATCAAAAGAATTAACAAAATTCAATTTTTAGTATTTTCGATAATTAAATCTTTCAAGAAAATAAAATACCCTTGGTCAATATTCATATTAACCATAGAATTTTTCTTGAATCTAGGACCCTCATTATCATAGTTTCACCACATCAGTTGATCTGCTAGTGATGAAAGTATAGAATAGGTAATTGTCGAAGAACAATAATTGACAAACAAGTTTTCAATTCCTAGAAAATATGGGATTTACAATTTTGCCAAAACAATTAATGCAAAATGTAAGCATGTTTTATCCCATCTTATGCCTTAAGTCATAGGTATCACTAACTAACTTAATTAAGTTGTCTAACTTAGAAACTGCAAATCATAAAGCTGAGGTCTCACACAACAAAATAATTCACCTTGTTATTGTAATCTAGATCAAGGTCTCACATAACTAAATTACAACTTCAAGTGTTTCATATCATTAGATGGCATAAACTTAAATTTAAAGGGTACAATTTTTGACGTGTAATCAAAACTTATGTATAAAGAAGCATGCATACAACTTTATAACCTAATATTTTCGAAACCCTTACATAAGATTTTAATTGCTAAGATTAAATTCTACAAAGTTTTAATCGATGCGTTGAGAAACTTACAACTTTGCACTAAGATGCTTCGTACATAGAATGGTTATACTAGGTAGCTCCAATCGAACTCACAGGGGGCAGAGGACCAGGTAAGCGCAAAAGCATAACCTTAGACATCCATTCAGTGCGACTGTGCGCACTTCTTAATTAACCCCTTTATAGTTTGTTCTAGTGGGTGAGCCGTTCTAACCATTTAGTACAATCGCATCAATCGATTAAAAGTTCAAGAATAATACTTAGATTACAAATCAGTTTCGCCATTATTTAGTCCATTTAATTTTTCTATTCAAAAACCCTTTTTGCTTACTAACATGTCAAACAATATATAAACAAAAAAAGTACTTTAATAAAAAATTAAACACACTCAAATAATATAAACATATAACTAAACAATCTATACTATCTAATATATGAAAATACTGTACCACCCTCCTAAAGCACAACATTAAATTTTAATATTCAAAACACTTCCATATATAGCACTAAATGTACAACACCCGATGCATCCCAATGCTCCTCTTTTAATCGGTAGCTGCATCTTAATTACTTTGACGCTTTCAATCCTAATTTAGGTAAAGAATCAATGCATTCAATTTCTCAATCAGTTACAATTCTCCTAATGTCAAATCCAAATCAAATGTCAAAACATATCAATCAGTTACAATTTTTGATTCATTCATTTCATACTCCATATCACCGATTCAAAAAAAAAAAGAACAACGAGAAAAAAAAGAGTTCGATCTATTAGAATGATATATATATTTTTTTTTTGATTTTGCAGGTTTAGTTTTATCACTGCATCTAAACATTTGTAAGTTTTAATTATCTTCCTTTGTTGAGTTTGATGTTGTTAATTGTGTACTTCTAAATATTCCATTGATTGATTATGAATATAGCTGTAATTCTTGAATGTTTTTTGATTTCTGCATCCCCACCATCTATGAGGTGATTTCTTTGAATTCTTTTATCTTCTAATATCGATGATTCAAAAAACATCCTAAAACGTTTGCAAGCCACAATCCATGTTTTTGAACCCTTAATCCCCACCATCTATGATGGTGATTTAGTAGTTTGACGATGTCGCTGGCAGCGATGGTTGCTTTGTAACAAAAAAAATAATATTAATTATTGAACTTGATTTTGCAGGGTAAAGGACGAAATTAACCTGAGACGACCGATCCCATCTCAACAATTGCACCGGGAAAATTTCCTACCGGTGGTAAGTAGTTGAACTTTCTACACTTCGTAATACTCTTTTCTGCTTAGATTATGTTCAAGGTCAATAAGTTATATGATTTATTTGTCTATTCAGTGTTTTCCTACAATCCCAAAATTATGAACACATATCTCTTACCGTCTGCTTAAATATTGTAACCGTAACTTGGCACGACAACGGCTGGATGGCATCATTATGCAACCGTCTTTGTTTGTAGTCATGGCTGGTCATACATCTTTTTCACCCTGGTTTGTTATAAAATCTGAGCCTAATAACTACCTTTGTATATGCATGATTATCATACTTTTTTATTTAGAGTCTTACTCCATTTTACTCATAGTTGTGTTTGTTGGGATTTAATACTCATAACAATTATATAAATCAAATAACATCATCAAAGCATGCAGCGGAAGTAATTAGGAATAATACATGTAAATAATTAACCGAACAAGAAAGTGCGTACCTTTTAGCAATTCAAGAATCAAACGGTGATTAGAACAAGAACAAAACCCAAAACCCTAACTTTAGGGTTTATGTAATTCGACCCAAAAGAGATTGACCACCAAGGAATACACAAGCTCAAGCGTGCTTGTCCTTCGTTCTTGTACACACGTACTAATAGCGAATCAATGAGAAAAGCTAGGTTCTTGATCACAATAGATTAACCAAACATCTTTGTTATGCTCAAGGTGACTCGTAAATCCCTTACAATGGGGATTCACTTCGTCGACCAAGGACAAGAGAGAAGAAAGAAGAAGTTTGGCCTTCTATTGAAATCTAGTGTACCAAAGGATGGATACATAGGGATGTATTTATAGCCTTATGGTAGATGTCAAGTTTACTATAGTTTCCGATGTGGGATTCTATAGTTTTCGGTCAAAACACAAGCCCAAAAGAGGATTCCTAAAACCTTCTCTTGACTTGTTAACTTTTCTTCATATCCCGTTGACATTTAATGACCGATAATCAAAACTCGTCAAATATTAAATATCATTAAGTATTTATTTCGTGATCAAATAATTAAATATAACATTTTATATATTAATTATTTATACATTGATTCTCATACGTAATGTGTGCAATCCCGAAGTCTCGAGTTCGAATCCGGTCATACTAATATTAATAATTATCCATAAACCTTTCAGCTCCCACTTGGATATTACTTAATATAGTAATGACATTGGTTAGTCTAGCTTTAACACGCCAATGCCCCCAGATCGAATCAAGTATGGTCTCCTGGAAAAAACCATTTAATGATTCATCATTTTTACTTATCCTTTTGTTACTAATACTACATTAACTATGAATATGGATCAAGTCATTTCATAAGTTAAAATTTTTGTTTCTCGTTATATCTGATTGAACAAGATTACCAAATCATCTGAACGTATTCCAGATAGATCTTGGGTAAGGCCTTACAAACATCTTGTCAACCCTACGAGGGGCCCAAATATAGTATTATGCTTTGAAACAAATTCAAAGGAACAAATTCTCTTGACTACAAACATAACTCATGAACTTTGCAACACTTCCGAAAATAGCCCTTATAACTACCAGTTACGGATAGCGTTAGACTATCTTACACAAATGCACTACATTCATATCAGTTATCTGGTATCTCAAGTCTGAGGATAAACACTTCATGATATACTTAATGACAAAAATCCATAAAGTATCATCATGTAAAGTTGGGATGAGTCCTATATTCAATTCATTGAATATCATGTGAATCTGGTATGTCCCACGCATCAATATACTTAAAGTATATTCTACCAAAACTCAGATTTGTCTTAATTAAATGACATTCCCACATCATTAATCGACAACGGACTATTTAGAATAACATAAGTTATTCACGGATTAAACATGCAAATATAGGATATAATATTAAGAAAATGAAAAATAAACATAACCAATATTTTATTCCATTTTAATAATATTTGTTCATAACATCCCTTATCCAAATACTAAATAGATCAATGCATGATAATACTTGTTAATGAATTATGTCTCAAGTAATGACAATCATACTTGTTGACAAGGCATAATTTCAACTAACTTTGATCTATCGGAATTTTGAGAATACTTATCTTAAGAATTCAACTAGTGAAGTTCTTGTATGTGTGCATTCAAAATATCTTGATATTGCCACATAATATTTCATAAAGTGTGTGACATCCTCAAGCACCAATTTATGATAATCAAACTTTCAAACAATTTTAAAGTTTAAAGTATTCTTATTCTTTATTGTATAATGCAACTATGCTCTTAGTTGAGCACAACTAGTTCACATGGCCATTTACAAGGATAAAATCCTCCCATGACTAGTATTGAGTGTCATCTCAATTAAACCAGCATCATTGTATACAACAATATGCTCTTTAAAAATTTCGTAAACTTCAATATCTACAGTGTAATGTTTGATGCCTTCCAAACTTCCAAGTTTGTTGGCTATGACAATTTCGCATTAATTGCTGTATTGCTCATCCATAGAATTTTGAGAGCAAATCCAGGCTGAGGAATGTAATTCTAGATTCAAACATATTCCATTAGAATATTCATTACACTAGTTATCTAATAACTTTATTAGATATCAATGTTGTCAAATCATCTTGCATTCAAGCATGATACAACAGTAACATGATGTACATGAAAAATCCTTATGTCAAACGAAGATTTAATTCATGTTCTACATATCCATTTCCAAATGATATATCATGTTCTATTAGACTCATTAATTTAATACCGCCATGTTTATTAACAATAAACATATACTCCAAGGTTGTATGTCTTATTTTCTAAATCTTTCATGTGAAGTTCCATTCCAAACATAACATTTAGCTTAGATGGAATGTTACTACCCACAACATATAAGATTTAAAGAAAATAAACACAATACTCCCACTAGCTTTCAGGAATACTTAGAAATTATCTTATTTTAATTTTAAACCAAAACTTGATTTAATAGTTAAACATAAGAATCATCTCCTAGATGCATGCATATATCCATTTATGGATTCTTGCAGTTTGTACAATTTCAAAGATTATGTGAATTCATAAAACTCCTTTGTATAACTTATCGTCCTCGCAAAAGTAATCACACAAGAAAGAGTTTTAATATTCAATTGTCAATTTTTCATATTAATGAAAATAAGTATGACAATTATAATCATTATATATTTAATGTGTCAAGGAAAGAGTATTCAATCACAGTTAATTGCTTAAGTGTGATTAATAATCTTGTCACAAGTCATGCATTAAACACATGTACAATTTTGTCCATATGATTTCTACACAAAGAATTTTAAACCGCTAGGGTTTTCCTTCCTTTGAAGAAACTCATCTTTATCAAGATAAACCAAGTTTCCAAAGTTGATTATCTTTTTGGACAGCATCTTAACATTCATAGTATGAATAATTTACCACAATTCAATATTAGGTAATATATCATTATGATTAACAGGTTTACCATGATCCTGTAATTCATATTTCTCATCATATCAAATATTTGAGATATCCTTGCAGATCTATGAATGAGAATTCCATCATCTTGAGGTCTATCGAATTTAACCTCATCATGATATTTACTAGTGTATTTTAGAAGATTATGTGTTTTGTAATTGTAATTTAATCTCTTCAAGATCTAAACAAAACTCCCACTTGCTTTTGTAATTTAAAGACTATCTATAAATACTTTAGCAATTAGAACAACACTAAATTGTTTTCTTTTGAGTTATTACAAAACACATTGACAGTTCGTAAATCTTGTTCATAAATAACCTACTCCATAAGTAGTTTTAACAAATCAGAACTTCAATATAAGACTCAATGTGATTCATCACATTCCATACTAAAATGGTGTCTTAATAATCTTCTAGGTTTGAGTTTTATTAAGTATATCCAATCAATACTCAATTTTCTAACCTTGATAACTTTTGGAAGAAAAGAAGATATAGTTATCTTGAATCAAACAATGTAACAAATGTTTGATTCTTCTAACTGAACATTCCATATACATACAGTATTTCATTAGAATTAATATTGTAAGACAATCTAACAATATGTAAGATAAACATATTCCTTTTGGCTTACCTATTTACCAATTAAATCATCTTAATGGTAAAATAAAATTCCAAGCCAATTGCATGCTTTATAACTCAAGTACTTTTGATCAAGTTACTTCATGTCCATGTCTCAACTAGAAAACATAAACAGTTATAATCACATTATACGTTATAAGTCATTTACCAATGACTTTATGTCTTAATAAGAAGACATAACAAGTTAACGTATTACTTTATATTATATGTCTTGTAATAATGAAAAGACTTCATGTTTGTGACTTTACAAAGAAACACATAAACATTTATAATTTAAAGTAATTATGAACACCACATTATGGTTTCAATTAATTTATTTTCAAGTTAATATACTACTCTATCTATTTATGTCATTCTAAAAATACATAAATATTTAAGATAGTATTACTTTATTTAATTATGTCATTCCATGAAGTATCCAACTTAAGAAACTGTAAAAGCATCCACTCCCGATCCCACGACAAGTGGAGATTTACCTTGAGATTACAATCTAGCCAAGATCTCACTTAAACTAAAATGTAACTTCAGGTGTTTCTATATTTTGAATGACATAAGACATAAAAGTAGTCTATGTTATAATCTTGACACATGTTCTAAACAAGTCAATCTTATTAGAACGTTAATCTCTTTCCTTACAATCAAGAGAATGTATTAATCATATTTGTATGTGTTGTTCCTTTGCACACAATAAATACTTCTCCCACTTGTGCATAGAACAACACCATATAGATAAACACCATGACATTCGTTTGTTTATGTGAGCAATATGATAGTGTCATAGATATATAAGCATTACAAGTAGATGTAGGACCACTGAATTATCAAGGAATCGTTCATGACTATCCTTGAGAATATGAATGTCTACATTTTTGAACGTAATGTATTATTTCAAGAAAATCTAGAAATAATCTGAGTTACTACCAAGATAATAAATCTTGTAACTCCCACTGAATTAGACAACGTTACAATAATGTCTTATTCAGTAATACACCATACTCCCACTGGATTTGACAACATTGTAAGTGTTTCATTAACCAGTGAAAATAGCGTGCTATTACGTTGCTACCCCTTTGTAAGACCATTCGTAACAATTACTTCGGTAATAAAAGAGTGTATTCTACTTTGTAGATGATGAATCATCCATCAATGCTATTAACTTGAAAAATTGAGCATGCAATTTCTTCCTTAATAGGTCTACTATCCCCACAATGGTGTGTAGCACCTTTAATTGGTCAAATCAAAATAACTAGATAAAATATACTAGTTTGTCTTTTACCAATTTTGCGGTAATTAGTCTAGATTCTAATTTAATAACTCATAAAATGTCAAACATGTTTTCTAGTTGACCAAAATGTCATATAAGAAATCAATCACCAACAGAGGGTAATGAAATCTCTTAAGGAAAACATGGTGTGCAATTTTCTTAACTATTAAAGTTGCTATGAGTTATATTAGAATTTAGACAATTCTAATGTTCCTAACATACCTTTCTCAATCATGAAAAGGAATAGGATTGAGTCTCACTCTTCTTCCATGGAAAAGAGTTTATGTTTGTCTTTTAGTAAATTTTTCTTGATCAAACATTTGTTTGAAAACAGAACTAGATCAATTTACCAAAGCCCAAACTACGTTTACGGTTTAATGTTGCATTAATACAATCAAAAGAATTAACAAAATTCAATTTTTAGTATTTTCGATAATTAAATCTTTCAAGAAAATAAAATACCCTTAGGTTAATATTCATATTAACCATAGAATTTTCCTTGAATCTAGGACCCTCATTATCATAGTTTCACCACATCAGTTGATCTGCTAGTGATGAAAGTATAGAATAGGTAATTGTCGAAGAACAATAATTGACAAACAAGTTTTCAATTCCTAGAAATTATGGGATTTACAATTTTGCCAAAACAATTAATGCAAAACGTAAGCATGTTTCATCCCATCTTATGCCTTAAGTCATAGGTCTCACTAACTAACTTAATTAAGTTGTCTAACTTAGAAACTGCAAATTATTAAGCTGAGGTCTCACACAACATAAAGATTCACCTTGTTATTGTAATCTAGCTCAAGGTCTCACATAACTAAATTACAACTTCAAGTGTTTCATATCATTAGATGGCATAAACTTAAATTTTAAAGGGTACAATTTTTGATGTATAATCAAAACTTATGTATAAAGAAGCATGCATACAACTTTATAACACAAAATTTCCAAAAAAACTTACTTGTATTTTAATTGCTAAGATTAAATTCTACAAAGTTTTAATCGATGCGTTGAGAAACTTACAACTTTGCACTAAGATGCTTCGTACATAGAATGGTTATACTAGGTAGCTCCAATCGAACTCACAGGGGGCAGAGGACCAGGTAAGCGCTGAAGCATAACCTTAGACATCCATTCAGTGAGACTGTGCTCACTTCTTAAATACCCCTTTATAGTTTGTTCTAGTGGGTGAGCCGTTCTAACCATTTAGTACAGTCGCATCAATCGATTAAAAGTTCAAGAATAATTCTTAGATAACAAATCAGTTTCTCCATTATTTAGTCCATTCAATTTTCTATTCATAAAAACCCTTTTTGCTTACTAACATGTCAAACAATTATATAAACAAAAAAGCATTTTAATAAAAATTAAACACACTCAAATAATATAAACATATAACTAAACAATTTAACATATGTAAAAACAATTAGCCACATGCATAATTATTTCAATAAACGCTAATAAACAATTCTAGGCGTAAATAAATGTATACATTAACTAGGACTTTCATCTCGCTAGAAGATGAGCCACATACATCGACAAGTCGATTGCGTAAGCCAAAGTTAATAGTATACCAATTAGCACATAACGAATTTTTATTAGTTATAATTGAGGTCTTCCCCAATTCAATAATTATTAAATAAATAAACATGTGTATATCACTAAACAATTTATTACAAACAATACTCCATGGCAAAACATGCATGTTCCACCATGGATTCCGCATAACAATTATCACCCAAGATACGCATATTACATGGCACATAACAATTATTCATTAATTAACCACATAAAATTAGCATGCAATCCAAGGGTTTCTACAAGTTTTACAAAATTAAAACCTAATTAAATAAAATTAAGGGTAATCGACCCTATATAAATAAAATTAGGGTTTCGAATTCAAAACCCTAGAAACCATAAAAAGCATGCATATAATCATAAAGATCCAATTTTTATGTGTTTCGGTAATTAATTACATCATATTAACGGCTCGTGATGCCACTGTTGGGATTTAATACTCATAACAATTATATAAATCAAATAACATCATCAAAGCATGCAGCGGAAGTAATTAGGAATAATACATGTAAATAATTAACCGAACAAGAAAGTGCGTACCTTTTAGCAATTCAAGAATCAAACGGTGATTAGAACAAGAACAAAACCCAAAACCCTAACTTTAGGGTTTATGTAATTCGACCCAAAAGAGATTGACCACCAAGGAATACACAAGCTCAAGCGTGCTTGTCCTTCGTTCTTGTACACACGTACTAATAGCGAATCAATGAGAAAAGCTAGGTTCTTGATCACAATAGATTAACCAAACATCTTTGTTATGCTCAAGGTGACTCGTAAATCCCTTACAATGGGGATTCACTTCGTCGACCAAGGACAAGAGAGAAGAAAGAAGAAGTTTGGCCTTCTATTGAAATCTAGTGTACCAAAGGATGGATACATAGGGATGTATTTATAGCCTTATGGTAGATGTCAAGTTTACTATAGTTTCCGATGTGGGATTCTATAGTTTTCGGTCAAAACACAAGCCCAAAAGAGGATTCCTAAAACCTTCTCTTGACTTGTTAACTTTTCTTCATATCCCGTTGACATTTAATGACCGATAATCAAAACTCGTCAAATATTAAATATCATTAAGTATTTATTTCGTGATCAAATAATTAAATATAACATTTTATATATTAATTATTTATACATTGATTCTCATACGTAATGTGTGCAATCCCGAAGTCTCGAGTTCGAATCCGGTCATACTAATATTAATAATTATCCATAAACCTTTCAGTGTTAGTTGTTGCTATGCGTTTTGGGTTGCTAATGCTATTTTGATTTCAAATGCAGTTAATGATGATCAATGCCTACGCGACAATGAACATCAACAGGTATGGCTTTCTTAGTGGTGGTGTCGTTACCATTTTTCAACTACTGTTGGCATTTATCAAGCAGGAGGGTCAAATGGCATCTGTCATTCGCTACATTGAGGTGTCTTCATTATATACTACTTCATATGTGAATGTATTTTTATTTATCTTAAATAAAGGGGTGTTTGGCTAACCTCATTGGAGGAGTGTAATAGGTTATTGAATAATGATACATTCTATTTACCTATTTCATTATTTTGACAGAAGCAAGAGCCAAATAAAGGTCTAAATGATATTGCTCAACACTGGACAAACATGTCTCCATCCATCTCAGGTAGCGGAACCATATGAGGTAAGCAAGCACATATATTTTACATCTTCTGAATGACTAACTGTATGTACAAATTTATAGATAATGGTTTGAATTGCGTTATTTTTTTGCATGTAGCTTTATATTGTAGAATGGTGCTACAGTTTGTAATCAAAACGGTGTTCTGTACAGTTTAGCGGTCATAGGTATGGGTATAGCAATGTATTATTTTTTTAATCAAATAATTAATGTTGCTGCCAATAGAGTGACCAGATGGAACCGACTTTGGCGATTTGCTTAGATATGGTATCCGTTTTGGGGACATAACTGGACATAACACTATTATAAGGATAGGTTGTATTAATTTGAATCCTTTTCTTTTTCTTTTTTTTTCTTCTCTTTTTCCTAAATTGAGACTAGGAATCGTTTCTTATTATTTTTTTTCTGATGTTTTAAGATTGTGTTGTTGATATTTATGGTGTGGTGCTTTAAGTTTGGAATCTTTTCTCATTTATATATATTGGTTGGGTTATTATGAAATCGGTGATGTTTGGAATTGGGGTTTCGACATTAAATTTAGAGGTGTTTGGGATTCGGCCATTGGGGAGCCAGATTATCTTAGGGGTTTTTGTGAAATGGTTCACGAGAAGCCGAAAACCTGAAGTTAATAGTTTTTAAGATTACTATGTCGTCTCAAGTGAATATGAGGTAAAAGAGTTTTTTTTTTGTTTAGCTCCTGGACATCTTATTTACTTACAAAACCTTACAATGTGTTTGCTATAAAACAATCTAACAAAGGTTGTGTTATCATTCCAGATTGCAAAATGAATGAACAACAGTTCCATTGAGCATATATACGGTATAGTTTAGTCTCTTTTATTCTTATGATTGCTATAATTATGGTTGATAATCTGAATATTTGTTTTCCCTACAAAATGAATCGATACCAGTTAACTATATTGATAACAGGTGAAACAAGTGAACTATGTTGAAACCTTGGTGTAACTGACATGACACAAGAATGGAAATGGATGATAAGAAATTTAAATTAGCATTGTTAATCACATTATCACAAAACTTAAATATATTTAAAACTATAAACTTAATAAGCTTCTACGTATATGAATATATTGGATGCACTATACAACTACCACTTTCAATTGTAATGACTATTAATAGTTTTTTATTGTCATTCGAGTCTACGAGGACCTACAAATAGTCACACCATTTTGTGGCCGGAAAAGAGTTCAAAAATAATTTTTGATTGTCATTTGGTCAATATGGTGTCATCAAGTAAGCGGGACCGAGTTCTTTTGACGATGAACCACTCCGGTACAACAAGCTAAAGTGACCTCTACGCTTCGTCCCCGGTGCGTATTTGATTTTATTTTTTTGGTTTTTTGCTTTTGTATACTTAAAAATAGCTAACACATTTGGTCTTTTGGTATTGAGTAGGTTTCTTACAAAGAAAAAGTTATCGACTTCAACTGATCCTGAGTTTACATTGCAGTTTCTGGAAGAGTTCGAGCTGTTGTAAGATTAAGGCCTAAAAATCCTTACGAAGATTGTAACAGATACTGAATTTTCGAGTTTTGTTGAATTACAACCTTTTCGATGGAGGTATGTGATGTTGCATACTTTTCTACGTTTAATGTTGGTTTAAGGTGCCAGCTGGTAAGGGTTAATATGTTGTGTTTCTTTGTTATGTTTGTAGAGGTGGGGTATAAGTAGATCATTTAATTGGAAACTGCGTGTACCCATTATTAGTTAAAGGATGCTGTCAATAAATAGTTATAGTTTGCATCCTGATAAACTCCAACAAAGGGGTTTGGGCACAAACCAGTTAAGGTGCAATAAGATGGAGTCACATGTCTCCCAAAAACTGATAATTATGGAATTTGTATTTTGCCATTGTGTTTAGGCTTAAGTAAGACAAGGTTAATCATTGATTATTTTTTATTTCTTTTTTCACCTTTTACATACTTACTAGAGGGGAAAAAAGGTAAAAAAAAATGCCAAAAAATGTTGAGCCACACCAATTTCGACCCTTAACCTGTTTCAACTCTGACTGCATTTTAAGCATTTCCCACCCACACCATCTGCCCAACAACCACCGCTAATGCTAATGTTTTACCTCTACAGCGAAGATATCTTTATGCGCATGTGAAAATATTGATGCACTAGCAGAGTGTTTCATGTTAGAAAGGTGTTATAGTGAAGCTGCAGAAGCTTATGCTAAGGGGAATCATTTCGATTGCAAAAAGGGGGAACTACTTAGATAAAGGATTGGAGTATATACAATACTGTAAGGGCCATGTTAATGTGGAAAGTATTGACGTACAGGCTCAATGAGGTTTGGTTATATAATTCATTTTTTGTAAATAGAACTTTTGGACTCGAATCAACATTATCAGTTTTTTTATAACAAGTGTTACTATGCAATGCTTTGTATTAGGTTGAAGCTGAAGTTATAAAGCAGCTTAAATCAAGAAAGGGGATTATCTTCAACAAGTGAAGTTCAAGACAAACCTGTCAGCTTATTACGGTTGCAGTGAGTTGTACGTAATATCATTAGCTTTTCTGATTTAACATTACAGTTGTGGCTTGATGGATATGTTGTGTTATTCTACTTTTTTCTAATATTACTTTTTTTGCGCGGCAGACCTGTAAAATGCAATCGAGAATGAAAACTATGCGATGGGACCTGAAATACTTGATCGAAGTCCAAGCTGGAGGCTGATTCACTGGCTGCATCAATAAAAGCCCAAACCTTTGAACAAGCTCAATTTGAGTTTCGTTTAGGCTAGAAAGTGAGGCACACAAAATTTTGGTATGTATCTTTCTCATTTCTTCCTTTGCCTTATTTTATTTCTAACTTTGTGTTGAGAAAATGAGATCTTTCGCAAAACTTAAATATCAGTTTAGACCTACATCATCGGATATTCCAAAACTAAAAGTTTACATACCCATTGTATCCTAGCCGTTCCCCTAGCCTTACTGCAAAAAGAACAAACGCTTAAAAACTATGATTATCTTATACTTAAAAAGACTTAAAAACTTTATCTAAACAGATATATCACACCAATCAAACTGAATTAAGGCTGAAATCAATACTTGACTTTCAGTTGACTTTATTTGACTTTCTAACTTTTTGAAATAACTTACAAATACAGATAATCGACATTAAATAACATATTGATTTTTTTTTTTGTTTTGTTTATTGTGTATCCACGCCAGGCTTCATTTGTTAGTTTCGATTTTCTTTAACATGCAGGGACAAACAACGCTACGGGTACATCTTCTATTAGGTTTGGCAGTGTTACAGCTAATATTGTACATGTTAGCCGGCCACAGGTATGATCTTTTGTGTAAAATCACCAGTTATGAAATTGTTTCGATGCCGATATCTGTTGTCCGTTGTGCACATGGTATTGCTAGGTGAAGCGTCCTGCTCATGTCTGGAACGCAGACTTGATGCCTAAGGCCACATCTACGGGTATCGAATCTATATGTATTGATGTTCTGATCAGTAAAGGTTGACTTTCATCCGAGTTTGTAAATATGCATTTAGCTGTTCGCATTTCGTGGTGATCAGGTAATCATAACACGGTTGTCATATTATCTTGGCATGCATGTCGTGGACCAGTAAACCTGGATTCTGTCACCGGAACCATATGACACCAACAGAGAGTCACGAACCTTTTATGGAGAATTTCAGTACATGTGTACCTGCTCATGCATATCGTAGTCAGGAAAGGAGCTCACAAGAGATGAATGCATGTGCTCTTCAATAGCTGATGAATGTGATATCTTATTTTGGACAGCTTATGGATCAACGAGTAGCTCATATATGTGCATTTGTTTGGTTATAGCTTATGATAATTTGGTACCTGGTGTACATGGTACATGTATTATAACTGGTACTGTGCAGCCAACTTCACGCAGACGTGAGTTGTCTGTCTTTCTCTTATTGTAGATTTGGTGTTATACCTTTATGTAATGCTATTTACCGATATGTTATGATCCATGTACATAAACACAGAAACTCAATACAGCCAAGCACCCCCGCCGCAATGCGTGAAGTTACATTCACTTTTTATACGTATAGAAGGTTTAACTTTTATCTTCAAAGGTTAGTCAAGTAATCGTAAACACAACCTTGGTTATTGTAGGCTGCATATGGGCAGGTTGAGAAGTTTGAGTAATACGCTTACGAGACTTTTGTCGTACTCAAAATGAAACTCGCTTACAAGAATTATTAAGTAATACGCAGTATGGTTTGTACCTGCCACGACAATTATATGTTGTTATTTTAAGAGTCAAAAGCAAAAGAGGTTTGAAGGTTGTCATTTGTGATAAAAATGTCATTATCTCGAATACTACTACAAATGTTGGATTCAAAGAAGTACTTCAAGATAAGCACAATATAAATATGACATGTTTTGTACCATTTTTTAAATGTACATATACTATCAATCATAACCTCCTTTTACTCACACTATTTGTATTTTTAAACTTATTAGGTGTTCATGGAATGGACATTACCAAATTACTTGATTAACGCTTACTACATACACTTGCTCTTCAAGACTATCAAATTTAGAGACAACGGTGCATTGAAGTATATCCAGTGCTGCTCATTAAAAAATAATCATCTAAAAAATAACAATTCATCTAAAAAATGCAAAATAAAAAGTTTAATATGGACCATATAGGAAGTAGATCCAGTCATACTCATAAAAAACAATCATCTAAAAAATAACAATTCATCTAAAAAATGCCAAATAAAAAATTTAATATGGACCATATAGGAAGTTGATCCAGTCCTACTCATAAAAAACAATCATCTAAAAAATAACAGTTCATCTAAAAAATTCCAAATAAAAAGTTTAATATGGAACATATAGGAAGTATATACATTCCTACTCATAAAAAACAATCATCTAAAAAATAACAATTCATCTAAAAAATGCAAAATAAAAAATTTAATATGAACCATATATGAAGTAGATCCAGTCCTGCTCATAAAAAACAATCATTTAAAAAATAACATTTCATTTAAAAAATGTCAAATAAAAAATTTAATATCAACCATATAGGAAGTAGATCCAGTCATACTCATAAAAAACAATCATCTAAAAAATAACAAATCAACTAAAAAATGTCAAATAAGAAGTTTAATATGCACCATATAGGATGTAGATCCAGTCATGCTCATAAAAAACAATCATCTAAATAATAACAATTAATCTCAAAAATGCCAATAAAAAATTTAATATGAACCATATAGAAAATATATCCAGTCCTGCTCATAAAAAACAATCATCTAAAAAATAACAATTTATCTAAAAAATGTCAAATAAAAAAGTTTAATATAGACCATATAGGAAGTAGATCCAGTCATACTCATAAAAAACAATCATCTAAAAAATAACAATTCATCTAAAAACTGCCAAATAAAAAGTTTAATATAGACCATATAGGAAGCATATCCAGTCCTGCAAATTAAAAAATAATCATCTAAAAAATAACAATTCATCTAAAAAATGTCAAATAAAAAATTTAATACAAACTATATATGAAGTAGATCTAGTCCTGCTCATCAAAAACAATCATTTAAAAAATAACAATTCATTTAAAAAATGCAAAATAAAAAATTTAATATGAACCATATAGGAAGTATATTCAGTCCTACTCATAAAAAATAATCATCTAAAAAGTAACAATTCATCAAAAAAAATGCCAAATAAGAAGTTTAATATGGACCATATAGGAAGTAGATCCAGTCCTGCACATAAAAAACAATCATCTAAAAAATAATTATTAATCTCAAAAATGCCAATAAAAAAGTTAATATGAACCATATAGAAAGTATATCCAGTCCTGCTCATAAAAAACAAAAATCTAAAAAATAACAATTTATCTAAAAAATGTCAAATAAAAAGTTTAATATGGACCATATAGGAAGTAGATCCAATCACACTCATAAAAAACAATCATCTAAAAAATAACAATTAATCTAAAAAATGTCAAATAAAAAATTTAATATGAACCATATATGAATTAGATCCAGTCCTGCTAATCAAAAAAGAATCATTTAAAGAGTAACAATTCATCTAAAAAATGTCAAATAAAAAATTTAATATGGACCATATTAGGAAGTAGATCTAATCCTACTCATAAAAAACAATCATTTAAAAAATAACAAATAATCTAAAAAATGCCAAATAAAAAATTTAATATGAACCATATAGGAAGTAGATTCAGTCCTGCTCATCAAAAACAATCATCTAAAAAATAACAATTTATCTAAAAAAATGCCAAATAAAATTTTTAATATGGACCATATAGGAAGTATATCGAGTCCTGCTCATTAAAAAATAATCGTCTAAAAAATAACAAATCATCTAAAAAATAACAATTTATCTAAAAAATGCCAAATAAAAAGTTTAATATGGAGCATATAGGAAGTAGATCCAGTTATGCTCATCAAAAAACAATTATCTAAAAAATAACAATTCATCTAAAAAATGCCAAATAAAAAGTTTAATATGGACCATATAGGAAGTAGATCCAGTCCTGCCCATCAAAAACAATTATCTAAAAAATGTCAAAGAAGGTTTTTATTTCAGATGTCGATAGTAATTTATCAAAGACTACTACAAATGTATTCTACAAATAGGTTCTTCACGGTCTTTGATCTGTTTATCAACATATATGTACGGATATTCATATAATGCGATATGCATTTGTTTTTACTTGTTTTATCATTGACACAAATGTTTTACTTACACCTTCTTTTTATGCTTTATTAGGTTCTCGATGAATTTTTATTGGCTTACCACTTCATCAACTTCCCACTACATACGCTTTCTTTTTAAAGGCTGCAAGATTGAAGACCACGTGAATGGTTGTTTACTACATTATTACTTACAATTATTGTACTATATATTGTACTTGACTTATGGTTGGTGCAAAACCGTCAAGTTTAATTACTCAAAACAGCTCAAACACCAAATGCAATGAAGATCAGAGGAATATAGTGTATTCCTGGGTCGTTAAGTCCCACGGAGGATGAATTGGTGTATAAACACTTGATCAGATGATAGAATGATCACTAAGGATAGTGATCAGTAAGGATTTTGATGGATAATTATACCTAAAGAAAAGATCTACAAATTACAGCGACTTAAATGCAAATTAAAAGAAATTAAAAAGTTAAAATATATTAAATAAATGCTATCACTATTTTTACAATGATGTTTTTGTGATTTTATAAAATAAAATAACTTAAATAAACTATTTTAACTAAAACTTAAACTTAAATTATCTAAAAACTTGATTTAAAATGAAAACGTAAGTTATTTATAAAAATTACGCGAGTGCGCAAGCAAAAACGTAAAATTTATGAAATAAAAGTCCTACAAGTATAAAAACAATTTTATTACGTACTATATGATAAAAGAAAATTTTAGAAAAAAGATTTATATTTTTTAGACTTTTATATTTTTTATTATGAATTAAATAAGATTTTACACTAATTAAATGTTTAAAAATACTAAAACTATTTAGAAAAATCTGAAACTTTTTTGTAAAATACTTAATACTAATACAATTTTATAAAAAATACAAAAACTGAAAAAGCTATAAAGAATAAGCTTGAAATAAGTAAATAAGCTCGTATAAGCTTATTTGGAAACAAAAGGGTTATGTATTAAATAGTGTAAAAGAAAACTGAAAAAGTCCCTAGGGCAGATGGTGTGTGTGTGGTGTGGTGAGCTGGGTGGCCAAGGTTCGAATCCCAGCAATGGCCTTTTTGCTAACTATTTATTTTTTTGATTTTCTTGTTAAAACTTATTAAGAACTATAAGATAAGCATTTTATATAACTACAACTTTTATTGAAAACTGATAATAAGCTCAGAAATAAGCTAAGAATCTCAACAGTTAACAAGAAAATGAAATAAGCAAAAGGATTAAAGCTAAATGGCTTATAAGCTAATAATAAGCAAAGGAAAACTGAAAAATAAGCTAAGTAACTAATAATAAGCTAATATGAAAACTGAGAAAACATTTTGATTTAAAAATAAGCACTGATTAAGCTAAAATAAGCACAAGTTTAAACTGATTTGCACAGGACACTTTGTAAATCACTATGCACCTTTAAGCTTATTTTTAAGCACTAAGATAAGCTAGAAATTTAAAACAAACACTTGAACTAATAAGTTGACCAAATAAGCTATCCAAAAAGCTAAAATTATCACTGTTTTGTTCACTGGAGAGCTTTTAGTGAGCTTATTAAAAAGCTGAAAAACAACTGAGTATAACTCATTGTATACTGAGTTAAATGGACAGAAATAAAAAGCACTAGCAGGCTTATCAAATAAGCTGAAAATGGAAAAATGAATCTTGGAACCTTGAGTCAGCTAGATGAACTTCTCAAAAAGCTAAAACACATAAGCTAGAGGCCATTAATAAGCTCTCTAAGAGCTTGTGAAATGGGGTACCACAACTGTGCACAGAGCACTCTTTGACTTTTTGATTAACACTAAAAGTTGACTTTTATGAGATTGTAACTGATCCTAAGCACTGATATTGATATATTAAGGTGGATTAAGACTGGATTGGGCAATACTAACAACTTATGAACACAATTCCTTGATCAAGAAACTTTAAAATCCAACAGTTTGATGAACAAGGAGAGATCAAAGGTGTTTTGACTTTTACTCTAATAAGGACTGACTTATATGGTTTGTTTGAACTAATTGGACCAAGTGTGACACTGAACAAGTAATAACACTGACTTGACCACCTTTTAACTTGGTTAACAAAGCAAAACCAAACGCACCTTAACTAAACTGATTTGGAACTTTTCAAAGCAAATCAAAGATTAAGACCATGCCAATGATTTCAGACCTAAAATTATCACTAAATAAGACTAAAAGAACACTAAACAACAGCAATAACAACATACAACTAAGAAATTACGATTATGCTATTAAAAACTGTTAAAATAAGATTTTTGCTAATTATAAATTTAAAAGAACAAACAACTGGTTTTATGATTTAATTACACTTAAATATAACTAATGATTATGAAAACACAAAGATTTGAGCTTATGACTGTATTAAACAGTAAAATGCCAAAATGAATCAAAAAGCTTACAAGTTTGATCCAAGCTTAAACTGAGAACTGAAATGTATAAACACAACCTAAAGCTTCCCCATAAGCTCTATACCAAGGCCATCCAAAATCTACCTTGCTCCAGCTTGTTTGCCTGTTTCACCATTGATTTTTATTTTTTCTTTATTTTCTTGATATTTTTGTGAATTTTCTGTTTTTAATACTAAACAAAGTTTTAGAGTTTCTAAAAGCTTGAATAAGCTTTATAGGAGCTTATATGGGCTATATCAGTCCATAATAACATCTACAAACAACCTTTGATCATTCATGAGATTTTTAAAATAAGGAAATTTTGCATAATCTGAGATATAACTTAATACTGGAATTAATGTTTCACAAACACTTTATTATAACATAAAAACTTGAAATACAGAGTTTTAAGATTAAAACATACACAGGAATTGAAATTTAAGCTAAAACGACTTAATAAAATGAAAATTACACTAGATAGTTCTTCACATAGCTTCCCACTTGTATTTATTGACCTCATTTGACCTTGTCGACATCTCTGAGCTAATCCCACCAATTTCCAGCCATTGATTTGGTCCAGATCATCAAAATTGCCAAATGGCAATTTTGGCGCCATTTTTCAATTGAGCAGGTTCTTTCAATTAATGGGGTTTGGACTTTGTGGAGGTGGAAGGGGAGGTGTATTCAAGTGGAAAAACAGGTAGAGTGTTGAAAAAGAGGAGAAAACCACCTCTGGTTTTGGGATTGCAGCTTGTGTGAAGAGGATGAACATTAGTAGTAGTTTTGGGCGCGTTTGACTTAATTTGACCAGTGGGATATTATAAACAGGGGGTCTAAAATGGGGGGTCACAGGCCATGGAAGGGTTCTTTTTGGTTTGGCAGGGTTCTTTTTGCATAAAAGGGTCCTAAATGGTTTTAGTTTAATACAAGGACTAAACTTGTAATTCTGCCAAACTTGAGGACTGATCCTGCAATTCTCCAAAAGTTAACAAAAGGACCAAAACTGCCTATCTTGAATAGTACAAGGACCAATGATGATTATTTTCCATTTTTTAAATGTCCAAGGACCATTTTTGTCATTTTCAAAACTTGAGGGACTAAAGTTGTAATTTTGCAATTTTTGATTTCAAGGACTTGTTTTGACAACTTTATGAATCCCTAAGGACTTAAAATGAAATTTTTCTTTATTTTGATTTAACAGGGACTGTTTTTGACAACTTTTTAAACTTGGGGGACTAAAACTGCCAATTATGCAAACTTGATACGTTTTTCACCAGATTTTGATGTTTTTGCATTTAAAACATATAAAACACTTGTTTGTGATATTTTCATCATTTTGATGCGTTTCTGAGTGTTTTCAGATGTTTTTGGCATTCTAAACAGTACAAAAATGATGAGTATTTAGACACTCATCAATCCCCCACACTAAGATATTGCTAGTCCCTAGCAATGATTTGAGAAAAATTAATGGATTTCATCTCTTTACCAAAAGCCATCACTTCTGGAGTAGCCAATTGTTTTGATTCAAGTAAGAACCTTGGTACAATGATAACCAAATGATTTTGAGCAAATCATAAGCTGTCAACGGATTTGATTTGTCTTTACCAGAAGCCGTTTGCTTCTGGACTAGCCAACTCTTAGATAAATTATCAATATTATCTTTGGTGAGCCGATTACCAATTATGGATTTTCAACTGCCTTTACCACAAGCCATAAACTTGCGGGCTAGCCAACTTTTCACTAGTTTAAAGATATGGTGAGTTGAACACCATACAATTTTGGGCAAATTGCAAGCCATAAACGGATTTGAGATATCTTTATCAAGAGCCGTTTGCTCCTGGATTAGCCAATCCTTATGTGGGTTAGACATGGCGGACTGATTACCATTTGCTGAGTAAGTGAAAAACACTTACTCCAAAAAAAATTTTGGCCAAAAACGGGGGAATTGGGTGGAATAATTACATGATAAAATTCGTGAGAATTCCCCCCGACACTTAGAAATGAATATTGCCCTCAATATTCATAGTACCGGCGGTTATGCCGAAACATAGAACATAAAAGGGAAATATTACGGCCATTATTTTATTTTTTTGACATATACACATTTTTTTTTTTTTTTTTTTTTTGAAAAAGAGATTGATATATACAACAGCGGGGGGCAACTCCCCCACACTAGGGTGGTAGAAAGGGGTAAGAAGACAGAAACATGGGTGAAAACCCATATGGTGTGTGCTACTGTTTTTGATTCCCGAGTCACTAGCTTAACTCGATCCCCGCATTCATTGGTTCATGGGGAATGTTTGTAGATCCGGGACAATCACAGATGGAATGTCCTCTCCAAAGTAGTGCTTTAATCGATGACCATTCACTTTAAAATTTGGACCATCAGGCTGAGATAACTCATTGGTACCATAAGGATAAACCTTAGTGATAGTAAATGGACCAGACCAACGGGACTTAAGCTTTCCCGAGAAAATCTTCAATCTTGAATTGAAAAGAAGGACTCGATCACCAACGTTAAAAACGCGGTTCTTGATTTTAGAGTCATGAATCTTCTTTGTCTTTTGTTTATAGATCAAAGAGTTCTCGTATGCTTGATCACGAAGTTCATTTAGTTCATTCATTTGAACTTTTCTGTGATCACCAGCTGTCTGTATATCGAAGTTTGCATGTTTTAAGGCCCAGTAAGCCTTGTGCTCAAGTTCAATCGGAAGATGACATGCCTTTCCGTACACTAGCTTGTATGGAGTACACCCGATGGGTGTTTTGTAAGCTGTACGAAAGGCCCAGAGTGCGTCATCCAGTTTATCCGACCAGGATGCACGATTTTCGCCTACTGTCCTTTCCAAAATTCTTTTAATACCACGGTTGGAGACTTCCACCTGCCCACTTGTTTGGGGGTGGTATGCAGTAGAGAGACGGTGGGTAACACCATACTTTTGCATGACACGATCAAATTGGTCATTACAAAAATGTGTACCACGATCACTGATTATTGCACGAGGAGTTCCAAACCTGGCAAAAAGGGATTTTAAAAACTTCACAACAACTCGGGCATCATTTGTAGGTAAAGCTTTCGCTTCAACCCATTTTGACAAATAGTCAACAGCCACGAGTATGTATTTGTTACCTCGAGATGATGGAAATGGCCCCATAAAGTCAATACCCCATATGTCAAATATCTCACAAACTTGAATGGCATTTTGTGGCATTTCATTTCTTTGAGATATATTTCCGTGACGTTGACAAGCGTCACAGGTTTTGACAAAATCGTGGGCATCCTTATAGATAGTGGGCCAATAAAACCCGGAATCAAACACCTTTTTGGCGGTGTAGTTTGGACTATGATGGCCCCCAGTGGGTCCAGCATGGCAAGCTTTGAGAATATCAAGAGCTTCTTGTCCATAAACACACCGTCGGATGACTTGATCCGCACAGATTTTGAATAAGAAGGGGTCGTCCCAGAAGTAATGTTTAACATCCTTGAAGAATTTGTTCTTCTGCTGGGTTGACATCCCTTTCACTATGAAGTTACCCGCATGGTAATTTGCGAAGTCAGCAAACCATGGGGTGGTAGAATTTCCACGAAAAGAAACCGCATTGAGTGTCTCGAGAGGAAATGTTTCATTTATTTCCTTTTTCTCGAAAACATCTTGGTGAGGGTTTTCTAAACGGGACAGATGATCAGCAGCCAGGTTCTCAGCTCCTTTTTTATCACGTATGATGATATCAAATTCCTGGAGGAGGAGAACCCAACGGAGCAATCTCGGCTTTGCATCTTGTTTTGCAAAGAGATATTTGAGAGCCGAGTGATCCGTATACACTACGCATTTGGTCAAGATTAAGTATGGCCGAAATTTCTCAAATGCATACACCACGGCTAATAGCTCTTTTTCTGTGGTGGTGTAATGAGTTTGAGCTTCAGTCATAGTCTTACTTGCGTAGTGGATAGGCTGAAAATGCTTAGCTCTACGTTGCACTAAGACTGCACCTATAGCAAAATCACTTGCATCGCACATGAGCTCAAAAGGCAAGTCCCAGTAAGGAGCAACGAGAATGGGTGCTTCAGTAAGCTTTTTCTTCAATGTTTCAAAAGCTTCGATGCACTCGGGTGAGAAGATAAAAGGAGCATCCTTTTCAAAAAGATGGGTCATAGGCCGGGCGATTTTAGAAAAATCTTGTATGAATCTACGATAGAAACCGGCATGACCTAAAAAACTCCTAATACCTTTGACGGTAGTAGGATGAGGTAATTTAGCAATAACATCGACTTTCGCTCTATCTACCTCAATCCCATTTTTTGAAATCTTATGGCCAAGGACTATGCCTTTTTTGACCATAAAGTGGCTTTTCTCCCAATTTAGACAAAGATTGGTGTCTTCACACCGTTTGAGCATTTTATATAGATGGGAGAGACATGTTTGAAACGAATCCCCAATGACCGAGAAGTCATCCATAAACACCTCCATTGTTTCCCCGATCATGTCGTGGAAAATGGCCATCATACATCGTTGGAACGTGTGATAACGCTACACGCGTCGTTCGGGGTCAAAGGAACTTCCTTTTCTTCGAGCAAGTTTTATAACACCCTAGGCAGTGAACCTAATCGTTGTAGTGTAGTAATTAGGGTAAGCCACGGGTATTGATATCGTTCTCTAGGGGAATAGGAATGCTAGTAGGGAGTTACTACGCTAAGGTTAAGGTTGAGGAAGATTATTTTTTATATTTTTATATTTTATGAAAATGGAAAGGTACGAATCTCGGGTATTGGATTTGGGGGGTTGGTATTTCTACCGATTACTCTACTATTATCTAATTATCTAAACTAAGGTTGTGGGAGTCTATGTCTAATTAATGTGTGCTCGTATGATAGTTTAAAGATGTGTTTACTTAGTTTGTATTACTCCTTAATTATCTCCTATTGATGGTTGAGTGTCACGTCTTATTCCTAGTTGCGTTGTGTTTCTAAAGTTGTAGGGTATGCGTTTCTCCCTAACTCTTTGAACTTACCAAAGGGTCTTGTCTACAAATCCACTTAGAGATTATAGACTCCTACTCTAAGGCGCTCTTCGGATGGTTTAGACTACAATCACTCAGGTAATCATACTCTAGGGTTCACAAAGATGAATCAAGCATTAAGTACACAACGAATGACCTATCGCATTACTAGATCATTAATCAACTAAGATAAGAAACAACCAATCAATATTTAATAATTAAGTTTCATATTTCCTAAGCAAACACACAAATAAATTAGCCGGACATGGAGAACATGCAAGCATACACACAAATAATCAAAGACATAATTGAATTAATGAAGCAAAGACTTATCTTGGTGTAAGATAGGGTTAAAAACCCTAAAATACTGTACAAGACACCTTATGTTCGGTTTTAGGTTTTTACTCCAAAGACTCTCCACATAAAGACTGAAAAATTCGGATTCTATATATAAGATTACAATTGCGACGGCGTCACCTTATGTTTAGTGACGCCGTCGTGTCGCCGCCATTAGGGTTTCGTCTTGGCCACGTTAATCTTGCGACGGCGTCACCTTATGTCCGTGACGCCGTCCTCTTCAGCTTCTGACGTCGTCTGGATCGCATCTAGGCCGTCTGAGTAGCGACGGCCTACTCTTTCACAACTAGACGCCGTCTCTTGAAAACACGAGTTTTGAGTTCTGACCCGTCACAACAATTCTCCGACGGCGTCGCAAATAGCTCCTGACGCCGTCGCCTTCTACATTCAGCGACTGTGAGTGTCTCGATTTCGACTTTGGCCATTTTCTTCATATATTCGCGCCTTTCTGTCCAAATAAGTATCATTCCAGCATTTTGCCTTCACGAGACCTAAAAAGTGAAAAGGAACGATATTAAGCAATAACGGATACAAAAGTGATCAAACAAGGACTTAAACGACCCCTCAAAATGGTACCTTTTAAAACCTTATCAAATATCCCTACACTTGTTATTTGCTTGTCCTCAAGCAAATGTGCTTTTAGCCAATTAATTTATAAGTTAGGGGTCATTTAGCATTAATTCAAAACGGTCCACAACACATATAAGCCCCGCAAAAGTCATAACAAGCACGGAAATTACATACTAGCACCTCACATGGGTGTTTGGATACTCACATCTCTCTCAGGTGTATAAATGAAATATAACAATATAGGAAATGGAAGATAAACACTCATTAACCGGTCCTAGTACATAGATTACAATAGGCTTGAGAATAGATCAAACCTCCATCGCTTTGGCGTAAGAACCTAGGAAAGACTATCAAATAGGTCTTTTAAAGGGTTGTAATGTTAGGCTTACGGTAGGGAAATAAGGGTTTGGTGGGATAGGCTATTTAGTGGTGGTAAGTCAAAAATCTTTATGTTAACTGCATATGAAGAATGGCGTTGTTAAGACAAGACTCGACACTCTAAACTCTAGATAACTGAAATAAACAAACATAAATTTAAAGGATAGATGTAGGATGGTAGCCCGTTTTTTTTTTTTTTTTTAATCACTCTATATTATTTTTTTTTCTTTTCTCTTTTTCTATTTTTTTTCGATTTTTTTTTTTTTTTTTTTTTTTTTTTTTTTTTTTTTCATACACTTTTACTCTACCATCCTCTAAGATAACATCAAAATACTAGGGATTTATAAGCATATCCCTACACTTGAGTTTTTATTACTCTAACACTAATTTGACCCGAATTGAAAAGATCAAAACACTTGGGGTACATTATTACGTAAACAAAGGGAATTTGAATTTAACGTTCCCTTCCCGTCATTTCATAAACTTTAACTTTTCCCATGAATCCCAATCATTCCAAAACTGTATACAAAGGATATGACTTGACTTAGCAACTTATGCAAGCAACTAGATAATTGAACTAAGGGTTTGGGGTGATAACAAATAATTGCACTAAAAGTGAGTGCATAAGGGGTAGGCTAAGGCGATTTGGGTGTATATTTGGGGGTGGGGTGTAAACAATGCTCTTCATTGATATTCCGGAAAAACCGAAACATCACGAGAACCGCGAAAAGGATAGGCTCTGAGGGGTTAACTAGGGGTATCGTGTACTAAAGATGAGTACAACGCAAAGGGTGTGGGGGAATTACTCAACCGATGTGGAAGAAGTAATTATATTACGGGTATCAAACAAGGGTTTATCCTAATGCCTCTTATCATTTAGTTATTCCTAACTACACAAGTGTAGCCTCACTTGCGATCTCGGAATGCATCACAAAACAAGTTCTAGAATCTATTATACTACCGGTTCACACTCTAAGCATTAAAGATGAATGCTTTAATTCCTACTAATCTAAGGGCGATCCTCACATTTTGGGTGGAATTTGGGTGGTAAAGGGTTTTTGTGCTAGTCATATAACTTCCTATCCATGAGACGCTTTTGTTAAGACTAATGGCCCACTCCTATATGTCATGAAAAATTTTAAATTTGGTGCCAAAATTACCCTAACCGACATTTCTCATGGTTTATTACACAATCACAATTGGACAAAGCAAATAGTCAAGGATAAGCATAGTTTCAAAGTTCCCGTTTTATTTTCCCTCCCTACACTTAAACTGAACATTGTCCCCAATGTTCCCCGAAAGTATCAAAGTTATGATAAAAGAAGGTAATTAAAAACGAAGGAAACTAATACTCCCCTGATTAGCTTGGTAGGATCCGTGTAAAGTGGTGGTTAAATTCTTTTCAAGAAGAATTTATGCGTGAAAAGCTCCTTCCAATCTTTTGTAACTTCTTCTTGACAAACTAAACCTGCACACTTGAAGAAAACAAACGAAACCTTCGCGTAAAATCGGCGGTAATAATATATATAAGACTCGATTTAAACTAGGATATAATGCTTGTGGAATGGATGTTTACAGAATTTCTAAGAAAATTAAGACCTGGAAAATTTCAAAAATTTATAAGTAGCTCAGAAAACGAGAAAAAGTAATCTGATGTTTTTACTCCTTCCTGACGCCGTCAGGTTGCAATCCTGACGCCGTCAGGTTATCCTGACAAAAACTGGTCTGCGATTTTCTGGAAAAATTTCTGGAAAATTTACATCTTTAGAATCTGGAAAAATTTCTGCAAAACATTCATTATGACTCGATACAAGCATTTGACTCGAACAAACAAACATATATATCTTTTTGTTAATTGTTATTCTCATGTTTACGTTTCTTTTGAAAACGTGTGTAATCCTCCCTACACTTATCCCTTATGTAAAATACCTTTATATGTAATTAAGACGAAGTTAAAAACAAAATAAAGCATTTTTACAAATTTAAACATGAGGATAAACAATTAATAAAAGATATATGACACTAACAAGCAAACAATTAAGCATGGGTTGCCTCCCACGAAGCGCTTTTCTTTATTTAAGAGTCTTGTAGCTAGACTCATAGTCGTGCTCCTACGTACCGATATACGTAAGTCTATCCTCAACATGTCGTAAGGATCAAACTTATCATTCAAGTTCCTAGTAGTACGTTCGGTTAAATAAGCCTTTTCAAACATCTCACCATCGGGATCATAGATTTGTATCCTAATGTGCCACCTTCCATTACCATCACTAGGCGGTCTATTCCAATTCCACATGTGTTCGGATTTCTCAACTATCCACTTATTCATGACTAGGTTAACGGGCAAGCTTCCTAGGAACTCGGTCATCTTCCTAAATACTAAGGCGTCCTCGAACGGGTTCACTTCTATATCCCTAGCCAATTCTTGTTCTTGGAAAGTTGCTGCACTAGCAAAGGCCTTATCTAGGTAAAAAGGTCTTTGGGGGCCTATGATGTTCTTCTCAATCCAAGGTCCATATCGAGAAGGCTCTCTATCTAACCCTATCTCTTGTGGGATTTCCTCATCCTTATAGTATGTATGTTTTTTAACATCGTAAACGGATCTAGCACTCCCCTCTCCTACCACTATTTTGGACATTTTACAATCGATGATGGCACTAGCGGTAGCTAAAAATCCTCTTCCAACTAGTAATGGGCATGTCGGGTCCTTATTCATGTCGAGTACATGAAAGTCGGCCAAAAGAGTCAACTCTCCTACATGTACTACCATGTCCTTTATTATTCCAACCGGACGTGCTATACTACCGTTCGCTAATCCTAAGATAGTTTCCGTTGGTTCAATTTTACCTAGGTTGAGGCTTCTATGAAGGGAAAACAGAATGAGATTGATGCATGATCCTAAATCGGCTAAAGCATCGAGTGGCTTGGAAGTTCCAAGTCTACACGGAAGAGTGAATAGCCCGGGATCATCTAATTTCTTAGGTAAGTTGTTTCGCACAAAGGCGGACCCATGTTTCCCAAGCCTAAGTTCTAACTCATATTTTTCTTTTAAAGCATTATAATAAGGTGCATGAGCTAAGACTTCAAGAATCGGTTTTTCTTGATGGAGTTCCTTGTACTCCTCCGCTAAACTAGGTTTGGATTCTTGGTTGACGGGTTTCTCAAGAGTAGGCTTTACCAAAGGTGCCGGGCTTTGGTATTTCTTGGATGACTTGGAACCCTTTTTGATAGCATTTACCGAATGAACCGTTGGGTGAGAGGGGCATGGATGTGCACTCTCCCATGGTGAACTAGAACATGAAGTCGATGCAATCGAATTCACTTTTGGGTTCTTAATGGTATCACTTGGGAGTGCTCCAATTTCCCGCTCATTGAAGGCTTTTAAGAGGGCATCAAGCTTGGTTGTCATCTCGCTCTGTCTTTGCTTAAAATCGGCTTCAAGCTTATTCAATCGAGTTTCTTGGGATGACAAAAATCTAGATGCAATTGCTTCAAGATTAGTGGGGTTCCCGGTATTAGAAGAATTGAACCTATTAGGCGAACTAGATGAACTTTGGGGTGTGCTTGAGTTTTGGTTCCACTTAAGATTAGGGTGATTTTTCCATGAGGGGTTGTATGAGTTTCCTAAGTTGTTTTGTTCGGGTTTGAAAGTGTACCACTTCTCTCCCGCTCCGTCGGTACGTATGGAGGTGTAGTCCGCAAAAGCTTGTTCGGAGAGCCTTGAGCAGTCACGAGTGTCATGGGGACCACTGCATAACTCACAAGGTAGAGTGATTTGATTCACTTGTCGTGAGGACTTAGGATTTTTGTAGGAACTCATGAGGAATTTAACTTGATCTTCAAGTTCGATCATCCTACGGTCGGGAGGAGGCAAGGAGATTGCCTTGACGGTTTTGGGCAGCTCACGGGGGTCATCCCAACTTTCGTTGTCATAGAGGGCAAGGTCCTCTATTATTTCCCATGATTCTTCTGCGGTGAGATCACTAAGTTTTCCACCGGCCGCTTGGTCAATGGATCGCTTAGTGGGAAAGTTGACATGATCATAAAAGATTTGGACTTGGAGCCAAAGATCAATGCCGTGATGAGGGACTTTATGAAGTAAGTCCTTGAATCAGGTCCATGCTTCGTAGAGAGATTCACCTTGACGTTGTTGGAACATCAAGATGTCATTCCTAAGCTTAGTGGTTCTCCCCGGTGGGAAAAATTGAGCAAGGAAGCGAGAAGTAAGATCATCCCAACTTGAGATGGAGCCGGCGGGAAGTCGCTCAAGCCAATTACTAGCTTGGTCCCGTAGAGAGAATTGGAAGAGACGCAGGCGCGTGGTCTCCCGAGTAGTAGCATCAAGGTCGATGGAATCGACGATTTTGAGGAAATCCCTCAGATGCTGATTTGGATCTTCGGAACGAAGTCCATGGAATGCACATCCGTTTTGCACCAACCGGATGGTGTCGGATCGCAGGGCCGTAGTTTGGGCTTGGTCGGGAAGCTCAATGGTGTTCCTATAGCCTAAGTGGCTTGGTCTTGAGTATTCACCAAGAGTACGGGCTCTTGGCGGGTCATTTGGTGGTAGGTTAATGAATGGTAGTGGGTTATCACCTTCCATGATGAAAAGTGATGGAGTTACGAACAAAGATTACGAAGAAGGGGGATAGACTAAGAGAAAGCTAAAAAATGAGAAAAATTTACTTGATAGGAATCAAGCAAAGAAACCTAAACGAGGTGGACTACTAACTAGCTATTCTATTCCCCGGCAGCGGCGCCAAAAACTTGATAACGCTACACGCGTCGTTCGGGGTCAAAGGAACTTCCTTTTCTTCGAGCAAGTTTTATAACACCCTAGGCAGTGAACCTAATCGTTGTAGTGTAGTAATTAGGGTAAGCCACGGGTATTGATATCGTTCTCTAGGGGAATAGGAATGCTAGTAGTGAGTTACTACGCTAAGGTTAAGGTTGAGGAAGATTATTTTTTATATTTTTATATTTTATGAAAATGGAAAGGTACGAATCTCGGGTATTGGATTTGGGGGGTTGGTATTTCTACCGATTACTCTACTATTATCTAATTATCTAAACTAAGGTTGTGGGAGTCTATGTCTAACTAATGTGTGCTCGTATGATAGTTTAAAGATGTGTTTACTTAGTTTGTATTACTCCTTAATTATCTCCTATTGATGGTTGAGTGTCACGTCTTATTCCTAGTTGCGTTGTGTTTCTAAAGTTGTAGGGTATGCGTTTCTCCCTAACTCTTTGAACTTACCAAAGGGTCTTGTCTACAAATCCACTTAGAGATTATAGACTCCTACTCTAAGGCGCTCTTCGGATGGTTTAGACTACAATCACTCAGGTAATCATACTCTAGGGTTCACAAAGATGAATCAAGCATTAAGTACACAACGAATGACCTATCGCATTACTAGATCATTAATCAACTAAGATAAGAAACAACCAATCAATATTTAATAATTAAGTTTCATACTTCCTAAACAAACACACAAATAAATTAGCCGGACATGGAGAACATGCAAGCATACACACAAATAATCAAAGACATAATTGAATTAATGAAGCAAAGACTTATCTTGGTGTAAGATAGGGTTAAAAACCCTAAAATACTGTACAAGACACCTTATGTTCGGTTTTAGGTTTTTACTCCAAAGACTCTCCACATAAAGACTGAAAAATTCGGATTCTATATATAAGATTACAATTGCGACGGCGTCACCTTATGTTTAGTGACGCCGTCGTGTCGCCGCCATTAGGGTTTCGTCTTGGCCACGTTAATCTTGCAACGGCGTCACCTTATGTCCGTGACGCCGTCCTCTTCAGCTTCTGACGTCGTCTGGATCGCATCTAGGCCGTCTGAGTAGCGACGGCCTACTCTTTCACAACTAGACGCCGTCTCTTGAAAACACGAGTTTTGAGTTCTGACCCGTCACAACAATTCTCCGACGGCGTCGCAAATAGCTCCTGACGCCGTCGCCTTCTACATTCAGCGACTGTGAGTGTCTCGATTTCGACTTTGGCCATTTTCTTCATATATTCGCGCCTTTCTGTCCAAATAAGTGTCATTCCAGCATTTTGCCTTCACGAGACCTAAAAAGTGAAAAGGAACGATATTAAGCAATAACGGATACAAAAGTGATCAAATAAGGACTTAAACGACCCCTCAAAATGGTACCTTTTAAAACCTTATCAACGTGCCAGGAGCATTACATTGGCCAAAAGGCATACGTCTGTAGGCAAAAGTTCCGTATGGGCAGGTGAATGTAGTTTTATCTTGATCCTTTGGATCAATGGGGATCTGAAAGTAACCTGAGAAACCATCTAGGAAACAATAGTACTCGTTCCCTGCTAATCTCTCAAGCATTTGGTCCATAAAGTGTAGAGGAAAATGGTCTTTACGGGTAGCGTCATTCAACTTACGATAGTCAATGCAAACACGGAATCCCGTAACCAGACGAGTTGGAATTAACTCGTTATCTTCATTTGTGATAACAGTTATGCCACCCTTTTTAGGAACACAATGAATTGGGCTAACCCAAGGACTATCTGAGATTGGGTAAATCAATCCTGCATCAAGAAGTTTGATAACCTCCTGTTTGATAACATCATGGATTTTTGGATTTACTCTTCTCTGATGTTGAACTGCTGGTTTGAAGTCATCCTCCATCAAGATTTTGTGAGTACAAAATTCAGGGTTGATACCTTTAATGTCGGAGAGTTTCCAAGCAATTGCTTGCTTATGTGACTTCAAGATTTTTATGAGAGCAGCTTTTTCATCTTTACTCAAATCTCGAGCAATAATGACAGGTAATTTATCATCACCTTCAAGAAATGCATACTCGAGATGAGGCGGTAAGTCCTTAAGCTCAACCTCAGGAAATTCTTCAGTTTTATCAACTGACTTAACTTCCTTGTTATGAAGTTCGACGGGAGGGAGTGATGATGGATCATCATTAAGCAGCTTCTCAATGAGAAGTATGTCCCCCTCGATGTCGATGGGAGCGTGATCAATTTCCCATGGAACAGAATCACTAGATAGGTAGGCTTCAATCTCTTCTAAGATGAAGTCACTTTCCTCAAATGGGGTGAGAGAAGGAGTAGAATTGGCGATGATAGGTTGAGATGAATGAGTGAGATTATCACTCGAAGAATTATGATCATAACCAAGAACTTCTTGAGAATAGTCTTCAGAAGCAACATCAATGATATCTATTCGGTTAACCGACTCAGAATCATAGTTTGCAGAGTACCTCGAAGTCTGATCAAGGTTAAAGGTAACAGCTTCATTACCAACACGTAATGTGATTTCTTGCTCAAATACATCAATGAGAGCACGGCCCGTTCTCAGGAATCCTCGACCAACAATGAGAGGAACCCGATGATCGGCATCAAAATCAACAACCACGAAGTCAGCTGGAAAATGGAACTTTCCTACTTTCACAAATACGTCCTCGGCAATGCCAAGAGGACGGGATATTGTACGATCTGCAAGCTCGAGAGTCATGCATGTAGGAGTAAGTTCTGGAAGAGAAAGTTTCTTCCATACTGAATAAGGCATCAGGTTGATGCTTGCACCAAGATCTGCTAGGGCAAAGCATTCAACCATTCCTGGAAATACACAAGGTAAGAGAAATTTTCCAGGATCTCCTAGCTTTTCTGGAAGCTTCTTCAGGATAACTGCAGAGCAGTTCTCGTTAAGAGGAGTTTTAGCCATTTCAAACAGCTTTTCCTTGTTGCTTAACATGTGTTTGAGAGTAGATGCAAACTTGGGCATCAGCATGATAGCATCCGCAAAGCTTATGTCAAAATGTAATTCTTGGAAAATTTGAAAAAATTTATCCATTTGATGGCTGGGTTTTTGGCGGAGCTTTTGCTCATTCAAACGTGATGGGTAAGGAATAGAAGATTTGGATTTGGTATTTTCAACGGGAGCTACTGGAGGTTCAAAAACAACTCCTGGATTGGATTTGGGTTTCTGGACAACTTGAGGATGGACTACCGAAGGTAGGACGTGTGCGGTACTTCGTGGGTTTGAATAATGCACCTTGTCCGTTGTATCCTTGGTAACTTGACTCATTTCTCCTAGTGGAGGAGGCATTGGAGTCGTAGGTCCATTGTGTGTCTGAGGTTCATTTTCTACTACCTTTGGGAGAGAAGAAGAAGAGGTAGTAGGAATAGCGGGTCCATTGTATGAAACACCACTTCTGGTTGTGATCGCCTTAGCATCGCCGCTCGGGTTAGCGATCGTGTTGCTCGGAAGTTTTCCTGAGCCCGAGGGTTGATCATTTAAAGACTTCTTGAGATCAGTGATCTGACTGACCAACAACCTGTTCATTTCATCTTGGGATTTCATGAACTGCTTCAATAACTCATCAGATGATGGTACTGGAGGATGTGGAGGGAAATTCTGAGGTCGGATGTTTTGATTATGACCTTGTTGTTGAAAATTCCCTTGATTAGGATTCACATTCCCCTGAAATTGATTCCCTCGATTGAAATTGTTTTGATTAAGGTTTCCTTGATGTTGGAAACCTTGATTGGGTCCAGGATAGAAATTACCTTGGTTTTGATAACCCTGGTTCATTCTAGGTAGATTTTGATTCCGGTTAGGATTCTGGTTAAAACCGGGTGGTGCCTGATAAGTGTTAGCACGGTAGTTTGGTTCATTCTGAGGACGGTATTGATTACCTCCCTGATGTGAAGTACCGGCTATAGCATTTGCTTCAAACGGACTACCATCGGTGGCAGTACAATTGTAGTATGCATGAGGACCACCACAAGTAACACAAACTTCAACTTTCTTCACTTCACCATGTGATGGTGTCTGAGTGAAAGTGACTTTCTTTTGGTTAGCAAGAACCAAAGCCTGAACAGCATCAGTGAGTTTATCAATCTTAGCATCGGTGCTAGATGTACTCACGGGAGATGAAGTAGAAGGTCCGACATTAGACTGAGTCTGATATGTCTTTGTGCGGAAAGGGCGGACCTGGGACTTGTTTTCAATGATTTGTAAGGCTTCTTTTGTGGTTTTGCTAAGGAAATTACCTCCCGCGGAGGCATTCAAAGAGTCTTGGTCAGCTTGTCTCAGACCATTGTAGAAAGTATCCATTTGCATTAACTCGGTAAAACCATGATGTGGACACTTGCGGAGCAATTCTTTGTAACGATCCCATGCCTCCCCGAATGATTCATCAAATCTCTGAGAAAATTTCATTATCTCATTCTTAAGACTTGTAGTTCGGGATGGAGGATAGAATTCGTTAACAAACTTAGTGACTAGATCTTCCCATGTTTCAATGGAACGAGGGGGTTGTTTCTCAAGCCAATTCCGGGCTTGTCCCTCTAGAGAGAATGGGAACAGAAGAAGCTTGATAGCTTCATGTGGGACATTCTTGTATTTGATGGTAGATGCAATCTTGTTAAACCATCGAATGTGTGCATGAGGATCATCCAGCTCAAAACCATAGAATTGGCTTTGGGTTACTAGATTAAGCAACCCGGTTTTGAGCTCAAAAGTATCAGCTACAATGGCTGGAACAACAATGGCATCTCCGTAACCCTCGATGGGTGCTTGGAGAAGCTCATTCATGGGTTTGTCTTCTGCCATTTCGACAGGGGGTGGTGGTGGTAGACGTTCCTCAGTCACGGCTGAAGGAGCAGAACGTCCTCTACGTCTACGAGGAATCTTTCCAAGTTCTGAAAGTGGACTTGTAGAACTGGAAGAACGAGTGCGCATGCACTATGTATAAAAATCAATTTTCAAAACAAATGAGGCAAAACGACAAGTGAACTTAACCAATAATCACAAATGAAATGGCTTCTTTGAAAAAGGTACACCAAATCACAAGGACACAAAGGCAAGTTTTAAATCTGTGGTTCGGGAACTTATTATGGTCACACCCCCAGTTAGTAGGTGTACTGCCTTGATTTGCGGTGGTTGATTTTTATGTATAAATTAAGTACCACTGAAAAGACGTAGGTAATGATTTGTGCAAAGGGTTTAAAAACTTTTGGACAATATTTTTGGTATCGTCTCGTTTAACCAAATCGTATTTCTTTAAGAATCACCTTAAAAGAAACACAAGCTAGAAAACGTTACGATTGTTTTGTTGTTTTATATTATTTTTGGTGTTTTTAACACTTTAGGAAAAGTGTTAATGAACTTTTTGATTTATATTTAACTTTACAAAAAACTGTTTACAAATGATGGTATATGTGCAAGTACGGGTCTGAAAAATGCTTAGAACACGCTTACAGCCTCCCCGGCAGCGGCGCCAAAATTTGGTTGGTGCAAAACCGTCAAGTTTAATTACTCAAGCTAGCCACTTGTGAATGACCAACCGTAATAAACTTAAAACAGCTCAAACACCAAATGCAATGAAGATCAGAGGAATATAGTGTATTCCTGGGTCGTTAAGTCCCACGGAGGATGAATTGGTGTATAAACACTTGATCAGATGATAGAATGATCACTAAGGATAGTGATCAGTAAGGCTTTTGATGGATAATTATACCTAAAGAAAAGATCTACAAATTACAGCGACTTAAATGCAAATTAAAAGAAATTAAAAAGTTAAAATATATTAAATAAATGCTATCACTATTTTTACAATGATGTTTTTGTGATTTTATAAAATAAAATAACTTAAATAAACTATTTTAACTAAAACTTAAACTTAAATTATCTAAAAACTTGATTTAAAATGAAAACGTAAGTTATTTATAAAAATTACGCGAGTGCGCAAGCAAAAACGTAAAATTTATGAAATAAAAGTCCTACAAGTATAAAAACAATTTTATTACGTACTATATGATAAAAGAAAATTTTAGAAAAAAGATTTATATTTTTTAGACTTTTATATTTTTTATTATGAATTAAATAAGATTTTACACTAATTAAATGTTTAAAAATACTAAAACTATTTAGAAAAATCTGAAACTTTTTTGTAAAATACTTAATACTAATACAATTTTATAAAAAATACAAAAACTGAAAAAGCTATAAAGAATAAGCTTGAAATAAGTAAATAAGCTCGTATAAGCTTATTTGGAAACAAAAGGGTTATGTATTAAATAGTGTAAAAGAAAACTGAAAAAGTCCCTAGGGCAGATGGTGTGTGTGTGTGGTGTGGTGAGCTGGGTGGCCAAGGTTCGAATCCCAGCAATGGCCTTTTTGCTAACTATTTATTTTTTTGATTTTCTTGTTAAAACTTATTAAGAACTATAAGATAAGCATTTTATATAACTACAACTTTTATTGAAAACTGATAATAAGCTCAGAAATAAGCTAAGAATCTCAACAGTTAACAAGAAAATGAAATAAGCAAAAGGATTAAAGCTAAATGGCTTATAAGCTAATAATAAGCAAAGGAAAACTGAAAAATAAGCTAAGTAACTAATAATAAGCTAATATGAAAACTGAGAAAACATTTTGATTTAAAAATAAGCACTGATTAAGCTAAAATAAGCACAAGTTTAAACTGATTTGCACAGGACACTTTGTAAATCACTATGCACCTTTAAGCTTATTTTTAAGCACTAAGATAAGCTAGAAATTTAAAACAAACACTTGAACTAATAAGTTGACCAAATAAGCTATCCAAAAAGCTAAAATTATCACTGTTTTGTTCACTGGAGAGCTTTTAGTGAGCTTATTAAAAAGCTGAAAAACAACTGAGTATAACTCATTGTATACTGAGTTAAATGGACAGAAATAAAAAGCACTAGCAGGCTTATCAAATAAGCTGAAAATGGAAAAATGAATCTTGGAACCTTGAGCCAGCTAGATGAACTTCTCAAAAAGCTAAAACACATAAGCTAGAGGCCATTAATAAGCTCTCTAAGAGCTTGTGAAATGGGGTACCACAACTGTGCACAGAGCACTCTTTGACTTTTTGATTAACACTAAAAATTGACTTTTATGAGATTGTAACTGATCCTAAGCACTGATATTGATATATTAAGGTGGATTAAGACTGGATTGGGCAATACTAACAACTTATGAACACAATTCCTTGATCAAGAAACTTTAAAATCCAACAGTTTGATGAACAAGGAGAGATCAAAGGTGTTTTGACTTTTACTCTAATAAGGACTGACTTATATGGTTTGTTTGAACTAATTGGACCAAGTGTGACACTGAACAAGTAATAACACTGACTTGACCACCTTTTAACTTGGTTAACAAAGCAAAACCAAACGCACCTTAACTAAACTGATTTGGAACTTTTCAAAGCAAATCAAAGATTAAGACCATGCCAATGATTTCAGACCTAAAATTATCACTAAATAAGACTAAAAGAACACTAAACAACAGCAATAACAACATACAACTAAGAAATTACGATTATGCTATTAAAAACTGTTAAAATAAGATTTTTGCTAATTATAAATTTAAAAGAACAAACAACTGGTTTTATGATTTAATTACACTTAAATATAACTAATGATTATGAAAACACAAAGATTTGAGCTTATGACTGTATTAAACAGTAAAATGCCAAAATGAATCAAAAAGCTTACAAGTTTGATCCAAGCTTAAACTGAGAACTGAAATGTATAAACACAACCTAAAGCTTCCCCATAAGCTCTATACCAAGGCCATCCAAAATCTACCTTGCTCCAGCTTGTTTGCCTGTTTCACCATTGATTTTTATTTTTTCTTTATTTTCTTGATATTTTTGTGAATTTTCTGTTTTTAATACTAAACAAAGTTTTAGAGTTTCTAAAAGCTTGAATAAGCTTTATAGGAGCTTATATGGGCTATATCAGTCCATAATAACATCTACAAACAACCTTTGATCATTCATGAGATTTTTAAAATAAGGAAAATTTGCATAATCTGAGATATAACTTAATACTGGAATTAATGTTTCACAAACACTTTATTATAACATAAAAACTTGAAATACAGAGTTTTAAGATTAAAACATACACAGGAATTGAAATTTAAGCTAAAACGACTTAATAAAATGAAAATTACACTAGAAAGTTCTTCACATAGCTTCCCACTTGTATTTATTGACCTCATTTGACCTTGTCGACATCTCTGAGCTAATCCCACCAATTTCCAGCCATTGATTTGGTCCAGATCATCAAAATTGCCAAATGGCAATTTTGGCGCCATTTTTCAATTGAGCAGGTTCTTTCAATTAATGGGGTTTGGACTTTGTGGAGGTGGAAGGGGAGGTGTATTCAAGTGGAAAAACAGGTAGAGTGTTGAAAAAGAGGAGAAAACCACCTCTGGTTTTGGGATTGCAGCTTGTGTGAAGAGGATGAACAGTAGTAGTAGTTTTGGGCGCGTTTGACTTAATTTGACCAATGGGATATTATAAATAGGGGGTCCAAAATGGGGGGTCACAGGCCATGGAAGGGTTCTTTTTGGTTTGGCAGGGTTCTTTTTGCATAAAAGGGTCCTAAATGGTTTTAGTTTAATACAAGGACTAAACTTGTAATTCTTCCAAACTTGAGGACTGATCCTGCAATTCTCCAAAAGTTAACTAAAGGACCAAAACTGCCTATCTTGAATAGTACAAGGACCAATGATGATTATTTTCCATTTTTTAAATGTCCAAGGACTATTTTTGTCATTTTCAAAACTTGAGGGACTAAAGTTGTAATTTTGCAATTTTTGATTTCAAGGACTTGTTTTGAAAACTTTATGAATCCCTAAGGACTTAAAATGAAATTTTTCTTTATTTTGATTTAACAGGGACTGTTTTTGACAACTTTTTAAACTTGGGGGACTAAAACTGCCAATTATGCAAACTTGATACGTTTTTCACCAGATTTTGATGTTTTTGCATTTAAAACATATAAAACACTTGTTTGTGATATTTTCATCATTTTGATGCGTTTCTGAGTGTTTTCAGATGTTTTTGGCATTCTAAACAGTACAAAAATGATGAGTATTTAGACACTCATCAACTTATTACTTCATATTAATAAATAACTGATTCACTCTTTTTTTACTTTTGTTATTTTTCTTATTTTGTTTACACACTAATTTTCTTTATTTTTGCAATATCTCTTCAAAAAACCCGTGGATTCCACTTACCCAAACATTTTGGATAACATAGGTGATCCGTACAATCTATTATAGATTTAACTTACCCAAACATTTTGGATAACATAGGTGATCCGTATTACTTCCAGGAAAAGGCCATTCTTGCTCCAACCAATGAAGTAGTTGATAGTATTAACGATCATTTGCTTCAAACCTTTCCTGGTGAAGAAATGGTTTAGCTTAGTTGTGACAACATAGATAAAAATGACCGTGGTGGTGCTATAGACCAAGCCGTCTTTTCACCGGAATTTATCAACGGTTTAAAATTTTCGGGTGTCCCAAACCATAGGCTCGCATTGAAGGTCGGTGTCCCAATAATGTTGTTGAGAAACATTAATCAATCACAAGGTTTATGTAATGGGACAAGGCTTCAAGTGACTAAATTAAAGCGTGCGTCTATTCAAGCCAAAATAATTAACGGAACATTTTTTGGGAATACGGTTATACTTCCAAGGTTGAAAATTACTCCATCGGATAAACATTTACCACTCAAGATCGTGCGCAAACAATTTCCCGTGTCAGTTTCTTTTTCCATGACGATAAACAAAAGCCAAGGACAATCACTTTCGAAAGTTGGTTTATACCTACCACGTCCTGTTTTCACACACGGACAATTATATGTCGCTCTTTCACGCGTAAAAAGCAAAAAGGGTTTGAAGGTTGTTATTTCTGATGCCGATAGTAATTTATTAAAGACTACTACAAATGTAGTCTATAAAGAGGTTCTTCACGTTCTTTGATCAGTTATCAACAGGTATGTTCGGATATTCACTTAATGTGATACGAATTTGTTTTTTACATGTTTATTGTAATTCACACAAATGTTTTACTTACACATTCTTTTCATGTTTGTTAGGTTCTCGACGAATTTTTATTGCCTTACCAATTCATCTACTTCTCACTACATACGCTTTCTTTTTGAAGGCTGTCAAGATTGAAGACCACGTGAATGGCTGTTTATTACATTATTACTTACAATAATTGTGCTCTATATTGTACTTGACTTATGACTTCATATTAATAAATAACAGATTCACTATTTGTTTTCTTTCATTATTTTTCTTATTTTGTTTACATACTAATTTTTCATCTTTTTGCAACATCTTTTTTCATCTTATTACTTTTATTATCATCTCATTTATCTATTTTTTTAAAAAATAACCCGGTGTCAACGGGTCTTATAAGCTAGTTTAACATATGTAAAAAACAATTAGCCACATGCATAATTATTTCAATAAACTCTAATAAACAATTCTAGGCGTAAATAAATGCATACATTAACTAGGGCTTTCACCTACAAGTAGATGAGCCACATACATCGACAAGTCGATTGCGTAAGCCAAAGTTAATAATATACCAATTAGCACGTAACAAATTTTTTTTTAGTTATAATTGAGGTCTTCCCCAATTCAATAATTATTAAATAAATAAACATGTGCGTATCAACTAAACAATTTATTACAAACAATACTCCATGGCAAAACATGCATGTTCCACCATGGATTCCGCATAACACCCAAGATACGCATATTACATAACACATAACAATTATTCATTAATTAACCACATAAAATTAGCATGCAATCCAAGGGTTTCTACAAGTTTTACAAAATTAAAACCTAATTAAATAAAATTAAGGGTAATCGACCCTATATAAATAAAATTAGGGTTTCGAATTCAAAACCCTAGAAACCATAAAAAGCATGCATATAATCATAAAGATTCAATTTTTATGTCTTTCGGTAATTAATTACATCATATTAACGGCTCTTGATGCCACTGTTGGGATTTAATACTCATACCAGTTATATAAAATCAAATAACATCATCAAAGCATGCAGCGGAAGTAAATAGGAATAATATATGTAAGTAATTAACCGAACAAGAAAGTGCGTACCTTTTAGCAATTCAAGTAAACCAAACGGAGTTTGAACAAGAACAAAACCCAAAACCCTAACATTAGGGTTTATGTAATTCGACCCAAAAGAGATCGACCACCAAGGAATACACAAGCTCAAGAGTGCTTGTTCTTCGTTCTTGTACACACGTACTATTAGCGATTTGATGTGAAAAGCTAGTTTCTTGAATCACAAATAAACCAAACACTTGTTTCTTTGACTTGAAAAAATCGATCCCAAGGGGATGGGGGTACACCGATCGGCCAAGCAAAGAGGGAGGAAAAGAGAGGAGAAATTAGGTTATCGGTGATCCAAGATTAGGAGAATAATGAATACAAGGGATTGTATTTATAGTTTCTCAAAACTTGGTGACCAAGAAAAGCCTCCCTTGGGCTTTTGAGAAGCCACGACCGGCCACCCAACCCAAGAGGGATTCCGGATCCTTCTTGTCCACTAATTTCATCTCTAGTCCTTGTAGTTTACATTTAACGACCGTTAGTCAAAACCCCGTTAAATATTAACTATCGTTATGTTTTATTTCGTGACTAATAATTAATAATAACATTTTATATATTAATTATTAACATCAACTCTCATACGTAATGTGTGCAATCCCGAAGTCTCGAGTTCGAATCCGGTCATACTAATATTAATAATTATCCATAAACCTTTCAGGTTGTTCGAATAATCTTTCTGAATTTTTTTTCTAAAATAAATATCGAATTCCGTCACTTCAAGAATGAAGAAAGGGATTTTATCAATCATTAAGTTGCATATAATAATATCTACTTTTTATTTAATACATCAAAAAGATTAAATATGAATAGTATGAAAACGTTATTCTTTTATTCTATAAGCTATATTGTTAGTACACAAAACAACAATATAGACAACTACTACCCGAAGGAAAAAAAAAAAAAAAAAAAAAAAAAAAAAAAGAAAAAAGAAAAAAAAAAAAAAAAACTCTTTTGGTTTTATTCGACAAAGTTAAAACAAATTAAAATTTGGATGTAAGCGTGTTGGAGAGATATATAATAAAGACTTTCCAACATACTCATATGTGGGTGAAAGTCACAAAACCCGAACTCATAAACCTTTTGTTTCAAGTGACATAAGCACCACATCTCCACCACTCACGACCTCACCTAATCTCACCACAATGTCATTGCTCCACATCACTCTTTTCATGATCCTCCACCGAGTCAACTCAACCCAAACACATACCTGTCACGTTCATCTCAACCATCTCGTATGATTGTTATCTCATATAAGTGAATATGTTTAATGAAATTAGAAAGATTTAATTTTTTGATCAAACATATGTAAGTGACATTCCATGTAACGCAGAATTGTGTGACAACCAGTCAATTTGAGATTAACACTTTATTTGTGAATTAAAATCTAATTATGTAAGTGATACTGGTACACAAAAGTTATGCAAAGTCTATTTATTTATTAGTAGCAGGTTACTCGGATATTATGACTAAAAAAATTACATGTTACGTTCACTTGGTTTACTCAAAATTACTCGTAATCCTTATCAGATTTTAAATATGCTAAATCAAAATTACATAAATGGAAAAAGTTGAATAAACGGAAGAAGTAGAACACAGAAATTAAACAAAAAGTTGATGGCTTCAGTCTTTTCTCGTAAAAAAGTAAATTATCCAGCCATGTACTCGAGAAATTATCTGACATATCGTTGAGTACATGTTCAAAACAATCATACTTAATTTAATAATTCCATAGTCTTATATATATAGTGATTTATAGTTTGTTATCAATCCATGTGGGACAAAGTCACAACACCAAAACTCTTTTCATTCCTCAAACTTTTGTTTAAGTGACATAAATCACCAAACCCCTATCCTCGTAGCCTCACATGCATACTCAGAAACACCTCATTTCACCCATAATATCATCATTCGTCTTCACTTTACTCCATCTCCAAGCCGACGTACAATCTCTCGGTAACATTCCGCCAACAACCATCAGTATACTCACTCAGCTTCACATACTCTCAACACATCTCAACAAACTCACTCTTCACATTCTTATGAAAACATTAACATATATTAACACTAAATCTAGGGGTCTACGTATTCAAATGTATATCTTCATGAAACAAGCTATGATACTTTACTACTATCATCCATCGAGTCACAACCTATCATTTTATATTTAAAAACCCACTCAATCACATTTATATCCACCTTCCCGCAGCAATTTACATTATTTGAGCAAAAACTTAAATGATAACAAATTCTTTTATTTTATTTTTACGCATGTGCCAACCCAATAAATCATGATACACATTAATCGTCAACGTACCCTTATTTTTTATATGTAACTAAAATGTGTATACTCGGTGTAATGAGAGCACATTCATATTATTGATTTCCGTAATGAGAACCGATCACGACTACCTCATAACTGCTTATTGATGTTTACTTAATAGTTAAAGTATAGATTTAACTAACATTGTATGTGAACGAATGGTAAACCATTAGGCTTGTATACGATTCAATGTATACATCTCTAATTTTGCGCCACTTTATAGCTTGTCATATTGATGACTTTGTACCTACATGTGTTTTGCATCACAAAGCTATCTTTCAAGCTAGTAATCATATCGAAGTATCAGTTATAGATAAAATGAAAATGAAGTGGTTAGCTCGCATATGCCACATGCTCTAATGAATAATGTTCCTGAGAGTTTAAACTAAAGCCGGAAATAAATTAGATTTGGAACAAAAATTAGTGTTGAACCATTATTGTGTGGATAGAAACCAACAAATGTAAGCTGTGTCTTTATACACCGGAAAATGCATAAGTAGCCTAAGTTTTACTAAAACATCCCTTAGATTTTTACTTTCTCTTAAGTTATATTTATCATCCATTTGCAACTTTTGTCACAGTCAAATATCAATGAAATTAAACATAAGTTTTATAGAAAATTAGAAATGTATGTTTTCTTAATCAATAAGCTAGATTCGAATAACATAAACGGAAAGCATGTAGATGTTATCAATGAAATTAAACATAAGTTTTATAGAAAATTAGAAATGTATGTTTTCATAATCAATAAGCTAGATTCGAATAACATAAACAGAAAGCAGGTAGATGTTTAAAAGTAGGACTATAAAATAAATAAAAAATATACTGTAACAATTTATCACAATAGAAAAGAACTATTCACGAATGTAACAATTTATCACAATAGAAAAGAACTATTCACGAATGTACGTATTAAAGATTGTTCAAGTCACATAATACGCTCACTCAGAAAAGTTCTGATTATTAACCTCATAATCTTAGTGATATATTGATCCAAAGTCTACTTATTCATCGATGTGGGAAAATTAGAAAACCAAAAATCAAGCCACCTTCGAGCCTTCTCCACCCATCCTCAAAGCCTCACTTACACACAAAAACAACAATGTCATTACTCTCATGACTCTCCTCATCATCCGATCCTCACACTACACTGAGTCACAAGTTCACAACCGATCAAGCCATCTCATCCATAACTCCACTCTTCACTACCCCTCCATTCTCCCAACGCTTCAACAGGACCACATCATGGGCATGGACCGCGTCACATATGACGTCACCAACACCACCGGAAACTTATCTTTTTTTTCTAACAAAAGTTTACTCGCGGCAGAATAACTTGTTGGGTAGCGAGTTTCTTGTTACCAAACATTCCGATGATCGAGTTCTAAAATTTAGGGTACTGTCATTATACATGTGTTAATTTCTTTAAATAAGAGCGATGTTTAAAGTTCCTTAAATCAACAATAACGTTTAGTATCTGAAATGTCATTTGCTCAAAACTAAATGGACTTTTACCGTACGCATTTTAACATGTTAAGAACTAATTGTAAGTTGTGCATAATATATATTTACGAATTTATAACATTGACATGTCCAGGTTTTATAGCCTCAGCATTTATAAATTTAGCAACTCTTGTATAAACTTATAAAGGTCAATAATTGAACTTTTATTAGATTTTTTTCATAAAAAAAATAGGTGTAAATTACGTGGGTGGTACCTTTTCTTTTTTTGTTCTTTTTTTTTCTCCATATATATGTTTAATTTGAAGCCACCTCACATCCATATAGAAAAGCATTGAACGAAGTGTTGGAAAAATAGTTTTTGCAAAATGAGTTTTTGCAAAATTTTGGACACTATTTAATATATGTATATGTTATATATATTTATATTTCTTGGTAGCTTTGCGTTCTCCTCGACGAGAGCTTCGCAACGAGCTAAAGTATGTCCAAAATGGAGTTAATATGAATGAGATATCGTGTCTCAAAGTGGGACACGTGAGACACAAATTTGGGAAATCAAACACATCTCACATCGCCTAGAAAAGGAAGTGGGAGTGTGTTTATATAGAAATCTTGATATGAACTTTCAAAATGATTTGTTGGTTTTAGTTCAACACCTATGCGCGCGCAGGGAGGGTGCAGATTTCTGGGCCAAAATGGGTTCGAAGCTTCTGAACTCATGCGAGCCCGCGCGACCTGCAGATTTTTGGAACTGATTTAAACTTTGTAAACAAGTTAGACAGAATCGGTTTTAAATAAATAGAAGATATCGAAACCGTGTTTAATAATTAACAGGTTTAGCCTATATATTAAACACATCTCATTCGGTTTTAGAACACAGACAGTAGACTTCATTCAGACGAGTTCCAGCAGCTCTTCGCTCAGAAACACACGAGTCTTTCAGCGATTTTCAGGCAAGTGTGTCAGGTCCGTCTGTACAACAGCTGCGTACGTTGTACCCTAGGAAACAGACGGCGAATCTGTTTTAAGGGAATCGTATTCAATACGAGCATCGTGCAAGTGTCTTTACTGCTTTTGTTTATTATACGTCTATAGTGTCTGTCTTCTGCTTCTACCCCGTTCTGTCTGTTTTATTTACTGTTTTTACTTTCTGTTAATTTATTTATTGTCGTTATAATCTGATTTTATAAATAAAGTGTACACAGTTTCCCACACGAAGATGCTATAGAAGCTAAATAAGTTACACGACGTTTGGTTACTAAGAAATCACAACCGATGTAGGTTTTTGGAAGAAAGTAAACGCGAACAGGTATAGAAATTTAGACGTGTATTCACCTGAAATTTGGTAATACTTAACTTCAGGGGTATCAGCCTTTAAACAATCATATTGAAACACTGTATCTGTGAAACTTATATGTGAAATCCGAAAACATCAACGGAGCAAGACAACTTATTCCCCTTTAGGGTATATCACCATGTCATAAGGTTCATCTTCATTGACTGGTCACAAAAAGGTTTGCACACACGAGATTTATAATTATGAAAATATAGTATTTGCTCATCCACCGAATGGTGATAAACTAACAAAACCATCAAACTCATTTCCTTCTTCAAACTTTTGTTTCAAGTGATTTAGCATCACATTCACAAACATCTCATTTCACTCATAATGTCATTGTTCCTTTTCACCTAGTTAACTCAATCCAAACAACGTATTATAGTTTTGGTGTATGATTATGAGTTTGGCCAATATAAAGTGTATCTAAACAAAAGGAAACGGCTGCTCAAAGAATCTCTCCAAATTAAGTCGCAAGTAAGAAAACAATACGTTTTCTTTCAATAAGCTAGATTAATCACATAAAAAAAAAAGATTTGCATGTACCATATTTATAGTTAAAGCAATATGATAACAAACAAACCCTTTTTATTTAATATATTTATAGTCTTACTTATAAATTGCTCAAGATTTGCTCATTCACCTATGTGGGATAAGGTAACAAAACCAACAAACTGATTTCCTTCAAACTTATGTTTCAAGTGATTCAGCCTCAAGTATACAAACATCTTATTCCTCTTAACTTTTCTCATCATCCTCCACCAATATGGTCATATGAAACGTAACATACATGGTCATAGGAAAGACGTTTTAGAACAGGTAAAAGACAAAGTAACCTAGACAATTTTTAATTTTGTAACTTATTGTTAGAAAAGTGGTTAATGTTGTGATGATAATATTAGGCAATCTATTTAAGGTGTGTTTATGTTCCCTTTCTAAATTAACACATCACATATAAATTACATGTTTAAATTCAACGAATCATTTAATTCAACATAAAATAAACCTAATGGTAAGAATGTGTGGATATCTTCATGGTGGTAACTAAAACATAAAGGAGAGAAAAACGAAATAATTTTAAGGTTATCGAGAGGACATTGACAACTTGGGCTGATGACCGAAAACCCTTTCACTTGGCCGTGCTAAAAACAATAAGTTGCAAGTAAACAAAATAAAATGGTCGTTGTTCAAATAATCTTTACACGTCAGCCAATTAAGTCGCAACTAAACACCACATACGAAATGGTCTTTTTATATGCTATGTCTTATTCAGAATGATATGTCATGAATATGGATTGTATGAAAATGCTATGTCTTTTTTAGATTAATTCGTAGAAATGTAGAATAACAATGTACATTTCAAAATGTATCATTTTGGTACTTGTTCTTTTTAAACACATCACATATAAATTAATGGTAAGAACATGTGGATCTCTTCATGGTTGTAACTAAAACATGAAGGAGAAAAGAGATAATTTTAAAATTTCTAATTTGCTATACTGATTATCCTCACACTCGGCCATGCTTAATAAATAAGTTTCAAGTAAACATGAAGGAAATGGTCGTTGTTCAAATAGTATTTCCAATTAAGTTACAACCAGACACCACATACGAATATGATGCATGTTTTTTTATTCAGTATGATATGTTTCTTGAATATGAATTGTACCAAAATGCTATGTCTTCTTTTTATTATCACCCTAGAATCACATAAGCTTTTAAAAAAATACCAGTCACTTGTTTGAAGAGATTTTGATTATTCAAACCAAAGTAAATTGGAAGTTCAGCTCACAAATTCTTGATCTCAATTATATATTGCTCTAGTTTTTCTTTATTCACTGATGTGGGACAAACTCACAAAACCACCACATATCACGCACAATGTCACTATTCCTCATCATCCTGCATCAAATAACCCCCGAGCCAACTCAACTCAAGCACTCGCTCTACATTCATCTCAACACTTTTACGCTCTCTTCGTACCCACCGAACACTTCACACTCAATTAGCACATGTACCTTTTTTTACAAGATTGTAGGTTAACGTATCGTTAGATTTTATTGTCTGAAATAAAAGAACTTTTATTTTTTGACATTCCATATAACGTAAATTTACATGGCACCATTTTATTGTATTTGAATTCCGTACATTTAAAGTGATACTCGTACAAAATCATGATATACACACTATCGTTTTTCTTCCTTCTTTTATGTTTAAATCACTATATCCAAGTACACCTTTCTAGATACTCGATCATCACTCTCTTCTTTCGTCAATGTACGCTTATTAATTTATAGTATGTAACAAATGTAAGCTGTTTCAATAGACACCGGAAAATGCATAACTATGAAGCCTAAGTTAACTCAAAAGATTATTTCACACAATTAAAAAGAACTATTCAGTATTAAAGATTTTATAAGTCATTGAATACGCACATATGTTATACTTCTAGTTGATAACCTCGTAATCATAGTGATATATTGATCCAAAGTCTGTTTATTCATTGACGTGGGGCAATTACAAAACCAAAATTCATTCCACCTTTGAGCCTTCACCACCCTCAGAGCCTCACTTACACTGTGTCACAAATTATCGATCCTCACATTGCGCTGAGTCACAAATTATCGAGCCATCTCACTCCATACCCCCACTCCTCACTACCCTTCCACTCTCTTAACGCAACAAGAACACATCTGCGCATGGACCGGCGTCACATGTGACGTCACCATCACACCATTGGAAACTTAGTTCTTTCTGAAAAAAAGTTTATTTGCAGCAGAATAATTTGTTGGGTAGCGAGTTTCTTGTTACCAAACATTGTGATGATCGAGTTTAAAAAGTTAGGGTCCTGTCATTATACATTTCTTAATTTCTTTAAAGAAGAGCTATGTTAGAAGTTCATTGAATCAACAATAACAGTTAGAATCTGAATGTCATTTGCTCACAATTACATGGACATGTCCAAGTTTTACTGTACGCATTTTAACTTGTATGTTAGTTAAGAACTAATTTTAAGTTGTGCATAATATATATTTACGAATTTATAACATTGACATGTCCATGTTTTATAGCCTCAGCATTTATAAATTTAGCAAACTACCGTTTAGGGTATATCACTATGTCAGAAGGTTCATCTTCACCCATTATTATGTACAATGGCCCAACAGGAAATATATTGTTCCTCATCAAGCCCAAAAATATAAACAATTCTTCTATTGGACTCCACTAAAATTGATAATCCCTCAAATTTCATTCTCTTTTCATTTTGGAATGTGTTAAAATAATTGTCTCAATTTCACTTTCAACCAATCAAAATGCTGAAACTATAAGGATAATATCTTATTGGTTGAAGAGTACTAGTAAAAAAAACTCGTCATTAAAAATAAAAAGTAGTAGTACTGTAGGCAAACAAGCTTAGTTGGTCTTAGCATCGTTATGTTTATCAAACTCACTCCAACAAAGCCACCAGTCATGTTCCTTTAAATTCCATGTAATGCAGAATTACATGATGACATGTCAAATTGAGATTAACATTTTATTTGTGAATTAAAATCTAATTATGTAAGTCATACTTGTACACACAAGTTATGCAAAGTCTACTTATTAATTAGTAGCAGGTTACTTTGATATTATGACAAGAAAAACTTACATGTTACGATGATGTGGTTTACTCAAAGTCACACTCGTAATTCCGATTCAATTTTAATTATATTCGTGATAGCTAATTTTCAATCTAATTGCATCGATGGTCTCTATTTAAAAAAAAATATGAATCATTTGTGCAACAATTTAGAGTTTTTTATTACACGTTGGTCACCATCAAGGCATATAGTTTGATAATTAAGAATTATTTATGTAATTAAAATCTAATAAGGACGCCGAATGTGATTCGGTAAACAACAAGACCGAAACATTAATTTATTTTCTCATGACTACGTTGATTGAAAAATCGAATGTTGATTAATAAATACCTTATAATTTGATACTATTTGTTGAAACAAAAAAGATTCGATTATATTTATCTTGTTTGAAACCAAGTAACACATTTTACTTTATATATTTTATCTCAAAAAATTAGCTAACCCAACTTATTATATAATGGGATTCGTGGTTGTTATTGTCGGCATATAAAAATAAATCCCTAACTAACTAAATGGAAGCTAAAAAGGACGTCTTAGAACACGAAAAAAAAGTTGTTTATTTCTTCATATAAAATGCATAAACTATTAATTAAGCTCAAGTTTAGCCATTACGCTTAATCAGAAATAGACGGAAAAAGTTAAATAAACCGAAGAAGTAGAACACAAAAATTGAGATGACAAAATTAATAGCAAACAAAAATTAGAATGCTTTAGTACTCTCTCTCGTAAAAAAAGGAAATATTCCGGTCCTGTACTAAAGAAATTTACTAGCAAATCATTTAGTACCGAACTAAGATAATATCCTTGTTTTAGTACTTCCATAGTCTTATTTATATAGTGAAGTACTGTTTGTTCATTAATCCATGTGGGACAAAGTCACAAAACAAAAACTCTTTTCATTCCTCAAACTTTTGTTTCAAGAGACATAATCACCACATTTGTATCCTCATATCAGCCACAATATCATTATTCCTCTTCACTCCACTCCATCTCCCACCCAACATACAATCTCTCGGCAACATCCCGACAACAACCATCAGTATGCTCACTCAGCTTCACATACTCTGTCCCAACTCCCAACACATTCACTCGTCACATTCTTTTGAAAACATTAACATATATTAACACTAAATCTAGAGGTCTACGTATTCAAACGTATATCTTCATGAAACAAGCTATCACATTCAAACAAAAGTAACTATGATACTTTACTATCAAATTATCCCCACACTCTAAGCTTAGCCTGTTCAAATATACTTTACTACTGAAACTCGAGACAAAAATTTACCAATGTCATTAATTTATTACATTAGCACTAGAAAAACATATTTTGAGCAAAAACTTAATAGACGACAAATTCTTTTTATTTTATTTTACACTTTTGACAACCCAATAAATCACGATACACATTAATCATCAACGTACCCTTTTTATTTATATGTAACTAATATGTATATACTTGATGTAGTGAGAGCATATCATATTATTGATGTCTGTAACAAGCTTCGATCACGACCACCTCATAATTGCTTATTGATGTTTACTTGATAGTTAAGGTATAGATTTAACTAAAGTTGTATGTGAACGAATGGTAAACCTTTTATCTCTAATTGTGTGCCACTTTATTGCTTGTCATATTGATGGCTTTGTACCTACATGTGATTTGTATCACTAAGGCTGGTCCCAATCGTTTGGGTAACATCGGTCGGTCACCACTTTTGACCGATGTCGACATCGGTTATTCCGATTGTGGTGGATCGGTTGCATCATCGGTCGAGTAGAAAAAACGTGTATATCGGTTCAAATCTCGACCGACATTTTACACACTAAAATATGTCCCACTTGATATTTAATAAAAAAAAGAAGAAAAAACTTGGTCATCGACTGTGGCAACTTGGTCGTGTCTGATCGTCGGAGAAAGAAAGCTGATGTGGCAAGGTCATGCTCGGTCACGATTCGAACCAGCCTAAGTTATCTTCCAAGTAATCATCACTTATCCTTAAAATTATAACGAAGTATTTAGCTCGCATATGCCACATGCTCTCATGAATGATGTTCATGAGAATTACAGGTATAAACGAAAACCAGAATAATTTTGATTTAGAACATAAATTAGTGTTGAACCCATATTGTGAGGATAAAAACCAACAAATGTAAGCTGTTTCTTTATACACCGGAAAATGCATAAGTATGAAGCCTAAGTTTACTAAAGCATCCCTTAGATTTTACTGTCTCTTAAGTTATATCTATTATCCATTTGCCACTTTTGCTACATTCAGATATCAGTGAAATTAAACATAAATTTTATAGGAATGTATTTTTTCTTAATCAACTAGCTAGATTCGAATAACATAAACGGAAAAGTGAGAAATAAATGGTTGTTAGGATTTAGTAAATCCGTTAGTTAAAGTATCGGTCACCTCAAGTATATGTATTTGTTAGAAAGCTCGTAGTCGTAGTCAAGTTATGTTATTTAGTATTTAGTTAAGTAACACCGTGGAGGACGGACGGGTCTTTACCCACTGTATGCCTGATCCACAGCCCGTAGGTGGCGTTTATGTAAGATATTATAAATACCCTCTACCTCCCAAGGTAGAGGGTTGGAGCTTATAATAATACTTTTACTTTCTCTCACTAAGTTCCCTAAACCTCTAAACTTTCTCTCTCTAAAACCTTATAGTGTATGCCTAGTTTGATCATGGTATGATGTGTTAGTGAAATCCAATATGTTACAATTGGTATCAAGAGCCATGGTTTGATCATCTCTCTTACATGTTCTTGGATTTCTAGTGGTTTTATATGGTTTTTGGGTTTGAAAAAGTTTAGTGGTTTTTGCATCATTTGGATCATTTCTTGTGTTAAAGTTAAAAGGGTTGTGTTTAAGTTTTTCTTGCAAGCGACTTGACTCTCGGATAAGTTTTCTTCGTAGCGACTTGCTTCGTTAGTTTGTAGCGACTTGTAGTTGAAGTGGTAGCGATTTGAGCTCTAGCGACTTGTTTATTGAGACAAGGCGACAAACAGTACAAAGTAGTGGAGGTACCACTTCGGCTAGCGACTTGTTCAACGTAGCGACTTGTTTTTACTATTTTCAGCGACCTGACTTTCTTGTGACTAGCGAGTTGCTCTTTAGCGACTTGACCTCTTAGCGAGTTGTTCCTTAGCGACTTGTCCACTTAGCGAGTTGTTCTTTAGTGACTTGTCAACTTAGCGAGTTGTTGCTTTAGCGACTTGTGTCTAGCGACTTGTTTCATAGCGAGTTGTGTTTTTAGCGAGTTGTTAGTTAGCGACTTGGTACCTTAGCGACTTGGTGACCTAGCAACTTGTTCTCAAGATTCTTAGCGACTTGGTTGATTATTGATTTTGATACGGTTTTCTCTTGATTTAGTAAAATCCTGTGAAAGAATCTATTTCCCGGTTTAATCATAGAGTTATAAAATCCCGTGAAATCTGTAAACATGTCTACCAACGTGCCTACAATCATCTCTTCTGTAGCTGAGGAGGTTCAAGCAGCTGGATCAGATACTCGTCCACCCATGCTTGACAGAACTGACTATGACTCATGGGCTCAACGAATTAAGTTGTACTGTTTGGGAAAGGAAAATGGGGTCAATATTCTCAAGTCATTGATGAAGGACCTTATCAGGTTGAGACAACCAGAGACATACTTGAGACTGCTGCTGATGGCTAGGTGATATTAGGACTGGACAGAACTAAAATGTATGACGAATTGTCTGATAAGGAGAAGAAGAGATACGATGCAGACATCAGGGCTTCTAACATCATACTTCAGGGTTTACCTAATGACATTTACAAGCTGATCAATCCCAACACTGAAGCTAAGGCAGTTTGGGACAATGTCCAGATGCTTCTCTCTGGGTCTGAATTAACTAAAGAAGACAGAGAATCACAACTGTATGATGAATTTGAGCACTTTAAGATGAAACCAGAAGAAAGTGTCTATGAATATTACGTGAGATTCCACAAGCTTCTGAATGACATGAGGAATATCAAAATGACCATGCCAAATATTCAGCTGAACTCAAAGTTTGTGAACAACATGAATCCCGAATGGCACAAATTTGTCACCTCTGTGAAGCTAACCAAAGGATTAAAAAACACCAACTATGAGCAACTGTATGCCTTCCTGCTTCAGAATGAGAGACATGCTATGTTTGAACGAATGATTCTTGATCAGTTCAAATCTAAACAGGGAGAAGCAAGTTCGTCAAATGATTCAACAGCATTCTACACCAATGTTGGAATTACCTCCAAAGCCTCTCAAGTCATACCAACGGGAAATGGTAATTACAAGCTCATTCTAGAACCATCATACAAGCCTCCTGATTCAAACACATTCATGGAAAACTTCATCAATCAACTATCTCTCATGGTCAGTCAAAATCTGAATTCCCTTCCACACACCAACAATAACCTCTGAACAGCATCCAATCCACAGAATCAAGCTACCGTCAGAGATGGGAAGGTTATGGTGCAACCAGTTCAAGGAAGGCAGTATGAACAAGGAAGAGGTGGAGTTGGTGTAGGGTATGTAGCTAATCAGAATCGTGGAAGGAATGCCAATCAAGGACAAGTAAAGCCAATCAAGTGCTACAACTGTGGTGGTGATGGACACATTGCAAGGAACTGCACATCTCCAAAACGCCCTTAAAATGCAGAGTACTTCAGGGACAAGATGCTGCTAGTGCAAGCTCAGGACAATGGAGCGGTTTTGGATGAGGAAGAGTTGCTGTTTCTTACTGAGGGAAATGCCAAGACATATGATGCTGATGTGGATGAACAGCCAGTGCAGGGCATGGGACAGAATCATCCAAATGCATTTCAAGTAGCTGATTGTGATGCATATGACTCAAATGTTGATGATGAACCAACTGCCCAGACCATCTTCATGGCTAGCATTTCACCAATGGTCTCTCCTAAGGCTACTTCACCACAACAGGCCAGTTCCTCCAAGGCATCAATCATCTCTGAGATATTAAAATTTTATGATGAGATTGATGCGCAAAAGATACAATACAAAGTACAACCAACTGAAATCTCTAAATCAGATAGTGAAAATATGGGCAATAGCAATGTTGTCCCATATGATCAATATGTGAAGCAAGATGAAAGTGAAACTGTACCAAGTAATGTATCATCTGCAGTCAATGTTGATTATGCTTTCGATGAATACACTGAACGTGCCCCTGATGATTCCATAGTTTCTAAACTGAATGTCTATAAAGAACAAATTGCTATTTATGAACAACGTGCTAAGTTTGAGTGAAGTATCCGTGAGCAGAATATGGATGACCAAATGTGTACAATTATTAGAAAAAGTAATTTTAGAGAAGAAGTGTTAAAACATGAGTTAAACTCCTTATAGGAAAAGCTTTCTAAAACCGTTAAGCAAAAGCAAGAGCTTCAAGATAATGTTAAAATGCTTAAACAAGAATTTAATGCTAAGGAATCAAAACTTTTGAATGACTTTTCTAATCTTAAAACTTTGAAAAACAAGCTTGAAAATAAGTTGTACGTACAAGGGAATACCATTCAGACTGCTCACATGATCACTAAGCATAGAGTCTTAAGCGATAAGCATAGCATTCCCCTCGTAGAAGTACCCAATCCTAATTATGGAAAGGTTGCTAGAGCTGCACAAATGGTAATCTATGATGGTAATGAGATTCTCAAGCCTAGGCAAACACCATCATGTATTGGAAGCACGGAAGAGGATAGAAAATTAAAAAATGCCTCTAGGGAGAAAATGGATAATAAGCTAAAAGATCCTGAGTGTAAATGGAAAAACATAACGATCAAACCCCATGATTACACAAAAGAAAATTGGATCTCCCTGAACATGTTTAAGCCTCAAACTCAATTAACCCCAGAACAAATTTTCTGGAAGAAAGATATAGAAAAGCAAAAGGCATATAATCTTATTTCTAAGAATCCTCCTTGTAGGAAATTGCCCCCAGCCACTGTGTATCCTTCAAATACACCAATGCATTTAGTACCTAGGAATCTTCCCACTAATAGCAAGACCTTAATCAGCCTTCATGTAGTTTACAAACTATTTGTTGATTTTGAGAAAACGTGTAAGAAAATGATCACACCCACTGGGATAACTGAAGGGGAAAGGGGTTTTGAGCAAACTAAAGAATGCTATTTAACTGAGGTCATGCCTTTCTTTAAAAAATTAAAAGGTCAATTTGAAAGTCTTCAAAAGGGAATAAACTCGGATGTTAAAGAAATGGAAAAGGAATTTGATGCAATGATTGTTGAGGTCAATGACTATAAACAGGAACTCAAATATAATGAAATTGAAAGGAAAAATCTGCATATCTTAAATGAGAACTTAGTGTTGAGTTGTGTGGCTCAAGATGTGTTTTATACTGTTTCTAAGCATTCTATTACTGCTTCTCAATTTCATGAATTATCTGTTGCTTTGAAAGTCTCCCATGATCGTGTCATTGAGCTTGAAACAGCAAATTCAAAACTGCAAGATAAAATTGAAAAAGATGATCATGATAACTTGGTCAAACATTTTTCTAAATTGGAAGTTGAACATTTTAATTTACAACTAAAATATCAACATCTTAAAGAAAATGTTAAAACATCAAATATCAAGACATCCTCAGATGCTCCTAAATTTGATGCAGTTTTTGAAATAAACAAACGTGATGAACAAATTCAAGCTCATTGTAACACGATCAAAAAATTGAGAGCTCAAATCTCACTGTTGTAGGGAGAAAGGAATAATGTGAATGGCTCCCAAATGCCTCCACATTTAGATTCTCAATCTTCTCAAACTTTTCATCTTCAAAACCTCGTTAATGTTTTACAAAAGGAAAATGTTGGGATATAGAAAGTCAAAGTGCTGAAGAGGTAAAGTACTGAAGAGTTAAAGTGCTGAAGATTGACAAAGTACTGCAAGAAAGACAAAGTACTGAAATAGTCAAAGTACTGCTAAGTAAAAGTCAAAGTACTGCTTATTCATCAAAGTACTGTAAAAGCAAGTCGGTTGTAATTGATTAATAGATGGAAAGTAATGTTTATCTAAAAATTTCTATGTATAGTTTACTTGACGTACAAGGATAAGAATTGTAAACCGATTAGGGTTATCCTTATGCCTATAAAAGGACGCCTAGATTGGCATTAGAGATATATGTTTTTAGAATTCTAAAAGTACGATCAATATTAGAGTTTTAGAGAGTTCGATATTAGTGTTTTAGTGTTGTTAAGAATCTGTATAACAAGCAGATTCAGAGTTATTAATAAAGTTGTTTAAAGTTAATGTTATATTCTTCTTAGCTTTGTTAAGTAAATTCCGCATATTTAATAGAGTTTGCTCAGTGTTTCATTGTTAATAACTTAGGATTTATCTGAGGTTATTAAACCCTTAACAAGCTATATAGTTAGTTTGGTTCGAGTACATCGATCCAACAAGTGGTATCAGAGCTTGTGTGGAAACTCGGACTAAGAAGAAACCTTAAAACCCTAGTTAACAAGAAAACCAAAAAGATGTCGAATGAAGTTGTTCCACCCCCATCCATCACCTCACTAAGAATACCAATCATTAAGAAAGGTGAATATGATCTATGGAGCATGAAGATGAGGCAGTACATTGCTATTACAGATCATGCTCTATGGAATGTAATTGTCAATGGTAATGAAGTAGTTTCAGAACCTGTAGCGGTTCCTGGACAACCCAAAGCACCCAAACCAGTCTTACCAGCAGCAACAATAAGGAATCAAGAGAAGGCTCTCAACATACTCTTGTCTGCTATACCTGATGGTCATCTACTGAAGTTTCATGATGCCAAAGATGCTAAACAACTCTAGGCTGCTCTCAAGACAAGGTTTGGAGGTAATGATGCTTCCAAGAAGATGCATAGAAATTTGTTGAACCAGCAGTTTGAAACATTCACTGTTGGAGAAAGAGAAGGCCTTGATGCTGCTTATGACATATTCCAAAATCTTCTCAACATGCTAGAGTTATACAAAGCAGAGGTTTCAGTTGAAGATGCTAATCTAAAATTCTTAAGGAGTTTGCCATCTTCATGGCATGTGATTGCTACTATGATCAGAGGACAACTTGGTTTGGATGTCATGGACTTTGATGATCTTTACAATCATTTGAAGGTGTATGAGCATGAGATGAATGGCCAAACAAGTTCAAAGTCTCACAGTATAGCCTTTTTGTCATCTAAAAAGAGAGGCAGTACTTCCACTAAAAGTACTGCTCCTCCTACTCAAAGTACTGTTGCTTAAAGTACTGTTGCCTACACTACCCCCACATTTGTTCAGCAACCCACACCAACCAACACCCTACATTCTGATGAAGTTGTATGCTCATTCTTTGCACATCAAGCTACCTTACCTGTTACTTACTAAGAAGATCTTTCACAGATTGAAGAAGATGAACTTGAAGAAATTGATATCAGGTGGCAAGTTGCTATGATCACTGCAAGGATCAGGAAGTTCATGAATAAGACAGGGTATCACTTTTGACAAATCAAAGATTGAATGCTTCCATTGTCAAAAGACTGGACATTTTGCAAGGGAATGCAGGTTTGCTAAATATCAAGCAAACAGGATGACTGAGAAACCAAAGCTAGAGCTCAAAGAAATTCCTATTACTGAAACAAAAGCTTTGGTTGCTCAAGAGAATCTATCATAGGTTGACTGGAGTGCTGAGTTTGATGATGAACCAGTAACCTATTGCATGGTATCTATGGAGGAATCAGTGGAAGATTGGAGCACAGCTTTTGATGAGGAACCTGGACATGCTGCTTTGGAATCCAATGATGGTCTAGGAAGCTTTGACTGGAGCATGGAAGATGAACCTGTTCTACTTGCTATGATGGCTACTTCACCAAGTTCACCCCCTATCTCTGAGGTATGTTTAAAGTATCAAAACTTTTATCAAAAAGTACTTAATGATTATGTGACTGAAAGAGATAATTATCAAAGGGCTAGGTCTGAGATCTTAGGTTATCAAATAACTTTAGTCTATGGAAGCCAAAATTCTAACACATGAAAATAATGAAGTGGCTTGGGCAGAAAAGTATGAACAACAGGATTATCAGTTAAAATTAAGTGAATGGAAATTAAGCTGTAAGATCTCTGAAATTGAGAAGCTAACTAAGGAGAGAGATGAACTGATAGCTAAGTTTGATGCCTGGAAAGAATCTGGTCTTTCTCATGTTACTTATGTTGAAAAACAGAGAAGAGCTTACATTAGGACTGGCCTAGGTTTTGGTATGGACATTAATAACATAGAAGAAAACCCACCTAGTGATAAGGATGACCTTGATTTTGAGGATATAACCACTAGTGATGATGAACTCATTAATATGTAGACACATCTAGTAATGAGGAATCAGTTAGTGAAACACCGCCTGAGTTTAAGAAAGATAATGGTTATCATGCAGTTCCTCATCCCACTGGAAGTCATCAACCCCTTAGGCCTGATGTTTCTCGCTTTGGAGTAGACAACCTAGAGTTTAGGAAAAAGCTTACTGGTCAATCCAGGTCTGAAAAAGAAACTGTTGAAAACCCTAAGGTAGATGATGCTTAAAGCCAAGCAGTACTTTCACCTCAAAGTACTGCTACAGCTCAAAGTACTGCTACACCTTCAGCAGTACCTTTAAGAAAACCTTTTCAAAACACTGCTAAACCTTTTTGGGATAATTTTGGTCAAAACAATTTTCATCATTCACCTAGAAGACAGGATAGGTTTGGTCATACACATAGAAGAAGAAATTTTGGGATTACAGATCAAAAATTATGTTTTGTTTGTTTTAGTCCTGATCATTTGATTAAGGACTGTGACCTTCAATCAGAGTACCTAAGTAAGTTCCCAAAGAACAAAACTATCAACCAAAAACCAAGGGAGACTAGACCAGCTTGGAATCATTCACACAAGGTTAACCATAGAAACTGCTCACCAGACTATAGGTACCCTCACCAGAGAAGACCTTTTTCAAAACCCCCAGTACCTTCAAACACTTTCCAAGGTACTGTTAAGCAAAATACAGTACTTTCTCAAAGTACTGCTTAGTTTTCACCAAACACCTATTGGAATGGAAAGCCTAGGAGATCTAATTACTATCAATCTAGAAGGCGTTACAACTCCAAAAGAGTAGCTAGATCAAAGAACCCTAAACAAATTGTTAAAACCAAATGGGTTAAGAAGGAAAGTACTGATGGGGAACAAACAATACTTTCAACAATTACTGGTGAAACAGAGGTTTTTGATAAAGATGATTTTGAAAAAGAAAAGGAAATTTTTGTTGAAAAAGAAAGTTTTGCTGAAAATCCACCACAAGTTTTAAAACAAAAGATAATGCTTGATTCTGTCTATAAAGACTGTGAAGATTACATACTCAAGGAATTTGAGTATGTAACTCCACAAGGGGAACACAAGTCAGTAATGGCTTGGGTTCCTAAAAGACACTAACTTTTCTATCTTTGTAGATAGTGGTTGCTCTGGAAGTATAACAGGAGACAAGGAGATTCTGTCAGATTTTAGATCTATTTGTGGAGGAAGAGTTGCATTTGAGAATGATCCCAATGGAGGAAGAATCACTGGAAAAGGAACCATTAAAGCAGGGAGGATGGATTTTGAGAATGTTAGATATGTGAAGGAGCTCAAGTTCAACCTTTTGTCAGTCTCTCAAATCTGTGATAAAAAGCATCCTGTGTTATTCACTGACACAGAATGTCTCATTCTTTCCCCTGAATTCAAGTCTGTTGATGATAACTTGATAGTACTTAGAGTACCAAGAACCAATGATGTGTATAGCCTGGATATGAAGATTCTTCACTCTTCAGGAAGAGCCACATGTTTAGTAGCAAAAGCAACAACTGAAGAAGCACATTAGTGGCATAGGAGATTGGGCCATGTAAATTTTAAAAATATCAACAAATTGGTCAAAAGAAATTTAGTTAGAGGTTTACCCTCAAAGACTTACAAGAATGATCACTCATGTTTGTCGTGCAAGAAGGGTAAACAACACAAAGCTTCATGCAAGAAGCTTGAGGAAAGAATTGTTAGAGAACCTTTGGAGCTGTTACACATGGATTTATTTGGACCTGTCTCTGTTGCAAGTCTAAACAAGAAAAAGTACTGCTTAGTTGTGACAGATGATTGCAGTAGATTCAGTTGGGTATTTTTCTTGGGATTTAAAGATGATACTTTTGATGCTATTCATGATCAGATAATAGCACTTGAAAACCAATTGAGACTCAAGGTTAGAGGTATTAGATGTAACAATGGGACTGAATTCAAGAACAAGCTTATGGATGAATTTTGTGCCAACAAAGGAATCAAGAGGGAGTTCAGCATTGCAAGAACACCACAGCAAAATGGTGTTGCAGAGAGAAAGAATAGGACTTTGATTGAAGCAGCCAGAACCATGCTTGCAGATTCACAATTACCTATTCAATTTTGGGCTGAAGCTGTAAGTACTGCTTGCTATGTGCTTAATAGAGTATCAGTCACCAAGCCTCAGATGAAGACACCTTATGAGTTGCTGATGGGCAACAAACCCACCATTCGATTTATGAAGCCTTTTGGATGCCCTCTCACAATTCTTAATACAATTGATAATCTGGGAAAGTTTGATGGCAAGTCAGAAGAAGGATATTTATTGGGTTATTGTACCAACAACAAGGGATTTAGGGTGTATAACAGAGTCACCAAGAAAGTTCAAGATTGTCTTCATGTTGAATTTTTAGAAGATCAAGAAAATCAAAAAGGAAAAGGTCGTGATTGGATGTTTGATCTTGAAGTTTTGACTCCTTCTATGAACTATGTACCTGTTAGAGAAGAAAATCAACCTATACACAATGGAGAAGATTTACAGTATGTTGTCCATGGAGTCCATATTAGACCTAATGTTGTTCATGATGAAGAACTTAAAACTGTTGAGCAGAAGAAAAGTACTGATGAGCCAAAATCCTCATTGTCTGCTGAGGATCAAGCTCTTCAAGAGGAACTTAATCAGATGCTTCTTCAAGATATCCTAGCACATTCTTATAATGATGATCAAAGAAGAGCTTATGAAGAAGCAAACAAAAAGAACAAGACTGCAGAGTACTCTCACAGTAATTTGAACAGTACTTTCGATCAAAGTACTGCTGCACCTGTTGACAGCACTTTGGATAATTTGGATGATCCTACCATGCCTGGATTAGAAGATACTGATGATGAGTTTGAAGATGAAGGTATTTTCTCAGAATCCAATGAAGATGCTGATTTCACAAATTTGGGTGATAATTATGGAGTTCCACAATCTCCTATCTTACGAATTCATAAGAATCATCCTACTAATCAAATCATTGGACCTTCAAATTCTGGAGTGATTACAAGACACAAAGCTAAGAGTTTCACTACACCTCATAATGCTTTACTTAGCTTTGTTTATAAACAGAATAGGCTAAATCATAAGGACAATCAAACATGCCTGTTTACTTGCTTTATCTCTCAAGAAGAACCCAAGAATGTAGCTCAAGCTTTAACTAAAGAAAGTTGGGTAGAAGCTATGCAGGAAGAACTTCTTCAATTCAAGCTTTAAGAAGTTTGGGTATTATGTGATCTACCAGATGGCAAGAAAGTAATTAGTACAAGATGGGTTTTCAGAGTTAAGAGAGATGAAAGAGGGAATGCTATCAAGAATAAGGCAAGGTTAGTTGCTCAAGGCTATAGACTAGAAGAAGGAGTAGATTATGATGAAGTGTTTGCTCCTGTAGCAAGGATTGAAGCCATCCGTATATTTCTTGCTTTTGCATCTTATATGGGATTTCAGGTTTATCAAATGGATGTCAAGAGTGCCTTTCTCTATGGAACTATTACAGAAGAGGTATATGTCAAACAACCTCCTGGTTTTGAAGATCCTGCACATCCAAACAAAGTCTACAAGGTTGTTAAGGCTCTTTATGGTCTTCATGAAGCACCTAGAGCCTGGTATGAAAGGCTCTCTACTTTCTTATTGCAACATAGTTATAGGAGGGGAGCAATTGACAAGACTTTGTTTATTAAGAGCGATAAGAAGGATATCATGCTAGTTGAAGTCTATGTGGATGATATCATCTTTGGAGCTACAAAACAATCTATGGTCAAAGAGTTTGAGAAATTAATGCAGAATGAATTTCAAATGAGTTCAATGGGTGAGTTAACATTCTTTTTGGGGCTTCAAGTTAAACAGTCAAAGGAAGGAATTTTCATCAGTCAAGACAAGTATGTATCTGACATACTTAAGAAGTTCAATTTTGATGCTATGAAGCCAGTCACTACACCTATCAAATCTATCAACTCATTGGGCAAAGATGAAGATGGTCAACCTGTTGATGTCAAGTTGTACAGATCCATGATTGGATGTCTTATGTATCTTACTGCATCTAGGCCTGATATCATGTTTTCTGTTTGTTTATGTGCAAGATATCAAGTCTCACCTAAGGTCTCTCATATGAATGCAGTAAAGAGAATTTTCTGCTATCTGAAACAACAAGCTAAGTTGGGGTTGTGGTATCCAAAGGATTCACCTTTTCACTTGGAAGCTTTCTCAGATAGTGATTACGCAGGTGATAACTATGACAGAAGATCAACTACTGGAGGATGCCAATATCTTGGAAGAAGATTAGTTTCATGGCAGTGTAAGAAGCAAACAATTGCAGCAACATCCTCTATTGAAGTAGAATATGTAGCTGCTGCAAGCTGTTGTGGACAAGTTTTGTGGATGCAGAATCAACTCTTGGATTATGGGTTCAATTTCAAGAATACTCCTATCAATATTGATAATGAGAGTACAATCTGTATTGTGAAGAATCCAGTTTATCATTCCAAGACCAAGCACATTCAGATTAGGCATCACTTCATCAGAGATTGTTATGAGCACAAGCTCATTAATGTTGTCAAGGTTCACACGGATGATAATGTAGCTGATTTACTCACCAAAGGCTTTGATGTTTCAAGATTCAATCACTTGGTGGTAAGCATTGGCATGATTAATTACTGAGCTACATTTAAGGGGAGGACTAATTAGTATAAGTGTAGTCCTATGCATTGTTTAAGGGGAGGCAAATTCATGTTTATTTGTTGTGTTTGCTATTATCAAGAGGAGAATGGGTGAAAGTACTGCTTGGAAAGTACTGCTCTGGAAAGTACTGCACACGTGGAAAGAACTGTTTGTCATATCAAAGTACTGTTCTAATGGTAATATTTAGGGGTAAACTACACTAACGGTAACTTTGTTATTCAGGGCTGTGATTTTTTAAATCTCATCTATAAATAACTACTCTCCGAATTTCCCTCTCATATTGATACCTTATAATCTTTTCCATATTTCTCTCTCTTTCACCCATATTATTCATCATCTCACTTTCTGTGTAAACATATCATCAATGGCAAATCGTAATACAATTTCAAAACACAACATGGTGACGAATTTAGAAAAGACAGAAGCTAATGTGATATATCATGATATCATTGATTTTCTCACTGGGTCTCCGATTAGTTATGCGCTTTTAGTGGAACCAGATATCATTGAGCCATGGATTCAACAATTTTGGGCAACTGCTAGGATTCATATGGAGAATGATGATTCGTATATTCAAGCTAAAGTTGCTGGAAGAACTGTGAAGGTTACTGAAGCCTCAATTCGTGAAGATTTATTGTTTAATGATGAAGAAGGTGCTGTTCGTTTTGATAAGCAATTAATTTGGGATACATTCAGAGACATTGGGTATGAAGGGTCCTTAACTGAACAAACATTCAAGAAACCCTTATTTTGTCCCCACTGGATGTATTTAGTTCATGTATTGCTTCATTGTATTAGTGCTAAAAGTACATCATGGGAGCAATTTGGGTCTAACATAGCATCTGCTATAGTGGGATTGGCTACAAATCGTATGTTCAACTTTTCAAGGATAATCTTAGATGGAATGCTCTCACACATCTCTCATGGTTCAAGATGGTTGATGTATCCAAGGTTTATTCATGTGTTCCTGAACAAACAACTTGCTGATGTACCAAAGCCTACCAGTCTACTACCTGTTGTGGTGCAACCAGCCAAGATTTTCACTTTTATGGCTAGGAAAAGTGATCTATTCACTGGAAGGCATACTCCATTAACTACTTCTATGATAGAGGTTGTTCAAGCAATCAGAGATGAGGCTGCAGAGGATGATGACAGAGAAGGTACTGCTTCTACTCAAGGTATTGCTTCTCAAGGTACTGCATCACAAGGTACTGCTTCGCCAAGTACTGAAGTTCAAGAAGATGTTGTAGTTTCACCTCCACCATCTCCACAAGTCTCTGTTCATGATTCTCAACAAGAAAAACATTCACCAACTAGAGGAGATGAAGAAGCTATGGAGCCTGAGGATACAACTCTAAACAACTATGCTTTATCAAGAGAATTGACAAGATGGAAGAAATCTTTTGAAGATCAGGCTACATAGATTAAGAAGTTACAGATTAAGTTTAGAAGACTCAAGAAGTTTTTCTGGCCGTTGGTTCAACATCATCGTCTATGGGTCAAGTCTCAAAAGAAGTAAGGCAGGCCTGTTAAACACTTTACGAAGACCTCTAAAAGCAGAAAGGTTCAACATCATTCTTCTATCCAATTGGGGAGGAATTTAGAGCAAGAGAATTTGAAAGAAGATGCTGAATTTCAAGATGAACCTCAAGGTACTGATGTTCAAACTCAAGGTACTGAAGAAAAAAGTTGATATTGAAAGTACTGAGAAAGAAAGCACTAGAGTTCAAAGTACTGATGATCAAGGTACTCAAGATCAAAGTACTGCTTTTCAAGGATGTTACATGCAAGAATTAATTACACCAAGATTGTTAGATTTTGAAGAAGAAGCTGGTCCTTCAACTGTTTTAACTAAAGAGGAAGCTGGTCCTTCAACTGTCATATCAGAAAAGGAAGCTAATACACCCAAACCTATACATACTGCAAGTGATGATGAAACCATTGCTGAAATCTTGTATGATTTATCAAAGCCAAGGGGTGTTAGTATTCCAGGAGTTACAGAAGAACAACCAAGAGATTCTCAACCTACTATAGATTCTAAAGATAAAGGAAAAGGTAAGTTGGTAGAAACAAAGAAGAAAAAGAAACCTACTTTAGCGCATATAAGGGCTGCTCAAGTTGCTATGAATGAGGAAGCAGCTAGAAAGATACAAGCTGAAATGAATGCTGAAGTTGCTAATGAAGAGGCTATGAATGAAGAAGCAGCTAAGAAATTACAAGAAGAATTGAATGCTAAAGCTGCTATACCAACACCTATACCTATTTCTTCTCTACCAAGAAGACCAAATCTTGCTAAAGAAAGGAATGCAATGATGGCTTATCTGAAAGAAGAGGATTTATTGGATTGCAAAAGCTGAAACATTATGATATGAAAGAGTTATATGAAGCAGTTCAAGCAGAATATAAGAGACAAGTTGCTAATATCAAAGATTTTGAATATGATGATGCTTACAAAGAAGATGAAAGAAAAGAAAGCTTAAAAAGAAAAAGAATAACTGAAGTTGAAGATAAACAGCCATCAAAGAAGATAGAGTTGAGATCTGAAACAGATGATGAGCTAAGGAATTATTTGAGGATTGTAGAATTTGAATATTCTAAAGATGATGCTGAAATGAAGAAGAACAAATCTCCAATAACTACCTTTGAAGTTGTAGAGTCAAAAAATAGAAGTTATCTGATGTTTCACAGAGAAGATGAAAGCTTCAGGGTGTTCAATATGTTATGGGATCTATTGCACATAATAGATAGAGTGGATTTATTTCATTTATATCATGTGGTGCAAGAATATTTTGAACAAAATCCATCAGAAGGAGTTGGTTTAGTCTTACTTGGAGATCTCATAACTATTTGGGAAACTGAAGAACAAAGCACTGCTGAGATTTGGAAAAACCAAGAAGATTGGGAGATTGTTAGCTGGAGATTCTTTGAAGAATCTGGAGTACATGTTCTAGAGCTTGAAGATGGAACTATGATTCACATGCTAGCAGATAGAAGATATCCTCTTACATCATATCTCATAAGGAGAATGCTAGAGCATGGAATGGAAGTTGAAGAAGATAATGAAATTGCTCTTATGGTCATCAAATTGTTTATCAGATGGACGACTATGGCTGATGATGATGCATGAATAACTGGTATGAATCTTAATTGAATAAATAATTTTTGAAAAATCAGTACTTTATTCAAAGTACTGCGGATGAAACAGTACTTTCATCAAAGTACTGCTTGCAGCTTTAAACCAGTTAATGATTTTGAAAAACTTTTGTTAAGTGACAAATATTTTGAAACAAAGGTTAAAAGAAATTAATGGTTTTTGAGATGGTAACATCAATAGGTTATCAATCCACCATGGTTACCAAAGGATTGGGTAATCCATGAGCAAACGGCTCTGGTAAAGATATCTCAAATCCGTTTTATAGTTGACAACTTGCTAATAAGTTGTATGGTAATCAACTCACCATATCAGCAAATGTGAAGAGTTGGCTAGCCCACAAGAAAATGGCTTATGGTAAAGGCTGTGGAAAAACCATTATATGGTAATTAGTTCACCCTTGATGATAGAACTAACTAGTCCAAAAGGGTACAGCTTTTGGTAAAGACAAATCAAATCTGTTGATAGCTGATGATTTGCTAAAAATCATATGGTTATCAATGTACCATGGTCTTACACACCAAAACACTTGGCTACTCCAGAGTTAATGGCTTTGGTAAAGAGACATCAAAATCCATTAAATTTCAATGATTCACCTCTCACAGGAGTTTACACACCTGGAAGTGATGAGAATAGACTAAAACTTAACTGAATTTATGTACAAATTGTCATATGTTGCTGAGTAGCTGGGAAGATGGAGCTTGCTGATTGTTGCTGAAAAGAATTACACAGATAAAGACTACTTTGATGATGATATAAGCACAGAATCTATAAAGATAAAATTTGAAGATAAAGACACAATTCCTCTTTAAAGACAAAGATCTTAAAGCAAAATATACAAAGGAACTTGAAGTCAAACAAGTAGAATTCAAGTTAGGGGAGGATTGTTGGGATATAGAAAGTCAAAGTGCTGAAGAGGTAAAGTACTAAAGAGTTAAAGTGTTGAAGATTGACAAAGTACTGCAAGAAAGACAAAGTACTGAAATAGTCAAAGTACTGCTAATTAAAGGTCAAAGTACTGCTTATTCATCAAAGTACTGTAAAAGCAAGTCGGTTGTAATTGATTAATAGATGGAAAGTAATGTTTATCTAAAACTTTCTATGTATAGTTTACTTGACGTACAAGGATAAGAATTGTAAACCGATTAGGGTTATCCTTATGCCTATAAAAGGATCCCTAGATTGGCATTAGAGATATATGTTTTTAGAATTCTAAAAGTACGATCAATATTAGAGTTTTAGAGAGTTCGATATTAGTGTTTTAGTGTTGTTAAGAATCTGTATAACAAGCAGATTCAGAGTTATTAATAAATTTGTTTAAAGTTAATGTTATATTCTTCTTAGCTTTGTTAAGTAAATTCCGCATACTTAATAGAGTTTGCTCAGTGTTTCATTGTTAATAACTTAGGATTTATCCGAGGTTATTAAACCCTTAACAAGCTATATAGTTAGTTTGGTTAGAGTACATCGATCCAACAGAAAATGAGAGTTTTCTAGAAGAAAATGAAAAGGTTAAACTACACTTTAAAGAGTTATATGATTCAATGAAAGTCACTCGTGACAAAAACAACAAAAAAATAACTTCTTTACAAAAAGAAATTAAGAATCTGAAGAAACAGGAAAAAGGGAAAATGCCACTTATCTTTAATGAGAATGTTGCATCAAAGTCGTCTGCAAACTCTAAATGTAATGTGACTGTTAAATACATTCCTCGTCATCTTAGAAATAACGAACTTGTGTTTCATAACTATTTTGCTCACCTTAAGGATAGTCTAGAATGTCTCCGTGAGATTGTAGAAGAGGATTTCATAAATAAGCCACTTGATAGTCAAATTAGGTTTGCTTGCGTTTAGGCCAAACGATCTCAAGAACTATTAGAATGTCTAAAAGCAACTTGTCCTAAATCCTTATGTGAGAAAGATAAAGCTGTGATGCCTTGTTCTATTCCTTGTGCTAAGTATACAACCCATTCCATGACCAGCATTAAGAAAGTGCATTCTAGAGTGCCTTCAAGTAGTTCAGATCCCTGCACTTCTAGTTCAGGAATGCAAAAGGTAGCCCAACCAACTAATGTTTCCATAATTCCCTCTACAGGAGTAATCAGTGACATAAAAGCAAGCGGGTCAAAGCCTCCAGGCAATACAAAGCAAGATAGGACCTCGCAAGCTAAGAATGTGCAATGGAAGAGAGTAGAAGACCACCCTAGGAACATTAAGTTTGAGTTGAATAAAACGAATCGTGTTGATTCTAGTATTAGCTATAAGCGTACTGTAATTAATTCGAATTCTGCTACTTCTGGCAAGACATGTAATGATGAATGTTTGGTTTCTGTTACTAATCATGAATGTGGTATGAATGATATGATTAATGCTGTCAAATGCCTTGTTAAGATTGTTGATGCCAAAAATCAAGCTAAGAAGGCTAGAAAGCAAAGGCGGAAAAAGGTTAGAAAACATTAGAAACCTACAGGTCGTAAGTTCAATCTTAATGAGTTGTGCCCTAGATTATCTAAATCAATGCCCATTAGGAAATGGATGCCTACTGGTAGAACTATTCCTTTAAGAAGTGAACACACTTTAAATAGGTCTAATTCACACACTAGCACAACATCTATCCCTACTGATTTCATTGTTTTTACTTCTGATGTGGGTATTCCAATTACTGTTACTAACCAAGTGGAACCCATTCTTGCATGGGGATCCCAATTATCCAGTTATCCATTCTTGTCTGTGTTCAACTGCAGATCGTTCAAATCGTTATGTGGTACTTGGACTCAGGCTGTTCCAAGCATATGACTGGAGATCGCTCGCGGCTCATGAACTTCGTGAGTAAATTTATCGGGACTGTTAGATTCATAAACGACCATTTTGGAGAAATTATGGGTTATGGAGATTATGTGGTTGGTGAAAGTGTAATCTCCAGGGTATATTATGTAGAAGGTCTTGGTCATAATTTGTTCTCTGTTGGTCAATTATGTGATTCCGATCTAGAGGTGGCTTTTAGAAAACATACATGTTTCGTTAGAGATTTAGATGGTGTGGATATTTTGAAAGGAACACGAGGAACCAATTTGTACACCATTTCCATCGAAGACATGATGAGATCTTCTCCAATTTGCTTGTTGTAAAAGGCCTCTAAAACAAAGTCTTGGCTATGGCACCGTCGTCTCAATCATTTGAATTTCAGCACCATCAATGATCTATCAAGAAAGGATCTTGTAAGAGGCTTACCCAAATTAAAGTATGAAAAAGATCATCTTTGTTCAGCGTGCCAATTAGGAAAAAGCAAGAAATATGCCTACAAACCTAAACCCACAAACTCAGTAATGGAAGTTCTGCATACCCTTCATATGGATTTGTGTGGACCAATGAGAGTACACACAATTAATGGAAAGAAATACGTACTTGTTGTTGTTGATGACTACTCTCGATTTACTTGGGTTAAGTTTCTGAGGACAAAGGATGAAACTCCAGACGTCATCATCAAACTTATCAAACAGCTGCAGGTTCGACTTAACAAGACTGTTAGAATCATACGAACAGACAATGGAACTGAGTTTGTTAAAAAAGAACTAAGTCAGTTTTATGAAAGCATTGGAATCAGTCATCAAAGAAGTGTTCCACATACTCCTCAACAGAACGGTGTAGTTGAAAGACGGAATCGGACTCTTGTAGAAGCTGCAAGAACTATGCTAATTTACTCAAAGGTTCCAATGTTTCTCTGGGCTGAAGCCATTTCCACTGCTTGCTACACCCAAAATCGTTCTCTCATCCACACCGCTCATGGTAAAACTCCATATGAACTCGTCCACAACCGAAAACCTGATATCTCCTTCCTTCGTGTGTTCGGCGCTTTATGCTATCCAACAAATGATGGTCAAGATTTAGGTAAATTAAGAGCTAAAGCAGACATAGGAGTTTTTGTGGGTTATGCACCAAACAGGAAAGGTTACCGAATCTACAACAAAAGAACCCGGGATATCATGGAAACAATTCACGTTACGTTTGATGAGCTATCTAGGAAAATGGCTCCAGGACAATCAAGTTCTGGACCCGCACCTCAACCTTCACTAAGTAGTCCCATTAGTTCTTCCCTTGTACAAAACTCCTCACCAACAATTCCATATGTACCTCCTTCTGAAGAAGATTTGAAAAAATTGTCTGATCCAATATTTGATGAGTATGATGAACCTAGTGCTAATGATCAGTCCAATCCATCAACAGAGGATGACTCCAATCAAGTCAATGTGGACAACTCTTCAGTTTCAATATCATTGAGTCAAGAAGCTCCTGCTGCAGATCATTCATTTTCATCATCGGATCCTCAATCATTGAGGATACATCATGGAAATGTTACTGGCACCTATGATGGAGATAAACTCTTTGCTACACCCAAAGATGCTCCATTTGAGAACATATTTGCTCCTGAACCAACACCAGAACCATCATCATCAGGAGATCCAAATTCTGCTACTTCAGTTCCTCAACAACAACCACATGAACACCTTAGAAAATAGACACATGATCATCCATTGGACAATATCATTGGAAACCCCTCTCGTCCAGTATCCACTCGTAAACAACTTGCAACTGATGCCTTATGGTGCTTCTTCAACTCCGTACTCTCTAAGATCGAACCAAAAGATGTTAAAACTGCCATGAATAAAGACAACTGATTTGATGCAATGCAAGAAGAAATTCATGAGTTCGATCGACTAGATGTATGGGAATTAGTACCTGCTCCTGACTGTGCTATGATCATTGCTCTTAAGTGGATCTTGAAGTAAAACTTGATGAGCATGGTGATGTGTAAAGAACAAAGCTCGATTAGTTGCAAAAGGATACCGTCAAGAAGAGGGTATTGACTTTGAAGAATCATTTGCTCCAGTTGCACGTATAGAGGCAATCAGAATCTTTCTGGCTAATGCTGCAAGTAAGAATATAGTAGTTTATCAGATGGATGTAAAGACGGCTTTTATTAACGAAAGATCTTAAAGAAGTCGTATGCATCAGCCAACCTGAAGGTTTTGTGAATCCAGAGCATCCTACTCATGTCTATCGCTTGAAGAAGGCTCTTTACGGTTTGAAGCAAGCTCCAAGGGCATGGTATGATACGCTATCAAAGTTTCTTCTATCCACTGGATTCAGCAAAGGAGCAGTTGATCCGACATTGTTCACCAGAAAGTGAGGCAAACATTTAATTCTTGTTCAAATCTATGTTGATGATATTATTTTTGCCTCGACTGACCCCAATGAATGTGACCGTTTTTCTAAGGAGATGGGCTCCAAGTTTCAAATGTCAATGATGGGACAAATGTCATTTTTCTTGGGATTACAAATTTCACAAAGTCCCAGAGGCATTTTTATCAATCAATCTAAATATGCAAATGAGATTTTAAAGAAATTTGGATTTGACTCTTGTGACCCTGTTGACACTCCCATGATAGAGCGTACTAAACTGGATGAGGACCACTCAGGGATCATGGTAGATCAGACGAAATATCGTAGTATGATTGGATCCCTGATGTACCTCACAGCCAGTAGACCTGATATTCTGTTTGCTGTATGCATGTGTGCTAGATACTAGGCTAAGCCTACTGAAAAGCACCTTGAAGAGGTTAAACGGGTCTTTCGGTATCTCCAAGGAACCATCAACATGGGTCTTTGGTACCCGAAGGACACCGGTATGTCACTAACAATCTATGCAGATGCTGACCATGCAGGATGTCAAGATACAGGTCGAAGCACGTCTGGAGGTGCTCAGTTTTTGGGTGATAAGCTTGTAAGCTGGTCTTCAAAGAAACAAATGAGTACTTCTATATCCTTTACAGAGGCTGAATACATAGCCATGTCATCTTGTTCGCTTTGAATTCAACAAAATCCCTCTGTATTGTGATAACAAAAGTGCCATTGCTTTCTCGTGCAACAACGTTCAACATTCAAGAGCAAAGCACATCGACATTCGACATCATTTCATTCAGGAACAAGTGGAAAAAGGTGTGGTAGAACTCTATTTTGTGAGGACTGAATATCAGCTAGCAGACATCTTCACCAAAGCTCTTCCTAGAGAACGTTTTGAGTTTATTCTTCCATGACTTGGACTAAAGAGTCTGCAGCCAGAAACTCTCAAACGTCTTCAGGAGGAAGACGAGGAGTAACTGAGTATATCTCTATCTATCTCTTGTACATATCTTATCAAAAACCAAAATACAAAAATATAAAACCAACAAAAGAAAATAGAAAAATATAAAATCTTAAAAAATCCATAAAAAGTAGAAAATCTTGAAAAATTTCAAAAATTCTTTTGTCATGTCTTTCCTTAGTTCGATTTCATCTACGGACTTTGATTTGCTATTCAAAGAATGACACGGGTCTTTAGATGTTGTTCGAATGTTTAAAAAAAATAAAATAAAAATTGAGAGAAAGTAATATGTTTACTGTCATTTCAGATAGTAACCAGTTTTTAAAGAAAAACAGAGCCATGCTTTATCAATTTTTTTTAAGTCTCATGCTCTGACTCTCAAAACAAATGCTTGTTGCCAAAAAGACAAATGTTTCCTTCACATATATTTTTTCTTCTAAATATTCTTCTGAAAAATATTTGCTATCTTATGAAAACTAACAGCTTTGAAAAATAACTTGGACTCAATTTTTGAAAATCATCTGGACTTGACATGTGTCAAAATCTCCATATCTCAATCAACAGGGGGAGAATGATTTCAACTAAATCAAAAGGTTATTTGTCATACAATTTTTTTTTACCAAAGCTTCTGTCATGTTTTCAAAAGTTACTCAAGCATGTTTATTCTTTGAAGGTGAATGTCTCATATTTGATCCTTATCGGTTAAATGTTTTCATAAGCAAATCATAATTCCCCTCAAAAGCCTTTCAAAACCAGTTTAAATCTATAGAGATCACAAATCTCAAATTACTTGCAAATTGTGATCGGGGGAGAATTTGTGATTTAAATTAGATTTAAACTGATAACTCAATAAATGGTAGTGAAAAGTGTTTAACAAAGCGTCCCTCCTACATATGACAAATGATTTCAAGAACTTTTAAATCTTCCATGCATATGTTAAGGGGGAGAATCGTTCTCTTACCATAAAGGGTTAAAACGTGATGATTTGTCTCAAAGTGCTAGATCCATCCAATATGTGCTAAACTCCTTTCGAATCTCAAAGCACATATTAAAGGGGGAGCATTTCAAAAAGAAAATAAACTTTCAAGGTACAAAGATTTCGATGTTTCAACATAAGTACCTTGATTGATTTTCTTTTGGTTTCAGTATGGCAGTATGATTGTGAATGTACTTCTAAGAACTCTTTCCTCTTCGTGCAAAACAATTTCAAAAATCTCATGCATAAGTTGAGGGGGAGCAACTTTTTGAAAACCACACCCTTCCCATAAAATATCTTTATCAAAGTATGAAAAATACTAATTTTGATCGGGAAAGTGATGTTGATAACTTTTAGAAATGGTTGATCGAAGAATCGAATCTTTCATTCTCAAATCTGATATTTTCAAATCCTCTTGCCTCCATGTGCTAAAACCGTTTCAAAGATATATGATGCACATGTTGAGGGGGGGGGGGCTGTTTCTAAAAATATCAAAAACAATTCAAGTACAAAATGTTTTGATCATGTATCACAAGTACTTGCATTGATTTTCAAAAAGGTTTTTCAATTGGCACCAATGTAACAAGAACAATACCAAAAGACCGACCAGTTTTACTTTATGTACAGTGTTATAAGGCTGGTTAGGTTAGGTATTCGTTCCCACGATCCGCCAGAACAGGAGGGATCTACCCAGGGACAATCCACTAGTTAGTGTAGAAGTCTTTAGGTGTGATGAAAAAAGGAGAAAAATGAGAAATGGGAAGAGTGCAGACTGAGATAGAGCTAGAACTGGAATAAACCCAACAAGGTTCTAGTTATGAAGTCTCGGTAAGCACTGAAGGGGTTGAAGAATGAAAAAAAATGAATGAGAAAAGGGTGAAAAGAAATAGCCCTCCATTTATTCAACGTTAGGGCAGAAACCGGGTTCAATACATATGCTACTGGTGGTTACTAAGGTAACGCCGGTATTGAAGACAAGACGTCATGGTCCCAAGCTACTCAAGTTCCTTTTAAAAAGGCTTGTTTCATTCTCACGGGGAACCTACATAATCTATCAACTTTATCTTAGAGATTGTTGATATTGAAGAAGGATACCCTCTCTCTAGTCTCTGACATAGGAAACCAAATATGCACAATTGAGTCTAGAGCCACGAGATCATCAGTAAATCTCATTAGGACACTGTCAATGAAGACTCACAGTTTCACACAATGTGGAATGTGAGAATATATTTTGAGAGTCCTATGCATTATCCTTGTGGTATTCCCAAGACTTGCTTGTGACATATGGACTTCATCAGTGGAGTGATTCAATATTGAATCAATCCAGGTCCAAGGAAATGGATTGACGGATATCTTTGAAAAACCGATCGTTGTACCCAAAATATTCTTGTCTCTAGCACATCGACTGTGTATTAATACTACAAAATTAGAAGGTATTTATGATTGATAATTGATTTTCCATAAAACCTTCGTTGTATTGCAAAACCCTTTGTATTAAGCAATACACGATTGTTTTTCAAAACATTTTTCATCAATTAGTGAATCTCAATTCGCGGGTTCACTCACTCTGTGTTGTCTTCTTTGAGACGCTCCGGTTTGAGAACTACTAGAACAGCTGCGAAACCCTGTCAAGGAGATTCTTCAGAATTATACCTGATCACAGGCAGTACATGTACTGATCAACGGGGAACCATGGGCCATGTACCTCAATTCAACGAAAGTAATCAAAGACACTTTTGTGCGCTTTATTGCTAACTGTTTTATGCAGGGACACCCTGACGATTGCAGCTGTTCAGAATTGAGGAGTTAATCCACAGCCGCATGCTCACACAATCACATTCACGTTGAAAGAAATCATGATAAGTGCATATCTTCATCAACTGGCTCTGATATTTTCAAACCATGCTTCTGCTACGCTACTGGAAATACTCTGAATCAACAAAAGCTTCCGCAACTCTGATGAGAAGATATCATGATCCAAAATGTGAGCATGTCGGTCCAAAAGTCACAACTTCACATTATGGCAACACAACAATGGATGAGTCAGAAATTTATGATAGCTGATGATCTCAAAGCTGGCTCAATCTTATCATCCCGTGGATCACTTAAAAACCTCCACCTGAGACAACAAAACATGCGGAATATGAAGAATCAAAAGACTACGATTTACAGAGCAAAGAACGTAATCAAGAATCCAAGAACAATTAATATGTAATATCTGTTTGAATTCAATGTAAATTGAGGTGACCTCCCTTAGGGGGAGATTGTTAGGATTTAGTAAATCCGTTAGTTAAAGTATCGGTCACCTCAAGTATATGTATTTGTTAGAAAGCTCGTAGTCGTAGTCAAGTTATGTTATTTAGTATTTAGTTAAGTAACACCGTGGAGGACGGACGGGTCTTTACCCACTGTATTCCTCCACAGCCCGTAGGTGGCGTTTATGTAAGATACTATAAATACCCTCTACCTCCCAAGGTAGAGGGTTGGAGCTCATAATAATACTTTTACTTTCTCTCACTAAGTTCCCTAAACCTCTAAACTTTCTCTCTCTAAAACCTTATAGTGTACGCCTAGTTTGATCATGGTATGATGTGTTAGTGAAATCCAATATGTTACAATGGTAGATAAAAGTAAGACCATAAAGTAAAAAAAAAAATACAAAAACATTTTAACACAATAAAAAAAACCATTGTATACATACACTGCACTTTTTTAAAGTTCTACCTAATAGCCTCATAATCTTACTGATATATTGATCCAAAGTCAATTTATTCATCAATGTGGGACAATTACAAAAAAATTCATTCCACCTTCGAGCCTTCTCCGCCCTCAAAGCCACACTTACAAACACAAACAACAATGTCATTACACTCATGACTCTCCTCATCATCCTCACACAGCACCGAGTCAAAACCGAGTCATCTCACTCCAACCCCCCACAATGTCGTTGCTCCACTTCACTCTCCTCATGATCCTCCACCGAGTCAACTCAACCCAAACACGTACTTGTCACGTTCATCTCAACCCTCCTACACTCCCTTATCCGCTAAACACCTTACACTCGTGATGCACATGTGACGGTTCCTTTATTAGATTGTTATTTCGGTTAAATTATATCTACTCATTGAAATAATAAAGTTTTATTTTGTAATCAAACATATGAAAATTGAAATTAATATATAAATTGTAAATTAAAATCGATTTATGTAAATGATACCCGTAACAAAAAGCCATGTTGTGTCTACTTATTAATTAGTAGAAGGTAACTTGGATATGACTATGTTAACTAAAAACTCGCATGTTGATTAATAATACCTTATAATCTAATACTATTTGTTAATCATAAATTAAAACAAAAAAGATTAGATTACAATCATCTTATTTGAAATCAAGTGACACATTGCTAAGCTATCTTATTACATAATAGGATTTGTTGTGGCTTGCATATAAAAATATGAACCATTGCTAAAGACATTTAGAACAAGTAAAAGACAAGTTGTTTATTAAGCATAAACTATTAAGCTTGAGTTTAGCCAATATGCTAAATCAGAGTGACATAAACAGAAAATAGTTGAATGGAGAAGAAAAGGAGGCACAAAAATAGAGACGAGAAAATAAATAACAAACAAAAAGTTGAAGACTTTGGTATTTTCCAGTAAAAAAGCAAATTATCTAATCGTCTGTATTTAAAAAAATTTACTACCAAAACACTTTTCCTTCCTCAATCTCTCCACCCTCACAGACTGACCCGCATACACACAAACACTATACTCTATTACAAGCAGGGTCGGCTTTAGGGGAGTGCAAAAGGTGCGATTGAACAGGGCCACCGTTTGACGAGGGCCACCAAATTTTATGCACTTCTATTATATATATGAATACAATATAAGACTCGAGCTTTATTAATTCATGCACTACTTATACATATGTAAATTATATGTGTGTTTGAGGGCCTCTTTATAGTAATGGCACGGGGCCACTAAAATCTACGAGACGGCCCTGATTACAAGCCGTCAGTCTCTCGCGAACATCCCGCCAAACAACGTTAGTATACTCACTAAACTTCACATACTCTCAACGCATTCCAACAAACTCACTCGTCACATTACTTTGAAAACATTAACAAAAGCAGCCATAAATCATGACATACTGGGTCGTATAAAGAACAAACCAAAAATTCTCGTAAGAGGATGAAAATCGGTGGTTAAGATCAGGGTATGAAGTACAACAAACTTGTTGATGTTTGACTTTAAGCCTTTAACCATTATGATATTTGTAGAACTTATTAGAGCCATTTAAATGTTCTTAAGTTGATCGCGACTTCTTCACGAAATTGAAATGTGCAAAGGTTGGCGATGTATATTTGTGCACAACGATAAAGTATATTGGTTATAAAAATATGATTTTGAGGTGCAGAAGAGATTTATTATAAAGACTTTCCTATAACTTCATATCATATTACATTTAATACCTTCATGATCCAAATTATATATTGCTCATGTGTTTATTCGTTCATCCATGTAATTTTGAGGGATTAACCCAACGCCCCCTAGGCATCATATCATGAGTTGAGAATGTAAAGACACGAGAAGCTTACGTAGTCTGCATGCCGGAATTTCGAGTTAAAGTCCTCCCCAACTCTCATGTTAGACCCACTCCTAAGCCATAAAAACAACTAAGGTTAAGTGCCTTGAAATGTTTTTTTTTTGATAAGAAGATGCTTTCATAGTCTCATGTTGTTATAAATTGCATCATTCCAAGCTTTCAAAATGGCTCAGCCAACTTGACTGACATGAGATTCTTAAAGAAGAAGCTGTTGATGCAAAGAATAATGATCCTAAGAGTGTATCAACAATTTATGATCTAAAACAACAATCAAGTTATGTCAATGTTAAACGTCCATTGCCTTTATATTGCTACGTTTAATCACGAGTCTAGTAGTTAGTACGTGGAATATGAGCCGATTTGTCTTGAATAGAGTTAATTCCATCATGATAATACAATCTTCGTTTCCCCGTATCTGAACTATTAACTATATAAATATTACTTTGATGAGTGTAGTTCATATATATCACGAGTCCATTAAGGCATGACCTTGCACCATTACTATAGCATGTTAGACTAACAGTAACTACTTTAACAACCTACATCATGGCCAAAAAGGTATACATAAGTGATGGCTCATTATGATACAATGTGACATGAATTTGGAAGTATATAAGTTAGTTTTAGGTGAACATAACACCTAAATGAAGTTTTCATTACTATGATACTAATAGGAATAGCCAGTCATCAAGTTCTTGGACACAGGTCTAAAAGTTTCTAAATCACAGGCATAAAATGAACTTGGATGTTCTTCACTTGTGTTGCCCAGCGGGGTTATAATACTCGAAACAAATTAAGTAACACAAAATAATAAACTAATAACACTTGTATTAATTATAAACGTATTTGTATTTGTACAATTATCTGATATCTCCTACTGAGATTAATCGACCCCTATATATAGTTGCTGAAAAGTCACCATCGTGCCTCCAGGATTTCTCCAAACGGTATGTTTGATGTTTGTGTCATTTCACACACAAAAGATAACCGTTTAGTAGTTATCAGGTTTGTTATAAACCTATCTGGTCCTTGTGACTTATGTTTTATACACTTTGGCCCTTTAACTTTGGTTAGGGGCAAGATTATGCCAACAATCACCCCCTAATCTCGTGCCTAATCCTTTCAGTTCTTTTACGCCTAACAGCTCTCTCATTTCTGCGTTCTTGGTCCTTGCCAATGCCTTGGTAAGTATGTCCGCCTTTTGTAAGTCTCCACTTACGTGCTCGACTTCGATCTGATTCTTTTCAACACATTCTCTGATAAAGTGGTAGCGTATATCAATGTGTTTACTTTTGCCATGAAACACGGGGTTCTTCATAAGTGCTATAGCCGATTTGTTATCGACTTTAATCGTAATCTTTTCTTCTTCCCAGCCTGTTAAAGCGTTTAATAGTCTTTGTAGCCATACTGCTTGACAAGCTGCTGCTGTTATGCCATGAACTCTGACTCGCATGATGATAATGCAATAGTAGGTTGTTTTTGTGAAACCCAGCTTATAGGTGAGTTTCCGAAGTAAAATACGATCCCTGTTGTTCCTTTGCCTTCTTCTATGTTGATGCCGTAACTCCTGTCACTATATCCAAGTAACTTGCATCCTCCGCTCTTGTGATAAGTTATACCAAAGTTTGAAGTGCCTTTGATATAACATAACACTTGTCTAATTGCCTTCATGTGTTGCTCCCTTGGTTCTTGCATGAACCGGCTTAATAAGCCAACTGAGTAACTGAGGTCTGGCCTTGTTTGAAGTAAGTACCTCAAACATCCAATTAGACTTCTATATTTTGTAGCATCAACTAGTTCTCCTCTTTCTGTTTTTACTAGCTTTGTTCCTGGATCCATGGGAATCTTGGTTTCATTGCAATCTTCCATTCTTGCATCTTTAAGAATCTTGTTTGCTTATCTTGATTGCTTTATTGAGATTTCATCCTTTGTTTGGATAACCTCTATTCCCAAATAGTAAGCTAATAAGCCTAAGTCACTCATCTCAAAATTTTCTTCCATTTGTGACTTAAACTGTTGAAGGTCTTTCTTGTTACTTCCAATAACTATTAGATCATCCACATAAACTCCAACAAGCAGCATAGATTCGTTTCTAACTCTAGTGTAGATTGCTTTTTCTAATGTACATTTCTTGAAACCTAGTGATTTCAAGGTTTGATCTAACTTCATGTTCCAAGCGCGTGGTGCTTGCTTCAAACCATAAAGTGCTTTGTCAAGTTTATACACTTTATTTTTGTTTCCTGGTTTCTTGAAGCCTTCTGGTTGTGCAACATACACTTCTTCTTTAAGTTCGCCATCTAAAAATGTTGATTTTACATCTAAGTGGTGAACTTCCCATCCATGATAAGCTGCCAATGCAAGAATCAACCTGATTGTTTCCATTCTTGCTATAGGAGCAAAGACTTCGTCGTAGTCTATTCCATGCTCTTGTACATATCCTTTAGCCACTAAACTAGCCTTGTGTTTTATAATTCTTCCATCTGCATCTCGTTTAGTCTTAAATACCCATTTTAGACCAATAGCCTTCTGGTTGTCTGGTAGGGTAGCTAGCTTCCATGTCTTGTTTTTGTTGATTGAGTCAATTTCTATCTGCATTACCTCAATCCACTTCTTATCTTGTGTGGTTTCCTTATAGTTTCTAGGTTCTTCCTCTAATAGCATTAGTTCATCAGGTTGAACTCTTCATGCGCGATCATATATGTTAGATAAGTTTTTGTATCCTTGAACTGGAGTATGATCATATGGTCTTCATATAGATGAAGTTTGTCTAGTAGATTCTTCTGAGTTTGGTTCATAGATATGTGGTGTAGGTGTTGATGGATAGTCCATTTGTTCAATCTCATCATCAGATACACTATGAGCAGTATTTTGTATGGGACTTTGAGCATCATCTTCATCATTTTCTTCCGGATCTTGTGTGCTCTCTACATCAATGATACTTGATGTTTGGTTCTCATTTATAATGAAATCCGTCCATTCTGGTTCAGTTGGATTGGGATTATCCAAATAACCTTTCTAGTCCCATCCTTCATTTTCCTTGAACTTTACATCTCTACTAACAATCATAACCTTACTTACAGTATCAAACAATCGATAAGCCTTTGATCCTAGTTCACTTCCTAGGTAAACCAATTCCTTGCTTCTATCATCTAATTTCTTTAGATGTGGTTTGGTTACCTTTGCATATGCTTTGCATCCAAACACTCTAAGGTGTTTCAGGTTTGGTTTTCTACCCTTTAGCATTTCATAGGGAGTAGAATCCTTCAGGGCTTTTGTAGGTACTCTATTTAAGATATAAATAGCATGCCTAATTGCTTCAGCCCAAAAATTTTGTGGCATATGCGTAGCCTTTAACATACTTCTCGTTGTGCTCATTATAGACCTATTCCGTCTCTCTACAATACCATTTTGTTGTGGGGAATATGGTGTTGTAAGTTGCCTAAGTATGCCTTTCTCCTTATAGTAGCTTGTGAATTCTTTTGACGTGAACTCACCTCCTCTATCTGTTCTAAATGCCTTTAAGTTTTCCCCGACCTCATTTTCCACCTTTAACTTGAATTCCTTAAAGGTCTCAAACGCCTCGTCCTTTAATTTTAAGAAGTATACCTACATGTATCTAGTATAATCGTCTACTAGCAAAAACATGTACTTCTTTCCTGATTCTGTTTCTGGGGAAATACGTCCACATAAATCTCCAAATACTAAGTTTAAAGGTTCCAAAGACTTAGTGTTTGTTTGATTTGGAAACGGAGCTCTACTGTGCTTTCCTAGTAAGCATGCATTGCATACTTGACTCTTATGATTAATCTTGGGTATTCCTTCCACTAATTTCTTCCGAGTCATTTGTTTGATAGAATCGAAGTTCAAATGACCCAACCTAGCATGCCAGAGCCATGCATGGTTTTCTAAATTAGTCAATAAACACATAGGCATACCAACATTCAAGTTAACCTTGTAAAGTCGGTTTATCGATCTTTCAACTCTCATGAGGAGTTTATGATCCTGACCATATACATAATGATCTTACATCCATTCTCTGTTAATTGTCCTATGCTCAATATATTGCTTTTAAAACTGGGAATGTAATAAACACTAGGAATCACCTTTTGTTCCTTGTTTTTACATTCCAGCAATATGGAGCCTTTACCCTTAATCTATACATATGACCCATCTCCAAAACGGACTCTTCCTGAAATTTTCTCATTAATTTCCTTAAAGTGTGTCCTAACTCCAGCCATATGGTTGCTAGCACCATTATCTAAGTACCATAAGCTTTTATCTGAGCTTATGTACTTCTTGGGTTCAATCTCCTTTTCATTTAAGAAAATTTTTTCACCCACGTCTCGTTTTCCTTCAACTGCCATTAAGAGCTTTGGTTCAATGTCTTCTTGAACCAAGTTTGATTGCTCTTGTCTCTTATTCTTTTCTTTGCAATTTCTCCTAAAATGTCCAAGCTTGTTACAGTTGTAACACTTTACTTTACTTAAGTCCCTTTTCTGAAAATTATTTTTCTTGAACTTATGTGAAGTTTTCTTATCATTGTTGTATTGCTTGGGCTTTCCATCTTGGTTATCTTCCGATGATCTAACCTTTTCTTGTCCACCGTTTTTATGACTTGTAGTATTGTCATAATTTGTGAACAAAAGTTTGTCCTAATTGTCAATAGGGTTTCCATCAGAGAGTTTTACTCTTTCCTCAAAGGCTTTTAACCTTCCATTGTCTCATCTAGGGTTGTGTTTTCTAGATCAGAAAATTGTTCTATGGCTGCCACGATTTGTATAAACCTTCTGGGTACTGAACTTAATAGTTTTCGTATTAAGGTTTGTTGATCAAAAGTTGATCCTAAGCCACTAGCCCTTGTGATAATACTATTGAGTTTTGCTGAGAAAACGTCAATACTATCATCTTCTTTTATTTTCAACATCTCAAATTCAGTTTTGAGAGTTTGTAGTCGTGCTTTCTGCACTCTATCTACACCTATATGCCTAGTTTCTAGTGCTTCCCAAATTTCTTTTGCACTCTTGCAACTATCTACTTGTAAAATCATATCTTCTGGTAATGCCTGATACTGATATGCAGTTGTAGTCATATCCTTTTTTGTATCCAGTTCTTCATTACCCATAGGTTCTATCAATTCCCACAGCCCATTTGCTTTTAGTATGGCTCTTTATACGAAGTGTCCATACTGTATAATTTGTATGTTTTAAACTGGGAAATTGAAATTGAGAAAATGATGTAACCTCTTTGTGAATTACAATTTCCTTGTTTATTTCCTTGCTATTGTCTCCAGTCATTTTGTCTGGAAACTATTCCTAATTCTAATAGGGATTATATTTAGGAATCTAGAAAATTCTTATAAATTCTACTAGGAATCAAAAGCAAAAAAAAAAAAAAAAAAAAAAAAAAAAAAAAAAAAAAAAAAAAAAAAATCTAATCTTACAAGACTAAAATTATAAAATTCAGATTTTAGTTTAGAATGTAAATCCCGAATTTGCGATTCCTTCACGATATGATTTTTCCTTCCGGTAGGAACACCCCGAATGTGTTCACTTCCTTCCTTGTACAATTACCCAAACACTCCTCTTGATGTTTCTTTTTTGCTCTTCTTGTTCGAACCAGAAACAAAACAAAAAAAAACTACAACTTTTCTTTTGTGTTTTTTTTTATTTCTTTTTTATATGTAGTCAACAAAAATTGTTTCCTTTGGTTTTTTTTCTTCGAAACAGTAAAACACAAGAATGTGTTTCCCTTCCTCCTTTTTTATTCGAACCAGCAAAACAAAACACCAACCAAAATACTTCTTGTTTTTCTTCTGCCTTCGAATCAGCACAGAAAAACAACACCAGTATTTTCTTCTTTTCGCCTTTAATTTCTTCGCCAAGGAACTGTTTGTTCCTTCTTTGTTTTCTGCCTGAACCAACTGCAGGCTGCTGTTTTTGTTTCAGCGCTTCCAGAAAAACAACGACCCCAACTCTTGATTATGTATCACAAAACAAACGCAGGCTCTGATGCCAATTTGTTTCCCAGCGGGGTTATAATACTCGAAACAAATTTAGTAACAGGAAATAATAAACTAATAACACTTGTATTAATTATAAACGTATTTGTATTTGTACAATTATCTGATATCTCCTACTGAGATTAATCGACCCCTATATATAGTTGCTGAAAAGTCACCATCGTGCCTCCAGGATTTCTCCAAACGGTATGTTTGATGTTTGTGTCGTTTCACACACAAAAGATAACCGTTTAGCAGTTATCAGGTTTGTTATAAACCTATCTGGTCCTTGTGACTTTCGTTTTATACACATAGGCCCTTTAACTTTGGTTAGGGGCGAGATTATGCCAATAACTTGTTGTTAGAAAAGTGATCATATTAGTTGTGTTTTATATTTACTTTTCAAATAAAGATTACGATAATTTAAAAGAAAATAGTTATTTCGGTTGGATTTTGATGAGAAAAACAGGTCACAAAACCAAAACTCTTCTTCAAGCTTATGTTTTCACAAACACCTCATTTCACCCACAATGTCATCGTTTGACCTCACCCTCCTCATTATCAAAACCAACGACTCAACCGAAACACCCATTCCTCACATTCATTTCATCCCTTTCATACCTACGACATACACTATCAGTATGTTCACTCCGCTTTATGTAGTCTCATTACATTCCAACAAGAGCAACCATGAATCATCACATATATACCTGGTCATATGAAGAACAAGCCAAAGATTCGAATAAGGTGATGAAACAACTTAACATTTATAAATTATTAGTGGTACTTCCCAAGGTATCTGTCGACCGGCCATCTCTTTCAAAAGTCAAAAAAATTCAAACGTACATTTTACGAAAAATATCCAAGTTAGTTACAGAGTAAAAGAAAAGCACGGCCACAAGGCCCACAACAGTCTTTGCAATGACTAAATCCGTTCGAGGCAAATAGAAACACTACATGAGCCGTATCATATATGTGAGTTGTGGCTCCTCTAATGAGATTTTCAATGTTGAAGGAAGATTCATGATCAGGTGGGCGAGTTGTGACGCTGCTGGGAATGCCATAGCGCGGGAATTCGAACATCATACTCAGAAACTTTCCGCAAAGTGGGAGGCTAGCTAGTGAGTATGGTGTGCCATATTGAGCTAGCTTTTGTTTTAGGTTCATTTTATGTAGTAGGTGTGGCATCAATTCCCATATACTTTGATAGTAATACTTGTTTATATTTATAAAATTTGCCGGGTATAACCCATTTACCCAAACGTGAGTTTTTAAAAAAAAACAAAAGGTTTTACTCCGATAAATATGTTACTCAAAAAATCGGTTCAATGTCATAAATATATTTAACCCAAACGTGATTGATATATACTCAAAGACGTATTGATATATAAAGGGTCTATGCATTCAAAACATAACACTCACTTTACAAGCGACCACATTCAAACAAAATAATGACATTGATATATACTCAAAGACGCATCCAGATACATTAGATAACTAGAGAGTTGCAAGATCGACTTTAGCTTCATCCGGCAGTTAAGCAACTATAGGTTCGGTGAAGAGTGAAGATCATTGGGAATTCGGGATCTTTATCGTCATTTGACAATTTAACGTATGTTTAACGTCAATAACAACAAGCTACGGTTCACGTTTATATTTTTAAACGCCATTTTCGGGTTTCAGTATCAACTAATTTTACAATAGTAATAAGCTGACTAAGGTTTCAAAGATGATGTGATAATCGGTTATCATCGTGAAACTCGTCAGCAAGATGGATCACCATTACATGTTCAATAAACACATGCTAATTCTATTTTGGCATTTTTCTAATCTCCGTGACTTCATTAAACTACTACCCCCGTACTAAACTAACCCAAATAAGTTAAAGGTGTTTGCTTCTTCAAAATGAAGCTAAAACAGCACCGCTAAAGTGTTGTATTTTTTTTTTGGGTAATGGGTTGATACCCAGTGAATATATTAAAAGAAAAAAGGATTTAGGAATGAGAGAGGGTGGTAATGAGCCACCCTAAACCTAAAGCCTATATGCTTTGGACACGCTCAAAACATAACAACCACTCAGCAAAATAAAGCTAAAAAGACTACTAAATTAAAAAAACACAAGAAAACGCACAACCTCTTGCTTTTAAGAACCAATCATCTAGCGTCCATGATAACTCTATCAATCTTCCAAAGCTTCCTCATATGATCCACACGAGCTGTCTTCTTGAACCGTACTGAAACCAGTTTCAAGCGAACCACATCTTTAATAACCTTGGCTACATGATCAGAAGGCCTATCTCCCTTCCCATGGAGACGATTATTTCACTCTTGCCAAACATAGTAAGTGGATGCAGCCACAACAAGACGACCAACAATAGTAGTTACTTTGTTGTACTTGACGATGGGAAGTAACCACGCCAAACATAAAGTGTTGTATTATGCCTTTAACACATTGCATTATGCTTAATGCAACTCTTTACTCAATGCTGCTTTATGTAACGCTGCCTATTTGCCTTACTTATAAGCGACACAATTTGTTGGTAATTTTTAGCACACATATGTAATTAAGTTTCTGGTAACTACATTTATAAACTAAAGTCTGAATAAAAGGCGATTTAGAAAAAAAATTAGCATCGACGCTTTATTTGTGAGGATAGAAACCAATAAACTTAAGGCGTTTCTGTATACACCGAAAAATGTATTACTATTAAGCTCAAAATGGTGTTTTTGTTAGCTTATTTAATGGGTTTATGAGCTTATTGGAAATTTGATTTCATAAGCTCATCTTTTTGAGCTTATGATCTTATCTGCTTGTGCTTATATGTTAATAAAGTTTATTAGCTCATAAGCCTACGAAACGTGCTTATTAGCTTATAAAATTTTGAATGAAAGATTAACGCCGACAAGTAAGCTATAAAAAAAGCACTCCCTAAGTTTATTCGAACATCCTCTAGAGTGACAATCTCTTATCCATTTAAATATTCACGTTTGCCATTGTAAGATATCAAAGAAAGTAAACAGAGAGTTATATAGAAATACATATATTTTCTTATGCAATAAGCTAGATGCGATTGTCACTTTTGCCAAGTTAGATATCAAAGAAATTAAATTAACATGAGTTTTTTGTTTACAGAAATACATATTTTCTTATAATAAACCATAAATGTTTAAAAATAATACTATATAAAGTAAATAAATATGTAAAACTAGTAATAACAATAGGCTCAGGTTTATTTCACATGGTAAAAAAAAGCATTCAAGAAATACATCTATTAAAGAATTTCTAATGGATGTAAAACACGACTACTTTTAATTATAACCTAATAATTTTATTCATATATTACTTCGAAGTTTGTATATTCATCCATGTGGGACAGTTACAAAACCTAAACTCATTCCACCTTCAAGCTTTTGTTTTAAAATGATTTAACGACCACGTCTCCAACCTCACGGCCTCACTTACACACATACAAACAACACTACACAGAGACAATCGAATCAATTTGAACACATCACACTCATTCTGCACACGGATTGGCATCACATGTGACGCCACCAACACTGCCGCTTTATCCGACACCATCCTGACGAACACCATCAAACTCACAGGTCACATTTCTCTAAATATATTAACAAAATAAACCATGAATTGTGACGTACCTGGTCATATAAAGAACCAGCCAAATATTTAAATAAGGTGATCATCATGAAAACATCAGCTATAAATGATTAGTGGTACATCCCTTGCTATATGTCGAGTCGACCATGTCATTCAAAAGGCAAAACTTACATTTTACAAAATATTCAAGTGAGTTTAAAGATATGTACTGTTAAAACATTTTTTAACATGACTAATTCCATTCAAAGCAAATAGAAACACTACTGACCAGCTGCTATGTAGTTGGTACATAATGTGTACACTCATATGTTTTAGTGTTCTTTTATAGTGGTTAGGAGTTAGTGAGATTAATTTGAGCTCAAATACTAAAGTATCGGTGTTCATTGTTCCTTCGTAATAGAAGTGTGAGTTCATTTTAGTATAACTAAAGTTGCAAAATCGACTTTAGCTTCATCCGGCGGTTAAGCAAAATATAGGTTGGGTGAAGACTGAAGATCGGGGAGTGGTGTTATCTTTTTCATAAATCTACTATTTAACGTATGTTTAACGTCGATAAACAAATCAAGTTCTTATTTATATTTTTATTACTATTTTGGTGGTCTTGCAATTTACTAATTGTACAATTGTAACAAACTGACTAATATTTCGAACATGTGATAATCGGGGAATTTGTCCGCAAGATGTTTAGATTCAACAAATCATTTAATTAAGCATAAAATAAACCTAATGGTAACAAGATGTGGATATCTTCATGGTGGTAACTAAAACATGCTAATTAGTTATATCGAGAGGACATTAACCATGTCGCAACTAAACACCGCATACGAAATGATGTCGCCTTATTCAAAACGCTAGATTATAATCAAATAAGGTTAAAAAAAATAAAACTAAGCTCAAGTGAAGAGATTTGATTAAAGCTAACTTCATTTGAATATATGTATTCTTAATCTTAGTTATATATTGCTCTAGTTTTTACTTATTCACCAATGTGGGACAAAGTCACCACCACATATCACACACAATGTAACTACTACTCATCACCCTCCAGCGAACTCAACCAAATCACTCGCTGCTCACATTCATTTCAGCACTCTTACGCGCACCTCGTATCCAAGGAACAACTCACACTCAATTTGCACATGTAATGTTCTTTTCTTTTCTTTTTTTCATAATATTGTACATTATAGTTAGATTTTATTGTTTGAAAGAGGAAAAGTTTGATTTTGTGACATTCCATGTAAGTAATTTCGTGGCGATATATACCTTTTTGAGTTAATTACATAAATGGTCACTGTGTTTGTCAATTTTTTTACATTTAGTCACTGAATTTTTTTTTTGACAAAGTCAGTCATTAAGGTTTCAAACTGTTACAAATCTAGTCACTCAGGTTTCAATTTCATTACATAAATGGTCATTGTGGTTTGAAACTTCAGTGACCATTTATGTAACGAAATAGACTGAATTTGTAACGATTTGAAACTTCAGTGGCCATGTATGTCAAAAAAAAAGTTCAGTGACTATATGTGAAAAAATGGATAAACCATAGTGACCATTTATGTAATTTACTCTACCTTTTTTTTGTATTTGAATTCCATTTCCTGTAAAGTGATACTCGTAAAAAAATAATACATTGTTTACTTAATAATTAGTAGTAGATTATTTATATTTGAAGACTCAGTTAATTAATAAATCACATACTTCTTTGAAAAATTTAGTCGTTTTAAGGCAAAAATTAGCTTATAAATAGAGATATAGATAATTTAGTTAACCGTTAAATGAAAAAGATTTGTTTGGATTTATAAACCTCTGATTTTATGTCGAGAGAAAATTGATATGAGCAATATAAAGAGGTTTATAGTAGAGACATTTAAACATACTCATATAGAATTACATTAATCACATAAATAATAGCCTTACTTATAAATTGTTTAAGGGTTTATTCTTTCATCGATGTGGAACAAAGTCAAGAAACCAAAACTCATTTAATTCTTCAAGCTTCTGTTTCAAGTGGCTTAACCACCACATCTCCACCCTTGATATCATCTTCTATAAACACACACAAACACCTCACTTTCCTCATCATCCTCCGCCGAGACACAACCGAGCCAACCCACTCCAACACACCCATTCCCACACTCTCCACGCATCAAATGGAACGTACACTTCGCACAAAATTTATACAATATTATATTTTCACAGTGATGTTTGTTATTTTCGTATGTTTGTAAGATGATAGAGATTACTTATTTTACTGTTATATTTTTACATCATAACTAATTTTCGAACAAAACATTGGTCGCAATTAAATTAAAAAGAAAAATAGACTCTAATGTTCTACAAATAAATCACAAAGACGCCTTTGAAGACTGTGTGCAATCCCGCCAAAACTACATAGACAATTTTCAGTTCTGTAACTTATTGTTAGAAAAGTGGTTAATGGTGCGAGGATGATATTAGATAATCCATTTAAGTTGTGTTAGGGGGTGTTTGGGATTGCTTATTGAACATGGATTATTCGTTTTAAAAACGGATAATCAAGCTGTTGCAAAACGTGGTTTTGAAATATAGTGTTTGGATGTGATTTTGTTGTTTGATATTGCAATAAGCAGATAATCAATTTTTCAAATATTTGGCAAAGTAGATTATTTAACAACTTAACATGCAAAATGACTAAAATAGATATTATTATATATTAATGGATTATTTAAATTAATAAATCGTAGTTTATTGGTTAACACTTGTAGCACTATTTTATAGAAAATACTTTTATAAGATTTTTATATTTTTGATTGTATATACATTTTATCATAATATTATAGCAAATATTTTTAAAATATATAACATATAAATCTGTACGTTGGTCCACAAGACTTGTATAAAGCAATTTTAGTTACAGAATTCTGATGTTTGAAGATCTTTGTTTAGTTTATCTACCTACTAAATTTAACATATGAAAATTAAAATAGAAGAAAGTAAGATTATAACTAGTGAGAAGCAAGATTGGCGATGAACATGCAAATACCAATTGAGAAAAATGGCGTTTCCCAACAGTAGGTCCATAACTACTTATGGATTATTGCGTTTTCATGACATTCAAACGCTGATAAGCAATTATCAAGTCATGTTATCCAAACATCATAACCCCTAGTTTGCATTATCTACTAACTCCTATCCCACAAAAAATTGGTAAAAATACCCTAATTCAACAATTGTATCTAAAAAAAAGTTAAAAAATCTTCTAGTTGCTTGTCCCACGAAGTAAAACAAATAAACCTCAAACTTACGTATTAAAGCAATACGCAAGTTAAGAATCTTTTGTTATTTATTGTCCTATCATCTTAGTTATATATTCCATTAGAGTTTGTTTATGCATTTATACGCAAGTTATATATTTCATAAGCTCATCTTCTTGAGCTTATGTTCTTATCCACTTGTGCTTATATGTTTACAAAGTTTATTAGCTCATAAGCGTACGAAATGTGCTTATTAGCTTATCATATTTTGAATGAAAGATTAAGGCCAACAAGTAAGTTATAACAAACACTCTCCAAGTTTATCCAAATATCCTCTTGTTAAGAAAAAAGTGACTTAAACTTAGGGGTTATTTGGTAATTTGTGTGACTTGTCCTACAAGTTTGTTTGGAATTTGGAAACTAATCTATGACGGTTAGTTTTGCCTATAAATAGATATCATTAGCATTAGAATTATTTGTACTTTTTGAATAATACTTTGGTACCTTTTGAATAATAGTTTTGTACTTTTTGAATTACTTTTTGTGTTGGTACCTTTGAACTTGGTTTTGTAATTTGGTTTGGTATTTTGAATAAAGGTTCCGCTTCCTTTGTTTGGATTTGTTTGTTTGTTTTGTACTTTGAATTACCAACAAGTGGTATCAGAGCGCTAGGTTCGTTTAACGATGAAGAAGAAGAAAAAAAAAAAGTTCGTCTCGTTTTGGATTTGTTTTCGAAGGATCGATCGTAAGGAATAAGATTCGAAGAATTCGTTTCTTTTAGGGAATTGATATTTGTTTGTTTGTTTGCTTGGTCCTACCACTGTTAAGAAAAAAGAATCAGGTAATTTTTGGATGGTTTTTTGTTTTTGATAAGTTGGTACGTGGGATTGATTTGATGAGTTTTTGTTCAATTGGTTTTGGGCTATTATACAAATAGCATTTGAATTAGTACGTAACAAAGTGGTATTAGCTTCTTTGAATTGTGTTTTGGTATTTAAACTTATCAATTTGAGTTTGAAATTAGGACCGTAATTCTTATCGTAATAAGTAGGTCATTGAAATTATTATCGTGTATCATATTTGGGGCGTTTGAATTATTAGAGTCCGTTCATCAAGTTATTTAATTAACTTGTATTGGTTTGATACTTTGATAATAAGTTTGAATTATGACCGTAATTCTTATTACATAAGTGGGTCATTAGAATTTGAATTTTGGTATTTGGAATTTGAAGATCGATTTGGTTTTTGAAGACTTGGTGCAAGTCGTTTGAATTTGTTCGATCGTTTGGAATTTGTTACTTTGGAAAATTTGATCTTCGTTTGTCGGGCTTTTGAAGTTGGTTGCCCGAATTTGATTGTCTTTGTTGTGGATCGTTTGTAAATTGTTAGATCGTTGAAAATTTGGGTCTTTGTTCGTTGGGCTTTTGAAGTTGGTTGCCCTGATTTGTTTGTATTTGTTGAAGATCGTTTGAGCCTTTTTGGTTTTGTTTGGTTGACCGAGTTTGAATTTGTCGGTAACGTTTGTTTGTTCGTTTTGAAGTCATCGGCACTTGTTTTTTATTGCTTTTGGGAATCGATCATTTGATTTGAATTTGGCTAGTATCACTAGCGTTTGAAACTTTGAATTTGATTTGAAGCAGGTGGAGGAGTTTAAATCACGGTGGAGATTGTTAAGAAAAAAGTGACTTAAACTTAGGGGTTATTTGGTAATTTGTGTGACTTGTCCTACAAGTTTGTTTGGAATTTGGAAACTAATCTATGACGGTTAGTTTTGCCTATAAATAGATATCATTAGCATTAGAATTATTTGTACTTTTTGAATAATACTTTGGTACCTTTTGAATAATAGTTTTGTACTTTTTGAATTACTTTTTGTGTTGGTACCTTTGAACTTGGTTTTGTAATTTGGTTTGGTATTTTGAATAAAGGTTCCGCTTCCTTTGTTTGGATTTGTTTGTTTGTTTTGTACTTTGAATTACCAACACCTCTAAATTTACAATCTCTTAAGTTATACTCACCATCCATTTAATTTTTCACTTTTACCATAGTTTGATATCAAAGAAAGTAAACATGAAGATTTATAGAAAGACATATTTTCAATTCGCAAGATCCGAATGTCACTTTTAGATGTTTTAAAGTAAGACTATAAAGTAAATAGAAATGCAAAACTAGTAATACTGATAGGCTTAAAGTTTATTTCACATGGTAAAAAAGAAGCGTCAACAACGAAATACATATTCTAAAGAATTGTATAAGTAAATAGATGTATCAACTAACATTTCTAAAAGTTGCCTCATAATCTTATTTATATATTGCTCCAAAGTTTGCATATTCATTGATGTTGGACAATTACAAAACCAGAACTCATTCCACCTTTAATCAACGAGAATCACTGTTAAAGCTTATTTGTCTATTTATAAGTCTGAAAATGTTATGCCTAACTTATTCCAAATACTACTTACGTAACAATATGATAATTTACATTCATCACTGATTTATAACTTTATTCAACACGGAGATTCACCTACATCGACTTCGAACTATCCAAAAGGGTAGTCGCGCTGGTATTAGTCGGCTCGCAATGTCAAGTCGAAAACCCAGGTAAAAAAAATACAAAATAAAAAAATGAATAGAAATGCCAAATCTCTACATTCAATAAATTAGATTACAAAAACATAAAAACAATAAACGGTAAAATAACATAAAAACAATAAGCAGGTTACTTGGATTTTTTGCCATGTTAATTAAAATATCAAACGTTGATTAATAAATAACTTGTAATCTGATACTATTGTTGAACCATAAAACAAAAAAGATTCAACTACATTCATCTTGTTTTGAAGTTGAAACCAGGTAACACAATTTAGTTAATAGCTTTATAATTTTTGGCCAAAAAGTTATATAATGGGATTTGTTGTGGCTTGGATATAAAAAATATTAACCATTGCTAAAGATATCTCTCCAACCAAAACAAAACCACCTGTCAACCTAATGCTAAAAAGATGTCTTAGAACAGAAACAGGACAAGTAGGATATTTATTTCCTAATGCTATATCAGAATTACATAAACGGAAGAAGTACAGTCTTTTCCCCTAAAAGAAAAACCAAATCAGTACAATGTACGGTCAAATTAACTTGTAAATCATCCGAAACACAGTACAAACCTGATTATCAATCAATGTAGGAAAAAATCACAAAACAAAACTCTTTTCCTTCCTCGAACTTTTGTTTCAAGTGACATAACACCACATCTGTATCCTCGCAGCCTCACCTTCATTCACACAAACACCTCATTTTACCCACAATATCATTATTCATCTCAAGCTGTGAGTCTCTCGACTTCATCTCGCCAAACACTACCGGTATGCTCACTCAATTGCACATACTCTCAACACATTCAAACTAACTAACTCATCACATTCCTTTCAAAACATTAACAAAAGCAGCCATAAATCATGACATACCTGGTCATATGAAAAACAAAACAAAGATTCTCGTAAAAGATGAAAATAACATATCTATAAATAATTAGTGTTACTTCCCCTAGTCTCAGACGATAGGCATAAACACTGTTTCCAGTGACTAAATCTAGAGGTCTATGTATTCAAAACCTAACACCTCTTTCAAACTCGTATCTTCATAATGCATTAGTTCAAGACCCCAAAAAATGAGCATGAAAATAAGTGAGTTGTGCGAAAAGTAGTTGTTCTATAATGTGTACACGTTCACTTGTAAAAGAAGGCATATAGTTGTAAGCGAGTATTGTACGTGTAACTCATTTGCTTTTGAGTTCTTTTCTAATGGTTAATCACTTAATCAGGAGGAAGTGAGATTAACTTTGATCTCAGATACTAACGTTTATTGGGATTAACTACAGGCTTAGATAACTAGAGTTTCAACTTTAGTATGGTTAGAGGGGAAAGGATCCAGTGAGAAGAGAAAATAAAATAAGAAGAATGAGAAATATTTGTAGCCACACATTTCAAATGAAGAAGGAGAAATTCATGGAAGATGCATCTTTTATTGTAGGTGAATCTGAAATATGTTCTCATTCTTCTCATTTGATCCATACTCATGGTTAGAGTTGCAAGGTCCTTTAAATTGTATTAACAAAAGCGACCACAAATCAATGAAGCCAGGTTTCTTCAAAAACACGGATCCGGTGAATCTTGGCGTGCCTGGTCATATGAAAAACAAGCCAAGGATTCCATTAAGGTGATCAAAATATCAAAACAGTATAACTCTCCACATTAAGTCACAAATAATTAAGAAAATTACTTTTTATTCATTAAAAGCTAAAACAATAAAGTTTGTGGAGCGTACTGCATTCACTCATTCACCAATGTGGGATAGATTCACAAAACCAACAAACTCACTTCCTTCTTCAAAGTTTTGTTTCAAGTGACATGACCGCCATATGTTTCTTGTTAGTTTTATGGATATAAATTAGTAGTCGTGAGTTAGGATCGAACTCGAGACTATGGGATTGCACACTTTATGTATGAGAATTTAAAGTTAATAATTAAATATAAAATGTTATATTTATTTATTGATTAAACGAAATAACTAACGAACGTTAAGTAATTAATGTAATGGACTAACGGACGTTAAAGGTATTTGGAAAAGAACTTAATTGCAAAGTTTGGAAGTTTCCGGAATCCCTTGGGGATACACCAAACCGATCGGCCAAGAGGAAAAAGGAAACAAACCAACTTGTTCACCAAGTTTGCTTGATTATATATACAAAACCTAGGGTGTTTGTAAATTATCTCTTTTGCTCATTGCTAAACCCTAAAAATTGTTTTGTGTGTGTTTTTGTCTCCAAACCGACCGTACAACCTCAAGGGTGTCGATCCATTGCTTTTCCACAAACCAAGTTATTTTGTTTGATAAAACTAGCATTACTTTAATTCGGTTTAGTACGTGTGTACAAGAACGTAGTAATAACACACTATTGTTATTATTCTTGGATTGAATTACAAAACGGTAAGGGGTAATTCACATAATCCTAATTAAATCAAATTAGGGTTCTTCCATTGCTAGTTTGTGGATTTGATTCTTGTTCGGCTAGAATCAAGACAAGGTACGCATATTCTTTTATGTTAATTAATTGTTCATTAATAAATCCTATACGCTTCCGCTTGAATACTTTGATGTTTGTGATTATTTATTTGAATGTCTTGATATCTAATTTCAACAGTGGCATCACGAGTCATTGGTTTTTAATGAGTAATTAAGTACATAAACGCGTAATAAAATAAATAATTGTATGTTGTTTGATATATTGATCTAGGGTTTATGTTTATTTTTTATGTTTGTCGATTTTTTTAATTAATTGGGGCGTACCCCTATTTTTTTTAAGTCGACACATATAAAATATTTTTAGGGTTTTGAAAATTATTTGCTAACCTTATTAAAACCTAGAATTAATATATTAGTTACGTGATTAATTCATGAATAATTGTTATGTGTCATGGAATTTGATATGCGATCTTGTGACTATTTGTATAATTGTTATGATATATCCATGTTTATACATGCATGTTAGTCATGGATAAGTTGCTTTGATATTGTTTAATTGTTAAGATATATTTATTTACGATAAATCTTGAATTAGGGAAGACTCCAATTATATATATATTAATGAATCAATTATGTGCAATTTGGTATATTATTAATTATGGGTTTACGCAATCGAATTTCTCGATGTATGTGGCTCACTCTCAATTGGGAGAGTGAAAGCCCTAATTAATATATACATTAAATTTAACCTAGATATTGATTATTAATAGGGTTTTATCGAATAAGTTGCACGTGGCTACTTGTTTACACGTATAAATTGTTTATTATGTGCGCATTGTTTTTAGTTGTTTATTTTTTATTATGTTACTTGTTTGTTTATTATGTTAGACAGTTTTAAGCAAAGGGTAATTTTGAATAGAAAAATAATACGGACTAAATAATGGCGAAATTTGATTTGTTTTGGAAGATTTAAGTTTTCAATAGTTTAATTGATTGGTGACTTTGGTACAAATGGTCTGAACGGCTCACCAACTAGAATGAACTATAAAGGGGTTAATTAAAAAGTGTGCACAGTCACACTGAAAGGATGTCTAAGGTTATGCTTTTGCGCTTACCTGGTCCTCTGCCCCCTGTAAGTTCGAATGGAGCTACTTAGTAAGCCATAAAATGTACAAACTCATCTTAAGGGCGAATTAGTTTTAATTCCATGCGCCACTTCGGTGGTAATTATCCGAAACACTAAGTGTTTACACTTATGCAAAAATACGGTATAATGGACGATAATTAACACTAAATTCCTTGATTGGTGAACCCAATACCTCAATCAAAACTTTGATAATTTGATCTTTAAGAATTGGTAATAAAAAGGTTTTTTATTAAATTTATGTTACAAGATGAATACATGACATCTTTGTACATATTTGATTTAACCACATAAAATCAAAACCAGTACCCTTTTAAATTAAGTTATATGCCATCTAATTAAAGGGACACTTGAAGTTGTAATTTACGTCATGACAGTACTTGGCTAGATTGTAATGGAGAGGTAAATCTCTATGTAAAGTCAGACCTTACATGGACATATTTGCAGTTCTTTAAGTTAGACACTTAAGTTGAGTAGTAAGTGAGACCTGGACTCCAGGCATAAGATGGGATGAAACATGTTTATATTTGCAATAGCGTTGGAAAATATAAATCCCATAATGATCTAGGAGTTGGAAATTGTTTGCCAATTAGTGTTCGACAGATTACCTTATTATATGCTTTCGTTACTAGCAGATCAACTGATGTAACGAAACTATGATAATTTGGATTCTAGTTTTCTAGAAAATTATATGGTTAAATGTTTATACTACCGTTGGGTATATTTTATTTTCTTGAAAAGTTGTATTATCGAAAATACTAATACTTGAAATTTTTCTGTAGAAATGGCTCAAAACAACGATAACACTAACACTGCACTAAGTTCTGCGTTCAAAAGCTTTTTTGATCGAGAAAAGTTGACTGGCGCTAAGAATTTCAATGATTGGCACCGCTCTTTGAGAATTGTCTGTAGAGTTGCTGACAGGTTGAAATATCTTTATGAACCTTGCCCTTAACAACCAACTGGTCCTGATGCTACTCAAGCTGAAAAGGACGCTTGGCAAATTGAGTATAAGCGTCATAATGATGTGGCTTGTCTTATGTTGGGAACAATGGAATCTGCTCTTCACTTCGAACATTATGCTCAATGAACTTCGAACTATGTTCGAGAAACCAGCTGCTGTCGAGATTTATGACTTGACCGACGCATTACACAACTGTTGGCAGGGAGAGGGTAAACCCGTAAGTGCTCATGTACTCGAAATGAAAGGTTACATGGACCAGCTAAAGGCACTTGGCAAAACTTATGATGATGACATGGCTGTGAATCTGATTAATAGATCCTTTAACAAGGATTTTAATGGTTTTGTCAGAAATTTCAATATGCACTGCGTGGGGAAGACAGTTACTGACCTACACGCACTGCTTATTGATTATGAAAAAGGGTTACCCCAAAAGGTTCCGACTCCCCATGTACTTGCTATTCAGGGTGGAAGGATAAATAAGCCAAAACCGCAGCGTGTGAACAACAAGAAGGTGAAGGGCAAAGGGAAAATTGATAAGGGTAAACAAGTTATGGCCTATCAACCACAACCCAATAAGTACCCTACTCCTAGGAAGGAAAATCCTAAAAAGGATCAAGCATGCCACCACTGTAAGAGCGTTGGGCATTGGAATAGAAATTGTGCTCTCTATCTTGATGAATTGCGGGCAAATAAAATGAAGTACGAAGGGTCCTTGGGCGCCGGTTCTTCAGGTAATTTATTTGTCATTGAATTATTTACTCTAAATCATAAAAATTCCTGGGTATATGATACTGGATGTGGTATTCACATTTGTAATATACTACAGGGGTTTAGAGTGAAGCGGAAGCTGGCCTATGGGGAGCAATATCTTCACGTGGGAAATGGCGCACATGCAACTGTTGAAGCCATAGGAACGTTTAGTTTAGTATTGCCTTCGGGCTTAGTACTGTTATTGAAAAATTGTCATTACGCACCTTCTATAATTAGAGGTGTTGTTTCCTTTTCAGTTTTGTTGGATGATGGTTTTACTCATACTATTTCACGTAGTGGAATTGATGTTTCTTTAAATGGTGTATTTTATTTTAAAGCAATTACTGTGAATGGTGTGTTTGAAATTGATGTGATTGGAAATGAATCTAACAATAATAATAATTCGATGTTTAGCATTAACAAGAAGATAAAGTTAGACTTGAATTCTTCTTATCTTTGGCATTGTAGACTTGCTCATATAGGCAAGGCTCGCTTGCAAAAGCTGCAACAAGAAGGGCTTTTGCAAAATATCAATGATGAATCATTTGATAAATATGAGTCATGCATATCTGGGAAGATGACGAAGAAACCTTTCCATAGAAATATGGAGAGGGCTTCTTATCTACTTGGTCTTATTCATACTGATGTGTGTGGACCACTTAGACATGTGTCAAAGAGAGGTGCTAGCTACTTCTTAACCTTTACTGATGATTTCAGCCGTTATGGTTATGTTTAATTACTTAAGCATAAATATGAGGTGTTTGAAACATTTAAGGTTTTCAAAGCGGAAGTAGAACTGCAATTGGGAAAGAAGATTAAAGCTCTTCGATCCGATAGAGGAGGCGAGTATCTAAGCCAAGAGTTTAAAGATTACTTAGCTGAGAATGAAATTGTCCATTATCTCACTTCTCCATATACTCCACAAAAAAATGGTGTATCTGAGAGAAGAAATCGTACATTGTTGGACATGATACGATCTATATTTAATCTTACTACTCTGCCTTTATCCTTTTGGGATTATGCTTTAGAATCTGCTGTTCGCATTCTAAATATGGTTCCCACAAAGAAGGTTGATAAGACACCATATGAAATATGGCATGGTAAAGCTCCTAACCTGTCTTATTTAAAGGTCTGGGGTTGCGAGGCGTATGTTAGACGTGACTCAGAAGATAAAATCCAACAAATATCTGTAAAGTGTATCTTCGTAGGATACCCTAAGGAAACTATGGGTTACTACTTTTACTATCCAACTGAAAATACAGTAATTGTTGCTAGGTATAGAGATTTTCTTGAAAGAGATCTCCTATTTCAAGAATTCAGTGAGAGAGTATATGATCTGGAAGATGATCAGGAAGATGCATTACCTTCTGAAAACACTAACGTACTTCCGGTAGAACCTGATAGTCTGGGTCCTCCACCAGAAGTTGAAGTGATTCCCGTTCGTAGATCTGTAAGGACTACGCGTGCACCTGAACGTCTATGTCTTAACGTAGAGGTTGAGGAAACTATTATAGGAGATCTTGGAGAGCCTACTAGTTATAAAGCCGCCATGGCAAGTCCTGATAAGGAAAAATGGCGAGGTGCAATGAATGGGGAAATGCAATCCATGAGAGATAATAAGGTCTGGGTAGAGGTCGATTTACCTCCAAACACCAAGGTGGTTGGAAGTAAGTGGCTCTATAAGATTAAGACTGACATGGATGGCAATGTATACATCTATAAAGCTCGTCTAGTTGCGCAAGGTTATACTCAAACTTATGGCGTAGATTACGAGGAGACTTTTTCTTCTGTAGCGGATAGAGCTATTAGAATTCTCATAGCTATAGCAGCATACTATGACTATGAGATATGGCAAATGGATGTCAAAACCGCCTTCTTGAATGGTCGCTTAGATGAAGACATCTATATGAAGCAACCTGAGGGGTTCGTGAATCCACAATTTCCATACCGTGTATGCAAACTTCAAAGGTCCATTTATGGATTGAAGCAAGCATCTAGGCAATGGAATAAAAGATTTGATGAAGAAATCAAAAAGTATGGATTTATTCAAAATCTTGATGAGCCATTTGTATATCACAAAGTTAGTGGGAGTTATGTAATTTTCCTAATTCTTTATATCGATGACATAGTAATTATGGGAAAAGACATTCCAAGTTTGCAAAGTGTTAAGGCATATCTTGGAAAGTGTTTTTCCATGAAGGATTTAGGAGAAACTGCATACATTCTGGGAATCAAGATCTACCGAGATAGGTCAAAGCGGTTAATTGGTTTAAGTCAAAGCGCTTACATTGATAAAATATTGAAGAGATTCAATATGAAAAATTCCAAGAAGGGATATTTGCCGATGGAAGTAAAGCATGGCTTATGTAACGCGATGTGTGCTTCAACACCTGCTGAGGTGGCACGCATGTAGAAAGTTCCTTATGCTTCAGCGGTAGGATCTATTATGTATGCTGTGAGATGCACAAGGCCAGATGTGGCGTTCGCTCAGAATATGACCAGTCGATATCAACAGAATCCAGGTGAACTTCACTGGACTGCTGTTAAGCATATTCTAAAGTATCTTAGGAATACGAAAGATATGTTTTTAGTGTATGGTGGAAATCCAGACACAGAGCTTGATGTAACAGGTTACTGTGATGCGTCCTGGCAGTGTGATAAAGATGATACGAAGTCTCAGACGGGTTATGTCTTTGTCATCAATAGAGGAGTAGTGACTGGAAGATCAAGAAGCAGAGTACGATTGCGATGTCTGCGACAGAAGCCGAATACATAGCTGCTTCGGAAGCTGCAATGGAGGCTGTTTGGATTAGGAAATTCATTTCAGGGCTTGGTGTTATGCCTTCAATTGAATCGCCTATTGATATGTATTGTGACAATTCTGTTGCAGTCATATTTGCCAATGAACCTCGAGTCATGAAGGGCACCAGACATTTTCTACGGAAGTATCACTATGTTCGGGAACAAGTCCGTGAAGGTGAAATTAATCTATTGAAAGTTCACACAGATGATAACTTAGCTGATCCTTTCACTAAGGCTTTAGCTAAATACAAGCTTATTGGACTTGCCAATGGAATTGGACTTCGTTTAGCTAAAAGTTTCATGCATAACTGTGATTAGTATTTAGATAAAGGATATTGTAAAACATTTATTATTTTCAATGAAATAAAGTTTGGATTATGTTTATTTTCATTTATAATATTGTTGTCCAATATTTGCATGTTTAATCCGTGAATAACTAAGTTATTCTAAATGTCCGTTGTCGATTAATGATATGGGAGTATCATTAAATTAAGACAAATCTGAGAGATGTGGTAGAATATACTTGAAAGTATATTGATGAGAATGCATACCAATTTCGGATGATATTCAATGAATTGAGTATAGGACTTATCCCAACTACATAATTTACTTTGTGGATATTGTTATAAGTAAATTATGAATAGTTATCCTCAGAATTGAGATACCAGATAAGTGTCATGAATGTAGTGTATTTCTGTGGAGCAACTTAACGCTATACGTAACTGGTAGTCATAAGGGTTGTTTTCAGAAATGTTACAAAGTTTGTGGGTTATTCTCGTAGTCAAGATATAATTTGTTCCTTCAAATTTATTTAGAGTTTAATACTGTTGGACCCCTCGTAGGGTTGACAAGATGTTTGTGCGGCCGCACCCAAATCTCCCCTAAATATGTTTAGATGATTTGGTAATCTTGGTCAATCACTTATAACGAGAAACATAATAGTTTTATAAAGAATGACTTATTCCATATCTTTATTTAACGTGGTATTAGAAACAAAATGATAATAATAATGAGAAATCATTAAAAGGTTTTCCAGGAGCCTTACTCGAGTTGTACTAGAGGCATCGAAGTGTTGCTAGACGCTAACCGATGTGATCACTCTATTAAGATATATCCAAGTGGGAGCTGTTAGTTTTATGGATATAAATTAGTAGTCGTGAGTTAGGATCGAACTCGAGACTATGGGATTGCACACTTTATGTATGAGAATTTAAAGTTAATAATTAAATATAAAATGTTATATTTATTTATTGATTAAACGAAATAACTAACGAACGTTAAGTAATTAATGTAATAGACTAACGGACGTTAAAGGTATTTGAAAAAGGACTTAATTGCAAAGTTTGGAAGTTTCCGGAATCCCTTGGGGATACACCAAACCGATCGGCCAAGAGGAAAAAGGAAACAAACCAACTTTTTCACCAAGTTTGCTTGAGTATATATACAAACCTAGGGTGTTTGTAAATTATCTCTTGTGCTCATTGCTAAACCCTAAAAATTGTTTTGTGTGTGTTTTTGTCTCCAAACCGATCGTACAACCTCAAGGGTGTCGATCCATTGCTTTTCCACAAACCAAGTTATTTTGTTTGATAAAACTAGCATTACTTTAATTCAGTTTAGTACGTGTGTACAAGAACGTAGTAATAACACACTATTGTTATTATTCTTAGATTGAATTACAAAACGGTAAGGGGTAATTCACATAATCCTAATTAAATCAAATTAGGGTTCTTCCATTGCTAGTTTGTGGATTTGATTCTTGTTCGGCTAGAATCAAGAAAAGGTACGCATATTCTTTTATATTAATTAATTGTTCATTAATAAATCCTATACGCTTCCGCTTGAATACTTTGATGTTTGTGATTATTTATTTGAATGTCTTGATATCTAATGACAAACACATCGTTTCACGCACAATATCAATGTTCATGTTGACTCTTAATATCATCCTCCACCGAATCACCGTGAGCCAACTTAATCCAAACAAGTAAACAACATATTAGAGTGTTGGTGTAATAGATTTTGAGTCACCATATTGGTCAGAGTTAATTTAAATGTGATGTACAACAAATTTGTTGATATTCGGCTTGAAACATTATCATCTCGGTGTTATCTTTCTTATCTATTGACTCTTTACGTGATTGAGGTTGTATTTTGCTTGAAAAACTCACGGTGCACTAAAACACATATATAACTTACTGATTTAGAATGATAGTTTTTATTTTATACAACATATAACTTGCTGATATAACCTGACTCAGTTTCATTTACTCACATTACATTACAACATATTCGGCTTGAAACATTATGCATCTCGGTGTTATCTTTCTTATCTATTGACTCTTTACGTGATTGAGGTTGTATTTTGCTTGAAAAACTCACTGTGCACTAAAACACATATATAACTTACTGATTTAGAATGATAGTTTTTATTTTATACAACATATAACTTGCTGATATAACCTGACTCAGTTTCGTTTACTCACATTACATTACAACAAACTCACTGATCACATTCCTTTATTAAGTTCATGTTTTAAGTTATAAACCGCTTTAATATTTGTTCACTGATCGATGTGGGATAATATCAAGGCTCCTCTGCGCAACAAACTTTTGCCTGCCCTCATAGTGCTGAATGTCATGAATTAACCTCCTTATATTCGACGACGTATTCCTCAATATATCAGCAGCAGTCCTCCTCCCTTCCTCACCCTTTCCGCCATCAAAAAACAACCAATCCAACATACGCAAGATTTTAGACTTAAAATATTCAAAGAGGTTTGGTTAGTTAGTCGGGTTCGGGTCAAATCTGATAAGCTTTATTTGGGTTGAGTCTAAAAAGCACACTCGAAACGATTATGACTGATATATGAAAAAACATATCGTTGATATGAGAGACAAGTTATAAAAATTACATTAAAATAACCTCGAGTCAATTGGGTTGACCCAAACTCATGTTACTTAAATTTTTAACACAACCCCCGATCCTATTTAACATTATGAATTCATACCCCGACTAACCTGACCAGATTCTTAGTCGTTTCGGATTAGGATCGGGTTTATTTTTTTGATAACTTTGATAGTGATGAATGAGAATTTTCTTGATAATGGTTTTTGGTAATCGTTATATTTTCGGTGTATGAAAAAAATGACGTACAAAGAGCAAAATGACAATGAGGTTTAGTAACGTGATTAATCATGTGAGTGTTACTCGACTCAAGATAATCACTCTTATCAAGGGGTAAAACACGAAAAAATGAACATACAATCAACATCATCTCCCGCCACTGATTTACCCTAATCCTTAACTTACGTATCATATTCAAACAGTATGTTTTGACGTCATAACTATTTTTGGATAACATTGCTCGCAATTAAATTAAAACGAAAATGAGCTCTATGTATGATTGGTGCTAAACCGTCAAGTCTAACAGACTTAAAACTGCTCAAACACTAATGCAATTTAAGATCAGAGGAATATAGTGGATTCCTGGGTCGTTAAGTCCCACGGAGGATGAATTGGTGTTTAAAACAACTTCAAATGATAGAATGATCACTAAGGATAGTGATCAGTAAGGGTTTCGATGGATAATTATACCTAAAGAAAAGATTTACAAATTACAACGACTTAAATGCAAATTAAAAAGATTAAAAAGTTAAAATCTATTAAATAAACGCTATCACTATTTTTATAGATCGATGAACGTTTATTTTATAAAACCCTAAAACGTACGTTTAAATAAAAATTACTTAAACGTACAGAATAAAACGTGAGTTCTAAGAAATAAAGATCCTAAAAATATGAAAAATACATTTTTACAATCCTAATGATAAAAGAAAATTATTAGAAAAATAAAATTATTTTTACAACTATTTATTTAATTATTATTATTTAAAAACTATTTATTAAGTATTTAAAATACACTAAAATACAAGAAAATACAAATTTAACCTAGAAAAATGAAATTATAACTTAGAAAAGTCTAAAATATGATAAAACTTATTTTAAAACTAAAAATATATTTTTTTAGACTTTATATGTATTTATTATTAATTTAATACTATTTAAAACTAATTAAAATGCTAAAAAAATACTTTTTAAGCTAATAAAATTATGGAAAAATACTTTTTATTACTTTTATATTTATCTTAACCTAATAAAATAGAAAACATATTTTTTTAAGCTTTTTCTAATTTATTTGTATTAAATGCTATTTAAAAAGCCTTAAAAACTAATTTAAATTAAGAAAAATAGCAAAACAACTTAGAAAAATCTGAAAATTTCAGGAAAAGTCTAAAATGATATTCTAAGTTTATAAAAAATATAATAACATATGCTTATTTGTGAGAATATGAAACTGTGGTGTAAATGCTTATAAATAAGCAAATCAAAATAAGCTAAAAGCTACAAATGACCACCAAATAATCACAGAAGCTAAGGAATGCTATATTAACTAATTACTAACCTATTCCAACCATCCTAAACATCTGAAAAACAGTTTAAGCCAAGATTAAGCAAATCAAAAATTAGCTTATTTCAGAAAATGGGACAGATTTGTGGCTGAACTAAGGGTGGGGTCCACAATGATTAAGCTCAAGACTTTTACTGAAATGGCTAGTCATCTGGGTGGTGAGTGGAAAGGAACCAAGATCCACCAGTGGGGTCCACTGGTGTGGCCTGTGGGACCCACCAAAGTGGTGGGGAAACCACTGTTTTGGATGTGCAGGTCTGCACAGAACATGTGTTCAGAGAAGGGTCTCAAAATAAGCTGATGGAAAAGCTATAAATAAGCTGAATAAGAGCAAGCTTTTATTTTTCTAATTTTCTAGAGCAACTAAAGTTAACTATCCCAAAAGCATTTGAGCTAAAACCTAGTATTGAGCTTACACTAAAATTCCTAAGTTTATTCAAAAACAGGTATATGAGAATTTGACTTTTTATAAAAATAAGCTAGTTTGACTTTTATGAGCTTTTACTTGATTCTATGAACTTATAAGGTTATAATAAGCTGAGATAAGATTATCTATGGCTATGGAAACAACTTTTAAGCATGTTAACTGAATTTGGCAATCCAAATTCTCAACAGTGGACTGTGAAGGCAATTACATGAGATTTTGACTTATTTACTACTAAACACAGAATTTTATGGTTTATTTGACTTGTACAGAAGTAATATAGCATGCATCAAACAAAAACAAGGCTTCAAACAACCTTAGATACAGTGTAATAAGTAGATCCAAACACACCTTTTAGAAACTGTTTTGAAGCTAAACATACTGAAAAAGATTTTTAAAGCAAGAAACTTGTTGATTAATTGATAATGACTATATTTAAACAGTTTTAAACTAGAATTAATAAGGTTTAATTATCAAAACAAAAAAATGTAAATTTCAAAGTAAAGGCTTACAAGATGAATTCATGCACATGACTAGGTACCAATGACTGAGGATCAATCCTAATGCTTCCCAAGAAGCTCTAAACCATATAGCAATCCAATTTTCAGCTCTGCATCAGTTTCTTTATTATCTCCAAAGGATTTTTATTTTATCACTTTTTTATAGGTATTTTTGGTGATTTTTGAATTACAAATGTAAAACTGATTTGTTAAGGTACCTAAGAGCTTATAAGCTTTTTCAAAAGCTTATATGAGATTAAGTAGCAATTACAACAACTATTGACAACATTTGCAATTTATGAGAATTTTACATAAAGTTGAATTTTTGCATAAACTTGAAAGGGAACTTAAAACTGAAATTACTTATTGACAAAGGATTAGTATACACTGAAATTGATAACAAAAGTATTTGGAAGCTTAAAATTACATTTAGAATATGAAAACTACATGAAACGACATAAACTAAATTAAAACTACTCTACTTGGACTTCTCTAATGCTCCCAGCTTGTTTTTATTGAGCTTTTCAAATCCTTTGTCGACATCTGATGAAATCCCACCTCATTGCAGCCCTTGGATCATTCCAGGTCATCAAAATTGACAAATGTCAGTTTTGGCGGGAAAAACTGTTGAAGCAGGTTTTAGCATTAAATGAGGTGGGGGGTTAGTTTGCAAGGTGGAAAGGTTGAGGTGAAAGGTTGGTATGAGCTGGAGAGTGGTGAGGTGGTGAAACAGGTGGGGGTGGAGTTGTGGTAGCAGGTGTCAGGATGTAGGAGATGAGCAGTGGCAAGGCGCGTGTTTAATTTTAAACACTGGTTTAGTTTGGGCTTGGGTAGCTGGGTTTAGGATTGGGCCAGAGTTAAAAGTTTGGACTTGGATTTGGTGTGTATTGGGTAGTTAATAACAAAGAAGGTCCGTTTGGTTTAAGTATTAAAAAGGGCCCAAGGACTAAAAGTGTAATTCTGCCAAACTTGAGGGACCTGATTTATCATCTTTTCAAACTTCTTTGAGGGACCAAACCTGCCATTAAACAATTACACAAGGACCAAAAGTATATAATTTACTATTTTAAAACTTTAAGGACCTAAAATGTAATTTTGGATTTTTGAGGGACTTAAGTTGTAAATTTCCAAAAGTTTATCATAAGGACCATTTTTGTCATTTATAAATAGTACAAGGTTTATTTTTGATCAATTTCACTTTTTAAAACCTTAAGGACTATTTTTGACACTTTTGCAAAGTTAAAGGACTAAAGTTGTCAATTTGTGATTTTTAAACTTTAAAGGGTTTATTTTGACAACTTTTGAATCTCAAGGACCTAAAATGATATTTTACAAGTTTTTGAATTACCAGGGACTGATTTTGACAACTTTTGTAACTTGGGGGACTAAAACTGCCAATTATGCAAACTTAATACGTTTTTCATCAGATTTTGATGTTTTTGCATTTAAAACATATAAAACACTTGTTTGTGATATTTTTATCATTTTGATGCATTTCTGAGTGTTTTCAGATGTTTTTGGCATTCTAACAGTATAAAAATGATGAGTATTTAGACACTCATCAATCCCCCACACTAAGATATTGCTAGTCCCTAGCAATGATTTATGAAAAGTTAATGGATTTTATCTCTTTACCAAAAGCCATTACTTCTGGAGTAGCCAATTGTTTCAGTTCAAGTAAGAACCTTGGCACAACGATAACCAAATGATTTTGAGCAAATCATAAGCTTTCAACGGATTTGATTTGTCTTTACCAGAAGCCGTACCCTTCTGGACTAGCCAACTCTTAGATAAATTATCAATATTATCTTTGGTGAGCCGATTACCAATTATGGATTTCCAACTGCCTTTACCACAAGCCATAAACTTGCGGGCTAGCCAACTCTTCACTAGTTTAAAGATATGGTGAGCTGAACACCATACAATTTTAGGCAAATTGCAAGCCATAAACGGATTTGATATATCTTTACCAAGAGCCGTTTGCTCCTGGATTAGCCAGTCCTTATGTGTGTTAGACATGGCGGACTGATTACCATTTGTTGTGTTTAGTACATAGTACTTCCACTAAAAAAATTTTAAAATTTGGCCATTTTGGGGGAAAAAGGGACTAAAAGGGTACATTTACGATCAAATTCGCCATAATTTCCCCCCCCCCACACTTAGAAATGAATATTGTCCTCAATATTCAAAGTACCGGCTATTATGCCGAAATTTAGAACGTAAAAAGATAACATTTACTAGCCAAGTGTAGAAACACAACAGTTATTTCTTTTTTTAATATTTACAATTTTCCTTCATTTTTAAGGTCTATATACAACATGTGGGGCATCTCCCCCACACTAAGGTGGTACACACGGGTGAAAACCCATGTTTAGCTACTGTTTTTGATTACCGAGTTGCTAGCTTGACTCGACCCCGAATTAATTTGTTCATGGGGAAGTAAGTGGAAGAGACAATCTCCATCGGACTTTCATTCAAGATGTTTGTATAAACATTGAAGTACGAGAAAGTTCCACACCGATGAGATATACATAGAACCGGCTTACAAATGAGAAATGAAAATTCCGGGGTCAAAGATAATGTCTTCATTCCCAAAGGAGTGAAGAACAGGAGAAGCTACGGGATAGGTGAAGAAGAGAAAGAAAGTCATGATAAAGATCATGATTAACTCATCATCACTCACAGGAGAATTCATGGTTTCATGAATTTCATTTTTTAAGCTCAATTGGTCTAGACATATCCCGGGTGTGTCTAGATCAAAGTAGAAGTTATCATACTCCGGTGGAGATATGATATGAGTGAGTTCACAGGAGAACTCCTCAAAGGAAAATGATTCATATTCGGGATTGATTTGAGTGAGTTCACTGGGGAACTCCTCAAAAGTGAATGATTCATAATCGGGGAGAGAATTACGAGAATGAGAAGTGGTAATACCACCAATCTTCTCTCCCATATGATCAAAATGGAACGTTTGCAATTCAGGAATAGAATCATTGAACAAAAGTTCACTATCCTCAAAGGGGATAGGATATGAAGTAGGCTCTTCATTAAAAGCCTCGATTCTAGAAATGAGAAGATTAACATTGAATACTGTAAGACGAAGAGCTTCGTCTTGGATTATTTCTTCTTCATTCTCTTCTCCTAAGCTGACAAGCTCAGAAGGTAATTCCCCCACATAACTTATGTCTCCACAAGATAAAGAATAGTCCTCATCAGAATCAGAGAACATCTCAATATGATCATTTTGGAAGACAAGAGGAGGAGGGATATTACACACATGATCAAAAGTTCCCTGTGACTCTCTTGGGATTGGGACAAGGTTCTCAACACTAGACTTTATGAATTCGTCCGATTCCTTTTCAGGAACAGTGTCGAGATGCTCGTCCCCCATAATAAGAGAGTGAGTGTGAACCTCGGGTGTGATAGCAGTAGACTGAGGGAGTTGAGAAGGACTAGCAGTTATGGATTCTACAAGTTCCATTATTTCTACTGCTAGTGATTCAGTCATATTCTTTTCTCCCTGTATTTCCACGGATGGAATCTCAACTGATGAACTTGATGAATAAAATTGTAGAATATCAAGGGTATCTTCATCATCATCGTCATCAGGAATGAAATGGAATTGAGAGCTATATTTGAATGCTTTTTGTAGTCTAATTGATTCCCTAACAGTGTTTTCAATGGCAATCTGGGAATCTAATTTAGCAGCACGCTCTTCGGCTAACAAAACTTCCATGGATTTTTCATTTGGATTATCTTGGGAGGACATAGCCGACTCCTCCTTAAGTTCTTTTAATAACTCCAGAGTCTTCAGTAGAAGGTCTGTCGTAGTTTCATGAGGAGTCGCTTGAATCATTTGGTACTGTGGAGGTTGGTCTTGATACGAAGAGTCGTAATTGTTACAAGGAAATGGATTCCCTGTTTGACAATCCGAGCTAGAGTGTGGACCTCCACAATACTCACAACAGTAAAACTGATGTGGCTGTGAGTGGTATGTGTTGTAGTCATAATTGTTATCAGGAACCTGCTCATAGACAAGCGTGTTTCCTGATTGACAATCAGAACTGGAATGTGAACCACCACAGTACTCACAACAGTAAAACTGCTGAGTCTCACAATGTGGCAGCTGATGGAATAAATCAGTCGTGTTATGGTAGGAATAGGGATCTTGGTTATAGACAGACCCGTTTCCTGATTCCACCATGCTACAACTGGGGCAATTTCCACCATTATAAGGACCACCACACCATTGACAACCAAGAGGGTGAGGATAAGTCATAGAAAGAATCAAATGGTTTCTAGAGGGTAAGAAATGAAGAATCAAAAGGGTAAGAGGGTAAAGATGAATATTTTTGGATTTTTGAAAAACATGCCATAAAAACAAAGAATGAAAATATTTTTGGTGTTATCAACACTTTAGGAAAAGTGTTAATGAACTTTTTGATTTTTTAAAAAAAAAAACTGTTTACAAAAAGGTGGTATATGTGCAAGTACGGGTCTGGAAATGCTTAAAACACGCTTACAACCTCCCCGGCAGCGGCGCCAAAATTTGATTGGTGCTAAACCGTCAAGTCTAACAGACTTAAAACTGCTCAAACACTAATGCAATTTAAGATCAGAGGAATATAGTGGATTCCTGGGTCGTTAAGTCCCACGGAGGATGAATTGGTGTTTAAAACAACTTCAGATGATAGAATGATCACTAAGGATAGTGATCAGTAAGGGTTTCGATGGATAATTATACCTAAAGAAAAGATTTACAAATTACAACGACTTAAATGCAAATTAAAAAGATTAAAAAGTTAAAATCTATTAAATAAACGCTATCACTATTTTTATAGATCGATTAACGTTTATTTTATAAAACCTAAAACGTACGTTTAAATAAAAATTACGTAAACGTACAGAATAAAACGTGAGTTCTAAGAAATAAAGATCCTAAAAATATGAAAAATACATTTTTACAATCCTAATGATAAAAGAAAATTATTAGAAAAATAAAATTATTTTTACAACTATTTATTTAATTATTATTATTTAAAAACTATTTATTAAGTATTTAAAATACACTAAAATACAAGAAAATACAAATTTAACCTAGAAAAATGAAATTATAACTTAGAAAAGTCTAAAATATGATAAAACTTATTTTAAAACTAAAAATATATTTTTTTAGACTTTATATGTATTTATTATTAATTTAATACTATTTAAAACTAATTAAAATGCTAAAAAAATACTTTTTAAGCTAATAAAATTATGGAAAAATACTTTTTATTACTTTTATATTTATCTTAACCTAATAAAATAGAAAACATATTTTTTTAAGCTTTTTCTAATTTATTTGTATTAAATGCTATTTAAAAAGCCTTAAAAACTAATTTAAATTAAGAAAAATAGCAAAACAACTTAGAAAAATCTGAAAATTTCAGGAAAAGTCTAAAATGATATTCTAAGTTTATAAAAAATATAATAACATATGCTTATTTGTGAGAATATGAAACTGTGGTGTAAATGCTTATAAATAAGCAAATCAAAATAAGCTAAAAGCTACAAATGACCACCAAATAATCACAGAAGCTAAGGAATGCTATATTAACTAATTACTAACCTATTCCAACCATCCTAAACATCTGAAAAACAGTTTAAGCCAAGATTAAGCAAATCAAAAATTAGCTTATTTCAGAAAATGGGACAGATTTGTGGCTGAACTAAGGGTGGGGTCCACACTGATTAAGCTCAAGACTTTTACTGAAATGGCTAGTCATCTGGGTGGTGAGTGGAAAGGAACCAAGATCCACCAGTGGGGTCCACTGGTGTGGCCTGTGGGACCCACCAAAGTGGTGGGGAAACCACTGTTTTGGATGTGCAGGTCTGCACAGAACATGTGTTCAGAGAAGGGTCTCAAAATAAGCTGATGGAAAAGCTATAAATAAGCTGAATAAGAGCAAGCTTTTATTTTTCTAATTTTCTAGAGCAACTAAAGTTAACTATCCCAAAAGCATTTGAGCTAAAACCTAGTATTGAGCTTACACTAAAATTCCTAAGTTTATTCAAAAACAGGTATATGAGAATTTGACTTTTTATAAAAATAAGCTAGTTTGACTTTTATGAGCTTTTACTTGATTCTATGAACTTATAAGGTTATAATAAGCTGAGATAAGATTATCTATGGCTATAGAAACAACTTTTAAGCATGTTAACTGAATTTGGCAATCCAAATTCTCAACAGTGGACTGTGAAGGCAATTACATGAGATTTTGACTTATTTACTACTAAACACAGAATTTTATGGTTTATTTGACTTGTACAGAAGTAATATAGCATGCATCAAACAAAAACAAGGCTTCAAACAACCTTAGATACAGTGTAATAAGTAGATCCAAACACACCTTTTAGAAACTGTTTTGAAGCTAAACATACTGAAAAAGATTTTTAAAGCAAGAAACTTGTTGATTAATTGATAATTACTATATTTAAACAGTTTTAAACTAGAATTAATAAGGTTTAATTATCAAAACAAAAAAATGTAAATTTCAAAGTAAAGGCTTACAAGATGAATTCATGCACATGACTATGTACCAATGACTGAGGATCAATCCTAATGCTTCCCAAGAAGCTCTAAACCATATAGCAATCCAATTTTCAGCTCTGCATCAGTTTCTTTATCATCTCCAAAGGATTTTTATTTTATCACTTTTTTATAGGTATTTTTGGTGATTTTTGAATTACAAATGTAAAACTGATTTGTTAAGGTACCTAAGAGCTTATAAGCTTTTTCAAAAGCTTATATGAGATTAAGTAGCAATTACAACAACTATTGACAACATTTGCAATTTATGAGAATTTTACATAAAGTTGAATTTTTGCATAAACTTGAAAGGGAACTTAAAACTGAAATTACTTATTGACAAAGGATTAGTATACACTGAAATTGATAACAAAAGTATTTGGAAGCTTAAAATTACATTTAGAATATGAAAACTACATGAAACGACATAAACTAAATTAAAACTACTCTACTTGGACTTCTCTAATGCTCCCAGCTTGTTTTTATTGAGCTTTTCAAATCCTTTGTCGACATCTGATGAAATCCCACCTCATTGCAGCCCTTGGATCATTCCAGGTCATCAAAATTGACAAATGTCAGTTTTGGCGGGAAAAACTGTTGAAGCAGGTTTTAGCATTAAATGAGGTGGGGGGTTAGTTTGCAAGGTGGAAAGGTTGAGGTGAAAGGTTGGTATGAGCTGGAGAGTGGTGAGGTGGTGAAACAGGTGGGGGTGGAGTTGTGGTAGCAGGTGTCAGGATGTAGGAGATGAGCAGTGGCAAGGCGCGTGTTTAATTTTAAACACTGGTTTAGTTTGGGCTTGGGTAGCTGGGTTTAGGATTGGGCCAGAGTTAAAAGTTTGGACTTGGATTTGGTGTGTATTGGGTAGTTAATAACAAAGAAGGTCCGTTTGGTTTAAGTATTAAAAAGGGCCCAAGGACTAAAAGTGTAATTCTGCCAAACTTGAGGGACCTGATTTATCATCTTTTCAAACTTCTTTGAGGGACCAAACCTGCCATTAAACAATTACACAAGGACCAAAAGTATATAATTTACTATTTTAAAACTTTAAGGACCTAAAATGTAATTTTGGATTTTTGAGGGACTTAAGTTGTAAATTTCCAAAAGTTTATCATAAGGACCATTTTTGTCATTTATAAATAGTACAAGGTTTATTTTTGATCAATTTCACTTTTTAAAACCTTAAGGACTATTTTTGACACTTTTGCAAAGTTAAAGGACTAAAGTTGTCAATTTGTGATTTTTAAACTTTAAAGGGTTTATTTTGACAACTTTTGAATCTCAAGGACCTAAAATGATATTTTACAAGTTTTTGAATTACCAGGGACTGATTTTGACAACTTTTGTAACTTGGGGGACTAAAACTGCCAATTATGCAAACTTAATACGTTTTTCATCAGATTTTGATGTTTTTGCATTTAAAACATATAAAACACTTGTTTGTGATATTTTTATCATTTTGATGCATTTCTGAGTGTTTTCAGATGTTTTTGGCATTCTAACAGTATAAAAATGATGAGTATTTAGACACTCATCAATGTACATATGCAATCTTGTCATAACTACATAGACAATGTTCAATTCTGTAACTTACTGTTAGAAAAGTGGTTAATGGTGTGATGATAATATTAGATAATCTATTTAAGTTGTGTTCATGGTCACTTTCCAAATAAAGTTTAGAATAATTCTAAAGATACATATATATCAGTTTGATTTTGCTGGAAAAACGGGTAACTTATTTGAAGTAACAACATGGGGCGCTACCTTTTGATTTTTGTGTCTTGTCATGCTAGAAATGATATATTTCTTTTTTTTTGAGTAAAGGGATAATACCCGGTGAATATATTAAAATAAAAAGAGTTTAAGAACACGAAGAGTAGCAATGAACTACTCTTAGAACAAAAACAACATGGACCAAACACCCTCGATCCATGACAACCAAGAAAAAAACACCTAAAAGCTCATATGATTACATGAATATTAAATCAGGAATTTGTATCTCTAACCGTAATTTTCCATGTCTGCTTGAGCTTGACCACTTGAGCACTTTCCTTGAACTTGATCGATGCAATCTTTAATCTCACCGTGTCCAGAATGATATTTGATACCTCCTCCGGTTTCATCGCAGGTTTACGATGAATACGACCATTTCGTTCATGCCAGATAAAATAAGAGGTAGCTGCAAGTAACAAACGCCCCACAACACTTGTTACCGAATTACATTTAGCAATAAGAAGAAGCCAGTCCATCACGTCATCCCATAAGGGAGAAATAATTGGAAGATCAGCCTCCTTTAAAACTATAGACCACACCTTAGTTGAAAAAGGGCATTCGAAAAACAAATGAACATGAGAATCACGTTGCCCTTTACACAATGGGCATTAGAGCAGGCTTAAGTCGACATGTATGCCGACATCCCATTGCTTCAATCTATCTTGGGTTTTAAGACGTCTCCTCATAACGAGCCATAGATGAATCGAGTGACGAGGGATACTGAATTTAGACCAAACCAAGTGATACCAACTGATGGGATCACCACGCTCTCTAATAGCTTCTCATACTTCATGACTGGAGAACTGTTTCAACACGCCATCATGCGTCCTCCAATATAGCACATCCTCACTATCATGCAAAAGGGTTGGAACAATAGCATAATTCAAAGAAGCATACCTGGTATACCAAGTATGAGGCCACGCCCAAGAGTTATTACTTATGACATCAACTAGTTTACTTTGGAGACTAAAACCCGCACTACTTATTGATCTATTCGATACATGGTTTATTAACGGGCTATGTTCGTCCCATTTATCAAACCAAGCAGAAGCCGTCTGCCCGTTTCCTAACTTGTACAAAAAATGAGGGCGTATAAGATTGCGTATACTCAATAGCTTACGCCAACCCCAAATAATGTTTGATGCAACACAAACATCCCAAAAGCTCCTGTTCTTTAATTTGTATGAATGAATCCATCGAACCCACAAAATTTCCTTGTGAGTCAAAATTTTCCAAACATGATTTGACATAAGAGCCACATTAACTTTCTCCAATTTTCTAACGCCAAGACCCCCTTCAACTTTAGGAAGACATAAATCATCCCAAGAAACTTTGGATCTACCCGGTTTCAAAGTACGTTGACACCACAAAAAACAGTACATCAATTGTTCAATGTCTTGAATAATGCTAGCCGGCAAAATAAACACGGAAGCCCAATACACATGCATTGACGAAAGAACAGAACTGACTAATTGAAGCCTTCCCGCAAAAGATAACCACTTGTTCTTCCAATCTCCTATCCGTTTTTGAACCCGTTCCACAAGAATTTTGCAATCCTTATGAAGGAGCCTAGACGAAATAAGAGGAACTCCTAGATACTTAATAGGAAGCGTACCTTCTTCAAATGGCAAGAGATTCAAAATGGAATTCTTAATATGATCATGCACATTACAAAGGAAAACCGTGCCTTTTAGAACACTAGAAACCAACCCCGAAACTTCTTTAAACTCTTCCAACGCCTCTTTGATAATATAAGCCGAATGAACATCTCCACGAGCAAACAAAATAAGATCGTCTGCAAAACAGATGTTGATAATTTTTTGTTTATTACATTTGTTATGGAATGCGAAGTCACCACCTTTACGGACCTTTCGTTTAAGCATTAGAGTAAGAATTTCCATAACCATCGTAAATAAATAAGGTGACATAGGGTCACCTTGGCGGAGGCCACGATTTCCTTTAAAATATCCATGTAAATTGCCATTGATATTAATAGAAAATGAAGTCCTAGAAACGCACGCCATGATCCATTTTATCATAGACACATGAAAGCCAAAACCGACAAGAATTTCTTCCAAAAACTTCCAACTTACCGTATCATATGCTTTCTGAATGTCAATCTTAAAACCACATCTTGGAGGACCTCTATTCAAGTGATAATTATGCATTAACTCTTGAGTTAAAAGAATGTTATCGGCTATACTTCTACCCGGTATGAAATCGGATTGGTTATCACTAACCACATCATTCAGGCCATCATTTATTCGATTCGTAATGATTTTGCTAATACATTTATAAATCACGTTGCAACATGAAATCGGGCGATAATCATTAACACGGGATGGAGTAGTCACCTTAGGAAGCAAAGCGATGATAGTATGGTTAATTTCTTTTAGAATTTGGCCATTAATGAATAAATCTTTGATAGCATTGCACACGTCAACACCTACTATATCCCAAGATTTTTTAAAGAAAACCGAAGTGTACCCATCTGGACCCGGAGCTTTGTCATTGCCAATAGAAAACATAGCATCACGAATTTCAACATTTGTAACCTCACGCACCATAGACTCGGCTTTAATGCGACTAAGCCTTTTAGTGAACAACCCATCGTGATTTAAAGGCATTACAGAAGCTTCCACACCTAGAAAATTCATATAATGATTGACAAAAATATTTGGAACATTATTACCTTCGTGAATCACATCGTCATGCCCACGAATACAATCAATTGGGCTTCTACTCACTTTAGCTTTAACCGAGCGATGGAAATAAGCTGAGTTCGAATCACCTTCCTTCAACCACTCTATTTTAGACTTTTGTTTAAGAAACCTTTCTTCATTAAGAAGAGCTTGTGTAAATGCCATAAGATAAGCAGATTCTTCCTCACAAAGCGTACAGGACGACGGGTCTTTATCAAGAGCAGCTTGAACCTCATCCAATTCTGTCCGAAGTTTAGTGACTCTGTCATGCAAATTTCCATGACCATGCAACAACTTACGAATAGGCTTTTTCATGAACCTCAAGCGTTTGACCAGTTTAAACATGTTGTGACCTGTTACAGCCATATTCCAATTCTCTACCACCAGATTCAAGAATTCCGCTTTGTAGGCAAGAAAATTAAAAAATTTGAATGGCTTGGGAGATTCTTTCGATACCTTATACACCTTCAAAATAGCTGGGGCGTGATCAGATATGCGGTAAGGTTGAAATAAAGAATACGAACCTGGGTATTCACTAGAAAATCCAAGATTGCACATTACACGATCAATCTTCTTCAAAATACCATTTTGAGACTTTGGTTTCTGGTTCCATGTATAATGAAGGCCCGTGCTATTCACATCACACACCTCAATATTAGTTACACATTCGTTAAAGTCCCGCATAGATGTAGTAATGCCAGAAGCACCAAAATACGTGTCTTCAATAAAAAGGGCTGAGTTAAAGTCACCCATGATAGCCCATGGACGACCATGAACGAACAACTTATGAACATCAAGATTATCCCACAACTCTCTACGCTTCTTGTAGCAATTAGATGCATAAACGAACGTGCAGTACATGGCTTTTTTGTCCGACTTTAAGATGATTTGGGTATGAATTGCTTGGCTAGAGCAATATAGCACCATCACATCTACAAAGTCTTCATTCCAGCCTAATATAATTCGGGTTCCTTTTATACAAACACTGCCATTTGAATCCCAATTCCACTTAGGACACACCTTGGCACACACATGCTCCAACTTACCAATATCTACGTGAGACTCCAAAATTGCACATACATTTAACTTGTTTTCATTTATAACATACCGAACGTCTTTTTGTTTAGGGGCGCGATTCAAACCCCTAATATTTCAAGACGCGATACTATACATTAAGACACTTTTCAAAGGGAGTGCTTGCCCCCGTAGTTTTTTCTTTGGACTGGTTCTTAGGTATTGTAGTTTCATCGTAGATGTTCTCTGCGTCTTCAGAATCTGACTCATCAATCACCTCATATGTTCCTACTTTCACATTACCAACAGTAGGTCATATCACTTCTATATGTGAGTTGGTGGTATGTATGTTTGTTTTGCTAGAAATGATATTAGCTCAACCTAGTATGCATTAATATTTAATAATATCTACTAACTCGCGTCGAGTAAAAAAATAAGTAAAAATACTGTTAATCGTATACACAAAGGAAAAGAAAGACAATTGTGGGAAAAGGTAAAATCTTCTAGTTGTTATCCTAGTAAACAAAACAAACATACCAACAACTCACATATAGAAGTGATATACAAGGTAAGTTATGCTTGTATTTTGATATCATATCATCTTAATTATATATTGTATCTGAGTTTAGGGGCGCGATTCAAACCCCTAATATTTCAAGACGCGATACTATACATTAAGACACTTTTCAAAGGGAGTGCTTGCCCCCGTAGTTTTTTCTTTGGACTGGTTCTTAGGTATTGTAGTTTCATCGTAGATGTTCTCTGCGTCTTCAGAATCTGACTCATCAATCACCTCATATGTTCCTACTTTCACATTACCAACAGTAGGTCATATCACTTCTATATGTGAGTTGGTGGTATGTATGTTTGTTTTGCTAGAAATGATATTAGCTCAACCTAGTATGCATTAATATTTAATAATATCTACTAACTCGCGTCGAGTAAAAAAATAAGTAAAAATACTGTTAATCGTATACACAAAGGAAAAGAAAGACAATTGTGGGAAAAGGTAAAATCTTCTAGTTGTTATCCTAGTAAACAAAACAAACATACCAACAACTCACATATAGAAGTGATATACAAGGTAAGTTATGCTTGTATTTTGATATCATATCATCTTAATTATATATTGTATCTGAGTTTAGGGGCGCGATTCAAACCCCTAATATTTCAAGACGCGATACTATACATTAAGACACTTTTCAAAGGGAGTGCTTGCCCCCGTAGTTTTTTCTTTGGACTGGTTCTTAGGTATTGTAGTTTCATCGTAGATGTTCTCTGCGTCTTCAGAATCTGACTCATCAATCACCTCATATGTTCCTACTTTCACATTACCAACAGTAGGTCATATCACTTCTATATGTGAGTTGGTGGTATGTATGTTTGTTTTGCTAGAAATGATATTAGCTCAACCTAGTATGCATTAATATTTAATAATATCTACTAACTCGCGTCGAGTAAAAAAATAAGTAAAAATACTGTTAATCGTATACACAAAGGAAAAGAAAGACAATTGTGGGAAAAGGTAAAATCTTCTAGTTGTTATCCTAGTAAACAAAACAAACATACCAACAACTCACATATAGAAGTGATATACGAGGTAAGTTATGCTTGTATTTTGATATCATATCATCTTAATTATATATTGTATCTGAGTTTGTTTATCCATCTATGTGGGATAAGTTCACAAAATCAAAACTCTTCTCCTTCTTCAAGCTTTTGTTTACTACCATGCACATCTCAACCCTCACACCCTCGCATATACACACACAAACATCTCATTTCACCCACAAGGCCATAGTGTCATTGTTTGATTTCACCCTCGCCTATATGTTCTCTCGTTACATTCCAACAAACTCCATCATCTGTCACATATCTTTATAAATACTAAGATACTAACAAGAGCAACCATGCATGAATGATGACATATTTAGAGGGTCATATGAAGAACAAGCAGTCTTTGCAATGACTAAATCCGTTCGAGGCAAATAGAAACACTACATCTAAGTGTTATCGTACATAGGAATTGTGATTCCTCTTACGAGATTTCAATGTTGAAGAAGTGGAAGATTCATAATCAGCATGCGCTTTAATTCTAATGACAAAAAACACTAGGTGGCCAAGCCGTGACGTGGCAAGGAATGCCACGGCGCGGGAGGCCGACTAGATAGCTGAGACTCGATTGCTTGCAAGCAAAGTTTTTGCATTTACGATTCTCTAGATAATATCGAGTATGGTGTGCCATAGAGTTAGCTTTTGTTTTTGGTTCGGTTTATTTCGTAGGTGTGGTATACAATTTAATGTGGCTTCCCACATTTATATTTAAAATATTTCGAGGTATAACACGTAAGTACTGCAAGCGATCACATTCAAACCAAGAAAAAAAAAAACGACATTGATATATACTCAAAGGCGCATCCAAATACATTAGTGCAAGACCCAAAGAGATCAATACTGAGCATGATCAGTTGTGTGAGAATTAGTTGTTATACAATGTGTCCACACGATTTTTAAACAAGTCATTGTCTTTGTATTGTGTAAACACTCATTTGTTTTTGTGTTCTTTTCTATTACGTCAAAAACATGATTGAAGGCTACCATGTACCAACTTGGTTAGGAAGTAGATCATTCTTAAATTTCATAAATCTTAAGACAACGCAAAATTTGGAGACGACTCATGACTTATGGGGATGAGATTCATTGCATTTTAAGGACTATAGGCTGGCTGAATCTCAATATCCTGAAATAAGAAAATCTGGCACAGATCTACAGCCAACTATGGGATAATTAACCAAAGACAAAACTTACAAAACATACAAAACTAGGTACATTTGGCAACAACAAGAATGCATTACCGCAATACAACTTTACACAGTCACACGCATTAGATGTATTAAACACATGAATAAACACGGTACCATGAACTGAAAGGGCCTAGGAGCTGCAAATGAATCATCGTCACAGAAATAGAAGCTATAAAACGTAGCTCAATGTAATGATAATCAACTACAAAAATCCTTTACCAAAAGACAGAAAAACTAATAAAGGATGCCGATTTCCTTGAAATCAAAGACAACGCTCAGCGGTAGAATTCTAACAAAATGCACATATTTTACAAAGCCTATATCTAATATATGTAACACACTCCCACCAAATATTTGGAAAGTAGTTGAATAATTATTTTTTAAACACGCAGAGCCTGTTGGTAACGAGAGTGCTAAATTGAACCATCAACTTGTGATATAATCGGGAGTATTAGTTAATAGTTGGAGATATATAGCACGATTCTTGTATGCGAGGCTACTTTCTACTTTGACCAATAAAAGTACATATTTTAAGATTAACATTTGAGTTCTTCTTCCATAGTTTGCTAATGCTCATAGAAAGCAAAAGTGAAAGCAACTGTAAAAAACTATTCAAGCAAAAGTTAAAAAAAAAGTGGTTTTGTCAGAAGTGGGATTTGAACCCACGCCCTCTCTCGAAGACCAGAACCTGAGTCTGGCGCCTTAGACGACTCGGCCATCCTGACTTTGTTGTTAGTAATACAAATTAGCTATTCTTAAATATATGAGTTTATTGTAATATGGGAGTTTAATCAGGTGTAGTTTCTAGTGAAACAATGCCAAGGGTCAAAACCATTTGCATCTGTTGTGTTAGAAGAAATTTTGTGAACAGATGATGGTACATTGCCTAAACGTACTTTACGTTAAGTTGGAATTAACCTAAAGTAGGTTATTATAACCCACTTAAATCATCATAAGTATTTCGTCTTATTCGGTTTTAGTGGTCTATGAAGTTTTTTTGATAGTGTACAAATTTGCCTCACAAATATGAATGAATTGGTCTCTTGGGCTGACAAATGGACTACCGGCTTAGATAACTAGAGAGTCTAAAGTGTCCATTTTAGTATGATTAGAGTTGCAAAATAGACTTTAGCTTCATCGGGTTAAGTAACTATAGGTTGCGTGAAAGACTAAAGATTGGGGAGTGGTGCTATCCTTTTCTTTAACTTAACATATGTTTATATTTTTCTATCACATTTTTTGTGGTCTTGTAATTCACTAATTATACAATAGTAACAAATTGACTAATATTTTGAACAAGTGATTATGGCCTTATGGGGGAATTCGTTAGCAAGATGGATAACCATTATGTGTTCAGTTGACTATAGGCATAGAAAACTAGAGTTTCCTCTTTAGTGTGACTAGCAGGGTACCCGCGCGTTGCAGCGGCGGGTACCCTGAAATAAAATTTTCCGGTGAATCATGTATTTTAGTTTATTATGTTCTTTTTTACAAAAAATTTATGGATATCAAGAATTTTGTTTAGCCCGTGCCCGGTCGGGCTCGAGCCCGTTTGGCCGTGCCCGTTTGGACCGTACCCTTTCAGGCTCGGGCTCATTTGACCCGTTGCGTGTTCGGGCTTGAATATTTGTATAATGTGCTTTATTATTTGTATTATTGTCATTTAATGCATGAATTGTTTTTAAGTTGGTTGTACAATATGCTTGATAATTTGTATTTTTTGTGTAAGAGGTGTTTTAATAACTGCATTAATTGTATTTATTGAACAGTTAATTAATTGACTATGTTAAATATCTTGACCACATTAATATTGTTTTTTATTTTGTACATTAAGCTTTAAGACTTGTAAGTCTTAAAATTCAGGCTGATGAGAAAGATCATTAATAATGCATTGTGTATTGTAAGTAGTATAGATGAGAGTTTTGGTGTTATCTTTCTTATCCATTGACTCTATTATAAGTAGTATAGATGAGAGTTTTGGGCTTTTGGTTTAGCAAATTTTGAGTCACTATACGAACTTGTTGATGTTCGCCTTGAACCGTTATCCATTTTGGTGTTATCTTTCTTATCCATTGACTCTTTATACGTTATTGACTTATTGAGGATGTATTTTGCTTGAATTGAACATGTATCTTGTCGAATTTATTAGAACCGTTAAAAACGTTTTTAAGGTGATCTCGACTTCAAGAAATTGGAACGTGCAATGCTGTTAATATATCTCTATACGTAAATCAGTAGACAATCCTTTCAATTAAAAATTATCCATATACTCCTTTAATTCCTACAATAATCAAATTTCAAAGTTTCTTGCCATATACTACTATGAGTGCTTCTGTCTTAGTTACTCCCTACATAGATAGATAAGCCAACACATTCATACACCTTACCAAAACATAATGAAAATTGATTAAGAATGAGAATCGGTGGTAAAGCTTATTTGTGATTTTGTGATGATAAGAGAAAATTTTATTTGTCCTATTTATAAGTTTGAGCATAAATTACCATATTTAAATGTCGCTTGATATTAATAATTTTCAAATTTGCTTTCATTTACCATGTTTAGTATCGTTCTATACAAAAATTAACATTATTTAAGAAACTAATATGTTCAACAAATACATATGTTTATATGCTATTGTGGCACATATTATAAAAATAGAAAATTTAAAGGTGTAAAATGCCCAAGTTGTTATCCCACAAAGTAAAACAAATAAACCACCAACTAACATATTTAAGTGATATGTTACCAGATAGCTTACTTGTCCTATTTATAAGTTTGAACATAAATTACCATATTTAAATGTCTTTTGATATTAATAATTTTCAAATTTGCTTTCATTTACCATGTTTAGTATCGTTCTATACAAAAATTATCATTATTTAAAAAACTAATATGTTCAACAAATACATATATTTATATGCCATTGTGGCACATATTAACATATTTAAGTGATATGTTACCAGATAGCTTACTTGTTATTTATTGTTCTATCGTCTTAATTTTATATTGCATTAAATTTTATTTATCCATCTATTTGGGACAAAATCACAAAACCAAAACACTTCTCATTCTTCAAGCTTTTGTTTATTACCATGCATGCACATCTCCACCCTCTCTCCTACACGCACACTCAAACATCTCATTTCACACACAAGGCCATAATGTAATTCTTCAATTTCACCATCCACATCATCGCAACCAACGACTCAACTCAAACACCCATTCTTCACATGCATCTCATCCCTTTCACACTTTCCACGACATGCACTATCAGTACGCTCAAATCTATGTACTCTCGTTACATTGGCTTTTTAACGACCAAATTTTTTTTATGAAAATAAAATAAATGAGATAAGGGTCGACCTTTTTTCACGAAACAAAAAGCATGAACAAATTATAACTAACTCAATCACCTATCGCATTTAAAAATATATATATATATTAACCAAAGCATACGATGAATCGTGACATGCCTAGTCATATGAAGAACAAGCCAATCATTCTAATAAGATGATGAATACAACAATAAATGATTAGTGGTACTTTCCGTGCTATATGTGGACCATGTTTTTCAAAAGGCATACAAATTTAAACATGCATTTTACGACCTATCGAAGTTAGAGCATCCACAATGCATCAAGTCTTAAAGACTTGATGCATTTATGCATTCAATGCATAATACACTTAAGGACTAAAGCTTGGATGAATGACTTGAAGTTTACCAAGTCATTGTAGGAAAGCTTTTCAAAAAGCTTTGGATACAATGCAAAAAACCTTCTTAAAAAGCTTTTTAACATAGTAAAAAGCTTTTCACAACTTGACCCATTGTGGATGCTCTTATTTTAAGTAAATGCACGGGTACAAAAGTCTTTGCAATGACTAAATCCGTTTGAAGCAAATATTGTTCCTCTAATTAACGAGATTTTAATGTTAAAGAAGTGGAAGATTCATGATCAACATGCGCTTTTAAACGACTAAATATTAAACACCAGATGACCAAGCCGTGGGAGGCTAGCAGAAACTTGATTGCTTGCAAGCAAGGTAGCACAGTTACGACTCTATAGATATGGTATGTCATATTGAGCTACCTTTTGTTTTTGGCTCGTTTTATGTCGAGAGGGCATTGACCACTTGGGTTGCTGAATGGATACCCTTTCACTCCGCCAAACTAAAAAAATAAGTTGCAAGTAAACAAAAGGAAATGGTCGTTGTTCAAATAATCTTTCCACGTCTGTTAGCCAATTATGTCACAACTAAACACCACATACGAATCAGTATGATATGTCTTTTGTAGTTAAGAGTATTTCGTGTCGGTAACACCGATTTTGGTATGAGATTGCTACTACATATAACTAAAAAAAAAAATTATTGGAACAAGAAGTGTTATTTTGTGATCAAGCATACGACATTCCATGTAACATACAAATACATGTCAACATTTTAAACTACCATTTTATTTGTACATGTGTCTTTTAGATTAAATTCGTCATAACTGGATATATATATATGAATCATATGAACACGTTTTTTTTTTTTTTTTTTTTTTTTTTTTTTTTTAATTATATATTTTTTAATCCAATAAGCTATATTGTAACTACACTAGACGAGTACCCGTGCATAGCAATGGAATTTTCTAACGACAGATAATTATAGTGATTTTATGGTTACACCAAACGTTACACAAAACCCTTAATCAAAATATCATTATAAGTGTATGCTGCTATAAAATCATGTTACTATGCACGGATACTCGTCTATTAAGTAATGCAATAGACATAGCGAGGCCTAGTTTTTACCATAAGATCCTATATTAATCGACCTATGAAAATATAACACCCACATACAAAATAGTAGTGTGACACAATACTTGACCAACATGAACTGAACCTAAGTCGAACAATCACATTGTGGCACTATTTCCTTTTCTGTTGTTTACCCCTTCAACCTTAAAATCATAAAAACCACCCCATGATATATTTCCAACTAAATCAACAATGTCACTTAAAAAAACAATACTGATCTTGCGTTAGCAAATTAAAAGTTTTATCTAAGCAAGAAATGTTGTGCTCTAAAAATCATTTTAAAAAACTTGTTACGAAAGTCTTTGCACAATATTAAAATGACTAGAGATTTGTTAAGATATTTGTTTAACTTTCTTATATTAACTCATTGACCCAAAGTTCATGCCATAAACCTATCCTGATTTAAAACATTCATGGTATAGATTTTCACTTTTCAGTTTTCACTTTCAAGAAAAAATAGTTTTTCTATTATATGTAGTTAAGATAATCACACAAATGACTACAAACTACGGAACATATGAATATGAATAAAACAATAAAACGTAAGGCTTTGGTTTTATCTGACTAAGTCAAAGAAAATTAAAAAAATCGAATGTTGATTAATAATTACCTTATAATCTGATACTACTTGTTAAACCATAAAAAAAATAGAATCAATTATATTTATCTTGTTTGAAACCCATTAACACATTTCAGTTAATATTATTATTAGGCAAAACAACTAGCTAATTCGGCCAGCTTATTCTATAATTGGATTCGTAGTTGTGGGCTGCCTGTATATAAAAGTAGATTCCAAACTAATTAAAGGGAAGCTAAAAAGTCGTCGTAGAACAGGAAAAAGTCGAGTAAGTTGTTTATTTGTTCATTTTAAATGCATAAACGAAAAATAGCTGAATTGACTGAAGAAATGGAACAAAATAAATAGCAAACAAGAATTGAAGGCCTTAGTCTTTCCACGTAAAAAAGCAAACTTGTTCCTGCACTCAACTAATTTAACTAGCAAACCATTTAGTACAGTTTCAAGACGATTTGACTTGTTTTATACCTCCATAGTCATATTTATATAGTGATTTACAGTTTTCTCATCAATCCATGTGGGATAAAGTCACAAAACCAAAACTCTTTTCCTTCCTTAAACTTTTGTTTCATGTGACTTAACCACCTCTTCTCTATCCTCACAACCTCACGTGCATACATACATAAACCTCATTTCACCAACAATATCATCATTCCTCTTCACTCTACTCCATCTCTAATTCGTCGTACAATCTCTTAGCAACATCCCACCAAACACTATCGGTATGCTCACTCGGTATGGTCACTGAGTTCACACACTCTCAACACATTCCAACAAACTCACTCGTCGCATTCCTTTGAACACATTAATAAAAAAAGCACACATAAATCATGACTTACATGGTATCATGATTAGTGTTGTCTATGTCGGTGTTTCCCATATGAGACAAAGTCATAGTTCTGTCTTGAAACTTTTCAGTCTCATTGCCTCACATACACACAAACATCGATCATTTCAGTCACAATCTCATTGTTCCACTAATCCACTTCACTGTCTTCATCATTCTCTACGGACTCACCACCGAGCCAACTCAATCCAGACACCCACGTACTCCTCGCATTCATTCATCTTAACCCTCCTGCACTCTCCGCGTATCCAACGAACAATTCACACTCGATTTGCACATGTCACGAGTTTTTATTACATTGTTACCACATATAACTAAAATTTATTTATAATTGGAATAAGAGAGTTTTATTTTGCGATCAATCATAGTTAGATTACTATCAATATTGTTAATCATGGCATCCAGTGACTTGTACAGAAATACCATGTGTTTTCATTCACTAATCAAGATAAGAATTACTTTAAAAAGAAAAGTAAAACAAATAATATAACTAGAATAAAAAGGAATATAATGGCATATATTTATCACGAAACTGCCAGCAACTAACATTTGTTCATTTATTTGAATAAATTCTATGAATGAGTAAAGCTTGTTGAAGATTATATTTGAATTTATTTAAAGTGAACGTGCAGGCTTATGATAATCCCTGAATGAGTAGAAAAAGCTTGTCATATATAAACTAAAATTAGTAGACTATTATTCAAAATATGATCATCATGAGTAGAACCCTACTAGATTCGAATATCATCTTGAACATAGTTGATACTTATACGACGACACTTCATAATATTGCTCATATTAATCATGTATAAATATTGCTTTATGTCTTATAAATTGCAGAATACCTCAAGGCTTAAACTATTCCAAACGAAGACTCCGATTTATACATCCAAAAAGACTTTGCACTATCTTAATTAACCTTTCATATAACAACAAACTACCAACGTAAGCTATTGGTACTAAATTATCTATATTATTGTCCTCATATCCATATCAACATGAACATTCATTAAAAAAAAAAAAAAAAAAAAAAAACATTGAACAAAAATGCTCTAAAAGCTAAATAAGTTACAAGACGTTTGGAAGAAAGTAAACGCGAATGGGTAATGCTTAACTTTAAGGGTACCAACCTTTAAAAATTCATATTGAAATACTGTGTCTGTGAAACTTATTCGTCAAATCCAAAAACATAAATGAAACCAATGTATTTATGATAGCAACTAAACTTAACAATACAATTGTTTCCTAACCCTTTTTGGTTTGTATCCCCATCGTCTTAGTTATATAGCATTAGAGTTTGTTTATCCATCTACATAGGACAAAGTTACAAAACTAAAACTCTTCTCCACTTATACTGTCCAAGCGATGTGGGACTAACCCAATACCCCCTAGGCATCATATATTCAGAATGTAACAACACGAGAATCTTACATAGACTACATACCATGTTTTCGAGGTAAATATCATCTCCAACTCCCATGTTAGCCCCCTCCTAAGCCATAAAAACAACGAAGGTTGAGTGTGTCGAAACATTTTTAAGCTAAGAAAATGCTTTCACAGTCTCATGTTGTTATAAATTTGCATCATTCCAAGCTTTCAACTCACCTCAAACAACTAATTCAACATAACCTATGATATTATACTAACAATTGCAAACTAGAAATGGGTTTTATTTCGATTTTATCAGATTGATGTTGATAGAAAAACAAGTAACTTATTTATTTGAAACTAACAAGGAGCACAACCCTTTGTTCTTCGCATCTTGTCTTGCTCGAAATGATATTACCTCAACCTAGTTTTCATTACTATCTACTAACTCGTGTCCCACAAAAAATTAGGTATAGATGTTGGGTTTTACTAATCATAACAATTATAGAAAACAAGTAAACATCATCAAAGCATGCAGCGGAAGTAATAGGAATAATACTTGTAAATTAATTAACCGAATTAAAAGTATATGCGTACCTTTTGCGAATCAATGCAATTAGGGTTTATGAAAACCCCCAATTAAGATCAAGTATCAAGAAACCTTAAACCCTAATAAATTAGGGTTTATGAATGTCGACCAAAAGCCTTGTCGACCCACCAAGATATGCAAACACAAGTGTATTTGCTCTTCGTTCTTATACACACGTATTAGTAGCGAATCAATGAGAAAAGCTAGGTTCATGATCACAATAGATTAACCAAACACATTTGTTATGCTCAAGGTCACTCGCAAATCCCTTACATTGGGTTTTTCTTCATCGACCTAAGAACAAGAGGGAAGAAAGAAGAAGCTTGGCCTTCTATTGAAATCTAGTGTACCAAAGGATGAATACATGGGGATGTATTTATAGCCTTATGGTAGATGTCAAGATTGTTATAGTATCCGATGTGGGATTCTATAGTTTTCGGCCAAACACAAGCCCAAAAGAGGATTCCTAAAACCTTCTCTTGACTTGTTAACTTTTCTTCATATCCCGTTGACATTTAATGACCGATAATCAAAACTCGTCAAATATTAAATATCATTAAGTATTTATTTCGTGATCAAATAATTAAATATAACATTTTATATATTAATTATTTATACATTGATTCTCATACGTAATGTGTGCAATCCCGAAGTCTCGAGTTCGAATCCGGCCATACATATATTAATAATTATCCATAAACCTTTCAGCTCCCACTTGGATATTACTTAATATAGTAATGACATTGGTTAGTCTAGCTTTAACACGCCAATGCCCCCAGATCGAATCGAGTATGGTCTCCTGGAAAAAACCATTTAATGATTCATCATTTTTACTTATCCTTTTGTTACTAATACTACATTAACTATGAATATGGATCAAGTCATTTCATAAGTTAATATTTTGTTTCTCGTTGTATTTGATTGAACAACATTACCAAATCATCTGAACGTATTCCAGATAGATCTTGGGTAAGGCCTTACAAACATCTTGCCAATCCTACGAGGGGCCCAAACAGTATTATGCTTTGAAACAAATTCAAAGGAACAAATTCTCTTGACTACAAACATAACTCATGAACTTTGTAACACTTCCGAAAATAGCCCTTCTAACTACCGGTTACGGATAGCGTTAGACTATCTTACACAAGTGCACTACATTCATAACAGTTATCTGGTATCTCAAGTCTGAGGATAAACACTTCATGATATACTTAATGACAAAGATCCATAAAGTATCATCATGTAAAGTTGGGATTTGTCTTATATTCAATTCATTGAATATCATGTGAATTTGGCATGTCCCACGCATCAATATACTTAAAGTATATTCTACCAAAACTCAGATTTGTCTTAATTCAATGACATTCCCACATCATTGATCGACAACGGACTTTCAGAATAACATAAGTTATTCACGGATTAAACATGCAAATATAGGATATAATATTAAGAAAATGAAAAATAAACATAACCAATATTTTATTTCATTTAAATAATATTTGTTCATAACATCCCTTATCCAAATACTAAATAGATCAATGCATGATAATACTTGTTAATGAATTATGTCTCAAGTAATGACAATCATACTTGTTGACAAGGCATAATTTCAACTAACTTTGATCTATTAGAATTTTGAGAATACTTATATCAAGAATTCAACTAGTGAAGTTCTTGTATGTGTGCATTCAAAATATCTTGATATTGCCACATAATATTTCATAAAGTGTGTGACATCCTCAACCACTAATTTATGACAATCAAACTTTCAAACATTTTAAAGTTTAAAGTATTCTTATTCTTTATTGTATAATGCAACTATGCTCTTAGTTGAGCACAACTAGTTCGCATGGCCATCAACAAGGATGAAATCCTCCCATGACTAGTATTGAGTGTCATCTCAATTAAACCAACATCATTGTATCCAAAACAACAATATGCTCTTTAAAAATCTCCGTAAACTTCAATATCTACAGTGTAATGTAATGTTTGATGCCTATCAAACTTTCAAGTTTGTTAGCTATGACAATTTCGCAACAATTGTTGTATTGCTCATCCATAGAATTTTGAGAGCAAATCCAGGCTCAGGAATGTAATTCTAAATTCAAACATATTCCATTAGAATATTCGTTAAACTAGTTATCTAATAACTTCATTAGATATCAATGTTGTCAAATCATCTTGCATCCAAGCATGATACAACAGTAACATGATGTACATGAAAAATCCTTATGTCAAACGAAGATTTAATTCATGTTCTACATATCCATTTTCCAAATGATATATCATATTCTATTAGACTCATTTATTTTACCGCACATGTTTATTAATAATAAACATACATTCCAAGGTTGCATGTCTTATTTTCTAAATCATTCAAGTGAACTTCCATTCCAAACTAAAACTTAACATTTAGCTTAGATGGAATGTTACTACCCACAACATATAAGATTTAAAGAAAATAAACATAATACTCCCACTAGCTTTCACGAATACATAGAAATTATCTTATTTTAATTTAAAACCAAAACTTGGATTTAATAGTTAAACATAAGAATCATCTCCTAGATGCATGCATATATCCATTCATGGATTCCTGCCGCCGTTTGTACATTTCCAAAGATTATGTGAATTTATAAAACTCATTTGTATTACTTATCGTCCTCGCAAAAGCAATCACACATGAAAGAGTTTTAATATTCCATTGTCATTTTTCATATTAATGAAAATAAGTATGACAATCATAATCATTATATATTTAATGTGTCTAGGAAAGTTTATTCAATCACAGTTAATTGCTTAAGGGTGATTAATAATCTTGTCACAAGTCATGCATTAAACACATGTACAATTTTGTCCATATGATTTCTACACAAAGATTTAAACCACTGGGGTTTTCCTTCTTTTGAAAAAACTCATCTTTATTAAGATAAACCAAGTTTCCAAAGTTGATTATCTTTATGAACAACATCTTATCATTCATAGTATGAATAATTTACCACAATTCAATATTAGGTAGTATATCATTTTGATTAACAGGTTTATCATAATCCTGTAATTCATATTTCTCATCATATCAAATATCTTAGATGTCCTTGCGGATCTATGAATGAGAATTCCACCATCTTGAGGTCTATCGGATTTGACCTCATCATGATATTTACTAGTGTATTTTAGAAGATTATGTGTTTTGTAATTGTAATTTAATCTCTTCAAGATCTAAACAAAAAACTCCCACTTGCTTTTGTAAGTTAAAGACTATCTATAGATACTTTAGCAATTAGAACAACACTAAATTGTTTTCTTTTGGGATATTACAAAACACATTGACAATTCGTAAATCTTGTTCGTTAATAACCTACTCCATAAGTAGTTTAAACAAATCAGAACTTCAATATAAGACTCAATGTGATTCATCACATTCCATACTAAAATGGTGTCTTGTTAATCTTCTAGGTTTTGAGTTTTATTAAGTATATCCAATCAATACTCAATTTTAATCTTGATAACTTTTGGAAGAAAATAGGATATAGTTATCTTGAATCAAACAATATGACAAATATTTGATTCTTCTAACTGAACATTCCATATACATACAGTATTTCATTAGAATTAATATTGTAAGACAATCTAACAATATGTAAGATAAACATATTCCTTTTGGCTTACCTATTTTACCAACTAAGACAACTTAATGGTAAAATAGAATATTTAAGCCAATTGCATGCTTTATAACATGAGTATTCTTTGACCAAGTCAAAAGACATAACATTTATAATATCTTACTTTATATTATAAGTCTTTGTGATAATGAAAAAACTTCATGTTTGTGACTTTACAAAGAAACACATAACCATGTATAATTTAAAGTTATCATGAACACCACGCAGTGATTTCAATTAATTAATTTTCAAGTTAATATACTACTCCATCTATTTATCTATTTATGTCATTCTAAAAATACATAAATATTGAAGATAGTATTAAATTACTTTATTTATTTATGTCATATCATGAAGTGTCCAACTTAAGAAACTGTAAAAACATCCACGCCCGATCCCACGACAAGTGGAGATTTACCTTGAGATTACAATCTAGCCAAGATCTCACTTAACCTAAAATGTAACTTCAAGTGTTTCTATAATTTTAATGACATAAGACATAAAAGTAGTCTATGCTATAATCTTGACACATGTTCTTTAAACAAGACAATCTTAATCTCTTTCAAGAGAATCCATTGGCATGACTAATTCATATGCCTAAACTTGTGCCTAAAAAAGAGATGATGACATGTGGCAAAATCAAAGGTAAATGTTATGAAAGAGAAATAGTGCAATCCACTTGTCAAACATTGAATTTGTTAGGCACAATATTAGTCATGTGAATTAGGTCTCCTAATCATTTTCCTAATCATATTTATATGTGTTGTTCCTTTGCACACAATAAATACTTCTCCCACTTGTGCATAGAACAACATCATATAGTAGATAAACACCATGACATTCGTTTGTGTATGTGAGCAATATGATAGTGTCATAGATATATAAGTATTACAAGTAGATGTAGGATCACTTAATTATCAAGGAAACGTTCATGACTATCCTTGAGAATATGAATGTCTACATTTGTGAACGTAATGTATTATTTCAAGAAAATCTAGAAATAATCTGAGTTACCACCAAGATGACAAATCTTGTAACTCCCACTGAATTAGGCAACGTTACAATAATGTCTTATTCAGTAATACACCATACTCCAACTGGATTTGACAACATTGTAAGTGTTTCATTAACCAGTGAAAATAGCGTGCTATTACGTTGCTACCCCTTTGTAAGACCATTCGTAACAATTACTTAGGTAATAAAAGAGTGTATTCTACTTTGTAGATGATGAATCATCCATCATACTATAAACTTGAAAATTTGAGCATGCAATTTTTTCCTTAATAGGTCTACTATCCCCACAATGGTGTGTAGCACCTTTAATTTGTCAAATCAAAACAACTAGATAAAATATACTAGTTTGTCTTTTACCAATTTTGCGGTAATTAGTCTAGATTCTAATTTAATAACTCATATAATGTCAAACATGTTTTCTAGTTGACCAAAATGTCATATAAGAATTCAATCACCAACAGAGGGTAATGAAATCTCTTAAGGAAAACATGATGTGCAATTTTCTTAACTATTAAAGTTGCTATGAGTTATATTAGAATTTAGATAATTCTAATGTTCCTAACATACCTTTCTCAATCATGAAAAGGAATAGGATTGAGTCTCACTCTTCTTCCATGGAAAAGAGTTTATGTTTGTCTTTTAGTAAATTTTTCTTAATCAAACATTTATTTGAAAACAGAACTAGATCAATTTACCAAAGCCCAAACCACGTTTACGGTTTAATGTTGCATTAATACAATCAAAGAGTTAACAAAATTCAATTTTAGTATTTTCGATAATTAAATCTTTCAAGAAAATAAAATACCCTTGGTCAATATTCATATTAACCTTAGAATTTTCTTTGAATCTAGGACCCTCATTATCATAGTTTCACCACATCAGTTGATCTGCTAGTGATGAAAGTATAGAATAGGTAATTGTCGAAGAACAATAATTGACAAACAAGTTTTCAATTCCTAGTAAATATGGGATTTACAATTTTGCCAAAACAATTAATGCAAAATGTAAGCATGTTTTATCCCATCTTATGCCTTAAGTTATAGGTCTCACTAACTAACTTAATTAAGTTGTCTAATTTAGAAACTGCAAATTATTAAGCTGAGGTCTCACACAACATAAAGATTCACCTTGTTATTGTAATCTAGCTCAAGGTCTCACATAACTAAATTACAACTTCAAGTATTTCATATCATTAGATAGCATAAACTTAAATTTTAAAAGGTACAATTTTTGACGTGTAATCAAAACTTATGTATGAAGAAGCATGCATACATCTTCATAACAAAAAATTTCAAAACCTTACTCATAGTTTTAAATTGCTAAGATTAAATTCTACAAAGTTTTAATCCATGCGTTGAGAAACTTACAACTTTGCACTAAGATGCTTCGTACATAGAATGGTTATACTAGGTAGCTCCAATCGAACGCACAAGGGGCAGAGGACCAGGTAAGCGCGAAAGCATAACCTTAGACATCCTTTCAGTGTGACTGTGTGCACTTCTTTATTAACCCCTTTATAGTTTGTTCTAGTGGGTGAGCCGTTCTAACCATTTAGTACAGTCGCATCAGTCGATTAAAAGTTCAAGATTTAATACTTAGAAGACAAATCAAATTTCACCATTATTTAGTCCATTTAATTTTCTATTCTCAAAAAAACCCTTTTTGCTTACTAACGTGTCATACAACATAAACAAAAGGCAATTTAATAAAAATTATAACGGACTCAAATAATATACATATAACTTAACAATTAAAATATGTAAAAAACAATTAGCCACATGCATAATTATTTCAATAAACGCTAATAAACAATTCTAAGCGTTAAATAATGCATACATCAACTAGGGCTTTCAACTACAAGGTAGATGAGCCACATACATCGACAAGTCGATTGCGTAAGCCAAAGTCAATAGTATACCAAATAGCACATAACGAATTTTTATTAGAATAATTGAGGTCTTCCCCAATTCAATAATTATCAAATAAATAAACATGTGTATATCACTTAACAATTAATCAAAAAACAATACTCCATGGCAAAACATGCATGTTCTACCATGGATTCCACATAACAATTATCACCCAAGATACACATAATACATGGCACATAACAATTATTCATTAAAACCACATAAAAAATATACATGCAATCATAGGGTTTCTACAAGTTTTACAAAAATAAAACCTAATTAAAAAATAAAAGGGTATTCGACCCATATATTAAAAAATTAGGGTTCCAATTTTCAAAACCCTAGAAACCAATAAAAGCATGTAATAATCACAAAGATTCAATTTTTATGTGTTTCGGTAATTAATTACCACATATTAACGGCTCGTGATGCCACTGTTGGGTTTTACTAATCATAACAATTATAAAAGACAAGTAAACATCATCAAAGCATGCAGCGGAAGTAATAGGAATAATACTTGTAAATTGATGAACCGAATTAAAAGTATATGCGTACCTTTTGCGAATCAATGCAATTAGGGTTTATGAAAACCCCCAATTAAGATCATGTATCAAGAAACCTTAAACCCTAATAAATTAGGGTTTATGAATGTCGACCAAAAGCCTTGTCGACCCACCAAGATATGCAAACACAAGTGTATTTGCTCTTCGTTCTTGTAAACACGTATTAGTAGCGAATCAATGAGAAAAGCTAGGTTCTTGATCACAATAGATTAACCAAACACATTTGTTATGCTCAAGGTCACTCGCAAATCCCTTACATGGGGTTTTGCTTCATCGACCTAAGAACAAGAGGGAAAAAAGAAGAAGCTTGGCCTTCTATTGAAATCTAGTGTACCAAAGGATGAATACATGTGGATGTATTTATAGCCTTATGGTAGATGTCAAGATTGTTATAGTATCCGATGTGGATTCTATAGTTTTCGACCAAACACAAGCCCAAAAGAGGATTCCTAAAACCTTCTCTTGACTTGTTAACTTTTCTTCATATCCCGTTGACATTTAATGACCGATAATCAAAACTCGTCAAATATTAAATATCATTAAGTGTTTATTTCGTGATCAAATAATTAAATATAACATTTTATATATTAATTATTGGGTTAATGGTCTAGAAAACATACAAACTTTCCACTTTTTACTATTGTGACAATAAACTTTTTTTTTTCCTATTGTAACAAAATAACTTCTTAATGACTATTATTGTAACCAAATAATAGTCATTAAGAAGTAATTAACTGTGGTAATTAACTATGCCACGTGGCATATTTGGTTACAATAATAGTCATTAAAAAGTTATTTTGTTACAATAGGAAAAAAAAGTTTATTGTCACAATAGTAAAAAGTGGAAAGTTTGTATGTTTTCCAGACCATTATACATTGATTCTCATACGTAATGTGTGCAATCCCGAAATCTCGAGTTTGAATCCGGTCATACATATATTAATAATTATCCATAAACCTTTCAATAGATACCTTAATTCTTAACCGGCAAAGGTTAAAGAAAGACAATTGCATCTACTAAAAGTCTACTTATTTGTTATCATACAAAGTAAAAAAAAACAAACTTAACAACTCACCTATTAAAGTGATAAGTGAGGTTGTGAGTTTGTTCTTGACCATTATGTCCAATTGTCTAATTATATATTGCAGTATAGTCTATTTATCAATCCATGTGGGACAAATCACAAAACCAAAAATACTCTTCTTTAAGCTTTTGTTTACTACCATGCACACACATCTCCACCCTCACACTACACACACGCACAAACACCTCATTTCACCCACAAGGCCACAATGTCATTGTTCGATTTCACCCTCCTCATCATCACACACAACTCAACCCAATCACCCGCTCCTCAAATTCATCTCATCCCTTTCACACTCTCCACAACATACACTATCACTATGCTCACTCCATTTTATATATGTACTCTCGTTATATTCCAAAAAACTAACAGGTCACATTTCCTAAAAAGAATTAACAAAAGCAACCATGAATAGACATACGTCCAGTATCTGGTCGTATGAAGAAAAAGCCAAATATTACAATAAAGTGATGAAACAACATTTATAAATTCCTAGTGGTACTCCTTCCTATGGTATCTGTGGATCATCTCTTTCAAAAGGCATACTGTACATTTAACGAAAAATATCCAAGTTAGTTTAAGGAAATGCACGGCAACAACAGTCTTTGCGATGACTAAATCTGATTAATTTGAGGCAAATATCGTATATATGAACCGTGGCTCCTCTAATTAGAGGGATTTTCAATGTTGAAGAAGTGGAATATAAATGATAAACATGCTCGTGTTTTGGTATGTTACTAAGTTTTTACATTTACGAATTGCAACTCTTTAGATAGTGTTAGTATGGAGTGCCATATTGAGCTACCTTTTGGTTTTGGCTCGTTTTATCATTTATGTCGTACTGTAGTAGGTTCGCTGAAGATTGAAGATCATATCTTTTTCATCATTTGACTATAGCTGATGGTAAGACATGTGGATATTTTCATGGTGGTAACAAAAGCATGAAGCACAGAAAAGGATAACTTTAAGATTGCTATAGCGAGATGACATTGACCACTTGGGCTGCTGACCGAATACCCTTTCACTCGGCCTTGCTAAAAAATGATAATCATAATCTTACTTATAAATGATGCCCTTCTAATTCAGTAAGCTTGGTTTGTAGTTAAGAGCATTTCGTGTCAGCAACACCAATACAAAATCATAATTTTACTCATAAATTGTTCTGGTATTTGCTCATAATCTTGATCATAACGATGTTTTTAAGACATTGCTACTCCATATAACTAAATTTTACATATTGGAATAAGAAAGTTTTTTTTTTTTTTGCGACCAAAGCATATGACATTCCATGTAACATTATAATAAGTTTCTACATGTCAATCTACGTTTTATCTGTACCAGTGTCTTTTAGATTACATTCGTCATGACTAGATATATATGAATCGTATGAACACGTTACGTTTTTTAATTCAATAAGCTATATTGTAACTACATAATCAAACGACAATAAGTACAACTACGGAACAAATGAAAAAAAAAACGATAAAGCGTAAGGCTTTGGTTTTATTCGACAAAGTCAAAGAAAATTAAAATTTTGAATGCTTACTAAACCATAAAACAAAAAAGACTTAACTACATTCATCTTGTTGAAACCAAGTAACACATTTCAGTTAATAGTTTTTTTTTCCCCAAAAATTTAGCTAATCCATAAAACAAAAAAGACTTAACTACATTCATCTTGTTGAAACCAAGTAACACATTTCAGTTAATAGTTTTTTTTCCCCAAAAATTTAGCTAATCCATAAAACAAAAAAGACTTAACTACATTCATCTTGTTGAAACCAAGTAACACATTTCAGTTAATAGTTTTTTTTCCCCAAAAGTTTAGCTAATCCAGCTTATTATACAATGGGATTCGTGGTTAGTTCTTATTTTTTCCCAAAAATTTAGCTAATCCAGCTTATTATACAATGGGATTCGTGGTTGTGGCGGCCTGCATATAAAAATATGAATCATTGCAAAAGACACAGTAAGTCGTTTATTATGCATAAACTATTAAGTTAATAAGTTTAGCCAATATTCTAAATCAGAATTGCAATTACAGAAGTAAATTATCCAATCATAGTACTAGTAAACTGTTTAGTTAGAACCTAGATAGATTACTTAAATTGATAGCTCCATAGTCTTACTTATATAGTGACGTAAAGTTTGTTCATCAATCAATGTGGGAGAATATCACAAAACCAAAACTCTTCTGCTTCTCAATCTCTGCACCCTCACAGCCTCACCTACATACACACAAATACTCTACTCCATTTGAAGCCGTCAGTCTCTCGGCAACATGCCGCCAAACACCATCGGTATGATCACTCAACTTCACATACTCTCGACACATTCCAAGAACAACACATTCTTTTGAAAATATTAATAAAAGCAACCATAATTCATGGCATACCATGTCATATGAAGAACAAACCCAAGATTCCTGTAAGAGGATGAAAACAACATATAGAATGGATTAGAGTAACTTCCCCAGGCCTCGGATCATATGCAGATATATTCAAGAATACATTTTTACTAAATATCCAAAGTGAGTTTAAGGATATGTACCGCCCAAACGACATTCTTTAAAACGACTACATGTATTCGAGTTTAATAGAAACACTACTTATGAGTCGCATGTATGGTTAATAGAAACGAGTAAATCATGTACCCCTTGAATTCAACAGTTGGTTTAGAAATTTATAAAATGTCAGATAATACCACCCTTTAATTCAAAACATTGCATTAATCATTCCTTTGTATAAATCGAAGGCATTGAATATGAATTATACACAAGAACTGTGACTTTCTCTTTAAGAAGCAAAATTGGAATTAAAAAAAAAAAAAAAAAAAAAAAAAAAAAAAAAAGGCTTAGGTTTTATCCCAAACACATCAACAAAAAGAGTGTTAGAAACCTTCAAACTGAAGAGTTGAAAACAACATATTTGGAAGTTATAACAAGCTTTTTCAATTGCTTCATAATGTTATTTATAAATTACTCTATAGTTTGTTCCTTGATCCATGTGGGCAAAATCACAAAATCAATCTCAACCCTCACTCATAGCCTCATAATCGAATTTGTTATATAACATGTACACTAGCTAGTAAAAGAAGTAATTGGAGTTATGAGGTTTGTATCATAATATTATGTAGAATATTTTGTATATAGTTGAGTTGTGAATATATATTTATGTATAGAAAGGATATGTGTAGGAGAAAATCAAGGATCTCTCTTGGGCATGAAATCATCTTTTTCCCCATATATATTGTATAACTAGCTTAGAGACCCGTTGACACCGGGTTATTTTTTAAAGAAATAGATAAATGAGATGATAATAAAAGTAATAACGTAAATTTGTTAAATTTAAAATATGTGTGAGTCACATTCGATTTACAACCATACACAAATCTGTTTTCATAAATCAAAAAAAATCTTTCCGTTTTAGCAATATCCAAGGGCTTACCTGAAAGTTGTATATATTGTCAAATGATGCCCATACTCTCGCAGAAGATTCTTGTGTACCCCTTTTGTCATCCTATCCAGTAAAAAATTTATTCATGTGAATCCACGTCTTGCAAAAGTTGAAATATACAAAATTTAACATGGGGATATATTATTAAGTGTTATAGAAGCTCTAAGACCAGTCACTTTAACCCACTTGATCCCATGTCTTTTTTATAGCAAACGATATACTGACCCATTCCAATCCATATATTATTATGTACCTAAGCTTGGTCCGTATAGTAAGAGCATCCAAGTAATAATATTTTATCCTTCAACTCTCCTGTATATGTATAAGTAACAACCCGATAATCCAAATATGAAAACAATAAATGAGTCTTTGCTAACTGATTTATTCCATTAAGCACGAAAAGGTTAATTAGACTAAAAACTGATAATGTAAACATGTTCGATTAATGTATGAAAGAAAGAATGAGAAAATTCGTCAATCATTGAAAATTCGTCCCCATAATCAGTTGTCTTGAATAGCAAATGATGTGTGCGAGCAGCAATCGATTTAATACCCAATGCCCATGTCATACACACCTAACAATTCATAGAAAATAAATATGCATGTATCTTCTTCTCCAACGGGTAGATAGTGTTGGAGAGCAAAGCTATGCAGTTAACGCCAAACACTTGAGTACGAGTACTTCATGTTAAAGCTTACATGATTATGACAATTAAGCCCATTAACTACCTAAGCAACAGAGTACTAAAACCTTCAACAACCATAAGTCAACTATAACATACTAAGAGTAAATCCTTTAGAGAACTTTCACAGCCACTACTTTCAACATGTCCATCGTTTCAACTGCTTGTTTTACAATACCCCCAACTAAACTGGTTGCAATGTGAGCATCATGAACCCATGAAAGTACTACCATTAAGTAATGAGATGATAAGAAAACTGATAGTGTAAACATGTTCAATTAATATATGATAGAAAGAATGAGGTAATGCGTGAATTATTCGATAAGCAATTGAATTTGTCACAATTAATCTAATAAACATTCATGCGTTGTCGTCTCCTAATAAACGTCCAACGTTTTTAAGAATGGCAAATAGGAAATTATTACTACAACCACAACTCAACTTCCATCTTTCATAATGACAAAAAGAAATTCCTTGGTAACTTATCATCAGATCAATCTAAACCGAATGCGCTTCAACTTCAAGTAATTCATTAGAACATTTTGCGAAGACGAACCTGGAAAATAGAATAATCCACTTAAAAATATCAATATGTCTTTAGTCAAAACAAAACTAAATTGCATCAAAAGAAACAACAGTAAACAAATGTCTACTGCCAAATGAACTTCCATTGCTGCCATTGAACTTATAAAAAATCCAAACCATAATACATATGAAGCCACACGCATATCAGAAACTTGTCCCAACTTCTCCAACAATAAAATAATTGGCGTAAATTAATTGGCATAAATAGCTTCATATCATCACTTTGTGCAAACATTCAACACTCATTACAGCCATCTTGCAAAACAACGTATCAAACACAAAAGACTTGCAGTTCAGTAATAACATATAGGTGTTGTTTATTTTAGACTTCATACATAACCTTAGCCTCTCGATATTTATAAAGTTTAGCACAACTTCTATTTAAACATCCTATCTAAACTTCCCCTGTATATAGTTTGTTTATATGCTTAGATGTTCTCCTCTTGTATATAGTCTTCCTTCTCTGCACATAAACATCGTATCTAACTTACCTTGTTTTATATTATCTTTTAGAAATCATACACTCCTGAATTCAAACAATCCATTGTTTATTCTCTGTGCCTATTTCCTAAATTTAATTTACTGAGTTCTTCATGCCTCAACCCTCTAACTGCGATAAATGATTAAGAATTAAGATTCGCATTCAAAGTATGTGATTGGTAATGGCACACCATCTATAAGAAAATTTCGAGTTCATTGAACATATAGACCCAAAATAGTTAAAGAGCACCAAGGTCAAATGTCCAGCTACCAACTAATTAAGTAATCATTGATAACAATATTCTTGACATATAACTGAGTACCTTGAAAAGAACTATGTCTGGGGCACTTTCATAGCGATGAGATGACCAAACAGCTTCATCCTTATTTGCGTCACAAGTAAGCATCCACTGTTTAGCGGTAAAGGGCATCTTTGATATATAAATTATTCGTATAATGGTTTAGGAGTTCCTATTTGATAAAAAAAAAACTAAACTCCAAGGACATTTAGTTATGGCCTAAAAGTGGACCCTTTTCTTTTGTAGTTGAAATTACTTGTTTTTTACCCGTTTGGAATAAGATATTACCCGACTCTACACATTCATTTGTAAGCCTTGTTAATTTAGTTTAGTAAAGAGAGACTAACCTGAGCACATTGTAAGCAACCCGTGTCATCAATTTTCGTTGAGCATGTATTCGGTGTGTTCGTTAAGCGTTTGTCCGTTCAGCTTGTGTTCATTCAGCAACCCATATCATCCATTTTCCTTTAACAAACCATCAGCAACTTACATCATCAGCTTAGTTTATCTCCCCCATCAACTTGTCTTTTCCAACTACTGATAAAAAGTTGCCATACATAAATGTGACCAACTAATCTAACCAAACAAATAAAACAAATCACTGAGCACTTTGAATAAACCGTATGCTCATAATATTATGTAATTGTGGAGTTCAAAACTTCTTGCAACTCTTAATTTGGAGTTCTTGCAACTCTTAATTTGGAGTATTTTTTTAAATACATAATTAACTTACATGCAACTCTTACAATAAGTAACTTAAAACAAATAAAACAAATCGCTTGTTCTTTCTAATTTTGGCGGGATAAAGTATTAGCAGTCAAGTAAAATTAGAGTTCTTATCAATTGCTATATAAGATAATTAAAGGAAACATACATTCGCAATAAACCCCAAAATCCGTTCTAAAAGAACCAACAAAAAAACATATAATTCCTCAATAATATTATTGAGGAATACTTGTATGAAAAATGACACACAAAGAGATTTAATAATATGAATGAAGTGAAAAATTAAACAGAGAGAGAACATTAGCTCCATAAACATCAATGCAGTCACAAAATTATGAACTTAACACTAAAAATAATAAATTAAACGTAAAAAACAGTTAAAATTTAAAGATATAGGCTGACATTTAGCAAAAGTTTATACGAACTTTAATATTAAAAGCACTTATTGATGATTAGTAACTTGCCAATTGGTGGACAACCTTGCATTTACAAAAATATAATATTATTGGTTTCTTAATCTTATATTATATTATGCATATCCATATCAGATTTTTAATATAGAAACTAATAGAAATTGATCAACTAAGCCTAATAAAAACTTACTTGCCAGGAGTCTTTTTATCAATAACGTGGAAAACCTTTATAGAAACAACAATTTGAATTAATAAACCACACTATTAATCTATATGGAAACCTGCACATTTTCGTATTTCAATGTTACTAAAAAAATTGTATAGACATAGAATATTATTACCCTTCATATTGTCCATCACTTCCAATACTGTGCATTTGTGGCTGTTTTTTATCGTTGATCAGTGTCAACCGCTACTCCAAGTAGCAAGTCTCTTCCACGTATATCTCCAATGATATTTTTTTAGTACCAAACATCCAAATGAATGAGAAAATGGCAATTTTGACCCATTTAGTTACAAATGGCGAGTCTGCATTATGCTTCATTTCTAACAGTTCAAACGGGTAGTATTAAAAGATCTAGCGAAAAGGAAACATATAAAATGGTCAAACATGTCAAACAGGTCAGAAGTGTGTGTTTTTATGCTCACATATTGGCGGTACAACGAAACCGACCCAACTCATGTGAACCCATATTAAAATACCCATTTGGACCCAATACCAGCCCGTCCACCCGCCCGACCTATCAATTTCTTCACCTGTAGGCATAAAACGTAAAATCAGAGCATGCAATCACGGAATCGGTCATACCTTGTTTAGCTTGGCGGTAGGTGCAAGTTTCTCAGATGATAATAAACCATTGGCTTCAATTTTAGTGGGTGCTTCACTTCCATCAAGGATGAATTCATCTTTGCTAACATCTATCCAATGGAATGCAATCTACAAACAACATAGAACATTACGGAAACCCATAGTTGGTTTTTAAAGCAGCTTTTAAGCAAAATTTAGAAACCATAACATGTATTAGTCGTGGCACTAAGATATAATTAGGTTAAACTAAATTGATTATTTGAGTTTATAAATAGCTGTTATAAACTGATTAGTTGGTTCTTAAATCAGTTTTTAACCAAAATTTAAAAACCATAACACATCTATAAACAAAATATCTCAAGAGGAGTTTCTAACCTCACTTATGTTATTCCGATTTATTATTTTGGTTGTAGCATATGCAAAAGTTCCATAGGTGGTTCTGCATGATCCTAAAAATATAAAAGTATCGATAAATAAAAAATAAAGAATATGAATGTGATACTCATACCCCTTTATTTAAGATAAATAGAAATACATTCACTTGTGAGGTAGTATATAATGAACACACCTCAATGTAGCGAATGACAGATGCCATTTGACCCTCAACTCTTCATGTAGCTTCTTCAATTTCAACCGTTTCAGGCTGTACACATGTACCATTGATGTCATTAGCGGTATCATCACCCATCAACTCTTAATGTAGCTTCTTAATGGGGGCATTGTCAGTAACACCTGCTTTCCTTTTCTTGTTAACTTTGGGCGGTTTTGCAACAGCTTCACTCTTATCATCGTTTTCCTTTTCTTTAACCTCGGTCTCTGGCGTCACATCATCGTTTTCCTCTTTAACGTCATCCGTGTTCTCATCTGTTTTCAACATTTCTTCTTCTGAAGTTGAGTTTTCTTCCCTCTCTTTAGTCTGCCTTTGAAGTGATTCAATCATACTCATCTCTGTTCACCTGTCAAAAAAGAATAAACACTTGGATAATAGCGACTCCACCGGATAATTTTGCGATTCGTGCATTTAACTTTTCTTTTTCACAATCAAATTCTGCTGCCTGCAAGATAAAGTTGAAGTTATTGTCGCTATTAGCTCGAGAAAAAAGACCCTATTAGAAATGGATATGAAAAAGAGTTCTATAGAATTACACCTCAACCACTTTTTTGATTTTTGCGACCCGTTTGTTGATCAACTCTCCTCGGTGCTGCCATCATCAACAACAGGTGGTATCATTTGTGAGTACCACGTTTGCAGCAAGTACTAAAACCTCACTCCCAGCATTCTCAAGGGTTAACCCTGCCTCCTTTCTTATTAGAGTTCCTGAATAAATACAAAAGAAAAAAGATTATAAAAAAGAACACTCGTGAACTTAACGGAGGACACTTTGTGCGACTTTTAGCTATTTAATTTGATGCCCATTAGAAAACACATAACCCAAATTAACCCATTCACAAATAACTTTTTCCAAATCGCCATTCACAAATAATTTGATGTCCTTCTTCATGAGTACTATCAATATGACTTCTCGAATAGCTTCCAACTCAGACAAAAGGCTTTGAAAAACTTGTATCTTCAGCAGTTTAATGAAAAACTACAAATTTTACTTAATTTAAGACACTATAGGTGTTGATTCAGTTGGTTCATTATTCAAAATGTGTCGAGTACAAAGCATAAGTTAGGGGTCCAATACCTATATTTAGTGTAAAAATGAGGCAGCTATATTGAGGGTTAATGTCCTTTATTTAGTCCAACAACTAGCCAGCTTCTAAAGGAACCACAAAAAAAATCTGCAATAATGATGACATTGAGTTATTAGACACGTATTAGCATTTGGATCAATGTGAAAAAAATAAAAAATAACAAACAATCAAACTGTTTTCAGCACACATTAAACAAAGCATTTCACCTATTTCATTTTTGCAGTTTTAGTAAGAATGATGTTTTGTGTAAGGAACTCAATATTTATGTTTTACATATACTTCAAGGCATCTTATAATAATATCTATGACTGTAACAATCAAAATGGGCAATAACCTGACCAAGATGGGTAAGAATCTGATCCAGTAATCAAAATGGGTAATAAAAGTTTTACTCGTCCTACATTCTTATTCTATTACCAGTACCACTTAAAGGGTGACAATCCAGAAGAAAATATGTCAATTACGCATTTTATCAAACACCTTATGCACACTCACAATTATTTTTTCAAATACACAATAAAAGATAAAGGCACATACCTTTTGAGTTGGTTGAATTGATGGATTCATGAAAGTTTTAACACCTAATCTCTAAAACGAAAAAATAAAGAAAACAATCATAAAAAAGTTAAAAATAGCAAACTACAGTGAGACACACCTCATGATTTGCAAGAAGAAACGAAAATTATCCCTGAAAAGGCAAAACAGATCTAAAGTTTACACATAAGATTTGAATTAATCGAAAACTTAACTAAGTCAAATTAACACAATATATGAAAATCATTACCTGAAAGGCTGAAACATGAATGCAATTGAAGTTGCAAATATGAAAATCATTGAAATTTGTTATAATCATCCAAAAAAACAGCTTCCTCCAAATATATTTTTACCCATCTAAAATAAAGGGCCAAGTTTTTACCATTGAAGCTGCACATATAAAAATCACTTAAATCTGTTATAATCATCCAAAAAAACATTTTACTCATAATCGATGTTTTGAATCGGGGTTTGATAATTGTGTTTTGATAATGGTGTTTTAATATTGATTACAATTGAAACGGAGTGAATGTTTTGAATGCTTTACAAAAATAGGTTAGTTACTTGGCAACTGATTGACATTAAATAAGAGTTGCAAAACGTATGGGAGAAGTTGCAGAGGAAGTGTGTAGAGAAAGGTGCTTAGTAGGCTTGTATTTAGAAGCTAAATAAGGTAGGGCATTAAACCAATTTTTAATGCAAGGTGCTTAGTAGACTTGTACAAAAGCTTATTTTATTATATATAATAATAGATATTGTCATTCAATGACATAATAATAAAAATGCAGAGAAACAAATCTGTAGTTTGTACCAAACTTTACATATTAGCATGACACAAACATGTTTTAGCATAAACTTATCATAGGAAAACAACTTCCTTTCTCCATCCTTTCACATTGTTATATAACGTGTACACACTTTGTTTTATTTTTTTTCACAAAACTAGCTAACCCAAACGAGTGAACATAAACAAATAATTATTGGCACAATAAAAATAGTGTGAAACGCTTCCTAACTATAAAGGTTCAAAGTATTGTCAGAGAAAAGTATGTTGAGATATTTTGTAATTTTCACGTGTCTTTTAGCATTTGAATTCGGGTTATGTTATACAAACCCCATACCACATGTTTTGTATTTTTCAACAACCTCACCCACTTTTTGTTATTATAATACAGTTTTTTTAATTAGTTTTTGTTCTATACTTTTTAACAGTTTAATACTTTTGACTAATTAAAACTTTATATTTTTTTCTTGCATTTTCCGTTTCACACTTTTATAATATAAACAAAATAATAAAATAAAATAAAATAATAAAAATAAAAATAAGGGGGCGTCATTTGTAGAAAAAAGAGACGTGGGGATAACCTCTATTTTAGTGGTTATTTTATACAAACCCCCAACCTCACATATTTTGTACTTTTAAAAAACTCTCACCTTCTTTTGTCTGATATGTATAGTACAACATAATTTTTTTATCAGTTTTTGTTTTTTACTTTTTGATAGTTTAATACTGACTTATTAAAATTTTATATTGTTTTTTCGTACTTTCTGTTTCACAGTTTTATAATTATAAAAAATAATAATAAAAAATAAAAAAAATAATAAAAAAACAAAAATTTAGGAAGGTGACACTTGTAGTTTAAGGATGTGGGGATAACATGTCCCAATTCTAGTTAATAAGTTTGTGCTATTTACGAGCCAGTAGGTGCAGTCAAAGTAGTTGAGCTTCTTTAGGATTAATCTTATATTTTTCATTTCATTAGCCGTTGCTTGTCTTGCCTATATAAAGGTTTTGAACCTCATTGAATAAAGCATCAGCAAATAAACCTTTTCCATTTACTTCCTATTTGTTTAAAGTCTTTCTTATTTGTTAATTACCCAACAAAGTATGATGCGATGAGGTTAAAAACGTTACCCAAATACCCTTCAGATTTATAGTTTCTTAAATTAGATTCATCGTCCATTTGCCACTTCATTGATCATAGTTAGATATCAAAAATATTAATCATGGAATTCAATGACTTGTATGGAAATACTTTATAGGTCTTTTATTCGTTAATCTAGATAAGAATTATTATTTTGTTTTTATTTTTTAAATACTCCTTCCATCCTAAATTAATTATCTACAAAAAAAAAACACACATTTAAAAAAAAATGATTATTACTGTTTGTCTCTCTACTTTTTACAGAATAACAAATTTACCTGAAATTAATTAATTAATGATTTCTTTAAAATTTTAATATTATCTTCAACCAAATGTAATATGATAAATTCGATCAAACTTTCTTACTTATATTTAGTAGTGGACAATTAAATTAAAATTTTAAACAAAGAAACGTGGATTATGAATTTTCAATTTAAAACGAAAGAAGTAGTAAAACAAATAACAAAAATTGCATATGCCCAAGAAGTAGTAAAACAAATAACAAAAATTTCATATGCCGGATTCGAAAATGCCAGTAAGTAACAACATTCTACATATGCACACACAATTATATCTACTGCCTTCATGTTTTCATTTATAAACCGCTTTAATATTTATTCATTTATGTATGCGGGACAATATCAAAGTTCACTTCGTTCTTTATACTTCTGTTTCTGATGACTTGGTCCTCGTTCACATAAATTCTATGAATGAGTTAAGCTTCTTGTTGAAGATTTTATTTGAAGTTATTAAACGTGAACCTGCATGCTTAATATAATCCAAGAATGAGTAAAGCTACTTAGAAGCATAAGTTGTCATATAAAAACTAATTAAAGGGAAATTTGCATTTATGTGATTCAAGCTGACACTTATTCTAATGTAAATTAACTTTATGTCATATTGTTAAATCTATGAGTCTAAAATATGAACTCACAAAAACATCTACTCTATTAAAAATAAAATTGTCCTTATACCTTTTTTTACTTCAAATATTGTGAGGTTATAGTCATATACTTTTGCCTCAACTTTGCACTGTCTCACATACTTATAACATACACACCTATTTTAATCTCATTTACATATAAAACCACAGCAAAAAAAAGTTCAAACAAACTATGCCAAATAATCTCTTTATTTAGATATTCATTTTGATATAATTTTGAAAAGCCTTTTTTGAGAAATTTCATAAAAAACTATAAAAAAAATTGAGAGGAATTTTCTATATATAAGATGACGGAATGGCAGAACACGGAATCAATATAAATAGAAAAAATGTGGAAGGAATTTTCTATATGAGTTCATAGTGTTCTTTATACCCCGCCATAGAGTTTGTTTATCAATCCATGTGAGACAAAGACAAAACCAAAACTCTTTTACTTTCTCAAACTTTTGTTTCGAACACCTCATTTCACTCTTTTATATGAAAATGCAGGTAAACAGAAAACAATGAGCTTTGCTGAGACTAAAGAAATTTATAGTTGAGATCATTTAGTAGCAGTAGCTCACATTGCATCATGTACATTCATAATCTTACTTATAAATGTACAATTACAAGGATTAAAAAAAATTCTTTAATTTCCGACAAAATAAACATTAAAAAAAAAAGAAAAAAAAAAAAAGTCTGAGAGACATACGTATTAAGGTAGTTGATTGTTTAATACATATGTATAGGCCAATTTTCATTTTGAAAAACGTTTCTTTTATTTATGATTAAAAGGAAGATCAAGAAACACACTTACTAAAGAAGTTGATTGTTTAATACATATGTATAGGCCAATTTTCATTTTGAAAAACATTTCTTTTATTTACGATAAAAAGGAAGATCAAGAAACACACTTACTAAAGAAATTGATTGTTTAATAGATGTGTCTTCATTATCTCTCTTAGTCATATTTTCATAGTCTTATTTATATAATCCTCTGAAGTTACTGTATCCAACAATGTGGGATACCAACGTACTAAACAAGAACTTAGTTCTTTCTTCACATTTTATGATTCAAGTGCCTTAATGCCCACTCTGCACCTCACTATCAGTGTCTTGGTTACTCCCTACATAGACATGATAAGCCAACACATTCATAATATGTTGCCAAAACATAATTAGAATTAATTGATAAAAAACGAGAATCAATGTTAAAGGTTATTTGTGATGATAAAAGAAGTTATTTGTCTATTTATAAGTTTAAAAATGTTGTGCCTAAATTTCTCCAAATACTACGTACATTCACAAGATAATTGAGATAGTCTAATTTGAATAGAAGCGTGTCTCTTCATTAAATAAATTTGATCTGAATAACATAAAACATAAAACAAAAAACAAAAAACAAAAAATAACTCGAAAGAACATGGGATTTAAGCCTTAATTTCATCCTAGAAGGTCGAAAATATATAGACTAAGAGCGGTAGGTATGGTGTGATCCGATAACACGTTATTGGTATGCCACATCAGCCCCTCTCAATAACAAACCAATAACTCAAACACCCCTCCCTCATAACACACCAATAACATGTTATTGGGTCCCACTAAAAATACCCCCTCACTTCCAATACAAAAAAAAAAAAAAAAAAAAAAAAAAAAAAAAAAAAAAAAACCCCAATCTACATTTGGCGTAAGCCATTTCACTGGCTCAAGTCCCATTAACGCGAGTTTGGCTATTTGCCTGGTAAGCATTTGGCACGCCAACAATTAAATTTGGGAGCATTTGCCGTGTGATTTTTATCCATACCGTGTGCTCTAATAGAAATGCTAACACCGAAAGTAAATTTTAATTACAGCTATTCGGTATCAACACAACATTTTTGTGTAACTTTTATTAAAATTTCAAGTTATATAGTAGTATTACCTTACTTTTTGTTTACCCATCTATGTGGGACAAGATACAATCGTGAATGGTTGTATTATACTTTGAATTTAAGCTTACCACCACATCTCAACTCTCATGGCCTCACCAACAGTTTCATTATTCCACTTCACCTTTCTCGTAAGTCACAACCGAGCCAACTTTTATCAAAACATCCACTCCTCACAATCATATTCATTATCTCATACTCTTCGCGCATCAATTGGAACACCGCGCGCTAAATGTGCACCTGGAGTCATAGAGCAACATTTCTTATCGATTGACTCTTTACGGTATTGAGGTTAAACTGATCATAAATGTTTAAAACATTTTTTAGGTGCTTTTGAATCTTGTATGGGAACTAACAAAACAAAACAAATACATAGAATTTGCAGTGTTGTTTCTTATCGGTTATTAGAGTGCTCTTTACTTTTATATTTACCAATTACCAGTTTATAAGAGCATTCAATATTCTTAACATTTTATTTCTACTCACACAAAATTATAAAAAGTGTGTTTTCCGTCCATCAGTCTTCATCTAACGTTGCAAGATTATTGAGCAAGAGAAAATATCATCTCTTTTTTTATAAACCATTAACATAGTATTTATGATATACCATCGGTTGGTTTGTACTTAAATGGTAATTGGGAGTTTAAGAAGTGAAAACTTGAGACATTCATTTGTGCGTCATCAAACTTCAAACTCTTATATTACCACTTTGTAGGAGTTAAACATAAAGGGAAAAAAGCAATTTACGAAGAAACATGTAAAATCTTGAACTAGCAATTGAGGACGTATGCCAAATTATGCAACAAGCTAACATAACCTGTTAAGGTATAATTTTCTTTATGTTGCATGACGTGGGACTGCAAGTTTTCCTTATGCAGCTTGGTGTTTATATAGACTTTCTCGCTTTCAACTTATACTTCTTGATGATGTGGATTTAACCCAACACCCCCTAGGCAACGTATCTTGAGTATGTAAAAACATGAGAAGCTTACATAGTCTGCATGTCGGGATTTCGAGGTAAATAACCTCCCCAACTGCCATGTTAGACCCACTCCTAAGCCATATAACAACTAATGTTGAGCGTCTTGAAATGTTTCAAGCTAAGAAGATGCTTTCATAGGTTCATGTTGTTATAAATTGCGTCACACCAAGCTTTCAAAATGGCTCAATCAACTTGGAATGGAATGAGATTCTAAAGAAGAAGCTGTTGATACAAAGAATAATGATCTTGAGAGTGTATCAACAATTTATCATTTAAAACAACGATAGAGTTATGTCAATGTTAAACGTCCACCACCCTTATATTTCTATGTTTAATCATAAGTCTAGTGGCTAGTACATGGAATATGAGACGATTTCTTTTAAATAGGGTTAATACTTTATTCTATCCAGGTGCCTGTGCAAAATGATCAACTGCACAGGGCCCAAAATCCAAATGGGGCCTCGTAATTCATTCAATAGGTATAGTTTTTTACCGTATTTCTTTGTACAAAGCCTAGTTTTTTACCGTATTTCTTTTAGTCGGTATCCACAACCTCAAATCCTTACCAGATGTAAAATAATAAAAGCGCTTGTGATTTTTTTCCTTTTTGACTTTTATTGTATCAATCGAGCAAAACCCAGGTACCAATATTGGGAATAGTACATGGTTTTGGGTTTAATTTTTTGTTTTCGTTTTTGTTATACATTTATTTTAAACAAATGTATATATAACAGGTTTGGATAGATATTATTTTACATCTATTTTAAATCAAATATCAGTGAATTTGATTACTGAAATTATGCGATTCTATTGATATTTTGAAACACAATCCAACTAAAAATATAATATATAGGATACAAGAAAGTAACAAAATTCATGGTGATGCATTGAACATTGTAAGCGTTTGGTAACTGTTTGTCGCTTATTGTTTCGGTATTTTCATATATTATGGCTCTTAAGATAAGAAAACAAAGTATTTCTATATTGAAAGTGTAAAAAAGAAAAGAAAAAGAGAGAATTGAGAAATCATTGAGCTTCAAAATGGGGCGCTAGGTAAGGGCTTCGTTTGTTAAAGTGGAACAGGACTGAGGGCCCCTAAAATCCATGGGACGGCCTGATCCTATCATGATAAAAAGTAATGTGCTATACAATGTTCGTTTCCCCAAATCTGAACTATTAATCTATGCACATATTATTTTGATGAGAGTTTGTTCATATATATCACTAGTCCTGGTATAACGTTAGGCCTACTTAAGGCATGACCTTACATCATCACTGATTCACTACATCATGACTGATTCACTAATACATCATGGCCAAAAAGGTATATATAAGTATGGTACAATAAGCTAGATTACAATCACATAAACAGAAAACAGAAAACAGAAAACAACGAGCTTTGCTGAGAATAAAGAAATTTATAGTTGAGATCATTTAGTAGAAGTAGCTCACATTGCATAATGTAAATTCATCGTATTACTTATAAATGTACAATCACAAGGATTAAAAATATTTTCTTTTATTTCCGACAAAATAAACATAAACAAAAGACCGAGAAACAGACGTATTAAGGAAGTTGATTTTGTTTGATACATGTGTATACCAAGGTCCACCTAGTTATAAATGTGCTAATATTTTAGGCCAATTTTCAAATATAATGTTTTCATCATATACGTCATAGTCTTATAAATGTACAATGATCATCAGGGCCAATTTTCATTTTGATATATATTTTCGTACTACACATTTCTAATTATCCTCCTATTTTCATGATTTTGACATATCGAAAAACTGAAGTTTTAAAAGAAGTGGAATACTCATGTTATATTTCTATATGGCTAAGATAATGAGTAGAAATAAGATGTAAGAAGATATAACAATACCTATCTTTTATTCTTTTTATTCAGTATGCTGTCTTTTCACATTAAGTCACAAGTAAGAAAACACTACGTCCTTATTTACAATAAGCTAGGATTAGATAAGGTAGATTAGAATCACATAAACAGAAAACAGAAAACAGAAAACAGAAAACAATGAGCTTCGCTGAGAATAAAGAAATTTATAGTTGAGATCATTTAGTAGCAGTAGCTCACATTGCATCATGTACACGTATTAAAGAAATTGATTGTTTAATACATGTGTTTTACCAAAAAAAAAAAAAAAAAAAAAAAAAAAAAAAAAAAAAAAAACTATTTACACAGTTTTACTTATATACTCCTCTAAAGTTGGTTTCTTCACACATTTTGAATCAAGTGGCTTAACGCCCACTCCGCACCTCTATCCCACACTCTCAGCATCAACTCATGTAACACTTCACACTCAATCTGACGTCGCCGATCTCTTTTAGTGGTTGTCAATAGCTTTAAGCTCACATATGAAAATATCAGTAGTCTTTGATTGACTATAGGAATAGAAAAGTAGAGTTTTCTCTTTAGTGTGATTAGATTTTTGCACTTTTGGTGTAGCAGATTTTGAGTCACTATCGAGCAATTATCGGTCGGGGGTTAAGATCCGGGTGTGGAGTATAACAAATTTGTTGATATTCGGCTTGAAGTATTAGCTTGTTGAAGTCATCTTTACAACTGTTCGGCTCAAGCTTTGCACATTCAAGTTCAAGAAAACAAGGCGCGTGGAGAATGCTTTGGAAAAGTGTCTTTTAACTTTTAAGCATTGTTCTCCAATCCATAGCTCGTTCCAAAATTTAAAAGTCGAGCCGTCCCCCACTTTTCTTCTAAAAACAGAATGTAAGCTAATGTTTGCTCTAGATAAAGATTTGTGGAGGTTTGCTATGGATTTCCATGGGCTATAGGAAAGTCGTGAGTTATTAGATTCTAAGTCGAGACAACCATTTATCACATGGATAGAAATAATAATGTTTTTCCAAAGTGTATTTTGTTCCGAGTGAAAACGCCACCACCATTTACCCAACATAGCAAGATTGGAATCATGAAGACTACCAACTCGGGTTCCACAAAAAATACCGTAATTCGTATCCTACAAAGGTAAAAGAAAGACAATTGTACCTTATGAAAAGAAAAAGTAACACCTAGTTGTTCGACAAAAAAATATAGATTGGCGAAAACACCCTGACCTCGGGTGCCTTTTGGCACCGGCCATTGTCCACCCCACAAGAATAACTTCGAAAATACAACGACCCAACCACTGGACTAAGCATCCGGTGGTCGTAACACTTAGTTGTTATCATACAACGTAAAAAAAACAACCACTAACCCATGTATTAAAGTTGTACATTAGGTTAACACTCATTTTTAATTTATTAGGCTATCATCTTAATTATATTTTGTATTAGAGTTTATTTATCCATCTATGTGGGACAAAGTCAAAACTCATCTCCTTCTTCAAACTTTTGTCTACTACCTCACACAAACTCCTCATTTCAACCACAAGACCATAATGTCGTTGTTCGATTTCACCCTCGCCTATATGTACTCTCGTTACATTCCAACAAACTTGATCACCACTCACATTTTTTTTTTATAAATACAAACCAGAGCAAACATGAATCATGGCATATATATTTGGTAATATGAAGAACAAGCCAAAGATTCAAATAAGGTGATGAAAACAATATATATAGATGATTAGTGGTACATCCAGCCCCTCGTTAGTTTAAGGAAATGCACGGTCACAATAGTCATTGCAATGACTAAATCGATTTAAGGCAAATAGAAATTAAACAGTACAACTGAGTGGTATTGTAAGTTAGTTTAAGGATTTGTGGTTAGTTTTATGTCGTAGGTGTGGTACACTTTAATGTCCGACATTTATTATTTATAATATTTTCAATGTCCATCACTAGGTCTATGCATTCAAAACATAACACGTACTTGTCATGAGCCTTGGATTGTGTAAACAGTCATTTGTTTTTATAAAACATAACGTGTCGTTTAGCTTACATTCGTCATAACTAGATATATATGAAACGTATGAACACGTTATGTTTTTTGTAATTCAAAAGCTATATTACCGATTCGGATTATTCAATCGGTGTTGTCGTCTATGTATATATATTGGGCTTCGGTTTTTTTATTACCGATTCGGATTATTCACGACATCGAGCAAATTATGCGAGGTTTCTTGTGGTGTCAAGGGGAAATGAAGAAGGGTAAAGCAAATGTGGCGTGGAATATTGTGTGTCTCCCAAAACAAGAGGGTGGTCTAGGTATTAAAAGTCTTGAATCGGTTAATATTGCTTTAATGACTAAAAATCTATGGCATATTATTACTCGCAAAGACTCCCTTTGGGTTCGTTGGGTTTATTCATATAAATTGCAAGGTTGGAACCTTTGGAATGTGCCTCCCCGATCAGGAATGACATGGGGATGGAGGAAAATCCTTCATTTACGTGATCTAGTTAGGCCTTTCATATGGTCTGTTTTGGGTAATGGTATGAGAACCTCAGCTTGGTTTGATAATTGGTCTGAAACATGTCCTCTGATTTCGCATATTACCCCACGTCTTATTGCAAGCGAAGGCTTCTTGTTATCTAATGTAGTTTCTGATCTTATCATTGGTGGTAGCTGGGCGTGGCCTTTATCTTGGTATACTAGGGCTCCGGTTTTGTATAATTGTGTGGTTCCTGCTCTTAGTCATGATCGTGAAGACCGGTTAGTATGGAAAGATTTACATGGCAATGAGAAGCCGTTTTCTGTTCATGCTGTTTGGGACGTCATTCGGCCTAGAGGTGACGAAGTAGATTGGGCTGCTATCGTTTGGTTTCCTAACTGTATTCCTCGGCATGCTTTCCTAATGTGGCTTATCATGAGGAAGAGGTTAAAGACGCACGACATGTTGAGGCAAATAGACGTTGGTGACAACACCAACTTAAACTTGTTCTTGTGTCCTTTCTGCAAGCTGGTCTCGGACTCACATAACCATCTATTTTTTGAGTGCTCATTTCCTTCACAGGTATGGTCTTTTGTGCGATCTAGAGCTGGTATGGATGGCATAGGTCCTAGTTGGGACAATATTGTTGATTGGATCAAGCCTTTATCAACTAAAAGATCCGTTGTTAGTGTTGTTGCTCGTTTGGTGCTTGCTGCGACGGCTTATTATATTTGGCAGGAGAGAAACCTTCGCTTATTTCAGAATCAAAGTCGGACTGTGGCACAAGTGCGAGACATCATTGTTCACAATGTAAGATTAAAGTTGCTTACTTTTCGATTTAAAAAGACGAATTCAGTGGTTCTACTCTTGGACACTTGGAACGTTAGTGGTGTGTATGCGGAAGACCTTAACATCATAACGTAGAATGGTTCTTTCAGGCGTAGGTTCGGGCTTTTCGTTTCTATTTATTTCATGTCTTCGCCTTGTTTAGTTTCTTGATTTCGGTATGCCGTTTCATGTAGTTTCTTTACACATATGAGTGTGTTGTCCTTGTAAATCAATGCGGTTCTCAGCCGCATTCATGTACTTATCAGTTTTTTGAGTAATATATTTACCGGGGTAACAAGCCTTTTACCCAAAAAAAAAATTCAAAAGCTATATTGTAACTACATAATCAAACATCAATAAGTACAACTATGGAACATATGAATAAAACAATAAAACCTAAGGCTTTGGTTTTATTTGACAAAATCAAAGAAAACTAAAAAGATTCAAATGTTGATTAATAGATACCTTATAATATGATACTACTTGTTAAACCATAAAAAAAAGAAGTAAAGAATTTAAAAAAAATAAAAATAAAAATTAATTATATTATCTTGTTTGAAACCAAGTAACACATTTCAGTTAATATTTTTTGTAGGCCAAAAAAACTAGCTAACTCGGCTAGCTTATTCCATAATGGGATTCGTGATCTTGGTTACCTGTATATAAAAATAAATTCCAAACTAATTAAGTAGAAGCTAAAAAATCGTTTTAGAACAGGAAAAAGACTAAGTAAGTTGTTAATTTGTTCATTCTAAATGCATAATTGGAATTGACCGAAGAAATGGAAAAAAAAAAAATTAAGACGACAAAATAAATAACAAACAAGAAGTGAAGGCTTTAGTCTTTCTACATAAAAAAAGTGAATTATCTTGACTATGTACTCAAGTAATTTAAATAGCAAATCATTTAGTTCACATCCAAGATATTTCAATTTTTTTATACTTTCATAATCTTATTCATATAGTGATGTACAGTTTGCTCATGAATCCATGTGGGACAAAATCAAAAAACCAAAACTCTTTTCCCTACTTTAAACTTTTGTTTCAAGTGACATAACCACCTATTTTCTATCCTCACAACCTCATGTGCATACATACACCTCATTTCACCAACAATATCATCATTCCTCTTCACTCTACTCCATCTCCAATTTGTCGTACAATCTCTTAGCAACATCCCATCCAACACTATCGGTTTGCTCACTGAGCTTCACCTACTCTCAACACATTCCAACAAACTCACTCGTCACATTCCTTTGAACATTAATAAAAACAAATATAAATCATGACATTCATGGTATTATGATTATTGTTGTCTATATCTGTGTTTCTTGCTTCATCCATGTGAGACAAAGTCACATTTCTGTCTTGAAACTTTTATTTCAAGTCACAATCTCATTGCCTCACATACACATAAACATCTCATTTCAGTCACAATCTCATTGTTCCACTAATCTACTTCACTGTCTTCATCATTCCCTACGGACTCACCACCAAGCCAACTCAATCTAGACACCCACTCCTCACATTGATTCTCTCCGCGTATCCAACGAATAATTGACACTCGATTTGCACATGTCATGAGTTTTTATTACATTGTTACCACATATAACTAAACTTATTTATACTTGGAATAAGAGAGTTATATTTTGTGATCAAGCATATGTAAGTGACAATCCACGAACATAAAATTTGAGTAATACTCATAAAAAATTAGTAGCAGATATATTGCTTAAAATTTATAGTTTCTTAGATTCATCGTCCATTTGCCACTTGTTCTTCATAGTTAGATATCAAAAATGTAAATCATGCCATCCAATGACTTGTACTCAAATACCGAAGTACTACGTCTTTTTATTCATTAATCTAGATAATAATTAATTTTAAAAAATCGTAAAACAAATAATATAATAAAGTAGCATAAAAAAGAAAAGACAGTATCTAACACGAAAATGCCAAACCACACATTCGAGGTAGACACGAATCACACTATGCTATTGTCCTCATGTTTTCAATTATAAACCACTTTAATATTCTTTCATTTATCGATGTGGGACAATATCAAACTTCACTTCCTTCTTTATACGTAAAGCTTGTTAAAATATTATATTTGAAGTTAATAAAAGTGAACCTGTTAATGATAATCCAAGAATGAATAAAGCTACTTAGAAGCATAAGTTGTCATATAAAACTAAATTATTTAGTGGACAATTATACAACATATGATCACCATAAAAAACAACTTAACCCTACTAATTTCAAATATCAGTTTAAACAAGCAGCTTGATTCTTAGACGACACTTAACTTTTTATATTGCTTTTATGTCTTTTAAATTGCAGAAACAAATACACGTAAACATGAATGCAAGTGAACGAACAAGAAAACCACAAGACTATCTCGCCAAAACTACAAGACAATTTTCAATTTTGTAACTTACTGTTAAAAAATTGGTTAATGGTGTTATGATTATATTAGACAATCCATTTAAGCTGTTTTTATGATCACTTTCCAAATAAAGTTCAAAATAACTCTAAATATATAGAGATATATCAGTTTGATTTTGATAGAGAAACACATAACTTATTTGAAGTAACAATAAGGGGCGCTAACTTTTGATCTTTGCGTCTTGTCATGCTCGAAATGATATTAAGTCTACCTAGTATGCATCAGTATCTAACTATCTACTAACTCGTGTCTCACAAAAAATAGGTAAAAATACCGTAATTCATATCCCAAAGGTAAAAGTCTCCTGGTTTATCCTACAAAGTAAAAAAAACAAACTACTAACTCGTGTATTAGAGTAGTACATGAGTGTCTAGTTTGCTTACACCATTTATATCAATCCTTTCTTTATATATATTGCAATAGAGTTTGTTTATGTATCTATTTGGGACAAAGTAACAAAACAAAACTCTACTCCTTCAAGCTTTCATTTACTACCATGCACATCCACACTCTCGACTATACACACACAAATACCTCACTTCACCCACAAGGCTATAATCTCCTTGTTTAATTTCACCCTCTTCATCATCACAAATCAACCCGGCCAAACACCCATTTCTCACATTCATCTCATCCCTTTCACACTCTTCACGGCACACTATCACTATGCTCACTCCACTATATATGTGTACTCATTACATTCCAACAAACTCGATCACTTGTCGCATTCCTTTAAAAATATTAACAAAAGCATACGATGAATCGTGACATGTATGAAGAAGAAGCCAACATTTTAATAAGCTGATGAATACAACATATATATAAATCCAAACATGAATTTTACGAAATATCCAAGCTAGTTTAAGGAAATGCACGGCCACAATAGTCTTTGCAATGGCTATATCCGTTTGAGGCAAATATCGTTCCTCTAATTAACGAGATTTTCATGGTTAAAGAAGTGGAAGATTCATGATCAACATGCTCTTTCTAACCGCTAGAAATTAAACACCAGGTGGCTGAGCCGTGGGAGGCCAGCAGAGACTCGATTGCTTGCAAGGAAGGTAGTGGATGCTGGAAGAAGTTTTGAGCTATGACCAATGGATCGTGTTTTGGCCAGTATGTAACTAAGTTTTGACATTTACGAGTTACGACTCTTTAGATAGTGTTAGCATGGTGCATGTGGTACTTTTTCATTGTCCAATTGTAGATCACCGTTGGTTAAGCAACTATAGGTTCGTGCGAAGACAGAAGATCAGTGGGAACTTTTTCATCATTTGACTATTCTGAAAGTGTTGCTAATTTTTAGCTATTCTGAAAGTGTTGCTAATTTTTAGCTAGTGCAATACTTTGTGTGGAAAACTAGAAAGGGGGGTTGGATAGTTTTACCAATTTAAAACTTCCATTTAAATATTTAGATCGACTTATGTCAATCTATTTGGTTGTTTATGTTGGACGTTGATAGATAGATATATAAACGTGTAATGAAAGATAAAGAGTAAGAAACACATCACCACGACACAAGTATTTATAGTGGTTCGGCTACAAGGACACCTTCCTTGCCCTACTCCACTCCCCGAGTCACCTACTCGAGAGTTCATAAGCACTACACCAACTCCTTATGGCGGAGAAGCCTTCACAACGTCGCTTAACCTTTTTCCGGTACAAAGCTAAATACCGAGTTCCTTCACACCAAGGCGAACCACACCTAACACAACGTCGCCTACCCTTTATATGGTGCTAGGCTAACCACCGAGTTCTTTCACACCAAGGAGAACTAATCCTATCACAACGTCTCCTACCCTTTATTAGGTACTAGGCTAAGCACCTAGTTCCATTACTATGGAGGAACTACTACCCTTCACGACACAACACCTAATCTCAAGGAGATCTACTCCTTGTTACAGCACCATCAAGGATATCACCATCCTTGAAAATAAACAAATAATTATATGTATAAGGATGCACCTCATCGATTATACGACCTAGACATTCTTCCCAAATGCGACTTGATTTGATTCTTCGACATCCTTCACTAATGCCTTTGACACAACGCTTGGCACCCTTCACTAATGCCTTTGTCTTGACACCTTTAGCATTCTTTCATTAATGCTTTCATCTTGACACTTTCGGCATTCTTCACTAATGCCTTTAATCCAACATCTATGGAGAAAGGAAGAACTATCAACAAGAAAACCTTAGTTGTCTTGATGATGACGAAGCATGGCAACTCATGGACTTGAGCTTGCTCGTCTTCAAGAAGTGGTGATCTTGCCTTTAAGAGGAACCTAGAATATCACACAAAAACAAAAGACAAACTACATAGATCACTTGGATCTGAGGTTAGAGGGTTATAATACTTGGGGGAAGTATGTGTGTAAAGTGGTAAGTAGAAAGGAAGAAATGGCTCTCTATTTATAGAGAAAATTCTCTACTGTTCCCCGGATCCCACGGATCCCTACCACAAGGGATCCGGCTAGCACAAAGCCAGGGATCCGTGTAACGCTCCTCTTTACCCATGGGTATTTTTGGTTATGGGTCATGGGTCATGGGTTATGGGTTGATCCATGGTTTTCTTTCTAGATACAATGTATCTTAAGGATACAATGAACTTGGTTAAGTGGTATATATAAAACCATGGGTTATGGGTCAATACCATTTGCTAGTTTTTACCTATTTTAGTACATGCATATTTTTACCCATTTTAGTATACTTATTTTAAGTATATGCTAACCTAACATGTAAACACTAGTTGTTGTACATATGTATCTAAATCATAAAATCAGTTATACTTGTTTTAGTATTTTATGTGAAAACGTAAGTGTGTTAGGAAACTATTAACTCAAACCATTTACGTATTTTATTTGTTTCGTTAAAATGATTTTACGTTTGTTATCGACAAAACATTAGAAGATCGTAAAATATAAATAAACGTTTTTACGGCTTATTTGTATTAACAATCTCCCCCTTTTTGTTGATGACAAAACATAAAATTATTTTAAAGAAAACTAAAATTCGTAGCAAGTTTGAATTAGTAGTTTTTACTTTCTTCTACCCCTTTTTGTCGAAACAAAAAGTGTTAAAAGAAACTAACACAATTTTTATAAAAAAATATGTAAAAGAAAATGTAAAGAGAGCAAGTGACGGGAATGGCACTCGTCTTAACTCCCCCTTGACGAGTCCATCCCTTTGAAAGGGCGTCAAGGACATGACGTAAAATAAACTAAGTGTGTTTGCAATTATGTTTGCAAATGGTTCGTCTAAGTGACGAAAACTTGCTCCCCCTTGAAGATTTCAAAGTTGCAATGGGGTGACATGAAATATAGTCAAAAATCGGATTAAGTTGCAAATGTTTTTGCAATTTCGTTTGACACAAAGCTCCCCCTAGCTTTATGGTGTCAAAATCTTCATGTGTTATTTTGAAAATCTACAAAGTAAAGGTTAAAAAACAAGAGTATAGTGCATAATTTCCTGCAAATAAAACTCAAGTTAGTAGAGATTTGTGCTTCTGATTCACGGATCCCGCGGTTCCCTTCTTGGAGGGATCCGTCTAGTCATTTTGTAGGGATCCGGCTGTCTATTGACAGTTTCTTCAGCAATGAGAGTGTTTCAATCAATGCTAACGAATATGTGAAGTAGTATATGATATATCAAGCACAACACATAAAGCACATAACAATTATGGCATGTAGATATTCATTCAATAAAAAACAAGAGATGATCAACCAAATCTCTAAAACTAAAAGAATGAACTAGCCATACAAGTGCTACTAATGCTAATGAGTTACCCAAACTCTAGATTCAACTAAAAGCTTAATGATGATCAAGGATGAGATGAGTTTTCCTAAACATTCTAAGTTTGAGCTTGTGACTATGATGCTCATTGTAGTTTAGGCTTGTTGACCTCTTCGAAACGTTCGAGGAGGTGATAAAACATGAAACGTTGCTCTTCACGTAGTTCATGTATCAACCTTTTAGCATGTTTACAATGACAGTAATCCTTGTCATGGTTTTGAATTTCTTGAAGTGGAAGTTCAAGTGAAGTGGGTTGAGGATCTTCAAATGAAGGAGGAATTGGTGGAGGCTCGTTAAGTGATGGCTCTATAATGTTTGAGGGTGGAGGTAAAGAGGAATCAACTTCCATGTGGTCGGGTGGTTGCCTTTGATGTCTTCTCATAATCCAAAATGGACTATTGGGGGGAATGAGAGAGTTTGATATTGGATCAAGTGTTGATTCAATATTTTGATTTTGTTGCCCAAACTTTTCAAGTTAGTTTGTTGGTAGTGGTGGAGGGTGAGATGGCCAAGGAGGTAAGTCTTCTACATTGTGAGAATGTGGAGATGATTGTGAGGTTGCTCTAGGCACCAATGATGTTGGTTGAGTTGTGGAGGGTATGTTTGGTTTGGTAGAGTTTGGTGATGAAGTCCTAGTGGGAACTATTTTATTGGGGATTAGTTTGATTGGTTTCCTTGGTGTAGGAGAAATCCTAGCATTAGTGGACTTAACCGGAGATGATTTGGTTGAGGAAACTTCGTGTATGATCCTAGCAAGTTTCTTGGGTGGTTCTTGAGTGGATGAGTTAGCACTAGGAGCCTTTCTCATGATGAAATGACTAAGGGAGATGGTTGCAATTGCTGATAATTGTGTTTGTGTTTGATGACTAAAGTGTTCTTAGCAATATGGCTTATAAAGGGAAGAGCTTGGCAAGTGCATTTAAGACTTAATCCACTAATGTTCTTGGAAATGTGATGATTAACATGCACAAGGTTGAAGTTCAGAATTTCACTGATCTAGGAACTCATTTAAGATGAGATAGAGTGTTTGAGTTAGGAAGATGAGTTGAAATGATTGTTTTAACAATGTTAGACATAAACTGTCACCCGGATCCCACGGTTCCCTCCTTGGAGGGATCCGGCTAGGCTAATCCTAGGGATCCGGCTCTCAGCAGTTATGACAGGTTTGAAATGAGGTTTCTAGGAACTAAAGCCTATCTCATTTTGAGTGTTTCAGTTCTCCTAATTGTTTTAGGATGAGAGGGTACTTGAATGATCAAAGGTAATAAGTGTTATAGCAAATGATTGCTTCTTATGGAAAGGAGATGGGACAAGATGACTACCAATGGATGTCCAAGGATAACATTAAGAGTTTTGGTGGTGTCAAGTCATAATAAATGATCCTAGTGATCAGATTTAAGCTTGAGGTGAAATTTGAAAAATTCTTAAAAAATCACAAGAATTGAAATACTAATTTTTGTCCTACTTTGAGATAAAAATGATTAAAAACAATTTCCTAAAATTGTTTAATTTGTCCACTTAAGTGTTTTGAAAGATGAGAAACAGTTTGTGAGTATTGAAGCGGAAATATGGTGAATTTTGATGTGTTTATAAATCAAGAGGCATTTTGACTAAGATCTTTAGTAAGCCTTTAGTGAGTCTAAGACTTTCTCATCCTTGAAGTGGTTCTAGTTGGATTCTAAAATCATATGCTTAGCTAATGTGATGTTATCTAGAAAGTTATATTGATGCAAGGAATGTTGTATTGTTGATTTGATGTCACGGATCCCACGGTTCCCTCAAGGGAGGGATCCGGCTAGGCTAATCCTAGGGATCCGGCATCTGCAGATCAGGATCTTCACAGAAATGATGTGCAGATTTTGCACACTAATAAATCTATAAATAAAGCAATTGGAACAAGCATGTCATCACAAAACACCACTTATAAAAGCATGCTAAAGTAACAATATTCAAATTACCATAAACCAAAAGTGCTAAAACGTAATCATCCAAACATAAAATAAAGGAAAATAAGCACATTCCTATTGTCTCTTTCGTCAATCATTTCTTTTCCGTTTTGACGGCTTAGTGAAGTTGTAAGCGAGGTTTTGAATCATGCCCCTTAATTGTTTAAATTCCGCGGTCTCGTTTGGAATGGTTGGAAGTTGTTCGTAGTATTCAAAGGGTTCCAATTTGATGTTGGCTATGGGGTCGACGTCTTCCTCATCTTCATATTCTTCTTCTTCACCGGCCGAGGAGTCCGATAGAGCTTCAGGTTTCTTTCCATTGACCATGAACCGTTTAGGGGGTTGTTTGGTAAGAGGTACCATGACGTGATCGGAAAGGTAATGATCATCGTTGATAGGAGATGGTTGCAATGCACCAACATACTTACAAAGTCGTGTTAGGAGCATACCATACGGAAGTACCATGTTGGAAGCTTTGAATACCCCAGCCATTCTCCTTACCATGTAATAGGCAAGATTAAATGGCCTTTGGTGGGTAAGACAATAGATCATTTGCACAAGACATGCGTTTGGATGATCTTTGTTTCCAACTAGGCTAATGACATTTTCCCTAAGGATTTCTTCCCATTTTCTAAACATGGGATGCATTTCGAAAAGTTCCATTTGAAAGTGATCAAAGTGAATGAGCTTTTTGTTACGGTTGTAACGGGATTGGTCGGTCCTAACTTTGAAGACAATATCTCTACTGGTTTCGGGATCGTCGAGAGGAGTGTTATAAAGAGGATTAGGATCAAGTGCAAGGTTTTGAGCGTTAATTGCCCAATCTTGAGAGTACATACAAATACCTTCACAAGGAATGCGAAGAATTTGAGCAAAGGTGTTGAGAGGAAGAATAAAGTTTTGTTTGTTGATGATGAAGGCGATTGAGATGCTATTATCGGTGTTTCTAATGATCCTAAAGCTTTTGTAAAATTCAAAAATGAAGACCGGACAAATTTGTTCATCTATGTCAAGGAGACAATCAAAGTTGATTGTCAAGAAAACTTGATGAATGTCGGTATCTTCAAGGAAACATTCCTTGACTGCACGACCTTCATGGATAAGTCATTTTACAAGGCTTTTGAATATTTTACGACCTGTTTTGGTCAATCCCTTTTTACGATAGTAATGAGTAAGGTAATGAACAGTGTCATGATGATCTTGTTGAGTAGCTTTGGGCATGGTTGGTCCTAAAAATACATATTTTCCAATTAGGTAAAATTAGTTGGGATGGGTTTATGGTTTTGATTTGTATTAACAATGTTGTGAACACAATGTGATTTTGTTAAAAACCCCTTTTTCATGATTAATTTGAAAAATCCTAATTAAATTAATTGATTAGAAATTAAGAAACCATAAACCCTAGGATGAGGATGATGAAAATTAGAACATGTTAATGTAATTACTTACAATGGTGTTCTAGGAAGGAATACTTGAAAGTATGGAAGCCAATGAGGATGAATTATGTAGCTTAGTCGTTTTTGTGTTATGTGAATAGAGGGAAAAAGATTAGTGGTGAGTTTTTGAAAGCGTATAGATGAGTACTGTTCCACGGTTCTCCCGGATCTCTTGTATTTGGGATCCGGCTAGTACAACTAGAGGGATCCGGCTACTGTGGACAAAAAAGGGTTGTTTGGCATTATTTTTGTAGTAGACTTATAACTAGCAAAAAAATAGTTTGGAAGTATTAGATGAGGATTGTTTATGGATGACGGGTTTTGATGAATCACATATCGAGGGTTCATATGTGACAATGGCGTTAGTTTGACGAATCAAGAGGAATACTATTCCTGATGATGAAAAAATACGGAGAAGTGACGAAAGAGACTTCTTATGATGCCAGTAATTTTTAAACAAAGAAAACTATGAAATAAATTAAACTCATGTAACCTATCTAATGAAAAGTAAAACCTACCTCTATGCTTCTTGGTTTGGCGTAATACTAAAAATACTTCATGAGCTTTTAAAGTAATCATTTGTACTTGGTGTACGTAAGTAGTGATTACTTTTTAGATCCTTCCTTAAATGTTGACTTCATTATTCTTTGCATAGAGATGAAAATTTTTGGAGATATTCTAGCATGGAGATTTCTTAAAAAGAAATTGTTAGAATGATCTATCAATGTCCAACAAAATAATTTAAAAGAAATATGACCCTTAAAAAAATCCTTCTTTGTAGTTTTCAAACATACACGGATCGTATCAAGTCTTTAAGGTACAACATACTTTAAAAAACTTGGTAACGAAGCTCTGATGCCAATTGTGGAAAACTAGAAGGGGGGTTGAATAGTTTTACCGATTTAAAACTTCCTTTTAAATATTTGGATCGACTTATGTCAATCTATTTGGTTGTTTATGTTAGACGTTAATAGATAGATATATAAACGTGTAATGAAAGATAAAGAGTAAGAAACACATCACCACGACACAAGTATTTATAGTGGTTCGGCTACAAGGACACCTTCCTTGCCCTACTCCACTCCCCGAGTCACCTACTCGAGAGTTCGTAAGTACTACACCAACTCCTTATGGCGGAGAAGCCTTCTCAACGTCGCTTAACCTTTTTCCGGTACAAAGCTAAATACCGAGTTCCTTCACACCAAGGCGAACCACACCTAACACAACGTCGCCTACCCTTTATACGGTGCTAGGCTAACCACCGAGTTCTTTCACACCAAGGAGAACTAATCCTATCACAACGTCGCCTACCCTTTATTAGGTACTAGGCTAAGCACCTAGTTCCATTACTATGGAGGAACTACTACCCTTCACGACACAACACCTAATCTCAAGGAGATCTACTCCTTGTTACAACACCATCAAGGATATCACCATCCTTGGAAATAAACAAATACTTATATGTATAACGATGCACCTCATCGATTATACGACCTAGGCATTCTTCCCAAATGGGACTTGATTTGATTCTTCGGCATCCTTCACTAATGCCTTTGACACAACGCTTGGCACCCTTCACTAATGCCTTCGTCTTGACACCTTTAGCATTCTTTCACTAATGCTTTCATCTTGACACTTTCGGCATTCTTCACTAATGCCTTCAATCCAACATCTATGGAGAAAGGAAGAACTATCGACAAGAGAACCTTAGTTGTCTTGATGATGACGAAGCATGGCAACTCATGGACTTGAGCTTGCTCGTCTTCAAGAAGTGGTGATCTTGCCTTTAAGAGGAACCTAGAAGATCACACAAAAACAAAAGACAAACTATATAGATCACTTGGATTTGAGGTTAGAGGGTTATAATACTTGGGGGAAGTATGTGTGTAAAGTGGTAAGTAGAAAGGAAGAAATGGCTCTCTATTTATAGAGAAAATTCTCTACTGTTCCCCGGATCCCACGGATCCCTACCACAAGGGATCCGGCTAGCACAAAGCCAGGGATCCGTGGAACGCTCCTCTTTACCCATGGGTATTTTTGGTTATGGGTCATGGGTCATGGGTTATGGGTTATGGGTTGATTCATGGTTTTCTTTCTAGATACAATGTATCTTAAGGATACAATGAACTTGGTTAAGTGATATATATAAAACCATGGGTTATGGGTCAATACCTGATGGATCTGGGACACTCTCCTTGTGTCAATGATATTTTTTATAATATTATCAAGCAAGCGGAATTTACTTAAGTAATACTTAGAAGACGAATTATATGATGTAATGAGAATGAACACAAGTTAACACAAAACTCAAGCTCCAATATTATTAATGAAATAATACGAGTGATCTTAGTATCACTAGGGTTACACCTCGAAGCTTTCGTAGGTAAAACTAATGTGTAAACATACGTACCTAAGACAATGACCTAGGATCTCCTTTTATACAACAAGGAGTCCTTTACAAGATAAGTATAAAGCTAACATTATAGAATATACACACAATCTATTCTATACTTATCTAGACGAGTTTAACTAAACTTAAACTAATAGCAGTGGTAATAATGAACTGGCAGTGGGAATACGTTTCCACTGCTAGTGTTAATCCAAGCAGTGTAAACCACAACTATCCGTAGTAACAAATTATTCCCAACAATCCTCCCCTAAACTTATGATTTCTCTGCAAATCAATAAGTTTCTTCAATATGCATTATCTCCAAGGATTTGGGGAATTCAACCAAACACTTCACTTCTTCTCTCTTAACTTTTGTATAGCTCTTGAACACTGATCTTGAATCCTTTGTAACAATGCTCTGACCTTCTCATTGTCTTCATTGACTCTTATATGTAAGGTTAACATTACTCTAAGAGCTCCAGCTCTAAGTGGATATTCTTTCTCAGCAAGCATGAAAAAATCTTCTCCATTAGCTATAGAAACATGATGAACTTCACATGAATCATAATAAAACCATTTAGTACCAAAACATGTGAATAAGGTTTTCCAGTAGTCATCATCAGCATTTGGTTCATAAAGCCTTCTAAGATTCACCCATAACTGCATCTCCTTAGTACCTTTGAGATTTTGACTATTAAACCTTTCTTGAACTAACCTCCATAGAGTATCAAGGTCATCTCTATCAAAAACTTTAATGAGATCTTCAAATGTAATGAATGATGAAGTTTCACCACCTAGCCTTGTGATCTTCCATGTTGGAGCAAAATTGTTAGCAGTGTAAACTTCCCAATCAATAATAGGATGGCGAATTTGCAGTGGTTCTGGATTAAAGTCTCTGACTTCAATCACAATCATTCCAGTCATCTGTTCTTCAGTAAACTTCTCAGTAGGAATCTCCTTCTCAGTAGACTTTGTAGAATCTTCATCAACCTTAGTCTTCTTAACAGTTTGAGAATCACTAACTTTGGCCTTTCTCTTCAATCTAGGAATTCTTTTTTCTTCTTCTTCAGAACCCATTGGAATAAAAGATTTATCTTGTTTTACAGTTCTGTAGTAAGCCCTTTCAACTTGATCATCAGACATTCTTTTAAATTGATGCTTTTTCCAGTTACCAACATGACAACAATAAGTCTTCATATATGCAAGTATTTGTGCCTTGGTTGGTTGTCTTGGTTTCTTCTGACCCTTTTTTACTGAAATAATCACATCATCAAGTGCTTGATTGTTCTTCATCATAATAAAATCCTTCAACTGAGCTGTTCTTTGTTCCTCAGTTAAGGATGCATCAGCAACAAGGTCAATTGCCTTTTTCTTGATTTCAAAATTATTAGCAATCAAGAATTAAATATCTTCTTCAGTAGGAACATAACCAAACTCTGGAGCTTTCTTTTTCATAACGGTAGGTTGGACAGTGAAAATTGAATTAGTATCTTCCATTCTATCCAATCTTTTAGCTTCTAAAAAGCTTGCAACTTCTATTTCTTTCAATCTTTTCTTTTCAGCAAATTTCTCAGCAATTTGATCTTCTGATATCTTCTTAGCAAGTTCTCTATCATGATCAATTTGAACTTGTCTTTTCATTGAAATCTTACTTTTAGATTGCTGTACATCTTCCATAACTGCTTTACCCTTTTCTGTCTTCAAAGTATCAAATTCTTCACTTGCAATGACAAGAATTGGCTCTGCAGTGGAAATATCATCAGCGGTAAAATCAATTGTAGTTTGGAAAATGTCTTGATCTTCAAGTTGCTCTCTATGAGTATCAAATTCCTTTGTTCCTTTACTTATATCTCCTTCATCTTCAAAATCAATTTTCCTCCCCTCAGTGTCAGCACCTGTTTTCCTCCCCTGTTTGGGTGAATTACCCAAATCATTATCAACTGAGTCACCATTAGTAGGTGAGGATGAAGATGAAATCACCATCTTTGCAGTCTTCATGTGCTTTTTCAACCTCTGCACCTCCTCCTTTAATGCCTGAATCTCTGTCTGTAACAGTTGAACATCCTTGACATGCTGCTTCTTGATTTAAGCCAAAGACTTCTGTAGAGATCCAACCTGCTTTGCTAACTTGGTACACAAAACCTTCAATTCCAATAGGTTCCCACTATCCTCATCACTTCCAACTGTGTTACCTGTTGGTAGAGGTGAATCATGGGACACAGGTTTAGAGTCCTCCCTAGATGGACTAGGTTGAAGTCTAGAACCACCACTGCTTGTTCCTAGACCATAAGGTTCAGAAACTTACCGTGTTGTCATGAGAAGAGTTGACTGTTTAGGCCTTCTCTCATAGGTTCTTGAAACTGGTGGGGTATAATCAATGTTTGGAATATTAATTATGGGTGTGTTTTGTGCAGTAGAAATTTTAGCAAGCATTTGGGGTAGAAGAGGTGTAACAATCATATTGCCATCTTTGTTCAAATTTTGAAAAAATTTAGGCTTTAGGCAACTGATTGGATAAACATTGATATGAGGTTGCAGTTGAAACATATTAAGCACTGCTTGCACAAACCTTGGATACATTAAAAATTTTGTTTTACTCTGTACATTGCCCTTCATACTTGTAAAAATATAATTTGACCAATTAAAAATCCTATCAGTAACAAGACAAACCAAAGGGTAAGCCATGGTCGAACTAAATTGCTCATAAGATGTCTTCTTTGGACTGAGACAATGCAACAGAGTATGAATCAAAAATCTCCATTGGGGAAAAAAACCACTCTTTTTGAAAGTAGCCTTTTTGTCAGTGTTATCATACCCCATGGATGATAAAGTATCATGAATTTCAGGCATAGGTAACGAGATGAGACCATTGAGATCACCCAAGTGAAGTACTCTCCTCAAGGATGCCTCAGTAACATCTATAGTTACCCCATCCACAGTGGCTCTTAGAGCATCCACTGTTTCATGTGTATCTCCAATCTCAAGTGTTATGGACTTAGCAGTAGCCCAAAACTGTTTGATTTGAGAGATATAGATTGTGGGTTTTAAAAGCAAAGCATACCTTATATGTGTGGTATTGAGAAAGTCCACAATCTCATGAAAAACAGGGCCACTCTTCTCGTTAGACTTTTGTAAGTAGGCCACTAGGTTGTGCTCATCTGCAAAGTTCAAAAATGCCATAGAAAGTTTTGATGAAAAAGATTATTATGTCAGTAAGAATTGAAGAAATAACTAGCCAATTGAGATAAAAAGATATGTATAGGGTTAGGGTTTAGAATTGATGCGCAAGAAAAATTATCTTTTAGAAAGTATTATAAGATGGAAAGAAGATAATTTCCTTAAATATTTTAACCCTATATATAACAAACAGTGGTAACTTTCAACGGCTAGTAAAAAATTTGTTACTGACACAATCAGTTATAACGGCTAGAACTACAGTGGTAAAATAACACTGTCAGTGGAAACTGTGAACTAGTAGTGTTAATTTTTCACAAAAATTTCAAAGAGCAGTGGTAAAGATAATCATTTAAAAACTAAACTGCTCTTATCATAGTTTTTAGCAAACAACCAGCTATCAATGGATTTGATATGTCTTTATCATGAGCCGTTTGCTATGGACTAGCCAACTCTTAATCATAAAGAATATGGTGAGTTGATAACCATATAGTTTTTGGTAAACTATCAACCATAAACGGATTTGTCAAGTCTTTACCAGTAGCCGTTTGCTCTGGACTTGTTGATTCTTATGTGTATTAGACATGGTGAATCAATAACCATTTATTGTGTATCTCAGATATACATCTTTTAACTCCAACTCCTCATCAAAACTGATATACAAACTTGAAAAAGATGAGAATAACCAACTTGATACTAACCACAGTTACCTTTAACCAAACTATTACCCAAGCAAAATATCTTCCAAAGTCAGCTCAATACTATCTATATTTACTCCTTTACCTACCAAAATAAGAAAAATGTAAAAATCTTCATTAAATAACCCTTCAACCGACTTTGGCTATATAAGGAGGCTTGGCTTCAGATAAACTTCATCAATTTTTCATTCAAACACAATATCCCTAAAATCATAAGCATGAGCAATCCTTCCAATACTATCAACATCTCTTCTGATTCAGAAGAAGAGTATGTAATCGAATCAGAATCATCTTCAGAAGCATCAGGATGGTTTGGATACTTCCCACCAGGGGCTGGCTCTTCATCAAAAAGATATACCAAAGAAACTGCTAAGCGAAAGCCTGCAGCTAAGCCTGCAAAATCTCTTGAGTTCTACTCCGATTTATCAGATGATGATGATGCAAATGATGAAACCTATTCCATGGCAAAAGAGTTGCCAAAAGCTCTTTCAAGAGCACTGAAAACAGCTATCTCCAATATGAAGCAGATATCCCTCCCAACAAGACCTGCAATGCTACCAAAGCCTCCTCCACAGGTTCTTGGGCTTCCATGTCCAAGAATGCAGTCCACTTTTCAGAACAAAAGGAAGAGGGCACCAAGAAACAAGCATGACTACGTGGGCAAAGGCAAGAAGCCAATGGAGTAGCTGAAGTTAGATTAAGAATATGCTAGGTTGCAGTCTTTTGTGTTTGAATGATAGTGAGAACTGTTACTGTGTAATGAATGACATAATAATAATGAAGTTTCTTTGTTTTTCCTTTTTCCACTGAAAGCATGTTACCACTGGTTGCGATAGAGTTCCCACTGTAACTTAATGTCAGCAAAATCATCAGTGGATAATTTAGATAGAATCTAAACAACCTAGAACAACGATTCACCAAAGAGTAACAATTTAATTGTAAACAAAGAATTCTTCAAACTGCAAATCACTAATCATAAACCAAATACTTGAATCACAGTTGCGTTGGCAATGGCTAATATATTGAAAGAATTAAGCATAGCAGTGGTTATACTCAATAAAGTCAACACATGAGCACTGATACACTTTCTGAGAGCACAGTACTCCAATTTACTTCTCAACTACTTGCACCTTCCCCTCATTAACTTCTTGAATCCAATTTAACATATAATAAACAAACCATTTAACACAAATAACTCAAATCACATACTCCAAAACATTTACCTTCAAAGATCATTACTTCAGCAACACCATGAGTCAATCAAGTCCAATCAATCTTTCTTCTAGCAGTTCATCTGATAGTTCCTGGGATGATTTTGTTTTGAAAAACCCTGGGAGAGTTGAAAAGGAAGAGTATGAGAAGGTTGTATCCAGGAAGAGGAAGCATGCACTTGCTCTTTCAAATCCTTTTTCTGTTGGACCTTCATCATTACAAGCAGAGCCTCAAGATGCAATAATCAAAGAGGATAGCTCATAAATCAGCTCCTATATATCTCCATATGTTTCAGATGATGAGACCTCTGGAAGAGTCCTAAGTATTCCTCCTCTTGCAGCAATAGCACCTTCTGAAGAACTGCAAACATCACATTCACTACCATTTCTACCAGCACCACCAACAACAGTTCCTTCATCATCCTCACCACCTACTGGTATAGTGGTGATGGGTTTAGCATGTCCAAGAGTGTATGACTGGATCAACATGCGTGGAGCTCCTAAGGTGATGCCAAGCTGGGGCTTTCCCAAGAAACCATAAGGGATTGATGATGGGTAGAAAGGGGATGGGTTGATTGTGGTTGTTTTCAGTTGATGTAGTAATGTTTGTGCTCTGTACCTCATGGATGTAATTTTACTGCACTTTCAGTGCAGTTTTGTAATAAAAATAATAATCCATGTTTTCTTTTATCATTAGTGTTCCTGCATCACACATCTCAATCCACTAACTTCATTAACAAAAACTGACAGACAGTCCATTAGTATGCAAAAGATCAAAAAGAAGGACTTGTTGCCAGTCATGTGCATTGAACACCCATAATATGTATATCCTTGATATGATCTTTTTATCCTTGGATGTTCCTGCACATATGAGTAAAGAGTTAGTTTCTTTTGGGGATCCAAGCCATGATTGACTTGGATCTGCCTCGTGTATCAATATAGTTAAATCTATCAAAGGTCATTGATACACCATTGGGATTGGTTGTAGTGGTGTTTCCTTTAGGTTTCCATTCCCAACGTGCTGAGGCCTTCACAGCATTGCCCATGTTTCCCCTTTTCATATTAAGAACCCTTGCAGTGGTAACTTTTGTATGAGCAGTGGTAACTGCTGGTTTCTTTTTAGGTACCCACTTTTGATTATTATAAACCCTTTTAGCATGAAAGGTCCTTTTTCCTGTTTGTGCAGATTTTGCAAAAGTTGTTTTGTAATTTGCACTTTTAACAGGTGACTTAGGGTGAGCAGTGTTAACAGTTTTTGCAGTGGCAAATGTTTTGAAGCCACTTCTAAGTTGAACTGCTCTTGGGACCATGTTGCAATTTGAACTAGGGTGTACATAATGTTGATTTCTGTTGGACTCCACCCTTTTCTTCCCATAGACTTCCCTTCTCCCAACATGATAGTCACAATTAGCATGTAAATGATCAAAACTACCAAAGATATAGCATGCCTTATTGTTCATAACAAAATCATTACCTAGTTGTTGAGATTTAACATGATTCCAACTCCTCTGGTTACCCCTAGGAGCTGTAGGCTTGTTCCTATACATCTCAGCATACTTTTACAGTTGATCTAGGTTTATTAACAGGTTTCCTAGGTTCCTCTGTAACAGTATCAGCAACTTTTGGGAGAGAAGTCTCTACTTTCTTTTTATCAGTTTCATCAACAGCTGATGAGTCACTATCACTCTCAAACACATCATTTTCTAGCTTACTCTCTTCCTCACTCTTTACAACTGTTTCCTTTAAAGGACCATATTCTCTTTCAAGATCCTTAAAATCTTCTATGCCAGTATGAGCTAAATCTATACCTGGAGGTGATGGAACACCTCTTAGTGTTGGTGGTACTGTATTATAACCCATACCAGACTTAGCTTTATTGTATATTTGAGCATTCCAAATTTTATCAATTTGCTTAGACTGATAATAACATGTGTCTAAAGTTAAATTGAGATTTTCAGTTTTCTGCTTAAGTTTATCAAGTTCCTTTTGGTATGCCTCATTCACAGCTGTAGTAAACTCTATCTCTCTTCTAATAAGAATCATATCATCATTATATTTTGCCTCGTTAGCCTGATAATGCTCTATTTGCTTTTCTAAAACTGCCATAGCTCTCTTAAGATTAGCCACAGTATAATTAGCATTATATAACTCTTGTCTTTCATTTGAGTATAAATTATTAAGCCTTTCAACTTCTTTAGCAGCCCTACAAGTTTTAGAACAGCTATCAAAGTTTTGTACCTCAGAATCAGAAAAAGCCATAAGAGCAACTTCAGCAGAAACAAGAGCAGCATCTGTGTGTTCTTCTTCAAGATCATCAGCCATGAAACTCCAATCATAGCTCACGCCATCAATAGCCAACATTGCCTTAGGTTCTTCCACAGTTGGTCCCTTCTTTTGCTTGTACCATGTAGACCTGTTGTCCTTGGCCTTTGGTCTTCTACATTCTCTAGCAAAATGTCCAAACTTGTGGCAGTTAAAGCACTCCACTTTTTTCTTATCAAAGCCTGCAGTATCATCACCATTAATGTGGATAGGTTTTCCAGTCTTCTTGTAGAATTTCCTAGCCCTCATGCTAAGAAGAGCTATCAGCCATTTTATGTCTTCATGAGTTAAGAGAGAGCCATCAACTTGTGTGGAGATAAAAGCATAAAAGGTAGGATCTCCAATACTAGCAGCCTTCTTCTTTGATCCTGTAGTGGCAATATTCACATTGCCAGTGGAAACTTTAGAACCTACAGTGGCAATATCATCATCACTTTCATCATCAGAAACATCACTGTCAACAGAGGTTGACAACAATGCCAAGCCACTAGAGCTTGTACCAAGTTTCCCTGCCTTCTTTAACCTTTGCTCAATTAATTTGAAGTTGTTGTAAAGATCATTGAGCTTCATTGTTTCAATGTCTGATTTGTTTTCCCAAACAGTGACATTTGTTTGAAACTCTGAAGGTAAACTTCTTAGAAACTTTAAATTGAGGTCTTCCTTTTCTACCTCAATGCCAAACATAGTTAGCTGTGTAACAATCTTCTGAAGCTTGGTAAAAATGCTATCAAGTGAGTCATTGCTTGAAGCAGTGAAGTTTTCATAGCTTTGCCTCAACAATGTCTTTTGAGTCTTCTTAGTAGCATCATTACCACCAAACACTGAGCAAATTTCTTCAAATAATTCTTTAGCAGTCTTAAACTTGCTGAATGCAATGATCTGATCTCTGGGAAGAGTCATCAGCAATAGACTTCTAGCCTTAAGATCATTCTTCCTCATTGCCTTTTCAACATTGGATTCAGGCACCGAAACTTTCACAACATCTGTTTCTCCAACCTTCACAGTACTAGTCACGGGCTTGAAAGAATCACCAAGTTGAATGATCTCCCATTGAGCATAGTCCTGTATGAGGAAGTATTGCTCAATCAATATCCTCCACATCTCAAACTCATTAAGCTTAAGCTTAGGAAGTCTGGGTGTAGAAGAAGAGTTTGATTGGTTATTTTCCATCTCCATTGAACTGAGTGAGTGAGTTAAGCAAATTCTTTAGATCTTCTAAAACAAAATACCAGAACTTGTTGCTCTGATACCACTTGATGGATCTGGGACACTCTCCTTGTGTCAATGATATTTTGTATAATATTATCAAGCAAGCGGAATTTACTTAAGTAATACTTAGAAGACGAATTATATGATGTAATGAGAATGAACACAAGTTAACACAAAACTCAAGCTCCAATACTATTAATGAAATAATACGAGTGATCTTAGTATCACTAGGGTTACACCTTGAAGCTTTCGTAGGTAAAACTAATGTGTAAACATACGTACCTAAGACAATGACCTAGGATCTCCTTTTATACAACAAGGAGTCCTTTACAAGATAAGTATATAGCTAACATTATAGAATATACACACAATCTATTCTATACTTATCTAGACGAGTTTAACTAAACTTAAACTAATAGCAGTGGTAATAATGAACTGGCAGTAGGAATACGTTTCCACTGCTAGTGTTAATCCAAGCAGTGTAAACCACAACTATCCGTAGTAACAAATTATTCCCAACAATACCATTTGCTAGTTTTTACCCATTTTAGTATATACATGTTTTTACCCATTTTAGTATACTTAGTTTAAGTATATGCTAACCCAATATGTAAACACTAGTTGTTGTACATATGTATCTAAATCATAAAATCACTTATACTTGTTTTAGTGTTTTATGTGAAAACGTAAGTGTGTTAGGAAACTATTAACTCAAACCATTTACGTATTTTATTTGTGTCGTTAAAATGATTTTACGTTTGTTATCGACAAAACATTAGAAGATCGTAAAATATAAATAAACGTTTTTACGGCTTATTTGTATTAACACTTTGTAATGCAATACTTCTTAAACTCATACGCAATGAAATGCACACATTAATAATAATAAAAAATGGTAAAACTAATAATCACATAGAAAAAAAATAATAAAAAACTAGCTAGTCCCTTTCTGTTTATAATGGTAAAACAAATAATCACAAAAAAATTTCAATGAAATGCACATATTAAGAAATTTTAAGAGTAAATGCATGCATTTCACTAAACTATTTTAATTATACTCTCATAATGCTATTCATATATTGCTCCAAAGTTTACAAAATCATCGATGCGGGACAATTACAAAGCCAAAACTCATTCCACCTTCATGCCTTCTTCAAGCTTTTGTTTCAAAATTTACTTAACGACCACATCTCCACCTTCACTTACCCACATACGCACAACACTATCATTATTCGTCATCACTATCTTCATCATCTACATATTGCACCAAGTCACAACCGAATCAACTGGAACACATCATAGTCACTTCGCACATGGATTGGCGTCACATGTAACATCACCATCCCACTGAACACTGTTAAACTCACCGGTCACATTCCTCTAAATATATTAGCAACCATGAATTGCAATGTACCATCATACGAAGAACAAGCCAAATATTCAAATAAAGTGATCATATATAAATGTTTAGTGGTACTTCGCTTGCTATACGTCGAGTCGACCATATCTTTCAAAAGGCAAATTAAAACGTACATTTATGAAATATTCAAGTGAGTTTGAGGTAACTAGAAACAATACTTATGAGTCGCATATATAGATTGTGGCTGTTATAATAATGAGTTTTTCAATGTCCAATCACATTGAAACTAAAATGACTTTGATACTCTAAACTCTTATATATACTTAGTTTTATGCGCAAAAAAAAATAGCATGAGATATATATAGCCGTTACATAAAATGTACATTCATATGTATAAGTATTGGTGTTCATTGTTCCTTCCTAATGAAAGTGAGAGACCATTGTAGTATTATTAGAGTTGCAAAATCGACCTTAGCTTTTTCGGGTTATGCAAATATATGTTGGGTGAAAGGCTAAAGAGTGGGGAGTGGTGTTATCTCTTTCTTCAGCTTAACATCTATTTAACGTGATAACAACAAAATCAAGTTCATTTTATATTTTTTTTATCACTATTTTTGTGGTCTTGTAATTAACTAATTATACAATAGTGACATTTGACTAATAATTCAAACATGTGATAATCGGGGAATTCGTCCGCAAGATGGATTTTCATTACCTGGTCAATGACTCATACTAAATTAACACATCACATATAAATTAGAGGTTTAGATTTAGGAACTTTTAATCCAACATAAATTAATCCTAATGGTAAGAATATGTAAATATCTTCATGGGGGTAACTAAAACATGCTAATTTGTTATATCCAGAGGACATTGACCACTTGGGCTGCTGACCGAATACCCTTTTCACTCGGCCATGCTAAAAATAAAAAAAAAATAATAAATAAGTTGCAACTAAACACCACATACGGAATGATGTCTTTTTATTCAACACTCTAGATTATAATCAAATAAGCTTTAATCCAACATAAAGTAAACCTAATGGTAAGACTATGTAGATATCTTCATGGGGGTAAAGAAACCATGCTAATTTGTTATATCAATAGGACATTGACCACTTGGGTTGCTGACCGAATACCCTTTTCACTCGGCCATGCTAAGAAAAATAAAATAAAAAATAAGTCGCAACTAAACACCACATACGGAATGATATCTCTTTATTCAACACTAGATTATAATCAAATAAGCTTTAAAAAAATAAAACTTGCATCAAGTGAAGAGATATGATAATTCATTGGATCCAAGAGACAAATTGCTAAAAATAAAAATAAAAAAATAAGTCGCAACTAAACACCACATACGGAATGATATCTCTTTATTCAACACGCTAGATTATAATCAAATACGCTTTACAAAAATAAAACTTGCATCAAGTGAAGAGATATGATAATTCATTGGATCCAAGAGACAAATTGCTATATAAATTCTTAGTCTCCATTATATATTGCTTTGGTGTTTGCTCATTCACCGATGTGGGACAAAGTCACAAAACCACCACATACCACACACCATGTCACTACACCTCATCACCCTCCACCGAACTCAACCAAAGCACTCGCTAGTCACATTCATCTTAGCAATCTTACGCGCTCCTCGTATCCAATGAACACCTCACACTCAATTTGCACATGTAATTTTTTTCCATAATATTGTACGTTATAATGTATAGTTAGATCTTATTTTTTGAAAGAGGAAAAATTTTATTTTGTGACATTCCATGTAAGTAATTTCGTGGCGATACAAACCATTTTATTGTATTTGAATTTCGTTCATTATAAAGTGATACTCGTAAAAAAAATAATACACTGTTTTCTTATTAATTAGTAGCGGATCACATAGATTTGAAGACTCTATTAATTAATAAATCACATACTTCTCAACCAAAATTTAGTTGTTTTCATGCAAAAAATTAGCTTGTAAATATATACTTTAGTTAACCGTTAAATGAAAAAAGATTTGTTTGGATTTATAAACCTTTGATTTTACGTCACAAGAAAATCGATATGAGTATTATGTAGAGGTTTTTAGAAAAAGACACTTAAACATGCTCATATAAAATTACTCTAATCACATTAAGAATAGTCTTAGTTATAAATTGTTTTAGGGTTTGTTCTTTCATCGATGTGGAACAAAGTCTCAAAACCAAAACTCGTTTTCTACTTCAAGCTTATGTTCAAGAGGCTTAACCACCGCATCTCCACCTGACATCCTCTTCTATACACACACAAACACCTCATCTCACCACCACTTCACTTTCCTCATCATCCTCCACCGAGTCACAACCGAGCCAACCCACTCCAACACACCCACTTCCACACTCTCCACGCATCATATGGAACACCTAGCACACAAAAATGCACATGGAACAACGTCACGAGTGACGTTATCCCAACAAAATCATAAGTCATATTCCTTAAAATATTTACTAAAGCAATCATGAACCGTCATATACGTTGCCTGACTATGTGAAGAAAAAGCCAAAGATTCCAACAAGGGGGTGAAAACAACATAGACGATTAGTGTTTATTCTGCTGACTTAGATATGCATAAAATCAAAGACACTAAATATGATTATTTAAGAAGCAAGATTAAGAAACCATAAAATTGGGAAATTGGAAAGTTGATACCAATACCTAGATAACCAACAATGTCATTGCTCTACTCTCCTTTCATCCTCGATCCATCGAGTCACAGCTGAGCTTGTTATATAACGTAATTATCGGAGTGAATAATTATCGTTGATTAGTTCCATAAATAACAATCTATGATGGGCTAAGCCTACTTTGCACAAGTATCTACTAACTCGTGTCCCAAAAAAATAGATAAAAATACCTTAAGTCATATCCCACAAAGATTAAAAAAAAAAAAAAAAAAAAAAAGGCGTCTCATAAGGAAAGGGTAAAAATCTCCTAGCTGTTACCCCCGGAAAGTAAAACAAATAAACCACCAATTCACGTAAGTAAAGTGATACGCAAATCAATGATCCATGAGTGATTTATTGTCCTAACATCTTAATTATATATTGTATTAGAGTTTATTTATCCATCTATGTGGGACAATCTCACAAAACAAAAACTCTTATCCTTCTTCATGCTTTTGTTTACCACAATATCTTCATCCTCACACCCTCGCCTACACGCACTCAAACACCTCATTTTTCACACAATAACTTAATGTCATTGTTCGACTTCACCCTCGTCGTCATCACAACCAACGACTCAACCCAAACACCCGTTCCTCACATTCATCTCATCCCTTTCACCCTCTCCACAACATACACATACTATCAGTATGTTCACTCCACTATATGTACTCTCGTCACATTCCTCTAAAAATATTAACAAAAGCAACCATGAATCGTAACATATAAGAAGAACAAGCGAAAGATTACAATTGATACTTCCCATGGTATCTGTCGACCATCTCTTTCAAAAGGCATAAAATTCAAATGTACATTTTACGAAAAATATCAAAGTTAGTTTAAGAAAATGCACGGAAACAACAGTCTTTGCAATGACTAACTAAATCCGTTTGAGGCAAATAAACACTACATGAGTCGTATGCTATATATGAACTGTGACTCCTCTAACGAGATTTTAAAGGTTGAAGAAGTGGAAGATTCAGGATCAGCATGCGCTTTCTAACGACTACAATTAAACACCAGGTGGCCGAGCCGTTGGAGGCTAACAGAGACTCGATTGCTTTGAGCTATGGTCAATGGCTCGTGTTTTGGTATTTTACTAAGTTCTTACATTTATGACTCTTTAGATAGTACGTAGTATTGACTCAATAAATAATTTAAAATATTTCGGGGTTTATATACCCAAACGTGATTTTCAATGTCCATCACTAGGTCTATCAGTGTATGCATTCAAAACATAACTCCTCTTTAAACCTCATATATCCTCGATCGTAATACTAGCGATCACATTCAAACAAAAAGAAATGCCACATCCAAAAAAAGTCAATCCTATTTACAATATCTTTTAATCTTAAAAAAAAAATAGTAAAACAAATAATATACGTAGAATAAAAAATTACTGCATATTTCATACTTCTAAAGTGACAATAACAACATTCGATGTTTCATATGCAATTACGTTTGTAATTTCATGTTTTCATTCATATACTGCGTTAATATTTGTTCCTTTATCCATGTGGGACGATATCAAAGCTCACTTGCTTCTTTAATTATACTTCTGTATCAACTGACTTGGTTTTCGTCACATAAATTCTATGAATGAGTAAAACTTATTGAAGATTATATCTGAAGTTGTTAAAAGTAATCTGCTTATGATAATCCAAGAATGAATAAAGCTACTTAGAAAGTTAGAAGCATAAGTTGTCATATAAAAGGGAATTGATAGGCACATTCAAATATACAAACTTGTAAGGTAGCATATAATAAACGTACCACTGCTGAATGGACAGATTAAATTGTACAAATAAGAAATAAGAGTGTGGAAATCACCTCACCATATAAAAACTAATGGAAATTTTGCAATTTTCGTGATCCAAAATGACAATTAAATCAGTGTAAATTAACTTTGTATCATATTGTTAAATCTAAGACTTTAAAATGTGAACTAACAAAAGCATCCTCACTTTTAAAAGTAAATTGTTCTTGATACCTTTTTTTTCCTTAAAATATCCTGAGGTTATAGTCTGATAGTTGTACTTTTGCCTCAAGTTTACTCTCTCTTAGATACTTATAACATATTCATGTCTTTTGATCTCATGTATAGTAAAATCACAACAAAAGAATTTCGAACAAATTGTGCCACATAACGTATTATTTTATTCTTTCTAATTTGATATCCATTTCGATATAGTTTTCAAAAGTAGAATTTTTCGCAATATATCTCGTAATATACTATTATATGATATATATATAAATAAACTGACAATCTCTCTTCTCCAAAGAACCACCTCTTTCCTCCTTTGAACCCTTTTTTCCATTGCAAATCTATGCAAACCGATTGCGAACCCCTCTTTTCACACCCATTATAAACTCATACTCATTACGAAATCCTTGTGAACCCTACCTATTACAAACCCCATTCTCTATTTTAGAACTTGCACTTGCTTTAAAAAAAAAAAAAAAAAAAAAAAAAAAAAAAAAAAAAAAAAAAAAAAAAACTTGCACTTCATACACCCATTTCTTTTTTAAAACCCACATAATTCCACACATTTTATGTTTTTTGCCTTCATTTTATCAACAAATTCATGTTTATTAGCTCATAAGCCAACAAAATGTGCTTATCATGCTATCAAAATTTCAACAAAAACATAAGGCCACAAGTAAGGTATAACAAGCACAAGGCTGGATATGGGCTTGTACATAGAATATCTCATTGGACCTCAAGCGTTGATCCAACATGTGTGGTGTTATATGGTCGGCTCTATTTAGCAAGCCCACTCCAATTTGTTTTTCTATATTCAAGGTTTGAGAAATGCTATACATATCTACTAGATCTTCCTAATTTTCTTCCTACCTCATGTAAATCTTGACAAAGTGTAATGCATCTTTTATCTCTCTTGTTTTCATTAATAGATTCTACCACTTTTTCTTGATCCCGGAGTTATGAAGATATGTAGGAATACAAGTAACGAAGGTTTAGCATTTTTCTCAAGGTTGTGTGTGTTATAACATCATGTTCTTGCCTCATAAAAAGCACGCAAATCTATTTTCTTTATTCAACGTTCGTTTTGGTTTAGTACTCGCATTTGTTTCCATCTTCCATGTTTTTTAGACTTTATAATATACATTGTAAGAACTCATAGAGTTTAATAATATGTGATAATTTTTATATTTGAATTAATATCTATAGGATTCAATAATTAACATTATGCAATCGTACTGATATTTTGAGAGATAGATCTCCACTGAAAATATAGATTAGCATATTGTGATATGCTTATTTCTATGATTGTTTATACTTACGGCTTCTTTATAATCCAACTAAAATTTGCTTGTATTGGTGTTAAATTGTCTTCAAAATTTACGGGACAACCCTAAGCAAACACTTCCTAAGCTTATTAAAACATCCCCTAGATTTAAAATCTTTTAAGTTATATTCATCATCCATTCAACTTGTCATTTTTGCCACAGTTAGATATCAAAGAAATTAAACATGAGGTTTAAAGAAATACATATTTTCTTTTACAATAAGCTAGATATGATTGTCACTTTTTTACATTTATTATCAAAGAGATTAAAAAAAATTGTGACATCTTATAGAAATACATATTCTCTTATAGAATAAACGAGCGGGTGATCTCGCGCGTTGCGGCGGAAGTGTTGTGAAACTTACAAAGGACTTAGCTTGCGACGACACTTAAACCTCAGGGACTATTTTTGCCATTTTGCCAAACTTACAAAGGACTTAGCTTGCAACGACACGTAAACCTCAGGGACTATTTTTGCCATACTTAAACCTCAGAGACTATTTTTGCTATTTTGCCAAACTTACAAAGGACTTAGCTTGCAACGACACTTAAACCTCAGGGGCTATTTTCGCCATTTTGCTAAACATTGCAATTAATGCACCTACTTTGGGGGAATTGATGTACGCCTTTTAGTATATTATACAAACTAGATCCGAATAAAATTAATGGAAAACAGTAAAATAAGCCGTAATTGTTTGAAAGTAAGACTATAATAAAAGTAAATAAAAGTGTAAAGCTAGTAATAATAATAGGCTAAGTTTATTTCACATGCTAAAATTTACACCTATTAATTAAAGAATTTTATAAGTAAATAGATACTCGTGTATGACAAGACGCGACTACAAAATAAATAACAAGGATAGCTCAGTTCATTTCACATAAAAAAGAAAATTATCTCGCCCCCGCTCTAAAGAAATTAACTAGCAAATCGTTTAAAACGAGAACAGAAAACCTTCTTATTTTAACATTTCCATAATGTTACTTATATACTGCATGAGAGTTTATTCTGCCATCCATATGGGATAAAGTCATAAAACCATAACTCTATCTTCACTACCCTTCCACTCTTCCAACGCATCAGCTGGAACACATCACTCACTTTGTGTATGGACCGGCATTACATGTGACGTCTCCAACACCATTGGAAACTTAACTCAGCTAA